>OZ018319.1:21908571-22613373 GCA_963969495.1 Ceratothoa steindachneri
TGTATGGAAGATAAATAGCCGCAGATCTTCCTGTACGGATTGAGGCCTGGAGGACGCCCAATTGTCCAGATGACAGCTGTAGCAATGTTACAGAGGCTACACCTGATATCATCTTGAGAGGGCGTAACGAGAAAGAGGGGGAGAGGTCAATGGGATAAAGAATGTGGGAAGGGCGAACTAGCCCCTTCCCCGACTAAGGACGAATGGACGAAAGATGGTCGGCGACTAGCTTACGAAATTAGTCGCCGATCAAGAAAATTTGTGAGAAGAGGCTAAGTAAACAAATGGCTCAAAGGGTAAACTGTATAGATAGAATAAGCCAAGGTTGTCTAGATCTTGTTCGAGAGTGCTGAGGGCAGTGAGGCCAGGAGGGTATGCCGTTTCTGCATGTACCAGGTGCAACAGTCAAGACAGAGTACACAAACCCTGTCACTTATCTTAAGCTGCCAAAATATAGAATGGTCTCGTTCACAGCGTAGGTAACTAGAGTCGGTTTAGGAGGTTATAATTTAGCTTGCGCGAGAAAGCCTTGCGAAACAGTCATCGTGTCTTGTAATCTGTAGGAACCCCCCTTCCCCCCCCCTCCCTGTGCTAACCTTTCGGATAGATTACCCTATTCTGAAAATCATTTGGTTAAAGAACGAGAAATCTAACCTTAGGTAAGTGTATCCTTCACGTCTCTTTCTTGGGACTGTTTATCGCCATGTGATGAAGATTGGTTTCTCTTACCGTCATCCTCCAGGCTTTAATATTGTGAAAACGGGGTTTGAGGTTTGCCATTTTGTTGTGATTTGTGTGGGTTTCCTTAAGTTACCCCTAGTTAAGGTCTGTCTCTCCAGAGAGGCAGGGGTTCCTTTGAAATCCAGCACTCCGGGTATCTGTAAGTTTCCTTAGGTGTGTAAGTGTCCGGAGTGATGCAACAGCGCGGGTTTTATCCAACGCATCAAACTCAAGCTCATTCATATAAAAACAAATGTAGATTACCCGCAGGAAAAATAAATAAGATTCCGAGCAATTTCGCCTATATTAAGCACCCGTGGACATATAATTCCTGAACCCCCTCCCTCTCTGGGATCTTTTCTTCAGGGTATGTTCCCAGAGAGGCTCTGGCCTTCTCGTGGCGAGGGCGGTCAGCCCTGGGCCCCTTAGGGGCCCCTATGGTGCTGCCAACAAGACTTTTTAACATGCCCCTCTTTCTTTCCTCCCGTCTTAAGTTCTTCCACTGCCCTTTATTTCCCCCTCTTCCTTCGCCTATCTAGTGGCCCTTATAGATGCCCGACCGCTGCTCGTCTTATGGATTTTAACATTCGAACGACAAGAACTGCTGCAGTATATTAAAGCTGGGTACCTTCGTGTCCCGGTAATTTGGACATGTTGGCCCTGCCTATCGGCACCCTCGCTCCTGAATGAATTGTAGCTCTGACTACCATGGCCCCAAATGCACCAAAACACCCCGCTGTGCCTACTGCGGAGGTACCCACAGTGCTGCGTCAAAACTCTGCTCTATATTTTTATATGAAAAGGAGGCGCTCGCTTTGCGTGACTCCCCACGTCTAGATATAAGAGGGGCCCGCCAGCGTGCCCGAGCACAAACCTCGACACTCGGCCGGCTCTTCTCTGACGTTTGACGTGACGCTGGACGAAACCAACCATTACGCTCGAGTTCCGACCAGCCTGAAGCACTTCATCCTACATCTACTCGCAGCGTCGGAAACATTCAGAATATGCAGTCGAAGCATCGCCCTCACACCGAGATAACCAATGTAGCCCCCCTCTCTCCAGCAGCTCTAGCTGGGAGAGACGCTCAGGGTGAGACACTTGAAGACATCAGACGCTATTTGAAAGAATCATCAACATCGACCAGTGAAGGTTCATCCACCCGGCCTCGAGACCCAAAGCCCAGTGGTAAGAGGAAGGATTCCTCACCTGGGTCATCGACCACCAATAAGCAGGCAGCCTCTGGAGCTGACTCGGCCGAACCGCGGGAATCTTCAATGGATTCCTCCCCTATGGTTGAACATTCTATGCCCTTAAGTCCGCCCACCCTTCACAGGACTTGGCCCCATCATGATTCAAAGGATGGCAGGTATACACCCAGCTCCACACACCTCGCTCAGGTCGCCTGTTCGTTCCGCTCACCCTTAAACCCATGATCTGATGGAAGCAGTTGATACTCCAACATCACCAATCACGGCGGTTGGACCAACTCCTCAGACACCTAAAATACCCTCCACCCATGAATCCGGATCTACCGGCCGAAAATCCCTTCTCGATCTTCCTTTTCCGCCAGTTGTGAGCCCGCATTACAATCAAGGGCCTCGGTCGGTTCTCCAAAACCCACGAAAAAAAGCCCCAGTTACTGCTCCATCTAGGATCTCTTCCCCTGCAAAAGCAGGCTCCTCAAAATCAGCTATCCGTCTCTCAAGCTCTGGGACCAACCTTAAATACAATATCGGCCACAAAAGAGAAAAAGATATCATCAGTGGTATCTAACCATCCCACATAATATCTTCCATTTTACAATGGAATTGTCAAGGCGTTCTTCCAAAGTGGGAAGAACTCAAAATTCTTTTGACGACTATCCAACCCGTTGTTATTTGTCTTCAGGAAAATAAACACCGTAAAACGTTCTCTGACACTCGCGAGCGGACCTTACTGAGCAACACTGAGTGATATTGGTCATCACGACACTCCTGCCAATGAGCAGTTAATACCCACTGTAGAAGATCCCGTTGGGGGGGGGGGGACCAGGCTTGTGAATGTTGGGTAGAAACCAATCTTGGGAAATGGCTGCGTTCTATACCTCATCTGGGGGAACATCGGATCCATTGAGACACCTCTAAATATTAATACACATCATTAAAACTTCGCCGTGGGTGTTTTTCAACCAAAAGGAACACTTTGGCGGGGTCAGACTAGTGAAAATGATTTTTTTTTAAATAAGGATCACCCTAATATTTACTAAGGGAGGTTACCACCGGGAGTTGGGGCTTGCCCTGGCTGAATTCCGCCTGAGGAAGTCAGCAAACTTTAAACTTTTTAAAATAGTATTTTAATCCCATTTTTTATATTATTTTAAAGATTTCTTTGCTACTGGCGATACCTTCATAAATGTCTCATTTAGTTACCGCTTAGGACATTCAACAGTACATGATATTGTGTAGGAAGAGTGCAAAGCTATCATCATGAGATTGCAACTTGAGGAGACATGGAAGTAAATAACATAAGACTTCTGGGACCTGTGGAATTTCCACAACTGTATAGATGCCATTAGCGGGAAGCATAACAAGATTCAAGCCCCATCAAATAGTTATTCACACTTTTATAATTGCAAATATTTTCAGTAGAACTACTCGCTAGTAGTGATGCGTATTACAAACTGTGTAGCATTTGACCTTAGATCATATGCTAAAACCTAATCTTTTCCTATTTGAAGCTAGGGATAGATATACAAAAAGGAATTTTGAATCTACAAAAAAAGGGGCTACCTGGAACTACGATACATGCTTACTATCCCATGTAATATTCGGTTATGGCAACTTTCTTGATGATATCTTATCCAGGATCACAGAAAAATAGAGATGCCGAGAAGATTGTTTTTAATTAATGACTCACAGGCAAGGGGAGTTGTAGAAAATGCCTTTGGGATTTTGAGTAAAAAAAATTCAAGGTATACCACAGAACGCTAAAGTCCCTGCCTGATAACGTGGACAATACTGAATTTGCAATGTGCATTTTGTACAATTTCATCAAAGCTCAGAATGGTATAAATATTCTCGACTCTACCTCAACATAAGGTGCACAGTCTACGTAATATGTAATATAGGCCGCCAAAAATGCAAATCTCGTCTAAATGCAGTGAGAAATTTTAGTATCCATTCTAGTTCAATATATTGACAGCAAGCGACCAGTGAATCTGTGGTGCTGGAACCACGCTATAGAATCGTATTTGACTCAAAAGTACCTCATAGATGAGCATTTTGTAGTCTTATGAAATTTTATAATCCTTGAATGTGATTGATCATTTTTGTAACGCTTATGTTTGAAGAACAACGATCAACGACGATTTAAGAAAGGAAAAATGTGTATAGAGGGAGAGAGAGGTAGGAAAAAGTGTTTATAGGAAGAGAAGATATGTACCAGGTTGTCTGGTAACCTCAGCTGTCATGCCTCTGGTTTCTTCTTGTTGTTTCCTTGATTACTCAAATAAATGAGTCTAGATTTTGAGCCTTTGTTTTTATCTGTGAGTTAAGATAGCTTGTCGCTGCATTATCCCTCATGTTATTCATTTCATTTTTCACTGTTGATAATTTTTTGTCATCTTTGGATTAGTTTTTTTCATTGTTACTTTGAACTTTTAATGTCATTATTTTGTCCACTACGGATATTTTTTTTAATTAATTTGTCCACTACGGATCTTTCTTTTTTTTAATATTCATTAATTGTCCACTACGGATCTTTTTATCATTGTTTTTATTTATTATTTTTACTTTATTTAATTTTTAGTATCATTATCATTTATAAATATGGTAGATCGCCTGCCGCGCCTGCAGCTGGCTAGTTTGGAATGCTTGTTTAAAGTTTAGGTCCGGTAAATCTTCTTCAAGTTTTATTTGTTGGGTAACTTCTTCTGGTAAATATTGATCTATCTTTTGCCATATTTCCTTTGCGCGTTTCTACAGGGTGATATTTATTGGTTCAATATCGGTAAATTCGTGTCCTGAAGGGTAACATTATAAGTCTTGTTTTTTTTTTTAATCGCTTGTGCTTTTCTCATCAGTGGCTTGCTCAAGACATGAGGGAAAATAGCAGGGTACAGAAGTAGTGGCCTCACCAGTAGCATATATAGTTACTTTTTGTTTCGTGGTGAAAGCAGTTTGAAAAAGAACAGTGACTCTAACGGCTCTTGGCCACACCATTTTATCCCTATAGTGCGCAGCATATCCGTTTGATGCTGTTTTTCGTCTTCCCATTTGGGATCATTCTAAATTTGTTGATATTTGTTCTGGTCTTGTTTTCTTTCTCGTATCTGCCCCGTAAGGACGCGGAGAGTTGCCTTCCTAGCCGCTGTGCTGGTGGGACTCAGCGCCCCGTCTGGCCCCAGCTTAGCCTCTTCTTCTTCTTTCAGCCAGCCTGCATTTCTCCCTCTACTTCGTCACTTTCCTTACAACCTCTCCCCAAATCTCTCTGATCGGCCTCTAATTTCACAGGGTAGACGCCGAATAGATTCCTCTCACTCAACCATCCCGGATCGGGACTGAAGGAGGAGACAACGTACCTTCATCCTTGAGCCCCGGTTTGGGGTGGTGGGTTTTTAACAACCGGCCTCATCCCCACCCACACCTTCCCTTCACTCCCTTTCTTAATCATTCCAATCTCTATCGATTTTACGCCGAGCCTAAGCTGAAGCCGCCACGCTGATGGGCTGCCAGGCCACTAGGCGGCAGAAGTGACCCCAAATAGCGGCAGCTGGCTTTGCCGGCCCCGTACTCACCCCTCGGATAGCGGGCTACTGACTAGAGTGATTAGCGTTTGCGTCGCATATTTAAAACAAGCTCAACATGCCAAATGATGAAGCCTCTTCAAAACCCCCATTAACTCTCCCTTTCTCGGACAGGAGCCTTTTGGCAAATATGTCAAAACCCTTCGAGGCGGCCATGATTAGTGTCCTTCGGACACTTGAGGCGCGCCTTTGAGTGTGTCGCTGCACTTTAGCATGAACTTCATGAAAGGAGTAGTTTATGCGAGGGAACTCATGGACTACTCTATAGATGACATCACTTTAGAGCTGACTGACCATGGGGAGGTCAAGGTCGAGCGTGTGATGAGAAAACAGGGAGGGGCCTCGAGACCCATCCCTACACTCTTCGTAACGTTCGAATGTGACAAGCTCCCTATGTCGGTGCATGCCGATTGGTATCGCTACCGCGTGAAAACATTCGTGCCACTGCCGCAGAGGAGCTACTACTATCACGCCTTTGGCCATGTTAATCGCTCGTGTAGACGTGGAAAGTCGGGGTGACTCGAATTCTGTGTAAGTTGCTCCGAGGCTGCACATGATAAGTTCAAATCGGGTGAGGCAAAGTGTTTCAATTGCGGAGAGCCGCATCTCGCTTTTTCAAAGCAATGTGGTGCGTATCTCCTTAAGAAGGAAATCGTGGACGTTCAGGCAGAGGATCGTCTCTCATTGCGCGATTCTAAGGACTTGGGCCTGGCGACCCAGGCGCTGCCTGGAACATTCCATGCCTCAATAATAAGAAAGACATCCTCTGATCATGGCTCATCTATGCTTACGTGCACGGTCTTTTCCGTGCTCATTCAGAACCCTTCTGCGGGTTCTACCCACACCGGGCTCTCCCCTGGTAGAGCTGGCGGCACAAAGGTTTCACACCCAACCCCAGCCAAAACCAGGGCTCCCCTCCTTTCCACCAGCGTGACTGTTCCCGGTAAGGCGAAACGGCCGCGCGCCTCCACCGAGTCTCTAGACTCAGAGGAGGCAACACCCGTGATGTTAGTCGTGAGGCCATCTTCCCGGGTTCCTAAAGCTACCCCCCGAAAGGAGTACAGCACTAAAGGAGCTTCGGCTCCTTCGCTCACACCCAGTGGTGGACTGGGTAGCTCGGAGACGGTGGGCCATAACCTTAGGTTTCGATGTGGAGAGAGGAAAAGACTCGCATGGCGAGCGCATCCTCCCCCTATAAGTCCTCGAAAGCGATAGCACCTTCAGCGCTTTGTCCGGCCAACAGCACCCGGAGTTCAGCCTCCGGTAAGCGTACGGCCATTCGCGTGACGGTCTTCTCTTCGAAGAGGGACCTCACATCTCATCCGAGCTAGTCCTGGAGGGCCTATTCATTCAATGGAATTGCCTTGGACTCCGGGCCAACTGGGAGGAGTTGCGGAGGCTGGTCTGGTCCCGTTCCCCGTTAGCTATCTTTTTGCATAAGACCATGCTGGGCGCCTGCACCCTGCCCACCCTTCAGTGGTATAAAGGTTTTGCGACCCCACCACGATGGGATGGGGCCGGGCGGGAGGATGTGCATTTTACACCTGGCATTATGTCTCCATTCTTCTGTTCGCTTTAGATACTTCCTTTCAGATAGTAGCTGTGCAGCTACTGTTATTTCCGCGTACATTTCACCGTCAGCCGACTTCGACGCGGGGGACTTCCACCGCATCCTGGCACGGTTGCCGAGATCCTTTCTCTCGCTGGGAGATCTGAACGCTAGACACTTCCTCTGGGGAGACTACTCGATTAATCCCCTGGGTCAAGTACTTGCCGACCTGATCGACGAGCTTCAGATAGGTGTCCTAAATGTGGATGTGTTTACGCATCACTATCCGAGAACCGCTTTATTTTCCTTCCTCGATCTATCTTTGTGCTCTCAGGATGCACAGCCTGATTTTAGAAAAAGGGTCGTCAATGACGTCCATGTTAGTGATCACTTTTCCATTCAAATATCATTTTCTGGGCCGTTGCCACCCGAAAACCCGCCCGGTTGCTCTTGGGCGCGTGCGCGGTGGTCCGCATTTCAGGAAATGACTGATTTCTCTATCTCAGTCGAGGAGTTTAGGTCGGATGATGACGCCGCTGAGTTATTTTCCGGCAACCTCATGACCGTGAGCCTAACTACTATTCCTAGAACGTCTGCCGTTTTGCATGCCGACCACTTCCGTGGTAGTCAGCGAAGTGTGAAACGCCCCTCAAACAGAGGCGTTATGCCTACATGCGCTATAGGCGCCGCCCGAACGATTTCACTGTTGGAGAATTTAGTCGCCCTAGGGCTAGGTTCTGGTATATTTCAAAGCACGGCCGCCGCTCTTCTTGGCGGGCATACGTGTCTTCATTTAATGGGAAGACCCTTCTAGCAGAGGTGTGAAAGCCGGTCAAGTTCTCGCAGGAACCACATCCTGTTATCCAGGAGAATGGGACTGCAAGTGAAGTGTTCTCAGTGGCACACTCTTTGCCTTGGGCATCAACGACATCACCTCGGTGTTGCCGGAAGATGTTCTTGCTATGCTTTACGTGCACGACCTTTCGATCGCTTTTGTCGTAGCCCATATGCTAACTCTGGAGCGTCGACTCCAACAGGAATTGAACCGCGTCTCTGGCTATGCCGATGCGCACTGGTTTCGGTTTTCCCTGGCCAAGACTAAGGTAGTGCAGTTCTGCCGCCATCCGCGACTCCAACCTGACCTAGAGTTATTTCTAAATCGGGTACGCCGGGAAGTGGTTGAATCGCACAGTTTCCTTGGCCTTGTATTTGACCGACGCCTCACCTGGGAGGCTCATATTCTCAGCCTTAGGGTCTCTTGTACCCGCGCTATGGATATTCTTCTCTCCGTCAAGTTCAGCGCCTGGGGCGCACATAGGGCTACGGCTTTACCTTTTTATCGATCCTTTGTTCGTCGAAGCTCGACTGCGGATGTGAGTTTTATGTATCCACATTTGAGCGTGTATTGCGGAAGGTAGGCTCGATCCATCACACCGGCCTTCGCCTGGCGGCCGGTGCCTTCCGCACTTCCCCTATTGAGAGCCTACTTGTCTATGCTGGAGAGATGCCACTCGCTTTGCTCCGTGAACAGTGCATAACTCACTTGTACGCGCGAGCCCGGCGCCTTTCTCAGTTGCCAACCGCTCTCACTGCATTCGCAGCTGATCTCGACGGTGCCTATGCCGCCCAGAGACGGCACTCATACTCTAAGGCCCCTAAAGCCCTTCGAGTTTAGGGCCAGGAAACTCCTTCGAGAGCTAAGTATAGCTCTCGGACCGGTGGCACCCCATGTTCTGCCCTGGACGCCATCCTGAAGGGTACGCCCTTTGACCATTTGTCACCACGCCTCTGCTCCCAAAGCTTCTACAGCGCCGGGAGTATTGCGTTCGGCCTTTCCGTAGCACACCTCGTGTTACGCTGGAACCGTGCCAGCGTATACGGATGGCCCCAAGTCCCAAGAAGTGGCGGTTTCCATGCCATATCTCGTCTGTTTCAGGTCGGCGGGGTTCTGCGAGTCGCTGCGTCTGTCTTCACGGGCGAGCTGGTTGCAACACACCGCTCGGTACGGGAGATTACGCAACGTGCCCGTTTCGGAGACCAGATTGTGATCTATAGCGACTAACAAAGTGCCCTGGGTGCTCTCGGGGCATTGGAATCTACGCATCCCCTGCTTCGCGATATCCGTGACGCCACGGTTTTGGCGAGCCGAGCGGATGTCGAGATTATATTCTATTCGGTTCCTGGACATGTCGGAATTACGGAGAATGAGCGCGCCGATGAAGGCGCCAATGAGTCCGAGAGGTCTGGGCGACCAGACCAGCGTTTCGCTCTTCCTCACACCAATTACACGGCAGGAATACTTGCAGCTCTCCGGCCTGCTTGTCAAAGAAGATATGTAGACGGTCGTGAGGAACCTAAAGTTGCGTGCCATTGCACCGCGACTGTTCCCATGAACCTCCCCCCCCCCAATGCCGCGACGACTTCAGGTTGTTTTCTGTCGTCTCCGAATTGCACACACTCACCGGACGCACCGCCACTTGATGGAGCTCTCGTCTGCACTATATTGTGATGACTACGTTGTATCCCAGACTGTTCGGCACATTCTTGTTGAATATCTCAGTCTGGCTGATATTCTCGCAAGCTACCTGTCCCGGTAACGGGATGAACCGGATCTCTACTGCTTGTCCCTTGTACTCGGGACGGATTCGTGCACACCGGCTTGTGGACTTTATTTGACTGTTTTTGTGTGTTTTTTTAGGTTGCTCGTTCCAGCGCCGGGGAAGGGCGGGCCTCCGGCCGACGCTAGAGCTAGCTTGTTGCCATTTTCCTTTGTTTATTGTTTTGTTAGGCACATTTTATATTTTAATGTAGCCAGGCGACTTATGCCTAATTAGGCAGTCGCCAGATGGGTCTAAAAAAAAAATCTCGTATCTGTTGAGATTCTCAAATTCTCCTCTCGTCCTGTTGGCTATATATGTATATATCTGGGGTTACGATAATTACTGGCAACTACCTATGTCATGTCCTCCGCCAGTTGAATATATTGTGCTGATTCATGATTGGGATGAGGCAGGTCGTCCGTCTAAATTGCATAGAATCTAGGATTAAGGCATGTCCTTGTTGCACCCCTGTCTCCAGATCGAAGGGCTCCCCTTCAATATCATTTATTTTTAAGATTGCAT
This sequence comes from Ceratothoa steindachneri, assembly GCA_963969495.1. Classification (NCBI taxonomy): domain Eukaryota; kingdom Metazoa; phylum Arthropoda; class Malacostraca; order Isopoda; family Cymothoidae; genus Ceratothoa; species Ceratothoa steindachneri. The sequence goes on from OZ018319.1 coordinate 21,918,746, forward strand.
AACGGTCTTCTTATTTATCGCAGATTATTCGTATTATATTCTGCTTCATCCTGGGATCACTGATTTTCATTTTGAGTGCTGGAAGCCATACCTTATCAAAGGCTGAGGGCACGTCGCGAAGCACCAGGTCTATATTGCAGTCTTTGGCCTTGGCGATAGCAATTCTTTCAATGATAAGTGGTAGTGCCGTTTCGATGCCAAGCTTTCTTCTGAACTCATGCTGTTAATCATTATACAAATCTTTGGAATCTAAGTAATTCCTTACTCTGTTGTTAAGAAGTTTTTCCATGAGTTTTCCCATGAGCTCTAAGAGTGAAATAGGCCTATAGGCTATAACTACTTATGTCCTTCTTTGGTTTACCAAATTTCAGCAGGAAAATTATTTTGGCCCTTTTGAACTGGTCGAGGAAATAACCGGCATTAAGGAAAGCGTTAAACAGCTCCAATAGGGCCTCGTTAATATTGCGGGGAGCGTTCAGTAGGTGCATCTTCGAAATGCCGGTTATTCCTGGTGTTTATTGTTTAAAACTCTTCAGGGCGGCCTCATACTCCTCATAGGTGAAGGGCCTCCCTTCCTCTTTTGAGACACGAGTTCCATCTATATTATGGTGCGGCGTGAGCTCATCACCTAGCTCCCTAATCTTTGCGAGTACATCCTCCTCATATCTCTGGTCAAAGTTCTCATTTTCCTCTTCGTTACCCCCGTAAGGGGCGCGGCGATTTGCCATCCTGACCGCAGTGCTAACGGGATCCAGCGCCCCGTCCGGCCCCAGCTTAGCCTCTCTTCCTTCCTTCAGATAGCCTGTATTCCTATACTACCTCGTCGCTTTTCATACAACCTCTCCCACAACTTTCTCTGGTCAGCCTCTAATTTCACAGGGTAGAAGCTGACCTTCTTCTCAGCCAACCGTCCCGGATCGGGGCTGAAGGGGAGGGGAAAATGTTTCCTAACCCCTGAACTCCGGTCTGGGGTGGTTGTTTTTTAACAACCTGCTTCATCCCCACCAATACCTTCCTCACATCCATTTTCCTCTCGTCTTCAAAATCTATCTTTTTTACGCCGTGTCCAAGGTGGAGCAGCCATGCCGAAGGACTGCCAGGCCACCAGGCGGGAGGGGTGGTCCCAAATGGCGGCGCCTGGCTCTGCCGGGCCTGTAAGCACCTCTTGCAGTGCAGGCTACTGCAAGAGGTGGTGAGCGATTGCGTCCCGTAAAACAAAGAGGGTCACCATGCCCAATGATGCAAAAAAAACATCTCCCCTTAATTTCCCCTATAAGAACGACGGAGCCGCCCTCGTGCAGCTACACAGAAAAGATGGAGGTCCCCCATCCCTGTGCTTGCGCAGGGGTCCCTCCATATTTCTCTAACCGGAGAGGAGGCTTACTCCTCTCCTTCGCTTACGGGTGCAGGGGACTCCCCCTCACCCCCTTCTCTGGAGGTGCTTTCGGGCACCTCCCCTTTTCCAGCGGCAGTCCCCTCTTTTCTTCCAAGGGGACTGCCAAGAAAGCCAGCAGGCAGCCCACTGCCGACCGCCCCTCGTGTAAGCGGCTCGGTAGGGCAAACCCCCTTAGGGGGGAGAAGAAAGCCAGGCCCCTTCGGTCGCTTCCCTCAAAAGACCTGCTGGCAAGAATATTGAACCTTGCCGGGGTCAAGGCCTGTGCCTCCCCACACAAGACTAGTGACAATACAGCCAAAGGGACCTGCGATGTCTTGGGAGAAGATGGACAACTGGAGGCCCCTCCTGTGACACACATGGTCCTTGAAGAAACCCCAACCTCAGACGCTAGGGCCTTCCATGGGAAGGAATCCGGGCTGGGCGCCAAGCACCGAACCCGAATCCGCCCCTATGCAAGGTCCTCATCAAACGGCTGTAGATTCTCAGGCAGTACAAGGAGGGGAGGGATCTCCTCCGGATGATGCCCCTGCGACCACCAGGACCTTCTCCATTTCGGAGAAGGACCTGGCTGAGGCCGGTCCATCTGGCCTGGGGGCTTCTACCGGCGGGGGTGAGAAGCGGGTTCATTCCCCGCCCTCCTCTCCTAAAAAGAAGAATAAACAAGACAAGAAAGACCAAAAAGACTCGGCGCATTTCTCCATCCGCGAGGGCTGCGGGGATGGATGGGTCTGCTGCCACTTTGGTAGGTGACCAAGATAAGATCGGCACATCCGGCCCCTCTACCCCCCAGTGTGCGGAGCCCCTGACTAAGACTAAGACCAAGAGTGCACAGGGCGGAGCCTCGATGACATCGGGGCCCCACATTCAGAGGTTACCTGGTGTTTTCGAGCCCGCTGGCTTCAAGCGCTTCCTAGTTATTCGCTCTACTAATGGCACCATGTTGTCCAAGGGCAAAATGATCCATCAGAGGAGAGGATTAGCTAGTGCAATTGGTAGAGAGCCGAAGGTGACCCGTTTCTCGGACGGGAGCCTTCTGGCGAATGCGGCGAATCCCGCCGAGGCGGCCAGGATAAGTGCTCTTCGGACACTTCATGGCACCCCGGTGAGTGTGACGCCACACTCTACCATGAACTTTGTGAAAGGAGTAGTTTATGCGAGGGAACTCGTTCACTACTCCATTGAGGACATCACCCTAGAGCTGGCCGACCATGGGGCGGTCAAGGTCGTACGTGTGATGAGAAAACAGGGAGGGACCTCGAGACCCACCCCTACACTCTTCGTCACGTTCGACTGTGACAAGCTCCCTGAGTCGGTGCGTGCCGGTTGCTACCGCTACGGCGTGAAGGCATTCGTGCCACTGCCGCGGTGGTGCTATTACTGTCACCGCTTTGGCCATACGAATCGCTCATGTAGACGTGCAAAGTCGGGGTCACCCGAAGTCTGTGTAAATTGCTCCAAGGTCGCACACGATAAGTCAAAATCGTGTGTGGCCAAGTGTGTCAATTTCGGAGAGCCGCACCCTGCTTCTTCGAAGCAATGTGGTGCATATCTCCTTGAGAAAGAAATCCTGGCCATTCAGGCCCAGGATCGACTCTCATTCCCCGAGGCTAAGGACTTGGTCCTGGCGCGCCCGGCTCTGCCTGGGACGTCATATGCCTGAATAGCTAGAAAGGCACCCTCTGCTCCTGGCCCATCCAGGCCAACTAGCAGGGTTGTTTCCGCGTTCATTCGGAGCCCTTCTGCGGGCTCTACCCAACCCCGGCGCTCCCCTGGTAAAGCTGGCGGTAAAAAGGGTTCATACCCAGCCCCGGCTAAATCTAGGGCTCCCCCTATTCCCCCAACGTGACGGTTTCCCGTAAGGCGAAACGGCCACGCGCCTCCACCGAGTCGTTAGACTCACAGGAGGCAACACCCCTGAAGATGGTCGCTAGGCCATCTTCCGGGGCTCCTAAAGCTGTTCCCCGAAAGGAGGACAGAAACAAAGAAGCTTCGGCTCCTTCGCCCACGACCCGAGGTGGAGCGGGTGGCTCGGAGACGGTTGTTCCTCGAAAAGAGGGGCCCTCGCCTCCGAAGCCGCAACGCCCGCCTAAGGTTTCGAGGCGGAGGGAGGAAAAGACTCGCATGGCGAGCCCAACCTCCCCCAATAAGTCCTCGAAGGCGACAGCGCCTTCAGCGCTTTGTCCGGCCAACAGTGCCCGGGGTTCTGCCCCTGGGAAGCGTACGGCCATTCCCGTGAGGGTCTTTAATTCGAGGAGGGTCCCCGCGTCTCCTCCGAGCTAGGCCTGGAGGGCCTATTCATTCAATGGAATTGCCGTGGACTCCGTGCCAACTGGGAAGAGCTGCGGAGGCTCGTCTCGTCCCGTTCCCCGTTAGCTATTTTTTTGCAGGAGACCATGTTAGGCGCGTGCCCCCTGCCTGCCCTCCCGGGGTATAAGGGTCTTGCGACCCCACCACCGCGGGATGCCTGGGCTGGGGGATGTGCGGTTTACACCCGGCATGATGCCTCCGTTCTTCCTTTCTCTTTAGATACCTCCTTTCAGGCAATGGCTGTGCAGCTGCACCTGGATAGGAGGTATACTTTCATTTCTGCGTACATTCCACCGTCAGCTGACCTTGATGCGGGGGACTTCCACCGCGTCGTGGCACGGTTGCCGAGGCCCTATCTCTTGCTTGGAGATCTGAACGGCAGGCATCCTCTCTGGGAAGATTACTCCATTAATCTCAGGGGACAAGTCCTTGCCAATCTGATCGAAAGGCTTGAGATGGGTGTCCTAAACGTGGATGAGTTTACGCATCACTGTCCGAGAACCGCTTCATTTTCTTGCCTTGACCTATCTTTGTGCTCTTCGGATGCACAGCCTGATTTTGATTGGGGAAGTGGTCGATGGCCTCCATGGTAGTGATCACTTCCCCATTCGAATATCATTTTCAGGGCAACTGCCGCCTGAGAGCCCACCTCGGTGGTGCTTGGCGCGGGCGCGGTGGCCTGCATTTCAGGAAATGACTGAATTCTCTATCTCAGTCGAGGAGTTTAGGTCGGTAGATGAGGCCGTTGAGTTCTTCTCCGGCAACCTCATCGCCGTGGGCCTGACTACTATTCCTAGGACGTCAGATGACAACTCTGGAGCGTCGACTCCAACAGGCATTGAACCGCGTCTCTCGCTATGCCGAAGCGCACAGGTTTCGGTTTTCTTTGGCCAAGACTAAGGTGGTGCCCTTCTGCCGCCATCCACGGGTTAGCTATCACTATTAAACAAATAGAAACAAGATCAGGAAACTGTCTCCATGGTAACATGCCACCACCCACAGAATTTTACCCAATAGTCGGCGTGCCTACTTTATCAATATGTTTGGCAGTAACAAATCAAAAGTCGAGTTATGTTAATACCGACAAATCAACAGGCTGGTACATAAGAGGGAGGTGTGGCTTAGTTAGACGAGGAACTTGTAGGACGTGGCTTAAATTGAATATATAACTGTGTGAAGCCAGAACAAAGCATGAGAATTAAGATTACCGTTTTATATAGCAATATATCGCGTTATAGATCGTTCAGTCCGATCTCTCGGATTCACCTAATTCATCTTTGTATATAGTCGTGTACATAACGCAGAAATTAAGGTGTAACTCTTAAAGGCCCTATTCGTCCGGCCTCCTTTAGACCTTGCCCGCACTTGACCTCGAACTTAATTTGTCATAACTTGAAGAACTTGTGTAAAGTGCAATAAGATCTAGTTCAATAATAATTCTATCTTTGCTTTGGTGACTTCAATATCCTGATGTTCCTCAATCTTCCTGCTTCAAGGAGTTATTAATCGGGAAAACAGCCGTTGCTCATTTTCCTCGGTAATTGCAATTCTTCGCAATTACATAACTCCCAAAATAACGGTGTTCTACCCTGGTGTGGTCTATCCCCATCCTCCGGACTATTTGACCCCGTCACTAGAATAAGACCGCTTCTCAGCTTAGGGCACCCCATAGCAATCAACAAATAACCCTCGTGGGAAATAAGGGCGGGCTACGCAAACCAACTGGACCATCTGTATCAACCGGACTCCTTGCCAAAAGATTACGCGATAACTCGGTAATCTACGAGGGGCGGTCAATAAGTTTTGCAATTCGGATATAAGGAAACGAGATATGAGGAAAAGTGTTTTATTATTTTTTCAATATAACTACCCTCGACTTCAATGCACTTGCGCCACTTGTCCCTGAGGCTTCGAATTCCCGACAACCAGAAATCTCCCGACTGCTGTTCAATCCACTCCTGGACGGCGAGCTGGACATCTTCATCGTCCCCAAACCCGCGTCTACGCAGTGCAGCCTTAAGCTGGCGGAATAAAAAGTAGTCGCTAGGGGCCAGATCTGGACTGTAGGGAGGATGGTGGAGCTCCTTGAATCCGCACTGGCACAGGGCAGCTTGTGCAACTCTGGCCTTGTGGACTTTGACGACGTTGAAGTCGATGATGGGGCGTGAGGTTTCTAGGGACCCAACGGGCAGAGACCTTGGTCATGGCCAAATTGTCGTGGATGATGTTGATAACACTTCCATGTGATATTACAAGTTCTCGCTCGATTTTTTCGACCTTCACCCGTCGATTTTCGAGGATCATCCTCTCCGCACGGGCCAAATTGTCCTCGTTGGTCACGTCTGACGGGAGTCATCTTCAAGGGACTCACGACCATGGCGGAACTCCCTATTCCAGCAAGCAATGGTTGCATAGGAAGGGGCGGTGTCGGTGTACACTGCAACCATGCGTTCATGGATCTTTTGCATTCTTGCCTTCCTTGGTAAAAGATTTGATCACTGCGCGGTGCTCAACCTTCTCCATTGTTGAAAGATTTGTGACTGATGATTTGCGATCAGCTACTGCTTCTTAAATAGACGAGGCAGGAGCGTGCGGCTGCAGGTCCTGACTTGTCATAACTTGTCCTAACACCCCCACAAACAGCCATCCCCTTTCCTCTGTTTTGCCCTACCGATTCGTATCACCATTACTGGCAACCAGCGTCCCCCTTCCAAGGCTTTTGGTTTGTCCTCACGATTAACTTCAAGGTTCCCCCACAATTAGGGATGACCTTCAAGAGTCCCCACCCCAATACACCCACTACAAAGGAAAGATAGCCGTTGCTACGAGCTCTCTACCGATTTAAACATCTTTCGACAAGCAACAAGAGGAAACTCTATATGTTGTTAGTGAGGCCGATCCTCCTATACTCCGCCACCCTCCTCCATACCCTGAGCAAAACTGCTATCAAGAAAGCGCAAGTAGTTCAAAACAAGGCAATAAGGTTCATCACCAACGTTACGCTGTGGGATCACATTCCACCAGCAGTATTACATGAATTAACAGATATAGAATCCCTAAATGTTACCCTAAATAGACGAGCACAAAACATTTGGCAGAAGGTTTACCAAACCATGGCAAACGAGGAACTACATAATTTAAGATTCAAACGAGCATTCAAAAGTAGACAAGAAACTCACCCAATTTATTAACAAAGTTATCAGAAGAATAAACGTCATATAAACCAAACTTAAAACAAGCTAAGAATTAAAGATCCTAAGTGGATACAACCTATGGAATAACAAATCTAAATAAGTGAGACCAAAAATGACTAAACTTTTCGAAAATTGAATAAATAAAACTAAATAAAAGATCCGAAGTGGACAAGCTAATTTTAAGGAATAATTATTAAAAACAAGTAAATAAAGTTACAAATAATAAAATAACAATCGGACCCAAAATGATGATTGGAAGACAACAAAGAATCAAACATCAATTAGCACTTATGTCTATCTATACTCTACACTCTATCCCCACACCTTCTATCTTTTACGAACGTTGATCAAAAAGAAAGATATTTTCTGTTCATTCCCTGAAAACTAGTCCACGCTCCCGCCGAAAAGACGTTCGAATCCAGCTCTAAAATTCCTTTTACCTTATGAGGAAGCTTCGATTACCAATTTACCCCGCCTACTAAGCAAGAAGAGAGCTTTCTTTTGGGAGTCGTAGCCTTGTGAATACAAGGCCTTCACTGATGAAGCAACTAGGCAGCCGCCCAGCCGAGTCAAGCAAACCATTTGGCTGCCCCAAGAGTGGTGCCAAAATACGGTGTCAAATCACCCCTTGGTAATCGCACCACCCTCGAAGAGGTTTACCTGTTACCCCAACCAACTTACACCAAATCCACAGAGTCGAGTTTATCAGTGATTTATAACCTTTAAAAGGAAAACGATGCTTTAATTAAGAAAAAGAAGCTATATCAAGAGACAAAAAAAAAGAGAGAGTTCCGTACCTGGTTTTAATTTTTCTCCGATTCGAATATATATTATTTCTTTAAATAAATTGTCACTGTATTTCTTATTTGACATAACAAAAAGTTAATTTTGATGAACAAGTTCAATTAATTTTTCAGCAATATGAAAATATAAAAGCACTACTTTTGTCCGCGGAAGCTGGTCAGTGACTGATCAGCAACAGTTCGGCTCGGCATCGTCACGTCAAAATATTCTTGAAAAAAATGCGTGACGTGACGGTGACGAATAATTTACTGTGAACAAGTCCATTTTGATTACATGGAGGAAACTTTAATGCAACGGTGAGGTGATCAATATTGTGAAACGGCCCTTACACAACCTGTTACTGAGCTTCATTCTTTCATTGCTCCCGCTCGTGCTGGCCTGCCATAAATGGGACCCTCAGGGGCCAACTCACGGACACCGTATGTCCCACCTGCAGTACCAGACTCAGCGCGTCGCAAGTGCTCTTTGGGGATTCCGTGTGGTCCGTCTCTCTCCCTGCCCTAACCCTCATTTAATCATGGCGGATGGTCTCCCGTTCTCCGTAATCTATTCTTCTCTTTTTGATATAATTGCCCATTCCCCCCCCCCCACTTCTTTCCAATCCCCTATTACTCTTTCCATACCCGTTGACACTGAAAAGTCTCGTGAGTAGGACGCAATTGCGTCAATCGGAAGTCAAAACTACTCCCATTAAAAAAAAAAATAGTAAGGAATCCCACCCCCCCCGCAACCAGGCTACATTTAATCACACAAACATCCCGAGATTCAATACCTGGGTTCAGATCACTTCGACGTTATTCGATCGCCTATCAGCCTAAAAGAAACATCCCTTTCAAATCACACGCGGGTCGCCCTACCAAGGGTCCGGTGCGGTAACCACTCAAAACTAAACAAATATTTACAACCCTGCAAAGAGAAGGTCTTATATCTCGGGGAGAACCCCATTCAGTTGGAGTTCGCCGAGGCTGCCGACTGAAGGGATGTGCCCCGAGGGTCACGTGAGCTGTGAGGGCCGAGTAGAATAAAGAAAAAAAACAACCCATACCGAATTCCAAGCTTGTTTTGTTGCCATTGTTTTAATGGTAAAGAATATCATTTCTATTTTCTTGGGCCCATGTGTTGAAAGGAATCAGCAAACACTTCTTTATTCATTTTTATTAAACTTATCCCATCGATCTGTGTAGATAAACAAAGACACGAATGACAAAAATAAATACTCTACTAACTCGCTTCATCAATTTTTCTTCTATCTTGGTTGAGGACAAAAAAAGGTCATTAAAAAAAACTTAATCTTATCGAATTCCTTACAAACTAGGTTTCAATAATTCAGTCATTCTCACCCCGACCTCTCCACCTGGAATGGCGACATAGGACGTGTACCGAGGGAAGTGCTTAGTATTGTCTATGTCCTATGGAAACTGCCCTTCTACACTACTTTCCTGAATCGCTTTTCACTTTCTCCCTACGGCATAGTTCCCTCTTCCTGGCTAGGCGAAGTTAAGCCACATCGGATAGTGTTATTTCGGGTCGATTTTGCTTAGATTGTCACGTCACGACCGATGGAATCATGTTAAAATGAAGGTCCCACAGGGAGCACTCGCAAAAAGACTTTCCCGGTGGGTTCTATTGTCTCTACAAACGGTAAAACACATACCAAGACTACCACCCTACACTCGCTATAGACCAATGAACTGGTATGAAATTCGAGTTTTTAGGAAAATTACTGGTCGTAAATGAGAAGAGGCTGATCGAACTGTAAGAACATCACGCCCGTGATATCAGCCGCACGTCGTAGAAGTTAGGTAAAGAGACCGAAGACAATGTGAAGAATTTTCAATAATCTTATGAAATCCCCAATGCTATTTATTGGATTGAGTTGGATACTCGTCGGCTTAGAGCTGCCCTCCGGATATCTATTCGTTTACATTTTTTTTCCTCCTATGGCATGGCGAATACCCATTTATGGGGGGGAGGGGGTATAATAAGATTACAAGAACAGTCCTAAGTTAGAACCAAAAGGAAAAAAAAAACCTTCCGTAGTTCTATACTCTCCTCCTTTGCAACTCCGGACAAATAAATTAAAACAAATGTGAGGTTAAGATGTATATGATGTCTGAGGGTGAAATTAATTGAATAATATTTATTTTATCAGGTAAATAATGGTGTAATGCTGTAACTGTGTGAGTATCCATCATACTAGTGAGCATATGTAAGTCATCACCATTGTAAAAATCGATGCTATTAATTTAAAGGATATAATTTTCGGTAAAATTTACAGATGCGATAATTTAGTCATACAACCATAAATCTAAACACGCAATCTGCTTGTACACAACTATAAACATACAAATCTTGGTGCCACACTTTTACAATAGAATTTCACCAAGACAAAAATTGAATTTAAAAAAAACAAAATCGAATAAAACATTTGCCAAAAATTCATATTATATAGACCATACGAAAGGTGGGGTGAAATGGGCAGAAGAGAAAAAGTTTAATTTGTACTTAAAATTTCTTTCAGTTTTCGGTCGGTGATGTTAGTGGAGGCATTCGGGGCGTGAAGGATGTCCTGAAATCCGAGATCGGCCCCCCCACTTCTTTCGGTTCCACTGGGTCCATGCTGAGGGCTGGCTTCAGTCATCAACCCTTGGGTAAGCGTGGACTCCTGCGAAGAAGTTTCTTCTATGTCGACCTAAAGAAAAAAATACATTGACCGATTACTGGAACGAGCACAATGAAGGTCCCGCCCCGTTTGCCCTAGTTTACCAAAAAAAAGGAGGCAAGCATAAAAATAGGTGTTCTAACCAATCGATTACAACGGTTTACAAAAAAGAAAAATAAAGAAATCTAAAGTTAATCTTCTAATGGACAAAGGTAATAATAAAAATAAGGGCACGGAAAGTTCTACAGAAAATTATGGGTACTGATTTCAGATACGAATCTGTTTTCATTCATCACCTCCTGTTTTCGAGATATACATGAACGTACATGTATGGCTAGACCAAAAATATTTCAGTAACTGCATAGATAAGTGTTTTAGACTAATTTAAGGATGCTGAATTCAAAATAACACTGACATACCGATGAGGGTATATGCGCCATCCAAAATACTCCCCGTAGGTCAAACATGTGCATTGTACCACTGGGAACACCAGTAGCTTACTGCGGTGAGTGGTTAGTGCTTCTCTAACATTATCTGGTAAGATGATACTTTTATATAAAGTAGCTTTGTTTTTTTATTAATAGTAAAATGATCATATGTGCACAATTTGATAGTAAAATGAATAAGGAAACACAAAAATTATATGCTAGAAATAAGAAAACAACATAAGCGTTTGACTATTGTGTGATTGAACCAGCGACTTTCTTGGTCATTAAATGCACCTTCTGGATCAATTCATTCAAATTTTGCAGATCAAATCATTTTAATGTTTTCCTACAAAAAGTACGCTCAATAAAGTCATTAAAAGGCTAATTAACTTTAGAAGTGACGATTTTTTTCATTGTTAAGCTGATATATAATCATAGTAGTCAATTAAAGTCGAAATAATGTGAAAGTTGCGATATTTAATTAAAATTATATGAATGCGGCTTTCAACACAATAAAAGTAACCCACTTTACGACAATTAGGCATTTGCTATTGCAAAGATATTATAGATACGTTACATATAGGTTTATATTATGATTTTGTTGACAATTCACGTAAAATACGAGTATATATATTTTCTTTATTTTGTTTTTCAGATATTTGAGAGCTGTTACATATCTCTACAGTAGCTTCAGGTACGTCAAAAAAGGCAGATGCGTCAACAAACTGATTCATTTTGTGACGTATTTAGGGATTTCACGAGGGTTGCACAGCAACGAACAACTATTCCCCTCCTGAGAACTGCTTACTTTCATTATTTCGACTATCAAATTGGAGATCAAGCCAAACCCTGTGACCCACGCATCTGTTGTAAGCCCTGTAACAATGGTCTAACTGCATGGTTTAAAGGCAAGAAAGCAGTCTTAAACTTTGCTGTTTCAATAATTTGGAGAACCACGAAGCCACGCAGATGATTGCTATTTTTTCAAACAAATATTACCCGTTTCAGTGTTTCTTCCAGAAAATTCAATTATCTCAACCTTCTCTCAGTAATGAGACCTGATCTCGCTGTTTCAAGACCCACAGCAGATAAAGATTTTCTTCATTAACAGAAGAAAATTGTGCCAAGTCGTTCTCTTCTGAAGACTGTCAGTTTATTCAAGGGTAAGAGGCAGTGGGCCCTACTGGGTCTCTGCGACAGTCGGACTGTGTTCAAGCACTACACACAAGAGGAATGGGGGTCTACGAGCCCTTTGGTGCCTGGTTGAAATGAACAAGATGCTTCTTCCCCCTTTTCATATCAAGTTTGGTGTCATGAAGAATTTCGTGAAGGACATGAACAAGGATGGCGCTGCATTCAACACCTGTGCACTCTGTTTCTAGCTCTCATTTTTGCTAAGCTCAAGGAGGGCATGTTCGTCGGACCTCAGATCCAGAAATTGCTGAAGGATGAGGTATTCGAGGAGAAGCTCACCTTGAAGGAACTGAGATCATGAGAAGCATTTAAGTCAGTCTGTCCTGAACTCCTTGGTAACGCACGGGCACGAAATGACCAAAAAGCGTGTCGCGAAGTTGTTGCAGCCTTATCCGGATATGGGGTGCCGAATACCTCTCAGGATTCGCTTTCTCCACCCTCGAAACTTCTTCCCCCAGAACCTCAGAATAGTAAGTGACAAATATGGGGAAAGGGCTCGACATCCGCTCGGCTCGCAGCAACGGATACTACGAACCAGGGCTGCGGCGATGGTCCGATAGAGCGGTCTATTACAACTAAATGACTTCAAACAAAGGATACGGCGTCGAAGCCGACCCCGTCCTGGGAGTTGGAGCCTTCCGAGTAGACTGGCACGGATTCAACGTGACATGAAATCTCCTCCAAAGAGGTCGAACGCAATACTCCCGGCAGGTCAAAACTTTGGGAGCAAAGGTGAGAGACAAATACTGTCAAAGGTGGTAACCTCCCCAAGGTGGCGGCTTGGGAAGACTGGCTTAGGGTATGACTGGCAATATAAGCACCGTCGAGATCGGCCACGTATGCAGCGAGAGATGTTGGCGACTGATGAAGACGTCGGAACTGCGCGTAAAAGCGCAAAATGCACGGTGCAGAGCGAATGACATCTCCAAATAGGCTGTCAACAGGGGACCTGCGGAATGCCCCGGTCGCCAGACAGAGATCGGTGTGAGGGATCGAGTCCAACTTCCGCAATGTTCGCTCGACTGCGGATGCGTAAAACTAGCATCCGTACTCAAGTTTCGAACGAACAAAGGATCTGTAGAAAGTAAAGCAGTGAATGTCACGTAACAAAGAATGTCGATGCCGCGGGTAGGTACAAACGACCCTAAGGCGTCGGTCGAAAACAAGAACAAGTCCGGGTCGGGGTGGAGTCGTGGATGGCGGGAGAGGGGCACCACCTTAGTTTTGGCCAAGGAAAAACGAAACCTGTGCGCTTCGGCATAGCGAGGTACCGTTCAATGCTTGTTAGAGTTGACATCTGGACAGCCCCAAAAGCGATCCAAAGTTCGACCACGTTGAGCGTAGCGAGAACATCTTCCAGCAGCACCGAGGTGATACCGTTGATGCTCAGGGCAAAGAGTGTGACACTGAGGACACTTTCCTGCTCCAGTGGGCGGGAGAGGGCTTCCCCGACCCGTACGCGGATTCGACACCCTCACAAAAATTTATAAATAATGATTGGGAGACTTATCTCGCCCCTATTGTGTGGAACGTCTCTATGATACCCTATCACCACGCGGTATCATTGGTCTTCTCCACATCGAAAAACACCAGGGCGTAGCGCTGTCTAAAAAGGAAAGCCTTTGAGATAGCATTTTCTAGTCGAAGCAGAGCATCCGACGTGGAGTAGAACTTGCGGAAGCAGCACTCTGCATAGGACAGATGGCCTCCGCTGTCCAGAATAAAGGCTGCTTGCACACGCAGGAGGTTAGAGAAAATGAGAGGAAACCGGCCGGTGTAGAGTGCTTTTCCGTTTACCAAAAGCGACTACAGTAGCCAGCCCCTAGGAGTCTGGGAAGATGCCCTCTACCCAGATCCTGTTGAAAAATTCTAGCAAAAGGGCCATGCCTCGCTCTCCTAGGTATTGAAGAAAGGCATAGGGGACATCCTCCGAACCAGGGGTGGTGTCTGCTCGCGAAGCGAGAGTGGACTGCACCTCAACGTGAACCTGTCTTTGAAGGCCTTCAACGACATCTACCCTGATAAACCAGCCCAATATTTTCCAGGAAATCGCATCTCCTTTGAGGGACAGGGGAAACAATGGGAATGGTCACTACCCAAGTTCTCCTGTTAGCGCCTTGTCAAAAACGAAAGAAATATCGAGGTAGGGCAAAGGTGACTTCATTTCAAGCAACATTAGAGAGGGGTCAAAAAAGGCGGTACTACAATTTTTCACTTAATAAAATTGAACTTAAAATTTAAAAAGTTGACTTTCATATAAAAAAAAAAAAGAACTTCAAATTAAAAAACTTGGACTTCATATTAAGCATGTTTACCTTCAACTTAAAAAAGCTGACTTTCAACATAAAAAAAAGTTTCTTTCAATTAAAAACAAATGAAATTTAATTAAAAAATGTAATATCATGTATTTGTGTAACGTAAAGAACATTAATTTCGCCACTAACCTACGCCAAAATATCCTAATGTTTTCGCTTTTCAGGCACATATTTCTTCATAAAAGACCATCTTTTATACATACAAACATTCGTAAGACTCATAGCTACAGTATTACTTACCATTTACGTTTGTAATGATATACTGCTTAAAATTAGAAAAAATAAAAATCTTCATCAGTCATCTTCCGGACGTTTCCAACATTTCAGCTAACTCTCTACCGTGACGTTGGAGAGCCTAGTTTCATAGCCTGTGGGATTTCTTCTAATCAAGAATCCTCCTCATTGGCAATAGACGGAAAAGTAGCCGGCTGGATCGAGAACTGGCTAAGTGGCAGACGGCAACGGGTGGTGGTGAATGGACAGGCTTCTGAGTGGGTGCCCGTTACTAGCGGGTTGCCTCAAGGTTCTGTCCTGGGACCACTACTATTCATCATCTACGTCAACGACATGGACGGTGACATGGTTGCCAAGACTTCCAAATTTGCCGACGATACCAAGCATGGTATGAACGCTGCAAAGGATGGAAATACTGCCCGCCTGCAGCAAGATCTTGGGAAGATTGGGGAGTGGTCGGACACGTGGCAAATGCCTTTTAACGTGGAAAAATGCAAAATAATGCATATCGACCACAGAAACCACCAATCTCATTATATCCTTAAGGGCACTGCTCTTGAATCCACCGACACTGAGAAGGAGTTGGGTGTAACTATTACTAGCGACCTCAAGTTCTCGAAACAGTGCATCGAGGCAGAGAAGAAAGCCCAAAGGATGTTAGGCTACATACAGCGCCAGTTTGGATACCGTAACAAGGAGATAGTACTTTGTCTGTACAACTCCCTCGTTCGGCCGCACCTGGAGTATACCGTACAATTTTGGAGTCCTTCGTTTCGAAAGGATATCGCAAGGTTGGAACGCGTACCAGCCAGGGCAACCAAGCTGATTCCCTCTATCCGACATAAAAGTTATTTGGATAGACTAAGGGAATTAAATCTGTTCTCGCTGGAAACCCGTAGACTGCGTGGTCAGCTCATCGAAGTTTTCAAAATACTTCGAGGGTTCGACAATGTTGACTACCGGGATATTTTCACACTGAGTGAGAACAGAACGCGCAATCACGACTTCAAACTTGAACTGAAGCGTTACAACCGCAATCTGTGTGGAAATTTTTTCACTTACAGTATCTGCGGTAAGTGGAACGCACTTCCAGTGGAAGTTGTCAACAGTAAATCTGTTGACCAGTTCAAGTCAAGACTAGACAAAGTCTTGAAAAGTGGCCGTTTAGGGACGCAAAACAATTGAGCAGCCATGTGCCCCCTCGATTGCTAGTCCAAAGGTACCCTCTTTGAATGGACCGTAAGGTCTCCTAGGTTACTTCCTTTCCTTGTTACTCCTTGTTACTCTCAGTGAGTATTTTTTCAAATACTGCACTTGAAAAATACTTAATGGTGAAAATTTGCAATACTGGTATTTTCTACCTGAAAAACCGAAATGATATCCTGCAAAAAGATAAAAGTAACTAAAATAAAAGATGGGCTCAACAACACCTCTAGGTGGCAAGGAAGGACCTTAGAGCACATGGCCAACCAAAGTGGGACCATTGGGCGCTGAAATGGCTTAATGGCTCACAAAAGCCTCGACTAGACTTCCTACCCAAGTGCGCGGATGGATTGGGCATAATAAATACGGGTTACCCCTTCCCCCTAAGCGGGGAAAATTCACTTATTTTAATTTGAAAAACAACTTTTAAAATTTGAGTCATCTTTTTATTTGAAATCTAGCTCTTTTAATATGAAAGTCAACTTTTTAAATTTGAAGTTCAATTTTTTTTAATTTGAGGGTGAAAAGTGTAGTCTCTTCAGATAGGTACCAAATCTCGAAGGGAAGAAAGGGAGCTGGAGAATACAGTCAGGTAGGAAGGGGTGGGAGGTAGGAACAGCCGCCACATAGGGGTGGGAGGTAAGGAACAGCTGCCACATAGGGCTGTGCCGATAGGGTGATCGAAAGATCGTCCATATAGAGAATAGTGAGAACATCTTCCGGCAGCACCGAGGTGATGCCGTTGATGCTTAGGGCAAAGAGTGTGACACTGAGGACACCCTCTTTCTGCTCCATTGGGCCGGAGAGAGCTTCCCCCCCCGAACGCGGAATTGACGATCTCGCAAAAATTTGGATATAAAGAATGGGAGGCGTCCCCTCGTCCCCATCGTGTGGAGAGTCGCCATGAGGTATCATAGGCCTTCTCCAGATCGAAAAACACCGTAACGTAGTGCTGTCTACGAAGGAAGGTCTTGTAGACATCATTTTCGGGTCGGAGCAGAGCATCCTACGTGGAGTGGAACTTGCGGAAGCCGCACTGTGCAGAAGACACATGGCCTCCGCTGTCCCCCCCAAAAGGCTAATCTAACATTTACCAATTTATCCATCAACTTGCACACGTACGAGGTTAGAGATATTGGGCGGAAACCGGACGGGGTAGAGGGATCTCTCCCTGGTTTGCGAAAAGCGAGCACAGTAGCGATAGGCCAGGAGTCTGGGAGGATACCCTCTACTCAGATCCTGTTAAACAAATCTAACAGAAAGGCCATGCCTCGCTTACCCAGGTGTCTAAGCATGGCGTACGGGACATCGTCCAGACCATGGGCGGTGTCCACGCACGAAGCAAGAGCGGAACGCAACTCACTCAAAGTAAACCTGTGGTTGAAGGGTTCTCCGCCTCTGGAGGTAAAGTCCAGCCGGCGGCCTTCCGCGACATCACGACGTGCATTGAATGCTGGCGGAGCAGCATCCCGCCTAGAGAATTCGGAGAAAGCGGTCGCGAAGGATTCCGCCACGGACGCAGGGTCTGAGATTGCGGTCCTATTCTCCTGGAGAACGTGAAGGGGGTCTTGAGAGAACTTGCCCCGAATCCTTTTGACTCGCCTCCACACTTCTGCAAGAGGGGTCTTCCCGTTAAGTGAAGACACGTATGCCCCGCCAAGAGCGGCGGTCGTGCTTCGAAATATACCGGAACCTAGCCCTAACCCGACCAAATTCACCGACATTTAAATCGTTCGGGCGGCGCTTATAGCGCATTTAGGCATAACGCTTCTGTTTGAGGGCCGTCTCACACTCGGCTGAACACCACGGGAGCGGTCGGCAGGCAAAACGGCCAGACGTTATAGGAATAGTAGTTAAGATCACGGCGATGAGGTTGCCGGAAAACTCAACGGCCTTAATCTACCGACATAAACTACTCGATTGAGATAGATAAATCAGTCATTTCTTGAAATGCTGAACACCGCGCCCGCGCCAAGCACCACTGGGGCGGGCTCTCAGGCGTCAGTGGCCCAGAAAATGATATTTGAATAAGAAAGTCATCACTACCATGGGGGTTATCAACCACCCCCAGCGAAAATCAGGCTGTGCATCCGCAGAGCACAAAGATATATCGAGACAGGAAAGTGAATCGGTTCTCGAGCAGTGATACGTAAACTCATCCACATTTAGGACATCTATCTCCAGCTCGTCGATCAGGTCGGCAAGGACTTGACCCCGGGGATTAATCGAGTAGTCTGCCCAGATGTGGTATCTACCGTTCAGATCTCCGAGCAAGAGAAAGTGCCTCTGCAACCGTGCCACGACGCGGCCGAATGTAGGCGGAAATAACAGTAAGCCTCCTATCCAGGTGCAGCTGCACAGCTACTGCCTGAAAGGAGGTATCTAAAGAGAAAGGAAGAACGGAGACATCACGCCGGGTGTAAATTGCGCATTCTCCAGCCCAGCCCCCATCCCGTAGTGGTGGGTTCGCAAAACCCTTATACCCGGGGAGGGTAAGCAGGAAGCACGCGCCCAGCATGGTCTCCTGCAAAATGATAGCTAACTGGGAACGGGAGGAGACGAGCCTCCGCAGCTCCTCCCAGTTGGCTCGGAATCCGCGGCAATTCCATTGAAGGAATATGACCTCCAGGCCTAGCTTTGAGGAGATGCGGAGGCCCTCTTCGAAGAGAAGACGCTCACGGAAATGACCGTACGATTCCCGGAGGTAGAACTATGGGCGCTGAAGGCGTTGTCGCCTTCGAGGACTTATTGAGGGAGGTTGGGATCATCATGCGATTCTTTTCCTCCCTCCGCACCGAAACCTTAGGCGAGCGGGGAGGCTTCGAAGGCGGGGGTCCCTCTTTTGGAGGATCCACCGTCTCCGAACCACCCAGCATACCACTGGGTGTGTTGCCTCCTGTGAGTGTTAGGCTCGGTGGAGGCGCGCGGCCGTTTCGCCTTACAGGAAAAGGTCCCACTGGGGAAAGGGAGGGGAGCCCTGCTTTTAGCCGGGGCTGGGTGTGAACCCTTTGTGCCGCCAACTTTACCAGGGAAGCAACTGGGGTTGGTAGAACCCGCAGAAGGGTTCCGAATGGGCGCGGAAACGACCGTGCTTGCAGGCCTGGAGGGGCCAGGAGCAGAGGGTGTCTGTGATAGAACGTGTTGAAGCTGCGTTTAATTTCAACTCCTATCCCGTATTATTTAAAACCACGATGCTGCCCACGTGCATCTTCGATTCGAGGCTTGGAGTCTTATCTCAGCTACCGGATGCCAATGTTTAAACAAGGAGGTTATCGTCCCCCCGTTCGCCCCCATACGCCGACCTCGCCAGATCGAGTTAGGCTTATGAACAGATAAGGCATTGTTCCCCGGCCCGGCTGTGCGTTCCCTCCAAGCTTCCACTCCATTTTCCCCCACGCCAAGGAGATGTCCTGGCTATTTATATGGAAACTTTACCACTAAGATGAGATTGGAGATCCAGATTTTCGTCGCGAAACATCACCACGACCCTCTCTTCCTTTGTGCGCCAAGGGACCTCGACCTCGAGATTCACCATCACTTGTCCAGAAGGAGGACAATATTCCTTGAGTGCCAAAGGTTCGAGCCTTTCCGACGCCAAGTCCCCAAGGCTCCCCCCCCTGTTGTTCAAAGGAGAACAGCATTAGAACAGCCATTGTTCGTTTTGAGCCCTTCGCCAAGAAACGGTTCTCACCCCCCCCTGTTGTTCAAGGAGAACAGCATTAGAACAGCCATTGTTCGTTTTGAGCCCTTCGCCAAGAAACGGTTCTCATCCCCCCCTGTTGTTCAAGGAGAACAGCATTAGAACAGCCATTGTTCGTTTTGAGCCCTTCGCCAAGAAACGGTTCTCACCCCCCTCCTGTTGTTCAGAGGAGAACAACATTAGAACAGCCATTGTTCTTGAGCCCGTAGACAAGAGACGGTTCTCATCCCCCCCCTTTGTTCAGAAGAGAACAACCTAGAACAGCCATTGTTCGTTTTGAGCCCTTCGCCAAGAAACGGTTCTCACCCCCCTTGTTGTTCAAGGAGAACAACATTAGAACAGCCATTGTTCTTGAGCCCGTAGACAAGAGACGGTTCTCATCCCCCCCCTTTGTTCAGAAGAGAACAACCTAGAACAGCCATTGTTCTTCAAGCCGTTCGTCGAGAAACGGTTCTCCTTCCCAAGATGCCTCGTCAGGATCCTTTTATTCCCCCCCTTCGGCTGGAGCTCGCCAGCGGACCGAAACTCCTTTGCGCCACCTTCCACTGCACCACTAGTGCCAAAGTTACGTAAGCCAAACTTCACCTTTGAGTATTGATCCCTTTTGTCAATTCTATCCTGTGCTTTAAATTGTTTATCGAACCATCCCATCTCTTTAACTCTATATTTGTTTTACCTTTTTTAATCCCTTAAATCCTTGGATTAGCCCGAGTCTCCACGACCCTTTCCATTCTGTTTATGTCAATATTTTCCGTTTTTGTGTATTGTTTATAGTTATTATTAATAAAACTCTATTTTATTAATGATAGCAATATTATTATCCTTGAGCTCAGTTCCACTTCTTAAGCATATCGAAGATACATAATATCGGCCGCCAGACAGTAAACGCACTCTAAAGATAATTAAGGAAGTTCCCTCAACGAATAGTGTCATATATGGTATCGTCGGGAGTCATTCTACGACAGTGTCTTTCTAAACATTGAAGCATACAGCGCGCCAGAACAAAGTCCTTAGCATCGCAAAGTGAGAGACGATCCTGGGCCTGAAAATCAGGATTTCCTTCTCAAGGAGATACACACCACATTGCTTCGAAGAAGCGGGTTGGGGCTCTCCGCAATTGACACATTTGGCCACACACGATTTATCGTGTGCGGCCTTGGAGCAACTTACACAGACTTCAGGTAACCCCGACTTTGCACGTCTACAGGAGCGATTAGTATGCCAGAAGCGGTGGCAGTAGTAGCACCTCCGTGGTAGTGGCGAGAATCCCTTCACGCGGTAGCGATACCAACCGGCAGCACTGACTCACGGAGCTTGTCACAGTCGAACGTAACGAAGAGTGTAGGGATGGGTCTCGAGGCCCCTCCCTGTTTTCGCATCACACGTTCGACATTGACCGCTCCATGGTCGGCCAGCTCTAATGTGATGTCATCTATGGAATAGTCCACGAGTTCCCTCGCATAAACCACCCTTTTCACCAAGTTCATGGTAGAGTGCTGCGTCACACTCACCGGCGTGTCATCAGGTGTCCGAAGGGCACTAATCATAACTGCCTTGGAAGGATTCGACGAATTCGCCAAAAGGCTCCCATCCGATAAACGGGTCACCTTCCGCTCTCTACCAAGCACACTAGCTACATATCTCCTCTGATGGATCATGTTGCCCTTAGCCAACATGCTGCCATCAGTGGAGTGAATAACAAGGAAGCGTTTGAAGCCAGCGGGCTCGAAAACGCCAGGTAGTCTCTGAATGAGATGCCCCGACGTAATCGAAGCTCCGCTCTGCGCACTTTTGGTCCTAGCCTGGGGATTCTTACCCGGGGTACATTGGGGCTGGACGTGCCGAGCTTGGCATGGTTGCTTACCGAAACGGCAGCATGCCGACCCGAGCCCGTGGCTCCCGCGGAATGAGAAGAGCCCCGAGTCTTTTTACGTCTTCTTATCTTTTTAGGAAAGGAGGGCGGGGAATGAAACGGCTTTCCCCTCCGCCGGCCGGAGCCCCTAGGCCAGATGCTTCTCCGAAATGGAAGCCTTGGCTGTCACATGGGCACCAACCGGGAGAGGAGATTCCTCCTCTCCTTGTAAGGCCTCGGGGGCCCGAGCCGTCTAAGGAGGACTTTGCACAGGGACCCGAGTTCAATGCTTAGCACCGAGGCCGTGTTCAACCCCGTGGAAGGTCCTACCATCTTGGGCTGGGTCACCTCAGGGACCATGTGTATCTCACAGGTGGCCTCCAAGTGGCCATCTCCCCGCAAGATATCAAAGGGTCCCCTTCAAAGTATCTTTTAGGGTATTTTGGACCGGCGAACAGGCATCCGTCGGGAAAGCTAGGGGGGACGGGGGGGGGGGGGGGCACGTACTGTGACCTCCTGTAAGTTCGCTATGCGCGCCCGCAGGTCTTTGGAGGGCAAGGGCCGACGGGCCCTCTTGAGCGGTCAATTATCGGCCGCCTGCCTGCTTTCTTGGCAGTCCCTTGTGAAAGAGAAGGAAGGACTGCCGCTGGAAAGAGGGAGGCACCCAAGAGCGCCTCCAGAGAAGGGGGTGGAGGGGGAGTCCCATACACCCGTAGGCGTAGTTGAGGAGTAAGCTTCGTCTCCAGTAGAAGTAGTTTGGAGGGTCCCCTGCGAAAGCACAAGGACGGAAGGGGGGACCTCTATTTTTTCGGTGGAGCTGCACGAAGGCTGCTCCGACGATGGTAAAGGGGAAGGGGGGGGAGGTTTTTTATCATCATCATCGGGCATGGTGACCCTGTTTTTTTATAGGGGACGCAACCGCTAATCACCCACGCAGTAGCCTGCTCTGCGAGGGGTGAGACCGTGGCCGGCAAAGCCAACTGCCGACATTTGAGGCCACTCTTCCCGCCTAGTGGCCTGGCAGCCCATCAGCATGGCGGCTCCACCTTGGGCTCGGCGTAAAATCAATAGAGATTAAAAAGAGAAAGAAAGGGGATGTGTGGGTGGGGATGAAGCAGGTTGTTAAAAACCCACCACCCCACCCTTCCCTCCTCAGCCCCGATCGATGGTTGGGTGAGGGGAAGCTGATCGGCGCCATCCTGTGAAATTAGAGACCGACCAGAGAAAATTGTGGGAGAGATTGTAGGGAAAATGAGGAAGTAGGGTAAAAATACAGGCTGTCAGAAAAAAAGAAGAGTCTAAGTTGGGGCCGGACGGGGGTTTTGAGTCCCGTCAGCAGGCCGGCCAGGGAGGCAAATCGCCGCGACCTTTAGGGATTTTTTTTTTTTTTTTTTAAGAGCTCATCTGGCGACTGCCTTCTTGGGCATTAGTCGCCGTATTAAAACTGGCCTAGTTCTAGGTTACTTTAAAATAAAATTAAAGAGAAAAAACAAACAAAAAAAAAACAACACCCCAAAAGGGGGAAAGGAAGCAAGCTGGTGCGTCGGGGAGAGGTCCCCCCGGCGCAGGAGCGTGCAACTAAAGGAAGAAATACAAAAAAAAACAAACCTTGCTTAAATAATAGGGAGAAGGCCGGCCTCCCCCAAGAAGTCAACAAGTCCACAAGTCAATGTGCACGAATCTGTCCCGAGCACAAGGGACAGGCGGTAGCGACCCCGCCCATCCCGGTACTGGGACAGGTATCGTGCGCGAAGATCGCCCAGACTGGGACATTCGACAAGAATGTGCCGAACAGTCTGGGGGACGACGCAGTCGTTGCAATAGGGCGCAGGCGAGCGCTCCATCAGATAGCGATGCGTCACACGAGTGTGTCCGATTCGGAGACGACAGAAAGCAACCTGAAGCCGCCGCGGCATTGGGGGATAGGTCCATGGGAACAGTCGCGGCGCAATGGCACGCAACTTTAAGTTCCCTTCGACCGTCTCCCATCTTCTTTGCCAAGCAGTCCGAAGAGCTGCCCGTATTCCTGCCATGTAGTCGGTGTGAGGAAGAGCGAAACGCTGGTCCGGTCGCAGAGTCCTCGCGGACTCTTTGGCGCCCTCATCGGCGCGCTCATTCCCCGCAATTCCCACATGTCCAGGAACCCAGCAGAAGATAATCTCGACATCTGCCCGGCTCGCCAAAACCGTGGCGTCACGGATATCGCGAACCAGGGGATGCGGAGATTCCAATGCCCCGAGAGCACTCAGGGCGCTTTGTGAGACGCTATAGATCACAATCCGGTCTCCGAACCGGGCACGTCGCGTAATCTCCCGTACCGAGTGGTGTATTGCCACCAGCTCGGCCGTGAAGACAGACGCAGCGCCTGGTAGAGCCCCGCTGACTTCAAACAGAGGGGATACGGCGTGGAAGCCGACCCCCTCTTGGGACTTGGAGCCATCCGTATACAATGGCACGGTTCCAGCATGACACGATGTGTGCTCCAAAAAGGTCGAACGCAATACTCCCGGCGCAGTACAAGCTTTGGAAGCAGAGGCGTGGCGACAAATAGCCAAATGTGGTACCCTCCAGGGTGGCGTCCTGGGCAGAACCAGGGGCGCCACCGGCCCGAGAGCTATATCTATATCGCGAAGGAGTTTCCTGGCCCTAAACCCAAAGGGCTTAGGGTATGACTGGCGTCTCTCGGCGGCATAGGCACCATCGAGATCAGCTGCGGATGCAGTGAGAGCTGTTGGCGACTGAGGGAGGCGCCGGGCTCGCGCGTACAGGCGAGTGATGCACTGCACGCGGCGCAGAGCGAGTGGCATCTCCCCAGCATCGACCAACAGGCTCTCAATGGGGGAAGTGCGGAAGGCACCGGTCGCAAGGCGAAGGCCGGTGTGGTGGATCGAATCCACCTTCCGCAATAAACGCTCGGCTGCGGAGGCATAAAACTCGCATCCGTAGTCGAGCTTCGAGCGAACAAAGGATCGATAAAAAAGTAAGGCAGTAGCCCTATCAGCGCCCCAAGCGCTGAACGTCACGGAACGGAGAATGTCCATGGCGCGGGTACAAGAGACCCTAAGGCTGCGAATATGAGCCTCCCAGGTGAGGCGTCGGTCGAATACAAGACCAAGGAAACGGTGCGACTCAACCACATCCAGGCGCACCCCTTTAAGAAACAAATCTGGGTCGGGGTGAAGCCGTGGATGGCGGCAGAAGTGCACCACCTTAGTCTTGGCCAAAGAAAAGCGAAACCTGTGCGCTTCGGCATAGCGAGAGACGCGGTTCAATGCCTGTTGGAGTCGACGCTCCAGAGTTGGCATCTGAACCGCGCCAAAAGAGATCGAAAGGTCGTCCACGTAGAGCGTAGCGAGAACATCTTCCGGCAGCACCGAGGTGATGCCGTTGATGCTCAGGGCAAAGAGTGTGACACTAAGGACACTTCCCTGCGGGACACCCTCTTCCTGCTCCTTTGGGCCGGAGAGAGCTCCCCCCACCCGTACGCGGAATCGACGATCTCGCAAAAATTCAGATATAAACATTGGGAGGCGTCCCCTCGCCCCCATCGTGTGGAGAGTCTCCATGATACAGTATCGCCATGCGGTATCATAGGCCTTCTCCAGATCGAAAAAGACCGTGGCGTAGTGCTGTCTACGAAGGAAAGCCTCGCAGACGGCATTTTCCAGTCGGAGCAGAGCATCCGACGTGGAGTGGAACTTACGGAAGCCGCACTGTGCGGAAGACAGATGGCCTCCGCTGTCCAGGAAAAAGGCTAATCTAACATTTACCAATTTCTCCATCAACTTGCACACGCAAGAGGTTAGAGAGATTGGGCGGAAACCGGTCGGAGTAGAGTGATCTCTCCCCGGCTTGCGAAAGGCGAGCACAGTAGCGATTCGCCAGGAGTCTGGGAGAAGCGACCTTTAGGGAAAAGATTTTAGGGATATGCTAGCTACTTGCTCCACCTGTCCCTTTACAATCCTGGACCGGATATAATCATAATTTTTTTGAAGGTTCCATTCATGCTTGCATGTGTCGGCCTTATTGACCTAATGTTCCCTTTCCATGCTGATCGATCTCGGGCTGTTTGTTTCTCTATTCAAACTCGTATCTCTGAGGTCCCTCTGTATGACCTCATTCCACGTCTTCCCCGGTCTCCCTCTGGCAGCTACATCCACAACCTCCTAACATCCTTCACCCATTTATTATCCTTCATCCTCTCCTCATGACCGAACCACCTCAGTCTGCTTCTTCTCAGTACCACACTAATGCATTCTATCCCCAATCTATCCCTTAATTCACAGTTCCAACTCTGTCACCTCCAGGCCTCAAATTCAAGAGATGCCCCGCACATCCATCTCACCATTCTCATCTCAGTACGATTGAGCCTCTGGATATCCTCTTCCTTCACAGCCCAAGTTTCACTGCCGTAACAACATTGCACTTCGTACGCACGCAGTGTACAGACGTCTCTTAGCTCGGGGGGAAAAAACCTACAGCGTCAAGAGAGGAAGCAGCGCTGTGAAATTTTTCCAACCACTTCTAACTTACCACGGAACTCGCCCCAGCACTGATCATATTTTCCAGATAGCAGAACTCCTCTACGCATTCAAACCACACACCATCAAATACAATCCTCTCCTGTCTCCTCTCTTCCACTTGCTCTCCTCTACACACAGTATACTGAAACTCTCCTTCATTCTGCAGCTTACCCCTGATACCACTACATCTTTCATGCACCCACAAACCAAATCCATTACACAGGATAGAGTTGTTCACTACCCCTCTGTGAGACTGCACATGGCCACATACCCTCAATGATGTCATTATCACCACCCACTCTTGAAATCATCATCTTTGTTTTATCCAAATTCACTCTCAGCTCCATGGAATTCATCCCTTCCCTCCACAACCCGAACTTCTCATGTGCTGTCCTCTCATCCTCAGCAATCACCACGAGGTCGTCCGCGTACAACAACTCGAATGGCAATCCTGTTCTAAAATTCTGCGACAGCACTTCCAGGACCAAAACAAAGAGAAAGGTACTCAAAAGGATCCCTGGTGCACACCAACCTACACAGAGACGTCATCGCTCAATTCTCCATTTACTCTCACCTGGGTTGTCGAACCTTCGTACCATGACCACCCTAATCAACCACTCCTCGATCCCTAATTTTCTCATTGCCCACCTTTCCACATCTCTTGGTACCGTATCAAAAGCCTTTTCCAGGTCAACAAAAATATAATACAACGCTCTTTTCCTAGCGATGTACTTCTCCTGAAGCTGTCTAACTATGAATATAGCATCCGTGGTTCCTTTTCCAGGCATGAACCAAAACTTAATGTCGTTAAAGTTTATTCTCTCCCAAATCATTTCTTCTAGAACACACTCCATAACTTTCATAACATGATTGAGTAGTTTTATGCCTCTGTAGCTACACCTTTCTAGCGCATCACCTTTACCCTTATACACATTCACAATCACACTCTTCAGCCTATCTTCCAGTACAGCACATTCATATATGACAGCATTTATAAGGTCTGTGACCAACTACAGGTTCTGCGAAATCCACAAGTCTCCTCTCCCAGTCAAATTCTATGTTTAATAAAAGATTATAGTACTCCTCGAAATGCAAATAAAGATCAGAATGACAACCACTACCAAGCCCCAAAGGATACCAGAGCAGGTCTTCCTTGGAAGAGAGGTTGCATAAATATCGGTAGCACTTTTTTCACACCAACCAGCGAGTAGGAACTCTTCATGGCCCAGGGGAGGGCCTCAAGTTCTGCGACAGGGAAGTGCGGACATGGAAACTCCTTCAGCCTGTTCCGGCATGGAAAAGGGTGCTCTCTGCGTGGGTGATTAATACTTGACGCACCGCCTGAAGGCAAATAGAAAGCCGGAAGTAATGTTCTATCAATGGGACAGTAGGGCACGGTAGTAAAAAGTGTAAAGTAGCCCGAGTAGACTGATCGGAGGCGGGTTTTTTTTAAAGTACCAATCAGGCAACTATCGCCAGGGGCATAAGTCGTTGAAAGAACGTCGGGAAGGGGGGGCGGCTGCTTAACTCTTTTAAACCCGGTTCCGCGTTCTGCACAGGGGAGCCCGTTGTGGAGGAAAAACTCCTGACTTTCATGGCGAGTACCAAATGATGGACACGGAGGCCCCCCCCTCCCTAAAGTATTATTAAGATATTTGAATAAAAACAACAGCAATTAAAAAATACCCAACGGCCAAAAAAAAACCCCTAAAACAGAAGTAACTCTAAAGTCCTGCTCCGGCGTCCGAGCATGCGATCAAACACCCTGGAGAAGGAGGAGGAGGAGGCGGCCTTTTCTAAAAACTCTGTATCGGCGGGTTTGAACCTCGCTTCAGTCACTCGACGTCCAAAGACTAGGCGTCGGTACACCAGTTGTTGCACACTCATTTCTTGCCTCCTTTACTTCTTCACCATCATATCTCAGTAAGGAGAGCAGCGTTGGTCGCGGAGACAATTTAAAGAGAATTGCGGGGTATCTTTAAGAGGTCCTACACTTCATGTAGGTTTTGCTTAAGATTTGCAATTGTTGACATGTGAATGTGTTGAACTGAATCTAGTTCGCGTAGTAGCGTGTGCAGATGTTTTGTTGGCGAAGCGGATGTGTGGAGTTTATGTCATGGAAGGATGTTTGGTCTGGGTCGATGTCTTGTGGTATCGCGTATATAAGAGGGTTTCTGTGTTGCGCTACCTGCGAGTATGGATTGGTCTGTGCAAGATTGGGGCTTAGTTTTGGTGTTCCTAAGAATCCTGCCCAAGTTTTGGTGTTTCTAGGAGTCCGCCCCAAGTTTTTTTGTTTCTAAGAGTCCTGCCCAAGTTTCGTAGAGGATAGTACGGGTCTTGTATAAATGTGGTTGCTAAGGGTGTCTCAAGTTTCGTGTGGCATTGGTAAACTGAACTCCGCGGTGGTTGTTTTGTTGTTTTATGGGCATTATCCTCGTTTGGCAGTGTGGGTGGTTTATTTCGATGCTTTGATCGCACTCCGTGGCTGTTTTTTTAAACTCTAGCCATCCCTGTAGTGCAAGAACAAATAAAATTGAACAGTGATCAGTCATTCCAGGTGGCTATGACAAGACCACCCTACCTAGATGAAATCCTGTAGTGGGACCACCCTACTTTGTGAGGTTAAGTTGCAATCGAACTTCCACTTCCGAGCTGTTGCATGGACCGCTAGCACAGGAGGGTGCTATAAAATTCCCACAGCCTCACTCCACTCTAAGCTGGTCCTTCAGGACAGCCTAACAGAAAACCTGCCCCCCACTTAATCGTGGTAACGATGTCAGGGATTACAGCAGAGGCTGTAGGAATAAAGCTTTCTCCCAAGCGGTGGGAGGGAGCAAAGATGCCATCAGCTCCCGGAGAGCTATAAACGACAACTTCTCTGCTACACGCAGTGACGTTGATGAATACTGTGCTGAGTGCAATGGGCAACCAGCCCTACAGCTTTGGATAGTCTAAATAATAGAACCGGTGGGTATATAATAAACCTTCAGGATTAAGTTGGTACAGAGCCCAGGTAGTAAGAAGTACGACCGCAAACCTGGTTGGAATGGTACGAACGGGGGACTCACCTCTATTTGCTCCGATGCTTCGGATGTTATGGGCATCATTGTGATGCCCAGAGCTCTTCGTACGATGGGAACAGGCGCCAACGCGCCGGGAGGCACTTGTCGAGCTACACAAATCAGCCCCTCGCTCACCTTTTCAGCTGAAAAATTCAATGCGATTTCCTGGACAACAGCTCATTTAGAGGGAGATCTCTACAGCAGCTATTAAATACAATGTAGCCAACCACTTACCGAGTTTCATCTCCGTTTGTGAGGGTCCAGCCAAGGTGGCGAGATTCTGGGGAGGGGTCTTGGAAAGCCGGTCTTTTTGCTCTTTGGCCAAAGTAGCGAGTAAGGTGGCGTTTTCGCTCAGCTTCGAGCCCATTGCTTTCTCTCTCTGCTCCACTTTTTCTAGCCATGAATGAGAAGACAATTAAATATGGACACCCTTTGATACCTTTAGTGCCTATCACCTTTCTTAAGAATGAGGAGGACGCACAACAGCGCCAGCCCACTACTATCTACCCCATTGTGCCAAGCCCAGAAGGAGAGAGAAAAAAAGAGTGGTCAGCAGTCATTTCAAAGTGGATAGGGCGCCACAACCCCACTCGGATGTATTCGGCGTGAGGTTAAGTTGCAAGAGAACTTCCACTTCTTCGCTGTTGCATGGACCTTACAACAACCTACCCCTACTCAAACCTGGTCCCTCAGAACAGCCTCACAGAAAAGGCGGCCCCACTTAATTGTGGTAACGTTATCGGTGCCAAGAGCACAGGGTGTAGGGTCAGTCTTTCTCCCTTAATCTTCCAAGCAGCCGGAGGGAGCGCAGAAGCCCATCTGCTGCCGGATCTCCTAAACAACAACAAACCCTTTATGCCCTATCAAATGCCCATGCCAAATTGGCCCTTCATAGCTAAGAGTGGTATGTGTTGTTGCATTTTGTCCAGTTCATCCCTCAAAATGAACCATTCACAAATACCATACATACATAATCACCCATTTGATCTTCGGTCAGCCCTTTCTCAAATACTCATTCACACAATCAACCCACCTTTTAAGGGGTTTCTCAACCCTTCGCACACCCTGACACGCACATATAGAAATACACAAGTCTATTTCTATGCCTTCTTAGCTTCTCATACCACTTCATAAGTGTCATTCCATCGTTTACACCCTGAGCAATTCTTATTCATTCTTTCCACCTTAGAACAACCATTACTCTAGAGTTGTCCATTTGCATTACTCTTACTCAGATAGATGTACTTTTCTATAATTTAAAACATGGTGGAATCTGCTTTACCTGTACCACTATTTTTTTTTACAATGCATCCAAGATAGAATATGGCACTTGTTCAGGATGACACCACTCCATCTTCAACCACTCCAAACACTATCACCTTACTCCTTTTGCCTTTACTTTAGGTTCACTTCTCTGACGCACCCTGTCAGAGGCTTTACCAACATTTTCAAATCCCTATCAATCTCAACTAGGTCATCAGCATCTAACGACAGTGAACCCATCCAATGTCGGACCTTTCCCTCGATTCTTACTTCTCGCAGTACTTCATCCAGAAATATTAAACACCTATGGCGACATCACAGATCCTTGCTTTACCAACTCACAGATATCAAATGACTTCTTTGGTCAATCTTTTACCTGAACTCATGACCTGACCTACTTAGCACTTACGAATAAAATGGAGGATGTCAGCTTCCTCCAAGTTAGATAGTCCACAAGTCTGTGTAAAAAAGCCACTTCCCGGAATTGCCACATGTCCAGGAACCCAGAACAAGATAATCTCGACATCCGCTTGGCTTGCAGAAACCGTGGCGTCACGAATATCGCGAACAAGAGGATGTGGGGATTCTAATGCCCCGAGAGCACTCAGTGCGCTAGGTGAGTCGTTATAGATCACAATCCGCTCCCTGAAACGGGCACGACGCGTTATCTCCTGTACCGAGTGGTGTATTACAATCCACTCGGCCGTGAAGACAGACGCAGAGCCCAGCTGGCGTCAAACGTCAAACATGGGATACAGAGCGGAAGCCGACCCTCTCCTGGGACTTGGAGCCATCCGTATATGCTGCCACGGACGGATCCAGCGTGACAGTAAGTGTGCTCGAAAAAGGCCAAACGCAATACTCCTGGTGATGTAGAAGCTTTGAGAGAAGAGGCCTGGCGACAAATAGTTAAAGGAAGTAAGTACCCTCCAGGGTGGCGTCCTGAGCAGAACCAGGGGCGCCACTGGGCCGAGAGCTGCACCGAGCTCTCGAAGGAGTTTCGTATCCCTAAATCTAAAAGGCTTAGGGTATGACTGGCGTCTCTCGCCGGCATAGGCACCGTTGAGATCGGCTGCGGATGCAGTGAGGGCTGTTGGAGACTGAGGGAGGCGCAAGTCTCGCGCGCACAGGCGAGAAATGCACTGTGCACGGCGCAGAGCGAGTGGCATCACCCCAGCATCGACAAGTAGGCTCTCAATGGGGGACGTGCGGAAGGAACCGGTCGCCAGGCGAAGGCCGGTGTGGTGGATCGAGTCCACCTTCCGCAATATACGCTCGGCTGCGGATACATAAGAATGTCCATGACGTGGGTACAAGAGACCCTAAGGCTGTAAATATCAGTCTCCGGGTTAGGCGTCGGTCAAAAACAAGACCGAGGAAACTGCGAATCTACCACTTCCATGCGAACATTATTTAGAAACAAGTTCGGGTCAGGGTGGAGCTGTGGATGGCGTCAAAAGTGCAGCACCTTACTCTTGACCAAGGAAAACCGAAACCTGTGCGCCTCTGAGCAGCGAAAGACGCGGCTCAATGCCTGTTGGAGACGACGCTCCAGAGTGGGCATCTGGGCCGCGCCAAAAGAGATTGAAAAGTCGTCCAGAACATCTTCAGGCAGCACCGAGGTGATACCGATGATGCTCAGGGGAAAGAGTGACGTTGAGAATACTTCCTAGCGGGAACCCCCCCCCCCCCCCCTGCGGGTATTGATTGATTGGTTTTAAGTGGCGCAACTACTAGGTTATTGCCACACTCGTACGGGGAATCGACGATCTCACCACAATCGTGTGGAGAGTCTCCATGATACTGTATCACCATGTGGTATCATAGGCTTTCTCTGGATAAAAAATAAAACAAAACCGTGGCATAGTGCTGTCTACGAAGGAAGGCCTAGCAAACGGCATTTTCCAGTCGGAGCACAACATCCGAGGTGCAGTGGAACTTGCGGAAGCAAGGTGGCCTTTGCTGTCCAGAAAAAAACGCTACTCTAACATTTACCAATTTCTCCAGTTGGTGGCATTCAGCGACATCACAACATGCATTGAATGCTGGCGGAGCAGCATGCCGGCTAGAAAATGCGGTCGCGAAGGACTCCGCCCCGCAAACAGGGTCCGAAGTTGCGGTTCCATTTTCCTGGAGAACGCGAGGTGGGGCCTGCGAGAAGTTGCTCCGATTCCTTTCGACTTGCTTCCACACCTCTGCTAGAAGGGTCTTCCCGTTAAGTCAAGACGCGTATTCTCGCCAGGAAGAGCGGCTTGGGGGTTCGAAACATACCAGAACCTAGCCGTAGCTCGACGAAATTCACCGACAGTGAAATCGTTCGGGCGGCGCATGTAGGCATAACGCTGTCTGTTTGAGGGCCGTCTCACACTCGGCTGACCACCCCGGAAGCGGGCGGCGTGTAAAGCCGGCCAGACGTTCTAGGAAAGTAGTCAGGATGCCGGAGAACTCAACGGCCTCATCCACCGACCTAAACTTCTCGCCTGGGACAGTACCTCCGGGGCAGGAGGGCGGATTCTCAGGCGGCAGCAGTCCAGAAAATATTTGAATGGAAAAGTGATCACTACCATGGATGGAGGTCATTGACTACTCCCCCCCAAAATCAGGCTGTTCACCCGGAGAGCACAATGAAGCGATTCTCGGGCAGTGATGTGTAAACACATACACATTTAGGACACCTATCTCTAGCTCGTCAATCAGGTCGACAAGGACCTAACACCTGGGATTGATCGATTAGTCTCCCCTTAGAGTGTGAGTACCGTTCATCAAATCCCCCAGCAAGAGAAAGGGCCTCAGCCATCGTGCTACGACAGGGTGTAAGTCCCTTGCCTCGAAGTCAGCTGACGGTGGAAGGTACGCAGAAATAACAGCATACCTCCTATCCAGGTGCACCTGCACTGCTACTGTCTGAAAGGAGGTATTTAAAGAAAATAGAAGAACGGAGACATCATGCTGGGTGAAAATGACTCTTCTTCTTGCCCGGAACACATACCGTGGTGGTGGGGTCGCAAAACCCTTATAGACCGGGAGGGTGTGCAGGGGGCATGCGTCCAGTATGGTCTCCTGAAAAACGATAGCTAAGGGACAACGGGAGGAGACGAGCCTCCGCAGCTCCTCCCATTTGACCTGGAGTCCGCGGCAGTTCCATCGAAGGAATATGCCCTCCAGGCCTGCCTCAGAGATGCGGGGGCTCTCTTCGAAGAGAAGACCCTCCCAGGAATGACCGTACGCCTCTCGGCGGAAGAACTTCGGGCGCTGTCGCCTTCGATGACTTATAGAGGGAGGTTGGGCTCGCCATGCGAGTCTTTTCCTCCCTCCGCCTCGAAACCTTAGGCAGTTAGGGGTCCCTCCTTCGTAAGATCCACCGTCTTTGAGTCACCCAGCCTAGCACTGGGTGTGGGCGTAGGAGCTGAAGCTCCTTTGGTACTGTCCTCCTTTCGGGCGCCAGATTTAGGAACCCTGTAAGATGGCCTCACGACCATCTTCAGGGGTGTTGTCTCCTGTGAGACAACACCCCTGCTGAAACAAAAATACTCCCAATCAAAGCTCATACATGATTGGAACCGACCGTTTCAGCAGAACTCTGACCCACCTCCACCCTAAACACCACCACACAGACAAAAGAATGAAGCCCTAGCACACTACTTCCAACACCTCTACAATAACCTACCCCCACCAAACCCTAACTTAGTAAACACACCCACACACTGTTCACCCAAGGATACTTGAATGCACTGCCACCAAACAACATCCAAAACCCTCCTCCTTAATCAACCAATCAGATAAATCATTATATGGAGTAATCCTATCTCAACTCAGGCCCCACCACGCCTCTATACTCCACTGGCCACTCCACTACACCCAAACAATACAAGCAGAGAATAAATCTTGTTCCGACACAACGTGTAACCCAAACCTCACACAACAGCTCCCCTCCAAGGGACTTGTGGACCCATCCTAGGGACATCCCACCTTGCAGAAGAGGTGGGAGGGGCCGCAAACTATTAAAGAGTTTAAATTAACTGTTTTTTTTATATATAAAGCAGAGGCAAAAACTCAATACAATCATTCCGCATCCCGACCCAGGATAATTTTGATGAAAAAAAGGCTTGTAAAGAAATTGGAGAAGTTAGGATGAGTGAAAATGCATGGGAGATATATCACTCAAGTAGAGTACTCAGTCAGGATTCTTGCGACTGAGAGACCCAGCAATTCTCGTGAGGGGTATGGCAAGATATTGGTTCTTGCTGTCAATGGCATGTGCAAAAAAATCAGACCCAACTCCCTTTTCAGGGGTGGGATCGGGGTGTCACAAGAGGAAAAGGGAGGTTGGTACACACATCTAAATTTTTACCCTTGAATTTAAAAGCGCAATAGCAACGAGGCCACATCCCACAGAAACTTTGCAAGGAGAGATCTGTATAGTGGTGAAGATGGAGGAAGTGAAAATGAGTGGGAGCTATACAATTGAATATGCTCCTGCTTGCAGTGGGGTTGGGAGGGGACACAAGCCTTCAGATATCTTTTGACAGCTCCCTAGGGGCGTAAAAGGATAAGGAAAATAAGGGGGAGGGGATGGGGCATTAGACGGAGAAAAGGGAGGAAGAATGCAGACATGCCAAGAGGGAGGGGTAAACTAGCCCCCACCCCTTACCCAACCCACACGAAAGTCATTGGGTACCAACCAGCCAAAGGAGAAGAGGCTTTGAGAGGAAATGGCAAATAAAAAGTAAAATACCCATGTCTAGAAGGAATAAAGCACAGGTAGCCTCAATCTAATGTTTTTAATATGCATCTGGCGACTGCCTACAAGGGCATAAGTCGGCGTAATTATCTAATAGCCTAGGTAAAAAAAAACAAAGCAAACATCTTTGCCAGACAGCCTAAAGGGTTGACCTGATTCCTGCCATGAGGTCTCTGTGAGGAAGAGCCAAACGCTGGTCTGATCGCCCAGTGCTCGCCGACTCTTTGGCACTCTAATTCCCACATGCCCAGGAACCCAGCAGGAGATAACTTGACATCCACCTGGCTCGCAGATACTACGAACCAGGTGCGTGGAGATTTCAATGCCCCGAGAGCACTTTGTGAGTCGCTCAATCAGGTGCGAGACTGCCGGTGGCAATTGGGCCGGAAGGATAATATGCTCCTCCAGGTACCAGATGTAAAAGTCTACACAGGGTCAACATTTCCTAATGAAGCAAAGAGCATCCATTAGCTTTTATACAGACATCTTTTATGGGATACTTACCCAGGGTGTTGAGAAATGAGGTATCAATGCCGACCTCTTTGAGGGTTCTTAACGTGGAGAAATTGGGTGTGAATTCCCTCTGGTTTTGCCGCGCACTGTTGGGGTCTTCCCTGAAACGTGCACGCAATATTAGACAATCGAGTCCTCCCCCCCAGAGGGTCAATGACACACCGACAAGTAGAACCCGGGGTGACAAAAACTTACTGTGAGTATAGAAGAGAATGGAGCTTTTGTTCTTCTTGTTGAATCTTCCTCCTATCCTCTATGAAAGCCTTGGTGCGGGAGTGCTGGTGATTTGTCAGCAAGTTGAGGAGTTGATCCACAAGGTGCATCGCCATGTCACAGTCGCGGGAAAAGTCGCAAATACTGACGGGAGAGGAAGATCCATCAGGAGCAGACACCCACGCTACCATAATCATGCCCTTGCTCTCACATATCACGTGACAGCTCCTTAGGGACGCGTAAAAGGATAGATAGGGCAAAGGAGGGGAAGAATGCAAACATGTCAAAACCCAACAGCTCAACAGGAGGCAAAAGGGAGCAGTGAACCACGGTTCTATTATGTATCACCTCATGTGGCCGTAATGAAAACTATCCATACCCACTTCACTCTATGCTCTATTCAGTCACTTTCAAACAAAACACCCTATGGTATGCACAGCCCCCCAACCTCCACTCTTCCTCGTGGGGGCAGAGTCCACCAACTAGACTGCAAAAGTATATCAAAATTCTCTCTTAACAAACACACACTTGCACATTGCAAGCTCTATGTCTTAACAATTTCACCCACAACTTAACTTAAAATTAACTACCTGAAGCCAAATAAAAAGACCAAACCCGATGAAGAGGTGATGTTAGAGGAAGTGAAAAATCACTGAACATGACAAAGCAGTTGAACGCTGGATACTTATATGAAGACAACCCCACAAATTTACTCAAGGTCCTCCATACAGGTACTATTTAACCTCTCCAAATGATCATCCCGACGTTTCTTGAACCCGTTGCTACTTTACAACTGTACGAAAGTAAGCAATCGCTTACCTCTCGACGTACTGAACCCCAGTTTCGTTGCTATACGTGGCGTACACCATCTCGCTCTCCTCTTTGTTCAGGTTAGCAAACGTCGAATCATAGGAGGGGCAAAACGACGAAAAGGTTCCGTAGTAAAGGGGTTTCACTGCAATGAAAAGAACCCAGTGGGGTTAGAGCAGTGAAATTCACAAAATAGAGTCATTCTGCCAAGACTCCGGTGCGGTCACTGCTCAAAACTAATATACACAAACCACACTGGCTTGACCCATACAAGAGATCTGCATAAATGCCACTAAGAACCAGGAAGAGCCGTATCCAGGTATATACATGGTGTCCCTGAAAGAATGGTCCTATAAAATGCAAATAGTATCCCTTTCAGGATGAAAACCCTGGGTTACTAGTAAGGCAGCCACTGCAAAAATGACTGAAATCTGATTCCCATCCAGCAACTAACCATACTCAATATA
Organism: Ceratothoa steindachneri; assembly: GCA_963969495.1. Taxonomy (NCBI): domain Eukaryota; kingdom Metazoa; phylum Arthropoda; class Malacostraca; order Isopoda; family Cymothoidae; genus Ceratothoa; species Ceratothoa steindachneri. The sequence continues at coordinate 21,955,627 of OZ018319.1, forward strand.
GTGTAGCTTCGCTCATAGGTGTGTGTGTGGGGGGGGTCCCTCGAATTGATAAATATGGTAATTGTCATCATCATGAACCACTTTGCCCAAAGACTGGGGTGGGCGTGCATCAAGGCACAAACTGGCATGGCCAGACGACGTGGGCACCACCCCTGCCCATTACGGGAGCGAGCTCACAGGGGCACAACTTTCGGGTTCACGTCTTCCTTGGCTCTCGGGAATTCTGATTAACTGAACTCAGTCATGTGGCGCTGGAGTCCGGCCACGGGAATGTAGAAAGTCAGCTCAATATACATTGTGGCAATGGGTGATAACTAGCTCAATTCACTGTCAATTACCATTACATTACCAATACACTCGCTGTCAATTGCCATTACATTATCAATCAACTCACGTTCAATTCACTGTGAATTACCATTACTTTACTACCAATCAACTTGCTATCAATTGCCATTGCATTACCAATTTACACTTTCAATTACCATTGTATTACCAATCAAACTCAGTTTCAAATCAGTCAATCACCATTATATTACCAATCAACTCACTTTCAATTAACATTGCATATCTATAGGATTTTTTTTTCATTGTGGTAGGCCATCTGACGATTGCCTACTTGGGCATAAGTCGCCGTATACAACAAAGCCTACTACTAGACTATATTAAAAAACAAATGACAGAGAACAAATAATAATATGTAACTAACAAATAACAACGATAAAAAATAACGAGAAAAAGCAAAAGGACAAGAAGGAAGCACGCTCTCGCGTCGGGGGTCGACCCACCTCCCCTCAACGCAGGAACATGCGACCAACAAAAAAAGGTCAAAAAAGTGGAGGAGGCCAGCCTCCTCTAAAAAGTCGTAAAGTCCACAATATTTTTTTAAGAGCTCATCTGGCGACTGCCTACTTGGGCATTAGTCGCCGTATTAAAACTGGCCTAGTTCTAGGCTACTTTAAAATTAAATTAAAGAGACGAAAAACACCCCAAAAAGGGGGAAAGGAAGCAAGCTCCTGCGTCGGGGGGAGGTCTCCCCTGGCACAGGAGCGTGCAACCTAAAGGAAAAAAACAACAAAACAAAACAAACCCTGCTTAAATAATAGGGAGAAGGCCGGCTTCCCCCCAAAAGTCAACAAGTCCACCAGTCAATGTGCACGCACTCGCCCCAAGTACAAGGGACAGGCGGTAGCGACCCCGCTCATCCCGGTACCGGGATAGATAACGTGCTCGAAGATCACCCAGACTGGGACATTCAACGAGAATGTGCCGAACATTCTGGGGAAACAATGCAGTCGTCGCAATAAGGTGCAGGCGAGCGCTCCATCAAATGGCGGTGCATCCGATTCGGAAACGACAGAAAGCGACCTGAAGCCGGGGCAGCATTCGGGGGTAGGTCCATGGGAACAGTCGCGGCGCAGTGGCACGCAACTTTAGGTTCCCCTCGACCGTCTCCCATATACTTTGCCAATCAGGCCGGAAAACTGTGGGTATTTTTTTTTTTTACGAGCCCATCTGGCGACTGCCTACTTGGGCATAAATCGCAGTACTCACGACAGCCTAGTACTAGGCTACTTTAAAATAACAATATGCAAATCAAAACAAAAACAATAAAAAAGGGGAAAAGGGCAACAAGTAGGAAGCAAGCTCCGGCGTAGAACGTGCGACCTACAAAGAAAACAACATTTTTTTTTTTTTTAATTAAGGGGCTATCTGGCGACTGCCGACTTAGGCATTAGTCGCCGTAAACAAACAGCCTAGCTCTAGGCTACTTTAAAAATTAAACAGGAAACAATAAAAAGAGATAACAATAACAATAAAAAAGCAATAACAAAAACAACAACAACAATTAAACTGGGTTAAATGAAAGGGAGAAGGCCAGCCTCCCCCCAAAAGTCAATAAGTCCACTAGTCATGGTGCACGCACTCGTCCCGAGTACAAGGGACAGGCGGTAGCGACCCCGCCCATCCCGGTACCGGGACAGGTATCGTGCGCGAAGATCACCCAGACTGGGACATTCGACAAGAATGTGCCGAACAGTCTGGGGGACGACGCAGTCGTTGCAATAGGGCGCAGGCGAGCGCTCCATCAAGTAGCGATGCGTCACACGAGTGTGTCCGATTCGAAGACGACAGAAAGCAACCTGAAGCCGCCGCGGCATTGGGGGATAGGTCCATGGGAACAGTCGCGGCGCAATGGCACGCAACTTTAAGTTCCCCTCGACCGTCTCCCATCTTCTTTGCCAAGCAGTCCGAAGAGCTGCCCGTATTCCTGCCATGTAGTCAGTGTGAGGAAGAGCGAAACGCTGGTCCGATCGCAGAGTCCTCGCGGACTCTTTGGCGCCCTCATCGGCGCGCTCATTCCCCGCAATTCCTACATGTCCAGGAACCCAGCAGTAGATAATCTCGACATCTGCCCGGCTCGCCAAAACCGTGGCGTCACGGATATCGCGAACCAGGGGATGCGGAGATTCCAATGCCCCGAGAGCACTCAGGGCGCTTTGTGAGTCGCTATAGATCACAATCCGGTCTCCGAACCGGGCACGTCGCGTAATCTCCCGTACCGAGTGGTGTATTGCCACCAGCTCGGCCGTGAAGACAGACGCAGTGCCTGGTAGAGCCCCGCTGACTTCAAACAGAGGGGATACGGCGTGGAAGCCGACCCCCTCTTGGGACTTGGAGCCATCCGTATACACTGGCACGGTACCAGCGTGACACGATGTGTGCTCCAAAAAGGTCGAACGCAATACTCCCGGCGCAGTACAAGCTTTGGGAGCAGAGGCGTGGCGACAAATAGCCAAATGTGGTACCCTCCAGGGTGGCGTCCTGGGCAGAACCAGGGGCGCCACCGGCCCGAGAGCTATATCTAGCTCTCGAAGGAGTTTCCTGGCCCTAAACCCAAAGGGCTTAGGGTATGACTGGCGTCTCTCGGCGGCATAGGCACCATCGAGATCAGCTGCGGATGCAGTGAGAGCTGTTGGCGACTGAGGGAGGCGCCGGGCTCGCGCGTACAGGCGAGTGATGCACTGCACGCGGCGCAGAGCGAGTGGCATCTCCCCAGCATCGACCAACAGGCTCTCAATGGGGGAAGTGCGGAAGGCACCGGTCGCAAGGCGAAGGCCGGTGTGGTGGATCGAATCCACCTTCCGCAATAAACGCTCGGCTGCGGATGCATAAAACTCGCATCCGTAGTCGAGCTTCGAGCGAACAAAGGATCGATAAAAAAGTAAGGCGGTAGTCCTATCAGCGCCCCAAGCGCTGAACGTCACGGAACGGAGAATGTCCATGGCGCGGGTACAAGAGACCCTAAGGCTGCGAATATGAGCCTCCCAGGTGAGGCGTCGGTCGAATACAAGACCAAGGAAACGGTGCGACTCAACCACATCCAGGCGCACCCCATTAAGAAACAAATCTGGGTCGGGGTGAAGCCGTGGATGGCGGCAGAAGTGCACCACCTTAGTCTTGGCCAAAGAAAAGCGAAACCTGTGCGCTTCGGCATAGCGAGAGACGCGGTTCAATGCCTGTTGGAGTCGACGCTCCAGAGTTGGCATCTGGGCCGCGCCAAAAGAGATCGAAAGGTCGTCCACGTAGAGCGTAGCGAGAACATCTTCCGGCAGCACCGAGGTGATGCCGTTGATGCTCAGGGCAAAGAGTGTGACACTGAGGACACTTCCCTGCGGGACACCCTCTTCCTGCTCCTTTGCGCCGGAGAGGGCTCCCCCCACCCGTACGCGGAATCGACGATCTCGCAAAAATTCAGATATAAACATTGGGAGGCGTCCCCTCGCCCCCATTGTGTGGAGAGTCTCCATGATACCGTATCGCCATGCGGTATCATAGGCCTTCTCCAGATCAAAAAACACCGTGGCGTAGTGCTGTCTACGAAGGAAAGCCTCGCAGACGGCACTTTCCAGTCGGAGCAGAACATCCCACGTGGAGTGGAACTTACGGAAGCCGCACTGTGCAGAAGACAGATGGCCTCCGCTGTCCAGGAAATAGGCTAATCTAACATTTACCAATTTCTCCATCAACTTGCACACACGAGGTTAGAGAGATTGGGCGGAAACCGGTCGGAGTAGAGTGATCTCTCCCCGGCTTGCGAAAGGCGAGCGCAGTAGCGATTCGCCAGGAGTCTGGGAGAAGACCTTCCACCCAGATCCTGTTGAACAAATCTAACAGAAAGGCCATGCCTCGCTCACCCAGGTGTCGAAGCATGGCGTACGGGACATCGTCCGGACCATGGGCGGTGTCCGCGCACGAAGCGAGAGCGGAACGCAACTCACTCACAGTAAACTTGTCGTTGAAGGGTTCTCCGCCTCTGGAGGTAAAGTCCAGCCGGCGGCCTTCCGCGACATCACGACGTGCATTGAATGCTGGCGGAGCAGCATCACGGCTAGAGAATGCGGAAAAAGCGGTCGCTAAGGATTCCGCCACGGACGCGGGGTCCGAGATTGCGGTCCCATTCTCCTGGAGAACGGGAGGGGGGTCCTGCGAGAACTTGCCCCGAATCCTTTTGACTCGCTTCCACACCTCAGCTAAAGGGGTCTTCCCGTTAAGTGAAGACACGTATGCCCGCCAAGAAGAGCGGCGGGCGTGGTTCGAAATATACCGGAACCTAGCCCTAGCCCGACGAAATTCACCGACAGTGAAATCGTTCGGGCGGCGCTTATAGCGCATGTAGGCATAACGCTTCTGTTTGAGGGCCGTCTCACACTCAGCCGACCACCATGGGAGTGGTCGGCGTGCAAAACGGCCAGACGTCCTAGGAATAGTAGTCAGGCCCACGGCGATGAGGTTGCCGGAGAAGAACTCAACGGCCTCATCTACCGACCTAAACTCCTCGACTGAGATAGAGAATTCAGTCATTTCCTGAAATGCAGGCCACCGCGCCCGCGCCAAGCACCACCGAGGTGGTCTCTCAGGCGGCAGTTGCCCTGAAAATGATATTTGAATGGGAAAGTGATCACTACCATGGAGGTCATCGACCACCCCCCAATCAAAATCAGGCTGTGCATCCGAAGAGCACAAAGATAGGTCAAGGCAAGAAAATGAAGCGGTTCTCGGACAGTGATGCGTAAACTCATCCACGTTTAGGACACCCATCTCAAGCTCTTCGATCAGATCGGCAAGGACTTGTCCCCTGGGATTTATGGAGTAATCTCCCCAGAGAGGATGCCTGCCGTTCAGATCTCCAAGCAAGAGATAGGGCCTCGGCAACCGTGCCACGACGCGGCGGAAGTCCCCCGCATCGAAGTCAGCTGACGGTGGAATGTACGCAGAAATGATAGTATACCTCCTATCCAGGTGCAGCTGCACAGCCACTGCCTGAAAGGAGGTATCTAAAGAGAAAGGAAGAACGGAGACATCATGCCGGGTGTAAACCGCGCATCCCCCAGCCCGGCCATCCCGCGGTGGTGGGGTCGCAAGACCCTTATACCCCAGGAGGGCAGGCAGGGGGCACGCGCCTAGCATGGTCTCCTGCAAAAAAATAGCTAACGGGGAACGGGACGAGGCGAGCCTCCGCAGCTCCTCCCAGTTGGCCCGGAGTCCACGGCAATTCCATTGAAGGAATATGCCCTCCAGGCCTAGCTCGGAGGAGACGCGGGGGCCCTCCTCGAATTGAAGACCCTCACGGGAATGGCCGTACGCTTCCCGGGGGCAGAACCCCGGGCACTGTTGGCCGGACAAAGCGCTGGAGGCTCTGTCGCCTTCGAGGACTTATTGGGGGAGGTTGGGCTCACCATGCGAGTCTTTTCCTCCCTCCGCCTCGAAACCTTAGGCGGGCGCTGCGGCTTCGGAGGCGGGGGGGCCTCTTTTCGAGGAACCACCGTCTCCGAGCCACTCGCTCCACCTCGGGGCGTGGGCGAAGGAGCCGAAGCTCCTTTGTTGCTGTCCTCCTTTCGGGGGACAGCTTTAGGAACCCCTGAAGATGGCCTAGCGACCATCTTCAGGGGTGTTGCCTCCTGTGAGTCTAACGACTCGGTGGAGGCGCGTGGCCGTTTCGCCTTGCGGGAAACGGTCACGCTGGGGGAAGAGGGGGGAGCCCTGGTTTTAGCCGGGGCTGGGTATGAACCCTTTTTGCCGCCAGCTTTACCAGGGGAGCGCCCGGGTTGGGTAGAGCCCGCAGAAGGGCTCCGAATGGGCGCGGAAACAACCGTGCTCGTTGGCCTGGATGGGCCAGGAGCAGAGGGTGCCTTTCGAACTACTGAGGCATATGACGTCCCAGGCAGAGCTGGGCGCGCCAGGACCAAGTCTTTAGCCTCGCGGAATGAGAGTCTATCCTGGGCCTGAACGGCCAGGATTTCTTTCTCCAGGAGATATGCACCAAATTGCTTCGAAGAAGCAGGGTGCGGCTCTCCGCAATTGACACACTTGGCCACACACGATTTGGACTTATCGTGTGCGACCTTGGAGCAATTTACACAGACTTGGGGTGACCCCGACTTTGCACGTCTACATGAGCGATTCGTATGGCTGAAGCGGTGACAGTAATAGCACCGCCGCGGCAGTGGCACGAATGCCTTCACGCTGTAGCGGTACCAACCGGCACGCACCGACTCAGGGAGCTTGTCACTGTCGAACGTGACGAAGAGTGTAGGGGTGGGTCTCGAAGCCCCTCCCTGTTTTCTCATCACACGTTCGACCTTGACCGCCCCATGGTCGGCCAGCTCTAGGGTGATGTCCTCAATGGAGTAGTCAACGAGTTCCCTCGCATAAACTACTCCTTTCACAAAGTTCATGGTAGAGTGCGGCGTCACACTCACCGGGGTGCCATGAAGTGTCTGAAGAGCACTTATCTTGGCCGCCTCGGCGGGATTCGCCGCATTCGCCAGAAGGCTGCCGTCCGAGAAACGGGTCACCTTCGGCTCTCTACCAATTGCACTAGCTAATCCTCTCCTCTGATGGATCATGTTGCCCTTGGACAACATGGTGCCATCAGTGGAGCGAATAACGAGGAAGCGTTTGAAGCCAGCGGGCTCGAAAACGCCAGGTAACCTCTGAATGAGGGGCCCCGATGTCATCGAGGCTCCGCCCTGTGCACTCTTGGTGTTAGTCTTGGTCAGGGGCTCCGCACACGAGGGGGTAGAGGGGCCGGATGTGCCGATCTTGGCTTGGTCGCCTACCAAAGTGGTAGCAGACCCATCCGTCCCCGCAGCCCCCGCGGATGGAGAGGAGCCCCGAGTCTTTTTCGTCTTCTTTGTCTTTTTCTTTTTTGGAGAGGAGGGCGGGGAATGAACCCGCTTTTCACCTCCGCCGGCAGAAGCCCCCAGGTCAGATGGACCGGCCTCAGCCAGGTCCCTCTCCGAAATGGAGAAGGTCCTGGTTGTCGTAGGGGCACCTGTCGGAGGAGATCCCTCCCCTCCTTTTACTGCTTCGGAGCCCTCAGCCCTTTGAGGAGGACCTTGCATAGGGGCGGATTCGGGTTCGGTGCTTGGCGCCGAGCCCGAATTCCCCCCCATGGAAGGCCCTACCGTCTGAGGCTGGGTCTCCTCAAGGACCATGTTTATCACAGGAGGGGCCTCCAGTTGGCCATCCCCTCCCAGGACATCACAGGTCCCCTTAGCAGTGTCGCCAGTCTTGTGTGGGGAGGCACAGGCCTTGACCCCAGCAAGGTTTAAAATTCTTGCCAGCAGGTCTTTTGAGGGAAGCGACCGAAGGGGCCTGGCTTCCCTCTCCCCCCTAAGGGGGTTTGCCCTACCAAGCCGCTTTGATGCGGAGCGGCTGGCTAAGGGCTGCCTGCTGGCTTTCTTGGCAGTCCCCTCGGAAAGAAAAGAGGGGACTGCCGCTGGGAAAAGGGAGGTGCCCGAAAGCACCTCCAGAGAAGGGGGTGAGGGGGAGTCCCCTGCACCCGTAGGCGAAGGAGAGGAGTAAGCCTCCTCTCCGGTTAGAGAAATATGGAGGGTTCCCTGTGCAAGCACAGGGGGGGATACCTCCATTTTTTTGCTGGAGCTGCCCGAGGGCGGCTCCGTCGATGAGCAAGGGGGAGTTAAAGGGGTTTGGTGTTTTGAAAATTCATCCATGGGCATGGTGACCCTATTTTTGCCACGGGACGCAATAGCTCATCACCTCTTGCAGTTGCCCGCACTGCAAGAGGTGCTTACAAGCCCGACAGAGCCAGGCGCCGCCATTTGGGACCACCCCTCCCGCCTGGTGGCCTAGCAGTCCATAGCATGGCGGCTCCACCTTAGACACGGCGTATAAATGATAGATTTTGAAGACGAGAGGAAAAGGGATGTGAGGAAGGTATGGGTGGGGATGAAGCAGGTAGTTAAAAACCAGCCACCCCAGACCGGAGCTCAGGGGTTAGGGAACATTGTCCCCCACCCCCTCAGCCCCGATGCGGGATGGTTGGCTGAAAGGAAGGTCAGCATCTACCCTGTGAAATTAGAGGCTGACCAGAGAAAGTTGTGTGAAAAGAGAGGAAACAAGTGTTTTGAAGGAAGGAAGAGAGGCTAAGCTGGGGCCGGACGGAGTGCTGAGTCCCGTCAGCACGGCGGCCAGGATGGCAAATCGCCGCGCCCCTTACGGGGGAAAGTTGTGGGAGAGGTTGTGTGAAAAGAGAGGAAACAAGTATTTTGAAGGAAGGAAGAGAGGCTAAGCTGGGGCCGGACGGAGCGCTGGATCCCGTCAGCACGGCCACCAGGATGGCAAATCGCCGCGCCCCTTACGGCGAAAGAAAACAACAACAAAAACCTAGTTAAATAAAGAGGAGGAGGCCGGTCTCCTCTAAAAAGTCAAAGTCCACGAACCCGTACCGAGTACAAGGGACAAGCAGTAGCGACTCCACTCGTCCCGGTACCGGGGCAGGTAACGTGTGCGAAGATCATCCAGACTAGGACATTCAACAAGAATGTGCCGAACAGTCTGGGGGACAACGCAGTCTTCACAGTAGGGCGCAGGCGAGCGCTCCATCAAATGGCGAGGCGCCCCGCGAGTGTGTCCAATTTGGAGACGACAGAAAGCAAACTCACGCCGTCGCGGCATTGGGAGCAGTTTTAAATACGGGATACAAACGCTAATCACCCCAGGTAGCTGGCTCTGCCGGCCCCGTACTCGCCCCTCGCAGAACGGGATACTACGTTGGGTGATTAGCCTTTGCATCCCGTATTTAAGACAGGGTCCCCATGCCCAATGATGAAAAAAATCTCCCTTACTTTCCTCTCGACCATCGTTGGAGCCACTCTCAGGTAGTGTGTGCTGATTTGTGGGTTGAGGTTGTCCTTCATTTTTTTGTAAGCCTTTCAAAAATGTTTGGTGGAAATGTCCCCCTTCCCTCCCCATTAGTTCTTGCCTTTTTACTAAAGATCTGAATCCCTAAAAAAAAAAGAGAAGAGAATAAGCGATCAGTGTCTTGAGCCACACCTGGTTTAGCCATGCTTCGTTTGTCGTCGCGATAATTGTGAAGCGAAGAAGATCCTTGTGTGAGCTTCCCAGTCAGAAGGCCGAGACTGATGGGCTTTTCCTTCTGGGAGGGGTCATGACCCTCGCAGCCAGTCAAGAAGTTGAGGGTCGTCGTCCCGTCGACTCTCTGCCGCAAGAAGCCCAACTAGGAAAGACGAGTCTTTGTCACCAGATGTGTTTCAGAGACAGCATCAAATAAGCTTTTAGCAAAATATATTCCCCTTTCTTCCATACTCCCCAAACCAAACTCTCCCTTAAATAACTAGTAACGTCATAATGTGCATTTACTGGCATGACTAGGAAGGGGGCAAGATGTCCCAGCCATTGCATATTTGCTTGCAGGAAAAAAATAACCTTCAAATGCAGGGATTCCTAGATCCTCGGCCCATATCCAAACTTAGTCACCTTTTACGACAGACAAGAAGACGGAATAGGTAAACATACACTTCAACTTTCCCTACAACCACTATCAAAATGGAGCTAACACACATCAATGTCACTAACAATACCCACTCACCTTTCATTTTCTCTGTGCCAAAATAGCACTTTATAGTGATGGGGCACTGTGCACTGTAGTATCTTGCCGCAAAGGCCCCAGGTATATCCTCTCACATGATATCATCTACTTGATCCTTAGTCAACCCTTTCTCTTTCAAACACTCGAACAACATAATCAGCCCACCTTTTATGCAGTCTCCCCCTCATCCCTTCTCAAACCCTCTCACTCATATATTTGATTTGTGAAATTGATTTGTGGCAGTGCTCATAATATCAAAAGATGTGGAGTCATGTGCAGGGTGTTGTTGGAGTTTTACTCCGAACTAATGCCCAGCAGTGACAAATAATACAACTGACTGAAATTAATTCATTATTATCAATTTTATATATTTCTTCATCTTTTGCACTCACTGTACTAGCTGGTTTCTTCAGTGTAAGTTTTTCGACTGCTTCTTCCGCCGCCTTCTGACTTTGCTCCAAGATTTCTTCAGCAGACATCTCATCACGAAGGGAATCAAATTTGCTGAATGAAAAAAGCTATAAATAAAGGCAATAATTCAAAATTCACAGCATCCAAATAATCATGGCATAGCCGAGTGGAAACTACTTCTGAGTACAGTGAAGTTAGCCAAATCGGGTGTGGTAAGTCACCAGGGTGGAGTCCTGATTCAGATCAAATTCACAGCAATTGCCATATGCTCTAGTACTGGTTCGGATCCCACATTAAACTGTAGGCTCCCAATGAAAAATAAAAGACCTCAAAATGATTGAAGATCAGTGGTAAAATTACCAAGAGAGCAGATCGGATGTAAAAATCATCACTAAGGGTGCATATTCGTGGTCAAACTTCTACTACATTATTATTACACCATCCAAAAGCCTCACAGCTGAGATACCCATCAAAACCACCTGAAGAGATATTCCCTACATAGTAATGAAAATGACTGTGTAATCCAACAAAGGCATGTTCATGTAAAAGAACTTACTTTACTTATTTACCTCCCTACCTCTCTTTAGTGAGGTGGGCAACCCCCAGGAATGCTACAACACCCCCCAGGCAGGTCGACAGGTCCTTAATGATGTAATAGAGTGTGCAAGTGCGAGATTGGGGCAATCAAAGAGAAAGTGTTTTGTGTCTTCCAGGCTTAATTGTACCTAGTGTATGCTCGTGTTTGTGTGAGCTTTATTCTGTGTTTGTATGTTGTAGTATGGGTGAGTGGACGGTTCGTAGTTGGGATAGGAGTAATCAGTGTTTTCTATGGAGGGATTTTTCTGAGGAGTGGATTTGTAGGGGTTGCTCATTTAGGATGTGGTTATGTGTAGCAGTAACTGTTCATGAGTATAGACTGTCTGGAGATGTTTTATTAAGGTGTGGTTTGGGAGATTGGGGGAAGGATATTGAGCTTAGCTTAGGAGTAAGGTGCTGGGACTATCTTTTTTTTGTCTGGGTGTGGTGGTTGGGGTGGGGAAGGTTTTCTCCTCTTATCATATCTAGGTGTATTTTAGTGGCCAATATTTTGGTTGCATGTGGAGATGTGAGATTGGTGTGGTTTTTGTGCATCTTGTGATGACTCTGAGTGCATTATTTTGTGTAACTTGGAGCTGTTTGGAGTGGGTATTTTTGATTTTTTTTTTTAAAGAGCTCATCTGGCGAGGGTATTTTTGAATATTGGGTGCCAGGACAGTGCAGCATAGTTTAGGGTGGCTTGTATGAATTGTTTGTATAGTGTGGTGAGGCATTCCTTCTGTTTCCCAGAAAAAGAAATTAAGTCAAAATGCAATTTCAAGCCTTAGCTAAGGGTATCACAACAGTGGTATCAGATGGATGGTGTAGAAAATTAAATGTAATGGCACCCAAGAAATAAGTGAAAATGTTTGGTGACTGGGGTCAATTTGGGGGATTTGCCATCTCTAAAATCCCCTCTTTATCACCCTCTCTCCTCTACATTTGCCCCATGCACCAACCCCCGATATATTTATGCCTTTAATTTCTCAGTGAGCACTAACTGTTTAATGTGGGGGGCCATAGCCCCCAACATCCCCAAATAATAAACTTGACAACTTTTCCACTAACAAAGACTTTAGATTTTTACACTTCAAAATGAGTTGTTTGATTCTTTGAGTACTTGCCCAAACAGTTTATACTTCAAGGAACAAATGGGTACAAAGAGCACAAGTAGTAAAAAATACTTTTGTTTGCCACCTCCACATGTGCAGGCTGTATAAAAAGGAAAAGCAACTGGAGCATCTCAACTAGTTTTTTTTTTTAAGAGGTTGACAAAGTGGTGAAGTTAAGAGTGAAACCAGTGAAGTTGGGGGATGTGAAAAAGCCTATAGTTTGAGTATCCAAAAGGGGACATTTAATTCTTTCAAGGGATATCATGATGACTGGCTGCATGCTCCTAATTTGCCATTTACAAACTTCAGCCTATTATTAGGTTACATGAGAAGGAAGGAAGGAGGAAGGGGGGCTATCTGGCGACTCTTATTAAGGACATAAGTCACTGTAATTTAAAATTTCAGCCTAGTGCTAGGCTACTTTGAAATTAGCTTCCAACAAAAAAGCAAAAAAACAACAAAGAAAAACAAACAAACAAGGCAAGTTCCCGTGTCAGGGGAGGAGGGTATCCACCAATGCAGGAGCATGAGACACACAACAAAAAGGAGGGTCAAATAAAATGGAGGAGGCCACCCTCCACCCTAAAATCAGATAGTCCACAAGTCTGTGTATGTGAACCCATCACAAGTACAAGGGACAAGCAGTAGTGACCCCGTTTATCCTGATACGGGGGCAGGTAACGTGTGCAAAGAACACAGACCGGGACATCCAACAAGACTGTGCCAAATAGTCTAAGGGACAAAGCAGTCATCACGATAAGGTGCATGCGAGCGCTCCATCAAATGGCGATGCACCCCACAAGTGTACCCAATTAAAATACAACATGGGAACAGTTACGACACAATGGAGCACAAATTTAAGTTCACCTCGCCCATCTTCTTTGCCAAACAGTCCTTCGTGTTGCCCCGATTCCTGCCATGTAGTCAGTATGATGCAAAGTGAAATGTTGGTCTAGTCGCCCAGTCCTTGCAGGCTCTTTGATACCCTCATTCACCGCAATTCTCAAATGTCAGGAATCCAGCCAAAATAATCTTGACATCCACCTGGCTTGAGGCCACAGTGGCATCATGGATACTGCAAAACAGGGTGTGTGGAGATTCAAATGCTCCAAGTGCACTCAGGGCAGTTTGTGAGTCGTTAAAGATTACAATCAGGTCTCGAAACAGGGCATGATGCGTCATCTCTCGTACTGATCGGTGTATTGCAACCAGCTCGGACGTGAAGACACACACAGAACCCAATAGAGCCCTGATGACTTCAGAGGGGACCGACCCCTTCCTGGGACTTGGAGTCATATATGTACACTGGCATGGCCCCAGAGTTTCATGAAGTGAGTTCCAAAAAATCTCAAGGCAATACTGCTGACGCTGTAGAAGCTTTGGGAGCAGAGGCGTGCGACAAAGAGGCAAAGATAGTATCCTCCAGGGTGGCGTCCTGGACAGAGCCAGAGGCACCATCGGCCCAAGAGCTACTACGTCCAGCTCTTGAAGGAGTTTCTTGGTCATAAACCCAAACAACTTATGGCATGACTGGCATCTCTCAGAGGCATAGGCACCATCTAGATCGGATGCGGATGCAGTGAGAGTCGTTGGCAACTGAGGGAGGCGCTGGGTTCGCGCCTACAGGCGCATAATGCACTGTGCACGGCCCAGAGCGAGTGACATCTCCCCAGCATCGACAAGTAAGCTCGCAATGGGAGACGTGCATAAGGCACTAGTTGCCAGGTGGAGACCGGTGTAGTGGATCGAGTTCACCTTCCATAATACATGCTCGATTGCGGATGTATAAAACTCGCATCCGTAGTCAAACTTTGAACGAATAAAGGATTAGTAGAAAAGCAAGGCAGTAGCCCCAGGCACTGAACATCACAGAAAGAAGAATGTCCATGGCGTGGGTACAAGAGAGCCTAAGGCTGCAAATATGAGTCTCCCAGGTGCCGCGGATGCGATGATAACTGTTGGCGACTGAATGAGGTGCCTGTCTCGCTCATACAAGCATCTAATGAACTGTGCACGGTGCAGAGCAAGTGGCATCTCCCCAGCATCGATAAGCAAGCTCTTAATAGGGGACGTATGGAAGGTACTGGTCACTCGATGGAGACTGATGTGGTGGATTGAGTCTATCTTCCACAATTCACACTCATCTGCGGATGCATAACACACACATCAGTAGTAAAGCTTCAAATAAAAAAAGGCTGCATAGAATAAGATTTAAGATAAGTTACCGGTGGGTTGCTGCCCAATCCAAGTGGATTCTATATGCTGCATAGAATAAAGCGGTACTGAATGTAACAGAACGAAGAATGCCTTGGGATGTGGGGCTTACAGGAGAGAACAATACCAGGGAAATGGTGTGACCCTATCACTTCCAGGTGAACCATGTTTAGGAACTAGTCTGGGTAGGGGTGGAGGTGTGGATAAGGGCAAAAGTGCACAAACTCGATCTTGGCCAAGGAAAACTGAAACATGTGCGCTCTAGTATAGCGAGAGACGGGGTTTAATGCCTGTTGGACTTGACGATCCGGAGTCGACATCTGGGCCGGACCAAAAGAGACTGAAAAATCATCTCTGGGCAGCAGCGAGATAATACTGTTGATGCTCAAGGTAGAGTGTGACACTGAGGGCACTTCTTTGCAGGACGAGCCTCTTTCTGCCCTACTGGAATCTTGGGGGGTCCCCCCACCTATATGCCGAATCGATGAGCTTGCAGGAATTCAGATATAAACATTTGGAGGAGTGTGGAAGGTTTCCATGATACCCTATCGCCATGCAGTATAATAACCTCTAAATCAAAAAGTTGTGGTGCAATGCTATCTACGATGAAGGCTTCATAGATACATAGCATTTTCTAGCTGGAGCAGAGGATCTGACATAGAATGGAACTTGCAGAAGCTGCATTGCATAAGACAGGTGGCTTCCGTTGACCGGGAAAAAGAGGAGAAACTAACATTTACAAAAATTCTCCAACTTGCACACGCAGATTAGAGAAATTGAGCGGAAACTGACAGGGTAGTGATGGCTCCCCAGTTTGGAAAAAGAGAGCATAGTAGCTATTCGTGAGCGAGTCTTGAGTCTGTCCAAATCCTGGTGAACAAATCCAACAAAAGTGCCATTCGTAAACGAGTCTTGAGTCTGTCCAGATCCTGGTGAACAAATCTAACAAAAGTACCAAGGTTTGCTCACTTAGGTATCAAAGCAATGCATATGGAACATCGTCTGGACAAGGGGCTGTGTCTGCAGATGAAGCAAGAACAGAATGCAACCCACTCTGAGTAATTATGTTATGGAAGGGTTCACTGCCTCTGAAGTTAAAGTCCAATCAGCGGCCTTCAGTGATATGACAATGTGCTGGTGGAGAGGCATCCCGGCTAGAGAATTTGGAGAAATCAGTTGCGAAAGAATCTGCCAGCAAGTGGGGTAAGAGATTGTAGTCTTGTTCTCTAGGAAAATGGGAGCGGGTTCCTGTGAGAACTTGCCCTGAATCATTTAGATTTGCTTCCACACCTCTGAAGAGTATTCATTAAGGAAATACATGTAAGCCCGCCAAGAATAGCGGTGTGCATGCTTAGAACCTAGTCCTAGCTTCCCGAAATTCATCACCGGTGAAATTGTTTGAGCGCCACTTCTGTCTGAGGGCCATCTCACACTCGGCCAACCACAAAGGAAGTGTACGGAATGCAAAATAGCCAGATTTTCTAGGAATAGTAATTAGGTAGATGGCAATGGCAATGAAGTTGCCAGAAAAGAACTCAGCAGCCTAATCCATCAATCTAAACTCTTCGACTAGGATATCAAAATCAGTCTTTTCCGGAAATGTGGACCAATGCACCCACTGCAAGCTTTACCAAGGTGGTTTCTTAAGCAACAGCAGCCCAGCAAATGATTTTAATGGAAAAATGGTCACTACCATGAAAGTCATCAACCACCTTCCACCCAAAATCAGGCAGATTGAAACAGGAAAATGAAGCGATTCTCGGGCAAAAATGCGTAAACTTAGCCACAATTAGGATACCAATCTCCGCCAAACGATCAGATGTACAAGGAACTGATCCCAACAATTGATTGTGTAGTACACCCGAAAGGAGGTGTTTGTTCAAATCCCCAAGGAGAAAGGGCTTCGACAACCATACAGCAGGGAAGCCGAAGTCGCGTAACGATTGAGTGTGCAAAGAAATAAAAGTGTAGCTGCTCTAACACTGCCTGAAAGGAGGTATTCAAATTGAGTAAAAGAACGGAGACATGCTAGGTTAAATCGCGTATCCCCCTGCCCGACCCCGCCACAGGTCCCAAAACACTCAGCCCACGAGGGGCAGGGGCATACACACAGCATTGTCTCCTGCAAACAGAGAGCTAGTGGGGAATGGGAGGGGACAAGCATCCGGCAATTCACTTGAAGGAATATGCCCACCAGGCCTAGCTCGGAGATGATGCGCAGGCCCTCTTTGTCGTAAAGACTCTTATGGGAATGACTGTACACTTCCGGGATGCTGCAAAAAGGGACGCTTGCTTTCTAGGACTTAGCGGGGGAGGTTGGGCTCACCATGCATCCTTTCCTCCTGCTGCTTCGAAACCATTAGCAAGCAGAGCAGTTTAAGAGGCAGAGGTGCCTTTTTTTTAGGGTTCAGCATTTTCAAGTCACTCTGTCATCCTTGGGCAGTGTCGTGGGAGCCGAAGCCCAAGAGTTGCTTTCCTCTTTTCAAGGGACACCATTAGAAACCTCTTATGACCATCATTAGCGGGTTGGAGGCACATGCCCGCTTCGTCTTATGGAAAGTGGCCGCTTGTGGGGGAGGAGGTAGCTTTAGTTTTTAGCTGGGGCAGAGTGTAAGTCTGTGAAGCCACTAGCTTTACCAGGGGGGCACCAGGGTGTGTGTGTGAACCTGCAGAAGGGTTCCATATGGGCGTGGAATTGGCCATGCTCCTAGGCCTGTTCGTGACAGGAGCAGATAGTGCATTTTTAACTTTTAAGGCATAGGATGTCCCAGGTTGCAAAGAGCATAACAGGGCCGAGTGCTTAGCTTCAAGATAGAGAGTACATTTGCAGTCTGGATGGCCAGGCTTACTTCTAGGGGAGATACATACTACTTTGCTTCAAAGAAGTAGGGTGTGCACCTCCACAATTCACAGACTCAACCATACAAAATGACATATTGTGTACAGGCTTATAGCAATTTACACAAATTTTGCGTAGATCCGATTCTGTCTCTCTACAGGAGATTTGCGTAGCCAAAGTAGTGGCAGTAGTAGCACCTCAGCAGCAGTGGTGCAAATGCCTTGATGTGGTAGTGAAACAAACTGACTCAGGAAGCTGCCAAGAGCAAATGCAATGATGAGTGTAGTATAGAGGTGGGTCTCGAGCCCACATCTTTTCTCATCGCACATTAGACCTTGACCTCTCCTTGTTTAACCCTTTAGTCGCCATGTTAATTTGCTGGAAATCGCCTTGGGGGAAATTACAAATGGTACACGTTATCAGAAATAATTAAAATAAAATATTTAAATCCTATTTTATAAATAAAATAATATATCATTTTAATTGAATTAAAAAATATTAATAACCTTCTACTTATTTATAATTATGATTGATAATTCTCAGTTCTTACACAAATTTTCATCAACACCGTGTTTGTTTTTTTGCTTTTTAAATCAGTTAGGCTTTAAAACATATTTCTAATTATAGAAAACAGTGCCACTATTCATGGAAGACTATTTTATATCTTAAATTTTATGAAAACTTTGCCCAGGGCCCATTTTTTACCTATAAAACTGTATTTTCAAGACAAAATAGGCTTGCTGGTTTGTGTGCTCTCAATAACATACTAACTTAAGGCATTTCCTCATTTTAATTGGATGAAAAATGAAAAACATAAATGTATTTAACTAAAAAATAAGGAAGAGTTATCAAAAACTGAGTGTTTACACAGATGTGAGTAATAAATCACCCTCTTTTCACGGTCATGTTGTGGTTGTCGTGAGGCCTAGAACGGAGTCAAGTTACTCTCATTCATAAATCTTGGTTTACAAACAAAGAAGGACTGACCTAAACCATTTAGCTATTTTAATTAGTTTGAATTTTTTGGGGGACAAATTATCATAATTATCAGAGTAAATATGAGTCTATAGGTGAAAGGCCACAAAAGGCCCTTGGATGATTATGTAGTACTGAATAGAAGACTTATAAAGGCCCTCAGGTGACTGATGGCTTAACCAGCTTTACTGTTATCTCTTCTAAGGAGTACTCCAAGAATTCCAGCGCATAAACAATCCCTTTCACGAAATTCACAGTAGAGTATATGGTCACCAGCACAGGTAAGCCAAAGAGCACCAATAATGACTGCCTCAGAAGGCACTGATGCATTTGCCATAAGGCTTCCATCTAAGAAATGGGTGATTTTCGGTTCTCTACCAAACAGCCTAACTTGTGCTACCATCTGATGGAACATATTGTGGTAGAGCGAATGTGAGTGTGTGTGAAAGGCCATTCTCCCACCCCTTTTCCCAATACCCTCTCCCTCCCTCTGTAAGAATGTGTGTCTGAATAGGAATGGGTTTTTAAATTTTTTTTATATATAAATTGATTTTCATGTTTTGTATAAAATGTTTTTTCTCTTTCTCAGCTAAATGTTAAATAGTTTTTCAAAAGACCACTCCAGTAAACTTAATCGCCACCATTTGTAAGGAGTGGCAGAAACTGTAGAGTTGAGATAACAAACCAGAAATTGTAAGTCCTGCCAGGACAGAGAGGGCTTTGATAGCTTCAAGACGTGACCAGACCACAATATTGTATGAGCTCGGAGGTGGCAGTTTTTTTTGTAAAATGCTGGAAACACCAATACCCACCTAGGTAACATGTGAGCCGTTTCTTTTTTTTTTTTTTTGGTCCTCTTTTCTGCTTTAGGCCTCCTGTTATTGACTTCTTGTCTACTATGTTATCGGTGGGTTGATATTGCCCTGGCAGCTTTTTTTGTTGTTGTTGTTTGATTTAGCGTATCTTCTTTTGTATATATAGTCTAATTAAATGTTGTTGTTTTTTGTATAAAATTTGATTGGTATTCTTCAGATAATATTAATTGCGTATATAGGAAAATTAACTATCTATATTTGTTTGTGCATATTTACCCCATATTTTTGTAAGTAAAGGACTGAACGTACATACATTTCTCCCTCAATTTCTCATGTCCAAATTAGTGTAGGAAGCAGGTTAGAGTCTAGATTTTCGGCCCGCTACAATATAACCTTTGGACAACATGCTGCCATAACATAAAGGGAGTGAATGACCCCGAGGTCATTGAGGGTCAGTTCACCATACTAGCAATGTTTGGTGAACGAACTGGAACCCTGGCAGAGTGAGAGGAATCCTTAGTCCTCTTTTTTTCCTTTCCCTTTCTTTTTAAGAGAGGGCAGGGAGTGAATCAGCTTCTTTTCACCCCTGGAGAAGTCTATGGATGACAATGGAGCACCAACCAAAGGAGGGAGGGGGGAGTAAAATGGCTCACCTGCACCCCTCATTGGGGAACAGAGGTGCTGCGACCTCTGTCTTGCCATGTTCTTGGGTGACCACTGAGAAAGCAAAGGACAACCAGCACAGGGAGGCCCCTCCTTGAAAGGTTGAGCTGCCTGAGGGAGGGTCCAAGAGTAGTAAAGGGAAAAACCCTCTAATGTGAAAGGGAAGCCCCTTTACCAGTTAGAAATGCTAGGGCCTACCTCACCAGGCTCAACACCATTGTTAGGCAAGTTTTTTTTTCAATGGAGACAATCACTCATTGCAGTTGAATAATTTTTGCTGCCTCTGCCCATGTAGCCCATAGAAGGGCCGATCCCCTTAGTGGGACCTCTTGCATGCCCATGCTGATACTGTTAGGATGAGCAGTATAGGCCATCTTAGAAACCCCAAAACAAGTCCTATTGAGGGAGTGGTAAGCAGGTCAGAGTAGCGGATTTGGCTTGGTGGCAGGCATCAGAGAGGTTGGGGTCACCGCAGACAAAGAAGAGTGAATGACACATTTTTGATTCAATGGTTGATCTTGTGTTTGTTTGGCGATGCCAGGGCACAAGTCTAAAAGAGGGGAATGAAAGGGGAAAGGAACTGGAGTTGGAGTGGAAAAGTTGCATAAAGCGATTGGGAGAATGCCCCAGCTTCTCCAACCCTCTGGGGTTAGGTCCTTCCTCGCAGGCACTGGGGCTGGGAAAAAAGCAGACCAATTGGACTGCGAAAAGTACCAAATGCAATGGTTACTATGTAAAGTAAAATAAGAAATAGTGAGGGCATCTGCAACAAAATTGTGAGTAAAGATTCAGAAATAAAATGGTCAAGTTGGTGGAAGTGAAGATGTGAAAAGCTTGATGCGGGAGTAGACTGGTACAGTGGGTAATTTGTCACCTAACTTCAATATAAAAGAAAATAAAGAGTTCATTTATACAGATATAGATACCAAAGTTACATGTTAACACATTACATGCAAAGATAAATTTGGCAACTATTTCCACTATGTGGGGGGTTTTCAAATTGCCATATAATCAGTTTCAGCTGGGCTATCGATATGGGAGCTTGTGTCCTCTTTAGTAAGGATAATTTACGCATTTTTATGAAAAAATAAGTGCATCATATGTGGCTCATGTCCCAACATCATAATTTATTATGATTATACAATGAAGTGTGCCTTATGTTGTACACAAATGCGTGTGCCAAATTGGGCTCATTTCACTGTGAAATAAAAAAAAATTGAATTATGGAAATTGGTAACTATATATGTATATATATTCCTTTCTTTAGCCATTCAGAATCAGTTGCTTTGCAGCTTGCAGGAGGCTTATTGAATAAGGGTATCACAATCTATGCAGATAATTTTTAGTCATGTGCGACTCTATATCTCACTATGTCGGTTGGTTGGTCCCTATTTTCTTTTCTTTTTTTTTGCTTTGGTAATAACATTGTAACTATTCGGCCAATTCTAACAAAATTTGAAGCCCTTATGGTACAAGTATTTTACATTATTTTATTAACGATAAAATTGCCAAAGTCCTCCCAAGGTTAGCCCGCAAATTATCTTGGACTGCTGATACTTCTGTCAATAAAATAATTTTACTAGAATCATATTTCTTTACCCTTTTTAAAAAAAAATTATTCTATCATAATATATATATATATATATACAGATGATATTTAATTGTGAAAAATTGGTTTAAATAAAGTTAAAATATATATATGTTTACCAATGGTGGCTCACTTCACAGCAGCAGGCAAATTCAAAGTGTGTACCAGTGATGCCACTTAACATGTTAAAGACTTGAAGGATTTTGCTGTACTATTCAGTTTATTCAATGAAATCGTTAGTGGCCTCAACCACAACCTCCAGGCAGCATCAGAACCTGCTGCAGGCCTTCTTGACAGTCCCCTCCCATTTAACTGAGAGAAAACTGTGGTGATCCTGGACTTAAGCTACACCTTGGTGGTGAAGGGAGAATTGTTGGTCTCTCTCTCAACCACACCCAAACCAAAGTAGTCCAGGAGGTTGCACTCCTGGGAGTTAGGAGGTCAGATGTTAGGAGTGATATGATCAAAGAAATTGGCTGACAGTCAAGACTGGGCCCTCCTGTTTGGGTGGTATGGTGCAGAGTTCTGCTGCGGCATGTGCAGCCATCTAGCGCCCACCTGCTGGATCTAGCCCTCCGGGAAGATAAACAAGAGCATAATGTGACTCTTGTGGTTTCTGAGCCTCTGTACCTTCGTTATCATACCCTGACTGACTCATCCAACTCTTTCCTGATCCTCTGCACCATCCTCAGAATGACATCCAATTACTCGGGGGGTAGGGGGGGGGGTCTTTGCATTGACGCTTCCAGTGTGAATACCAAGCAACACAGCCTGTCTTTTCCAAATTTTGAGAGGATTGAATTTAGCCATAGTATTGCTTCGTACACAGATGATGCATGACTGAATCTACCATGATAGGAAGGAGAGAGAACTGATGCCAGACAACACGATGCACAGAATTCAGAGTTGCCAATGGTGACATATTACCCACAGCACCCTGTAACTGGAAAGTTGTTCCCACCTCCCTTGCAAATGGGTGTGGGGACAGGGGGTATACAGATGCCACCTTTTTGGCTCAGATGAAAAAGAACTTAGTGGCAATGTACACAAGGAGTGAATATGTATGCAAGTGAAAACTATCAAAATCCTGAGGAAAGATGTGAATGAGGATGTTAGGAGGGGGGTATGGACATGTAGGAAGAATAAATGAGAACAGGCTTGTAAAGTGAATGCATCAGCAGTGTGAGTCAATGGAAGATTACATAAGGGATGGATTGACTATGTGAGTGTGTTTAAAAAAAAGGGATCTGAGAGTAGAAATGGATATTGTGTACAATGTGTGTGTAGGGAGAAGGTTTGTGAGGATTACTTGAACCTCTTCCTAGGGATGGATGAATCTGGCTGGACAAGATGCTACATCATATAGGACCTCATCACTATGAAGATGGAATGGGGAGGGTACTTTGTGGCAGTGATGTGTGCAGACCAAACTTATGTTGGGTCGTGCATGAGAGCCATATTATGTTCCAAGATTTGAAACATTGTGATTTTATTTTATAAATAAAATTTTAAGCTTTTGGATTGCTTTCTCTGAAGTAGCTGTTAATAACATCAAGATTGGATTAAAGAACCTTGGAATACCCATTTTAAAAGGTTAATCATTTGACCTGACCTTAGTTACCCTTGATTAATTCTACAAACGTTATTGATTGAGTTCAAGAGACCTACCTGATTTGATCTTGGCTGTTTTCTGTATCAGACTTGTTTGAATCACGACTCCCTTCTTCCATATCTATGGCAGGGATTTCAGCAGTGATCTCAAATCCAATCTAAGGGCATAGTGAAGTAAAAGTGTAATTCTTAGACAGGGAATGCCAGATCTCTCATGCAGAACATTCATTTCCACCAACAAATTGCAATATTTAGGCTATTATACATTTTTCTTTTGCAAGAGTTAAAAAGATTATTTGACCTTTAAAAAGAAAAGTAATTTAGTCACCCTATACAGCTTTGTTAAGTCAACCCGAATCAGGTCTCCGTCTAGTGACTCATCAAACCTGATGTGACTTGACTTTGCTTTAATCAGAAGCAAGTGTTTCCACTCAGCTAATCCATAGCCCTTTAAAAGTAGTGAACTTTGGAACCATTGGAGCCCAACACTCAAGAGTAAAAAATAAGATATTTTCATTATGATAAATGGAAGAAAACAAGGCTATCTGAATAGGAGCCTACCTACAACTGATCAAATGACTCACTAAAAACAATATGAGATCTGAAGATATTTAATTTTCAGTCTAAAACTAGTTTTGATGCTTCTTGCCTCATTTTTCAGGTGTACAACAAATTGTCAAGAGACCTGAATGCGACAGTCCAGCCACCCTGGTTGAGATTAGCTCCAATCACTGACTTAGAGGCATCAGTTTCAACAGTGGTTCCTTTTTGTCAACATTCACTCTGACTACTAAGATAATGTTAGTCTTGACATCCTCAATGGCAGATTAGCCTCATCTGACAAGGGGAATAAGGCATCGACTAAGGGTTGTATTCTTTTAGAGAACCATGTGACTAATTGGGAGTAGTACGCAAAGAGGCTGAGCAGCCATGACAATGACTTTCTATGAGACGTGACTGGCATGTCAAGGAGAGGGGTCAAACAAGTAGGGTACGGTCGTAGTTTATTGTGGTGCATCCGATACCACAGTAAGTTGTCAGTGTTGCTGGAGAACTTACATTTTTCTTCGTTCAATGTTAAGTTGTAGGTGCAGGCAGCTTCAAGGAAACGGGCTAGATTAGAATCAGGCTCTTCTAAGCTATGCCTGCCAATTGTGACATCATCCAAGAAGCAAAAGTGGCTTTGGGCCAGTTGGAGAAGAATTCATCCATGATTCTTTGAAAACAAGCCACCCCATTTGTGAGTCCAAAGTTTAGGGACCTGAACTTGAAAATTCATCTGTCAACCTAGAAAGCAGTGTAGATTTTATCCTCCAGGTGTAGGGGAGGCAATGGTATGCACTACGCAAGTCAATAGTGCTAAAGAACTTGTAGCCCAAAACCTTGTTGATAAGATTGACAAGGTTTGGCAGTGGGTAGGCATTGAGGTGGGTGAATCTAATGATAGTTTGAGAGTAGTCAATGACCATCCTTTTCTTTTTTTTGTCATTCACAACATAAACTTGTGCCCTCCATGGCAAATCTGATGGCTCGATGATCCATTCTTCAAATATATGAGCAGTCACCAATCAGACTTCCCAAACTGCCAGAACTTGGTAGCAATGGGATGACAATCAGGAGATAGATGCAAGAAGACACTCGGGGGATCTATTGACATTGCTGCCAAAGAACAAACATCCAAGTTAGAATGAGTGCTGCCAAATTCAAGCCTAAGTTACTAATGTTGATGGAGGAACAGGATCCCAAGGATGACATCAGAACAACAGTTGTCAAGTACCAAGAAGTGAACTTTCTCATTATTTTGATACTTGGTTTTAACATCGAGATAACAACACTATAATGTGGGTTACCATTTTACTGGATACCATGGCAATAGCTCCATCAAATCTGCTGATGGGGAACTTAAAACTGCTACAGATGACGTTCTCTTAGCTGCCTGTGTCCAACAAGGCCCTCCATGTCACCCTGGTGATGAACACCATAGATGATGCTAGGAGTGAAGAGGGTAGAGAAGCAAAGTGCCTGTTTGAGCCACAAGTCATTTGCCTGGGTTATCTGGGGATTTAGCCTCCCTTGTATTTGGCTGGCATAACTTTGTGAAGTGTCCTTTTAGGAGGCAGTATCAGCATACAGCCTCTTTGGCCAGGCATCTATCACAACCCTTCGTAGTGAGCTCATCCATGCAAGTAACAAGGGTTGCGGACTATGGCAACAGTATTCCGCACTAAGTCAGTTGAGGCATCCAGGGAGTCCCTTGGGGCTGACTGCTCAGATGTATCATGCATGACAGAGGAAAGAGACATTGGGGTGGCATACAACTGAGTAAGTTCATCCTTCACAACTATTTTATATAACATGCATATCACCATTTCTCTATCTTTATTCTTTCTTGCCTAATTTTTCAACTCTTATGTTATGTCAACACTTCATTCCTCACAATTGGTTAAAAGAATATATTGTAGTGGTGTAGCCCAACTCTAAGAAAGGAAAACTAAAAATGAGCTATGCTCATGCTTGGCCAATAACCATTCTCCAGAGTAAATGAACATTTATACAATTTGTTTATATACATTCATACAATAAATCATCAATCTATGAAACACTGATATCTCAAATACTATAGAATATAAATAAAATTCAACAAAATTTCAGTCTCTACCATATTCACACATCTATCCAACTTTGTTTTCAATTTATTTACACAAACACCACTGATGACATAATATATTGATGTCAGATACCTATATATTAAACCATTTAGTCATTCTGATGTATTGGACTCTCCTTTTATAGTTCTTACATTCCTAATTATTACATTTACTTTTTATGACACCTTTTCAACCATTCATGCTATACAAATTATAAAAATTCAATCTGCTATCCAAGCTGTTTCTTCCAACACACAAAATAATCTGATCATTAGTAGAGATGAAGATAAATTCCTGTTTTGCATATGCTAAATGTACATGAATATGAATAGATAGGGTAACTCAATCTAGAAGAATCTGTCATGATACTAGGCACAAGAAAATTTTCCATACCAGGGAATAACTACACAAAGTCTAGGATCAAAAATATAACAAGAACAGATATGAATTCTACTAGTAGAAGACTAATTTCCTTCTTCCAAATTATGTACCTCTAACTATTTAGGTTATCACTATTAATGCTGTTCATATCATCAAGTGTGATGGAAAATTAAATTTTGTATTTAAAACTGAACAAAGTTTATACCTTCCTTCTTTGAAGGACCTAAATAGATGAGTGTCTTACCTGGTCTTGTGTCAACATCAGCATACTGGGCATTTCTTTCTTTAAGAGTAAAACCCTTCCAGGAGAAAGTATCCTTTCTCCTGCATGAAGCAACTTCTTTGCAGCCTTATAATACATGGTATCAGGTTGATTATAAATCATACAGTTGTTACAAATCAGCCTCAGGTCTTCCTGAGATATAAATCAAAGAATTAGGGATTTTTTTTAGCATCCTTGTGGATACAGGATTAAATTCTTTTTCTGCTGTGTACAAATGTGGAAGTATTTTCATACATAACCTAAGAGTTTATTTAATATTAATGACAAATAAATAATTTTTAAATTATAAATTACATCAAATTTTATTCATCAGATTAATTTGGTTGTTGGGAATTAGAGTTTAACAGAATCCATACCACTACCACAGGCAATCCAAATTGGGTTCCCATTTAACAACAAACCATACCCATACTTAATTTCACTCAAGTTAGGAAGTGGGCTCCATGTAGCTATTTTATAGCTCATAAAAAGAAATGATTCTAATAATAATATGGGTTTACAGTACAAAGTATTATCCCTTAAGAATATACAAAAGAATTTAAATTCATACTTTGTCATTCTTTTGTTCCTAAACAACAATCTTAGGTCCAGAAACCTATTGAAAACGTTTCTTCTCCTTGCCACTCCCTAGTACCTACTCATAATTTTCAATTAAAAATACCTTCCTTGAGTAATAGTAGAATAAAGGTTATAAAAAATTCCCTAACATTCTAAAGTATAAATTAATGTGTTGATATTTTTGAGGGATTTTTACCTCAAATTGAGATAAGCGAGTGTATGCTACTTCATCAATCTTTTGGCGCATTTTGGAGAAGTCCATTGGATTGGTGATGATTGTAGAATACCCTGGGGCAATTGCATCTGTGACAGGGAAAGCAAAAACTTGCTGTGGATCCTTCTTTTGGAGTAATTGAAGCAGCACATCAAGCAGTTCCTAGAATGCAACATACAATTTTATCCAACCAGAGCGGATAGAATCTTAATAGAAACGAGTTCAGTTCAAAGTTGATGCGAATGAAAAAAAGTATCTAAGCGATCAAATAAAGATTCTCTTTCATATACAGAACAAAAATGAAAAGCAAACCTATAAAAAACTTAATAAAAGTTATTTTTTATTACAAGATATTTCTCTTATGGCAATTATAGCTGCTATTAATTACCAAGATGCAACTTTCAACTCATTTCTTCAAAAGCATCTTTGATCTTTGTAGTACCAATCTAAACTGATCTAGTTATTTCTTGACAATTATTTCCTATAACATTGAAGCTTGTGAGAGGATAAGCATTAACTATTTTCTCACAAAGTGAGAGATCATCAACACCCCCTTTTTTATGTTTTCTCACAAAGTGGGTTCAATAATCATCAACGGCAGTAAAATAACACCCCTCTCTCCTATCCTTTTATGCCCAATGTTGAATGCCCTTCATAGTGATGTGCCATAGTATCGCATCCAGTCTCACAAGGGGGTGAATGGTGTCTCCAAAGTAATACCTCTGCTACAACTGAAATGTGGAAGAGTGGCACTCTCTACATGTTATATTTTCCACTTATTTTCTATTTCCAACTATATTTTCTGTGCCTGTATAGACCCATCAAAGAGGAAAGAGGGTGTTAAACATTCATTAAAAAAAATTCTCATCTAGTCACTGATCATCTATGCAAGGGGGAGGGAGGCACTAAATATTCAGATAAATTAATACCAAATGTATGGTTAGGTGGTACTTAATATTTATTTATATACATATTTGGGAGTGACCAATAAAGTTTTATATCATTTACAATTTTTAAATAAAATTAGTTCCCAAAAGGTTGATTCTTTTTGGAGTAAATTTCTTATATTATCTAAAAACCATTAAAAAAATGCTTTCCCACAAAATGGGTCTAGAATGCATCTGTCACTCTTTGTATGTCCCTCTCAAAAGAACAAAACTTTTGTGTGACTTCTTGGGCAAGTGATCCTTACCTGGGTTTACTCCACTTCGAGATAAATTTATAGTATTTAAATGCAGATTGATTTTCTTTAACCCATCTGCTGCTTGAGGGCATTTGGACCTTGTGAGTCAGTGCTGCGAAATAACCCGATGACCTTTTATGGCCTGTGATTTTATATGACTAGATACCCTTTTTTGTAAGGACTGATTCATATGTGTGATCCATACTTTAACATCAGTGTAGACCTTTTAATTTTGTCAAGTGAAATGCAGAAATGCCTTAAAAAAGTCTTTATTTGTATGTTAACAGAGATTTACAAATGTGCATCTCTTGACTGATCTCATTTAGCATATTAGGATAATATAATTGTTAGGGCACTCAAAATTACAACAGAGACTAAGTCTACAGGAGAAATTTCTATAAAAAATGCAACAAAGTTACTACCTCCTAAGTGAGAAACAAATATTTGACTAATATCTAATGTATATATGCAGAGTGGATGGATAAATTTTTTGAGGTTATTTGTAAGAATGCAGAAAAAGATGCATAGCACATCAGAGCAAAGCTGTATTAAAATGAAAATTGGTATAAATAATCTTGAGAATCCTTATAACACACCATCCGCCTCAATTTAGCATCTGAAGCATTGATGTGCATGAATCGGATGATCTTGATCAATTTGGGGCATATGTTATAGCGGATGCGAGAGATTGAATGGGGTTATTGTTGACCTCTCTCTCGACGACGTCTCATAACTGATACTGGGTTTTGTAAAAGTTGTCACACTAGGTTTTTCATCATGTGAGAGGTTTATGCGTATGATAGAAAGAGTTGCATCAATTAAACTTATAGTTCTACTTTTCTTCCGGTGAGATTAAACGTCTTTTCCATCGAGTGCAGGTATATCAAGATAGGAGTGAAAAGAATAGAAATCTCTGCTCTCCTGTGCGCAGGCCACAGCAAATCAAACATTGCCAAGTTGCTTAACATCACCTGGATGACTGTCCACATAGTTGTGGAAAGGCTCAAGAATGGGGAAGACCTCAAAGATCAATCTTGTTGGGGCAAACCTCAAGTTGTCCTGCTTTTGGCTGTGAGAAAGGCCTTCAAACATCTCTAAGCTCAAAATAACTGGGCTCACAAGGAACATCTCAGTGGTAACAGGGTTCAGAGCCATCGAGGAAAGTGGCAAGAGCCTAAGGGTGCCTGGAAAAGCCTATGCTCACTGACCATATGCAAGAACAATGTCAGGAGCGCTGTCTTCACCTTCTCACCAACTTGAAGAGTCATTGCAATCAGCTTCACATTTTTTGGTAAGCCTCAGTCAGGATGTTAGGCTCAAGCCATTCAAAGCTTTGTGGCTTCGAATGGTGAGATGTCACCAGTGTGTTTAGTGGGCAGTTACAGGGACATCTTAGTCATGAAAGCCTGCCCTGGGTGAGAAAGATCATGAATAATGTGGAGTATTCTTTGTACAAGAGTGGTTAAGGTTGAACATGAACTTCTGGCCATGACTGTTGGACAACCTCAACTCCCTTGACTACAGAGTATGGGTGCAGGTCGAAGGTAAGGCCTGCAAGGTTCACCAGAGCAACATCGATGAGCTGAAGTCCTCCATCAATCGCATGTGGGGCAGCATGAGGAAGGAATTTGTCCACATAGTGGGTGCATTCAGGTCTTGCTGCTGAGGGTGGCCACATCGATTAATATTACAATTTAAACACATTTATATGTTAAAACAATAAATTCTTTGTGGCATGAATTTCACCAATTCTTGGGGTGGTTAGATGTATGGCATGGGGGCTTTGACCAATGGAAATATAACTTTATTTTTTGGTGTTGTGGGACATAATTTCTGGATATATGGTTCTAAAACTTGTGATAACATGGTGGTAGAAATTGAGTTTATTTTTCTATGGAATAGAAACTCTCCCCTGGCCCTGATGAAGACATGCAAGCCAATACCATGATAGAACTACCACCATGATTCAAAGTTGGTACCACACAAGCAAGGTGAAATGTCTCTCCAGCTCTCTCCTCACAAAGGGAGTCCCAGAATACTGAAAATCTGCAAAATTGTTACAACAAAGTTAAACTTTTTAATAATTTTCTTTCAAGATAGGTATGTTTAAATGGAATTACATCAATATATGTAAAATAACAATACAATAGTCTTCTTACCTGATAATTACTTTCATCTGACCAGATAACTTTAGACGATTGTTCATGTGTCCAATTTTTCTGACTTTTGGCCCACTGAAGACATTTTCTTTCCATTGACCTCAAATATCCATCACTTCTTTTAGATTTTCATCTTTGTCTCATAACTGATGGAAGTGATAATTTTGAACTTGAAACTTCATCAAATTCTCCAGCAAATTCAGTTTTTTCTGCAATTCTACACTGAAGTTTGAATTATAGATGTGTTCCTTAGGTGCTGTAAGACATTTTCTGTGACTTCTCTTCCTTACTACAAAGCACTCTTGATATCATTTTATAGTGGTTTGGACAGCATATCTTGGGACATTTTATTTTGTTTAGCAATTTCTACTTGTGATAACCTTTAGCTATAGAGAAGTTGGATTTGTGCTCTCTGTAAGTTCTTTAGTTTTAGTCATATTACTTATTTGGAACAATAGTGAATACAGCAGAAACCAGAAATATTGGTTAAATTCTGATTTTGTAAAATACTAAGTAATTCAAACATATTAACAAAATATTAAAATGTATTAGCAAAATATACATTATCATACATATTTATAAATAATATGCTAAATTCTAAAAAGTTTGATTAAATATGTTAATCTATCAGGGGTGCTTTATATTTTTGACCAAGAGTGTATTATCTGAATTTGGTTTATCCATTTAACTATTTAATAGGATTAGATTAAATATGCCTATTGACAGTAGTAAGGAGATTCTTTTACCTCATATTAATACTGCATTTCAAGGCTAGATGAAAGTTAGACATTCATTTCACTTTAATTATTAAACAAAATATTTTATCTTCACCTTAAATGAAGCAATTGATGCTTTAGACAACTTCTCTTGAGAAGAATGATGAGCCATCTTTTTTAAAGGTGGTTCTTCTTCATCAAACTGAAATAAATTTAATATTTGAAAATGGAAAGTGACTACATCTATACCAGGGGTCGTCAACATGCATCTCCCAACCCTTTCTCTTATTTGTGTTAAGATTCAGTCCAGCAAACCTTTACTTTAATCAATTTCGTTTCTTTTGAGTACTTTTTTATTTTGCTGCCAACTCTCACATCATCACTTGTCTGATGTAATTCTTCACTCAACCTCTTCATTTAACCCCTGATATTACATCTCTTTATGGTTGAAAAGAAGATCGGGTATTACATTAATAATAAATCATGATTGTTCCCTTGTGATTTTAGCTTGATTTTTCTACCTACTGAGGTTGTAGCCATGGGGCCCTCCAAGTTTGCTCTGTGGCCCTTGGGCAGAAAAGGTTGTGGACTCCTGAATTATACATAAATTACACTGAGCGTGTGTTGATCCTGAGTTGTCTTAGGGTATTTTTTACATGTTTTCCCAAATTCTACTACTTTTTATTTCAATCCAAGATCATTGTCAAATATTCAAACTATTGGCCAATCTGGTTAAGATAAAGAATGAAAAATGGAGCTTAAAAAAAGTAAAATCCAATATGCCCCCCCCCTCCGCCCCTATAGTTTGTAAGAAGATATCTGAACAAAGTGGCGCAGAGGAAGTGAAAATATTTCAAAGATAGCTGCAGATCCTCCTGCAGGCATTCAAACTGGCAAACCATCATACTGTGGATGTTGGCACTGTTAAAAGAGAGAAGTATACCAATGCCATAATGTTAGTTGTGACTGTAGAAGGGAACTAAATATGAGGAAGAAAATGGGTTAGGAATTTGCCTATTTCTCTAATAATGCCCCAAATGGAATACAATAAGTTATATATGCTCCAAACAATCAAAAAGAATAAACAAAATACAAAATTTGCCAAAATATCAAACTGATACATGAAGGTCAGTAGTTTGTCGAGAGTCACTTGGCACTGATGAGAGCATTTGATACACAGATTCTGCATTACTGAGATCATTTTTTTCTTTAAAGAACCCATCTGGTAACTACCTACTAAGGCAAAAGTCGCTGTAATAACATTACAGTGACTCAGGCCATACTCGCTGAGATAAGTGGCTAGTTCAAACTAAGCTTATATGCCAGCTCCTTTTCCCTTCCCCCCAAAATAGAAGGTATTTTCATTTAACTACTACTTGGTAATATCAACCTATGAGTAATGCTCCACCAACTCCATGGTTACCAGCTAAAACCAAAAGGGCTTGTCAAAAGAAGGAGCAAAACAGTGAAGAGATTAAATCTACCTGACTATTGCCAAGACCAGAGAATGGGAAGATTACTCAATTCAGTCCAAACCTTTTAGACAACCTGCTTTACATACCTTGCTACATGCAAGCCTCAAGGTATTATGTTCTATCTCAAAGAATTTTTCTTTAATCATAACTTTCAACAGTCCTTGGGCAAGGCATGAATTAAAATAGAAAAATAAATAAAAGTTCTTGACAGAAAATTCTGAAGTATAAAAGATGAAATGGAATTTATGTCATTGAATCTATGCATTGAAAACTCAGAGAAAACATTCACAAAATCTAGATAGAAGTTGATAGAAAAATAGTATACTAGATTAAAAAACAAACCAACAAATATTGTAATAATACCTCTACTCTTTCTTTGTGATGTTTATGTTTATGTCTTTCTTTTTCTCTCTCCTTTTTCTTCTTCTTCTTTTTTGACTTCTTGTGCCTTTCTCTGAGAAATTTAAAAAAAGAAGATATTTGTAGTTCAATGTATATATTTTATTAATGATAGGGATTTTACCATGAATCTGCACTCATTTACGATGCCTTTATTTCTCAATGGAGACCTACTGATTAATGTAGGATCCGAACCACGAGTATCTACAGCTGCTGGGAATATATATATATATATATATATATATATATATATATATATATATATATATATATATATATATATATATATATATCTCAAAACCTAAAGTACAACTACTGATTCAACAATAAAAAGAAAATGTTTACAGAAAATAATAATTTTATTATGTAATTAGAAAAAAGATAAAGCTCAAGACAAATTCAAGATGACATACCGAGATGCATCTTCATGAGAAATAAATTGATGCTTGCTTTGTTGACTATCTTCTTCACCTCCAATTTCCTCACCCTGATATAAAGGCCACAATTAATGCATATATTGCAAGAAAATATTAGGTATATTCTTAATATGTTTTATTAGGTATCAGAAGTCATTGAATTAGTGTTTGCAATATACCTGTTGATCTTCTTGCCAATCATCTTCAAAGTCGCCTTCTTCTTCAGAACCAACTTGATCTATTTCTTCTTCAGTCATTTTGTTGACTATGGTTGGGTGACCAGGAGATGCTGGTTCTGGGGTGGAGGAGCCTCCGTTTACAAGTCTTAATTTCAATCTCAGAGGAGTCTTTGATTCCATTTTGTTAACTATACAAAAAGAAAAAGAAAAATCAGAATTTATGAAGGAAAAAACTATGTTAACTTATTTTAGAAGAGAATTTAAATTTTCTTTTTTAAAAAAAGCTAGGAAGCTTTATATTTGAAGATGAATGAGATGAATATTAAGGTAATTTTAAAAGAAAATATATATAAAAACTCTAAAACTGACTTTCTCAATAAACATTTTAATATGAATATACAAAAAGAGCAAGAAATCTATGTAAGCTAGTATATAAGCTCACAGGACAAAAAGTCATGCAGTTTAAAATATTTTAAACATGAAACATGACTAATTTTTGTCACAGGAGCTTAAATATATATATATATATATATATATATATATATATATATATATATATATATATATATATATATATATATGTATAACTGAATCACAAAAATAAGGAACGTGAGGAATTTATGAATAACGTTACAGCCACGAGGAAAGGACCATTAGTCGAAAGGCCTTGCAGTTCTCCGTTGTTTCATTTTCCTCGTGGCTGTAACATTATTCATATATATATATATATATATATATATATATATAAATTATAAGTACACATTAAGTTTATACAACAGTTTAATAATAATGGTACGTACTTGGTTATAAAATCCAGGAGAGAGCATGAAAAGTTAGTTAGCATTATTATAGTGTTAAAATTTTGTGTATATAGCAATAAAAAATAATTTATATTAGGGAAAAATTGGCTTAGTTATTAATTTGATTATTCATTTTACTTTCACTTGTGGCCATAGTATCAGAAGAATGGTAAGGGGCCAATATATTTTAACTGTGGTTAATTTTGGTATAATTCACCTTAGGCTTGAAAGGCTATTGGTTTATATTTAAACAGTATTGTCACTACATATGTTGTTAGTAATTGCTCCCTCTGACCACTATGGAGATTAAGAGAGAAAGCTTCGATCCCACAGCTTGTGCTGTAGGCTTTGCCAACATTACCAGAATTAAAATGGGGCCATGCTTTCTGTTAGAGTAGAAAGAGGTGGTTACATGCAGTGGGAATTTTATAGCATTAGAAGTCTGTGGGACAGCTAGGAAATGGAAGTTCAATTGTGACAGCCTCACGCAAAATATATCTAAGTGGAGTGGTATAAACTCAATGATTGTATCCAGGCGGGATGGTCATGTCATTTCTACTTGGAAATGACATGACCACTCTACAATTCTATTTGTTCTTGCCCTCCTCGCTGGCTAGAGTTTAAATAACACAGCCTTGCCTGCTGGTCATGCTGCCTGCCATAAGCAGTACAGCCTTAGGCACCCAAGAATGGTCACAGTGGGGTGGTCAGCCCATTGCATGCAGGAAATGGGTTATTGGGGGCAAAACTGATCCTACCACTTAAGTGGTATTCATCATTTATTTTTATTAAGTCCAACTCGACAAGGCTGGATTGAATGTTGTGTGTGATGCTTGTAGAATGATGAGGAAAGATTTTAATAATGTGTTGCGTGCTTATTAATGAATAAGAATGAATGTCTGAAGTTAGAAGTTAGTGAGCTTAGGGAGAGATTCTGAAGAAAAATGAGAGGGGATGGTCATATTAGTTATAGGAAAGATAGAGTATAGATAAAGTAGGGTAAAGGGAGAGTAGGTGGTGGCAATAAAGATGGTGTGGGTCTTGAGTTAGGGATCAAAAGGTTGTAAAATAGTAGAATACTTGTGTAAATGAAGCTGGGCTTAAAGTTAGATTAGTAAGGTCAAGACAACAGAGTGTAGGAAAAAGCTGTAATTGGTTGTTTTAGAGGAGATAGGAGATGGGAAGGGGCTTATAGCTGAAACTAATGTAAATAAAGTGTTTGTGGTGTGATTTTCAACTAAGATATTTAGGACATTTGGTGAGAGAGTGGAAGAAGAGAATAAGTGTGTTCAACAACTGTTTATATAGGGGCTATGACAGATATATTAGAGAAGTTGATGAGAGGAACTAAAATGGATTAGGTTTTCACATGGGATTGAAAAGTGTAGGAGAAGGTAGGTCTGAGGAGTTAGTATAGAGAGCTCTTACAATGGCAAAGGGGAAGCCCCTTTGCTGCATGTGGATGGTGAGTGGACAGCCCCTTCACAGGTTGAAGGGGTGTCTCATTCCCCCCCCCCCCCCCGACAACTAAGACACGGAAGGTTATGCTTGAAATGGATCCCCATGTGGTCTCAATATTACTTTCAATTGTTGCCATAGTATCAGGCGAGAAATAATGAACTAACTCCTGGAAAGTAGATACTATGACCTCCCAATGTTTTTGGAGGTTAAGAGAAATTCCAGAATGTGATAATTTACAAATAATTGGTCCTGGTCTAGCATTGATGGTCTTTCCCAACCCGGCCTGCCATTCAGGGGACATTGTCCTGGAGCTTTGATCATAAAGGATGGTGCTGACATAGTCACTTTATATATGTATGGAAGAAGCTAAGCAGCGTTGATGGCCCAACACCCCCCCATACCTAATAGTTGCCCTAGCCAGTGGGTTTTTGGCTCTTGTAGCAGGTAAGGACCTCACGGTATACACTGCCCCTCATAAGATGACAAAAGTGCGTTGGGCAACCAGAACCTCTGTGGATAGGAGAGCAAGTGTGGAAAGGAATAGGATGGTATGTAATAGGCCGATCCAATAATGAGTAGGGGGGGTGATTATCTATAATTATCATACTCTGGTACCAGATGATCTAAGGATGGCATGCAGTCCATCAAGGCACTATGGCTACTAGTCCTTCATGTATAAGGTGTGGGTAGAAAAGCTGGAAGGCATAGCTATACTAATAAATAATAATAATACAATTAATAAAAGATAATACTAATAAACAATAATAATAACAATAAGAAATGATTAATAATAAATAAAAATAATAGGTATTAAATAATAAAACAAGAAATAATAATAAGAATAACAATAATAATTAATACTACTACTAATAAAAAGGTAAAATAGCAATGAGAGGGTATGAAGGTAAAGTGCACCAACATTTTTCTGAGGACCCAGTGACAGGGCTTCCCTAATTTGCACTCAGGACAGAAGGACATGCAGCTCGTTTGGGTACCCAGTGTAACCCGCTACACAGGGCAAGCCCCCCTTCCCCTATAGGGACAAAAATAAATAGCTTGACCTAACTTAGGAAATGCCAAATACCTTGGGTAAGAAAAGTTGGAGTGGAATGTGTTGAGGTGGCTTATATTCCGGTGTTACAGACACTTTTAAAGCATTTCATAAAGCCGACTATCTTCAATTAGGTAACTATTTTACGCAGCACAGTATTTTGCCTCAAAACTTGCATATTTTAAGTCAATCATTTGGAATTATTTGTTACTGAAGTAGTAACCTATACAAAATATTTGGTAAAGTTATATTTTGAAGTATTGGAACGAGAAATAAAGGGTTTAGATTGGAATAAAGCACTCCAAAATGAGCCTGATGCAAGGTATTTGAGATTTTATTATATAAAATAACTACCCTTAACTTAACCACCCTAAACCCCCAAAACAAAGGCAAATACCAATGCAAATACTGAAGAATGATGACAATGGGCAGTTTACCATACCTATAATAAAATATTCTTTAAAACATGAGCTCACTGTGACATGCTGAGCACTTACAAATTGCTTTTATTAGATAATGTTTTATTAAAAAAGCTATTATAATTTCTGATATCCGACTTTAGATAGATCCTAAGTTGACAAGATCCACTGAATAACCTTCATACTCTTAACTTAATTTGATATATATATATTTTTTTTTAAAGCTCATCTGGCGACTGCCTACTTGGGCATTAGTCACCGTATTAAAAACTGCCTAGTAGTAGGCTACTTTAAAATAAGATTAAAAAACACACTAAAAAAAACAAACAAACACTAAAAATAAAAAAAGGAAAAGGCAATGAGCAGGAAGCAAGCTCCTGCGCCGGGGAGAACTCGCCTCGTCGCAGGAACGTGCGACCTATAAAGAAAATAAAAGAAAAACTAGTTAAATAAAAGGGAGAAGCCCCCCCCCCCAAGTCTACAGGTCCACCAGTCAATGTGCATGCATTTGTCCCGAATACATGGGACAGGTGATAGCGACCCCGTCCATCCCGGTACCGGGACAGGAAATGTGCGCGAAGATTGCCCAGACTGGGACATTGAAAAACAATGTGTCGAACAGTCTGGGGGACGACGTAGTCTTCACAGTAGGGTGCTGATGAGCGCTCCATCAAATGGCGGTGCATCCCGCGAGTGTGCCCAATTCGGAGACTGACAGAAAGTAACCTGAAGACTTTGCAGCATTTAAGGGTAGGTCCATGGGAATAGTCGCGGCGCAATGGCAAGCAACTTTAGCTTCCAGTCGACCGTCTCCCATCACCTTTGCCAAGCAGCCCAAAGAGCTGCCCGTATTCCTGCCATGTAGTCGGTGTGAGGAAGAGTGAAACGCTGGTCCGGTCGCAGACTCTTTGGCGCCCTCATCGGCGCGCTCATTCCCCGCAATTCCTACATCACGGATATCGTGAACCAGGGGATGCAGAGATTCCAATGCCCCGAGAGCACTCAGGGCACTTTGTGAGTCGCTATAGATCACAATCTGGTCTCTGAACCGGACACGTCGCGTAATCGCCCGTACCGAGTGGTGTATTGCCACCAGCTCGGCTGTGAAGGCAGACGCAGCGCCTGGCAGAGCCCCGCTGACTTCAAACAGAGGGGATACGTCGTGGAAGCCGACCCCCTCTTTGGACTTGGAGCCATCTGTATACACTGGCACGGTACCAGCGTGACACGAGGTGTGCTCCAAAAAGGTCGAACGCAATACTCCCGGCGCTGTAGAAGGTTTGGGAGCAGAGGCGTGGTGACAAATAGCCAAATGTTGTACCCTCCAGGGTGGCGTCGTGGGAGTTTCCTGGCCCTAAACCCAAAGGGCTTAGGGTATGACTGGCATCCCTCGGCGGCATAGGCACCGTCAAAATCAGCTGCGGATGCAGTGAGAGCTGTTGGCGACTGAGGGAGGCGCCGGGCTCGCGCGTACAGGCAAATGATGCACTGTATACGGCGTAGAGAGAGTGGCATCTCCCCAGCATCGACTAGTAGGCTCTCAATGGGGAAAGTGCGGAAGACACCGGTTGCAAGGCGAAGGCCGGTGTGATGGATCGAGTCCACCTTCCGCAATACACGCTCGGCTGCGGATGCATAAAACTCGCATCCGTAGTCGAGCTTCGAACGAACAAAGGATTGATAAAAAAGTAAGGCAGTTGCCCTATCAACACCCCAAGCGCTGAACGTCACGGAACGGAGAATATCCATGGCGCAGGTACAAGAGACCCTAAGGCTGCGAATATGAGCCTCCCAGGTGAGGCGTCGGTCAAATACAAGACCAAGGAAACAGTGCGATTCAACCACTTCCAGGCGTACCCCATTAAGAAACAAGTCTGGGTCTGGGTAGAGCCGTGGATGGCGGCAGAAGTGCACCACCTTAGTCTTGGCCAAGGAAAACTGAAACCTGTGCGCTTCGGCATAGCGAGAGACGCAGTTCAATGCCTGTTGGAGTCGATGCTCCAGAGTTGGCATCTGGGCCGCGCCAAAAGAGATCGAAAGGTCGTCCGCGTAGAGCGTAACGAGAACATCTTCCTGCAGCACCGAGGTAATGCCGTTGATGCCGAGGGCAAAGAGTGTGCCACTGAGGAAACTTCCCTGTGGGACACCCTCTTCCTGCTCCATTGGACCGGAGGGGGGGGCTCCCACACCCGTACACGGAATCGACGATCTCGCAAAAATTCAGATATAAACATTGGGAGGCGTCCCCTCGCCCCCATCGTGTGGAGAGTCTCCATGATACCCTATCTCCATGCGGTATCACAGGGCCTTCTCCAGATCCAAAAAACACTGTGGTGTAGTGCTGTCTACGAAGGAAGGCCTCGCAGACGGCATTTTCCAGTCGGAGCAGAGCATCCAATGTGGAGTGGAACTTGCGGAAGCCGCACTGTGCAGAAGACAGATGGCCTCTGCTGTCCAGAAAAAAGGCTAATCTAACATTTACCAATTTCTCCATCAACTTGCACATCCAAGAGGTTAGAGATCGGGTGGAAACCGGGCGGAATAGAGTGATCTCTCCCCGGTTTGCAAAAGGCGAGCACAGTAGCGATTTGCCAGGAATCTAGGAGAAGACCCTCTACCCAGATCCTGTTGAACAAATCTAACAGAAAGGCCATGCCTCGCTCAGCCAGTTGTCGAAGAATGGCGTACGGGACATCGTCCAGACCATAAGCAGTGTCCAAGCACGAAGCAAGAGTTGAATGCAACTCACTCAGAGTAAACCTGTCGTTGAAGGGTTCTCAGACAGCATTTTCCAGTTGGAGCAGAGCATCCTGAGGTAAAGTCCAGCCGGCGGCCTTCCGCGACATCCCGACGTGCATTGAATGCTGGCGGAGCAGCATCCCAGCTAGAGAATGCGGTCGCGAAGGATTCCGCCATGGATGCAGGGTCTGAGATTGCAGTCCCATTCTCCTGGATAATGGGAGAGGGGCCCTGCAAGAACTTGC
This sequence comes from Ceratothoa steindachneri, assembly GCA_963969495.1. Lineage (NCBI taxonomy): Eukaryota > Metazoa > Arthropoda > Malacostraca > Isopoda > Cymothoidae > Ceratothoa > Ceratothoa steindachneri. The sequence goes on from OZ018319.1 coordinate 21,995,673, forward strand.
CCCGAATCCTTTTGACTCGCCTCCACACCTCTGCTAGAGGGGTCTTCCCATTAAGTGAAGACACGTATGCCCGCCAATAAGAGCGGTAGGCGTGCTTCGAAATATACCGGAACCTAGCCCGACGAAATTCACCGACAGTGAAATCGTTCGGGCGGCACTTATAGCGCATGTAGGCATAACGCTTCTGTATATGGGCTGTCTCACACTCGGCTGACCAGGCATTCTGGGAATAGTAGTGAGGACTGTGGCGATGAGGTTACCGGAGAAGAACTCAACAGCCTCATCTACCGACCTAAACTCCTCGACTGAGATAGAGAATTCAATCATTTCCTGAAATGCAGGCCACCCCGCCCGCGCCAAGCACCACCGAGGTGGCCTCTCAGGTGGCAGTTTTCCTGAAAATGATATTTGAATGGGAAAGTGATCAATACCATGGAGGTCATCGACCACCCCCCAATCAAAATCAGGCTGTGCATCCGAAGAGCACAAAGATAGATCAAGGCAAGAAAATGAAGCGGTTCTTGGGCAGTGATGCGTAAACTCAACCACATTTAGGACACCCATCTCAAGCTCTTGAATCAGATCGGCAAGGACTTGTCCCCTGGGATTTATTGAGTAATCCCCCCAGAGAGGATGTCTGCCGTTCAGATCTCCAAGCAAGAGAAAGGGCCTCGGCAACCGTGCCACGACGCGGTGGAAGTCCCCCCCCCATCGAAATCAGCTGAGGGTGTAAAGTATGTAGAAATGATAGTATACCTCCTATCCAGGTGAAGCTGCACAGCCACTGCCTGAAAGGAGATATCTAAAATGAAAGGAAGAACGGAGACATCATGCCGAGTGTAAACCGCACATCTCCCATCTCGTAGGGGTGGGGGTCGCAAAACCCTTATACCCCAGGAGGGTAGGCAGGGGGCACACGCCTAGCATGGTATCCTGCAGAAAAATAGCTAAGGGGAATGGGACGAGACGAGCCTCCGCAGCTCCTCCCAGTTGGCCCGGAGTCGGTGGCAATTCCATTGAAGGAATATGCCCTCCAGGCCTAGCTCGGAGGAGACGCGAGGGCCCTCTTCAAACAGAAGACCCTAACGGGAATGGCCATACACTTTCTCGAGGCAGAATCCCGGGCGATGTTGGCCGGACAAAGCATTGTCACCTTCGAGGACTTATTGGGAGAGGTTGGGCTGGCTATATGATTCTTTTCTTCCCTCTGCCTCAAAACATAGGTGGCCGTTGCAGCTTCGGAGGCGGGGGACCCTCTTTTTGAGGAGCCACCGTCTCCGAGCCACTCAGCCCACCATTAGGCATGGGCGAACGAGCCGAAGCTCCTTTGTTGCTGTCCTCCTTTCGGGGGATAGCTTTAGGAACCCCGGAAGATGGCCTGGCGACTAATTCAGGGGTGTTGCCTCTTGTGAGTCTAATGACTCGGTGGAGGCGTGTGGCCATTAAGCCTTACGGAAAACGGTCACGCTGGGGGAAGGGGGAGAGCCCTAGTTTTAGCCGGGGCTGGGTGTGAACCCTTTGTGCCGCCAGCTTTACCAGGGGAGTGCTGGGTTGAGTAGAACCCACAGAAGGGCTCCGAATGGGCACGGGAACAACCGTGCTCGTTGGCCTGAATGGCCAGGATTTCTTTCCCAAGGAGATATGCACCACATTGCTTTGAAGAAGCGGGGTGCGGCTCTCCGCAATTGACACACTTGTCCACACACGATTTGGACTTATCGTAGGCGGCCTTGGAGCAATTTACACAGACTTCAGGTGACCCCGACTTTGCACGTCTACAAGATCGATTCGTATGGCTGAAGCGGTGACAGTAATAGCACCGCCGCGGCAGTGGCACGAATGCCTTCACGCGGTAGCGGTACCAACCAGCATGCACCAACTCAGGGAGCTTGTCACAGTCAAACGTGACGAAGAGTGTAGGGGTGGGTCTCAAGGCCCCTCCCTGTTTTGTCATCACACGTTCGACCTTGACCGCCCCATGGTCAGCCAGCTCTAGCGTGATGTCCTCAATGGAGTAATCAACGAGTTTCCTCGCATAAACTACTCCTTTCACAAAGTTCATGGTAGAGTGCGTTGTCACACTCACCGAGGTGCCATGAAGTGTCCGAAGAGCACTTATCTTGGCCGCCTCAGCGGGATTCGACGCATTCGCCAGAACCCTCCCATCCGAGAAACGGGTCACCTTTGGCTCTCTACCAATTGCACTAGATAATGCTCACCTCTGATGGATCATGTTGCCCTTGGCCAACATAGTGCCATCAGTGGATTGAATAACGAGGAAGTGTTTGAAGCCAGCGGGCTCGAAAACGGCAGGTAACCTCTGAATGTGGGGCCCGATGTCATCGAGGCTCCGCCCTGTGCACTTTTCGTCTTTGTCAGGAGCTCCGCAACCGAGGGGGCAGAGGGGCCGGGTGGGCCGATCTTGGCTTGGTCGCTTGCCAAAGTGGCAGCAGACCCATCCGTCTCCGTAGCCCCTGCGGATGGAGAGGAGCCCCAAGTCTTTATTGTCTATTTCTTTTTCGGAGACGAGGGCGGGAATGAACCCGCTTCTCACCTCCGCCAGTAGAAGCCCCTAGGCCAGATGGACTGGCCTCAGCCAGGTCCTTCTCCGAAATGGAGAAGGTCCTGGTCGTCACAGGGGCACCATTCGGAGGAGATCCCTCCCCTCCTTGTACTGCCTCGGAGGCCCCAGCCATTTGCGTAGGACTTTGCATAGGGGTGGATTCAGGTTCGGTGCTTGGCGCTCAGCCCGAATTCATCCCCCCCATGGAAGGCCCTACCGTCTGAGGCTGGGTTTCCTCAAAGACCATGTCTATCACAGGAGGGGCCTCCAGTTGGCCATCCCCTCCCAGGACATCGCAGGTTCCCTTGGCAGTGTCGCCAGTCTTGTGTTGGGAGGCACAGGCCTTGACCCCGGCAAGGTTTAAAATTCTTGCTAGCAGGTCTTTTGAGGGAAGCGGCATGGTGACCCTCTTTTTTATACGGGACGCAATAGCTCATCACCTCTTGCAGTTGCCCGCATGCAAGAGGTGCTTACAGGCCTGGCAGAGCCAGGCATCGCCATTTCGGACCACCCCTCCCACCTGGTGGCCTGGCAGTCCATCAGCATGGCAGCTCCACCTTAGACACGGCGTAAAAATGGATAGAATGTGAAGAGGAGAGGAAAAGGTATGTGAGGAAGGTATGGGTGGGGATGAAGCAGGTTGTTAAAAAAAAACATCCCAAACCGGAGCTCAAGGGTTAGGGAACATTGTCCCCTCCCCCCTCAGCCCCGATCCGGGACGGTTGACTTGAGAAGAAGGTCAGCATCTACCCTGTGAAATTAGAGGCTGACCATTGAAAGTTGTGGGAGAGGTTGTATGAAAAGAGATGTAGGGGAGAAATACAGGCTATCTGAAGGAAGGAAGAGTGGCTAAGCTAGGGCCGGATGGAGCGCTGGATCCCGTCAGCACGGCGGCCAGGATGGCAAATTGCCGTGCCCCTTACGGGGGGGGTGAAGGAAAGTCCCCTTCACCCGTAGGTGTAGGAGAGGAGTAAGCCTCCTCTCCGGTTAAAGAAGTATGGAGGGTCCCCTGCGCAAGCACAGGGAGGGGGGGACCTCCATTTTTTTGGTGGAGCTGCCCGAGGGCGGCTCCGTTGATGTTACAGGGGAAGTTGAGGGTTGTTTTTTTTTTATCTTCATCATTGGGCATGGTGACCCTCTTATTTACATGGGACGCTGTGGTGGAGCAAATGTGAGTGTGTGTAAAAGGGCCATTCTTCCACCCCTTTTCTCAGTACCCTCTCCCTCCCTCTGTAAGAATGTGTGTGTGAGTGGGAATGAGGTTTTTATATTTTCTCTTTGTATATATATGTATTTGATTTCATGTATTAAAATTGTTTTCTCTTTCTCAGATTGTACTTTGCTTAAAATAATCTTTTATCAAAATTGTACTTTGTTTAAAATAATCTTTTATCAAAAGATTATATTTTGAAAGAGTAGTTTTTAGAGTTAAATATTTGGAGAATTGTTGATGCTGAGGATTGTTTGGATATACATTTAGAGGTAAGATAGTCGATAAATTTACTCGGGTAATGCCCACTTATTAGTTTCCCTTCCATGTATAAGTAAATGGGTCATAAACGGAGGATATATCTCTTCTACAGAGAGTGGAAGCTTGGACGGACGGTAAGAAGGGTTCTCTAGACGAGTGCTCCGCCCAGCCCTGAGACGGAGGGCTTTCATACCTCGCTAGACACCTGAACTACCATACCCGCATTGGTTGACAAGCCTGCCTCCTTTTATGTTAGCTTATTACCACCCACCTCCAGCACACAAGTGATAGCGCATGCCCCTTTTCGTTCGGTTGTTGTTGTGTTTTTTTTATGTTTTGTGTAGATATATAAGTAAATTTGTTGTATTCGCCTGTTATAAAATTCTCTTTTGGTATCTTATTTGGATTGGGAAATTTGGCCTCATTTTGAAGTGTGCACACTTCCCTTGTAAATACAAAATTGCTGTAAATATAACTGTATTCTTTTGTAAGTAAAGGGAATGTATATACAATCCGTTTCATTCTCCCTCGATTTCTCACGTCCGGACAGTGTAGGAAGCGGGTTGGATAGATTGGAATTAGAGATATATTTTCGGCCTGCTACGCCACCTCTCACAGTTGCCCGCACTGCAAGAGGTGCTTGCAGACCCAGCAGAGCCAAGCGCCACCATTTGGGACCACCCCTCCCGCCTGGTGGCCTGGCAGTCCATCGGCATGGAGGCTCCACCTTAGACACGGCGTAAAATTGATAGAATGTGAAGAAGAGAGGAAAAGGGATGTGAGGAAGGTATGGGTGGGGATGAAGCAGGTTGTTAAAAAAAACCCATCCCGAACCGGAGCTCAGGGGTTAGGGAACTTTGTCCCCTTCCCCCTCAGCCCCGATCCGGGACGGTTGGCTTGAGAAGAAGGTCAGCATCTACCCTGTGAAATTAGAGGCTGACCAGAGAAAGTTGTGGGAGAGGTTGTATGAAAAGCAAGGAAACAAGTGTTTTGAAGGAAGGAGAAGAGGGTAAGCTGGGGTGGGACGGGGTGCTGAGTCCCGTCAGCACGGCGGCCAAGATGGCAAATCGCGCGTCCCTTACGGGGGGTTGTAGGGGAATGTAAGAAGTAGGGGAGAAATACAGGCTTTCTGAAAGAAGAGGCTAAGCTGGGGCTGGACGGGGTGCTGAGTCCCATCAGCACGGTGGCCAGGATGGCAAATTGCCGCGCCCCTTACAGGGTCAATTTGATGATATTATATGGCTGCTCTTAAAAGAAGTTGACCCAATTTTTGTCTTTGGGTAGCAACTGTTATTTTCTATTTGCTTCTGCCTAGAATACAGGAAAAACACTTATTTATTTCAACTTTTGCTTTTTTGTCCAGGATAATATTTATATGAAATTTACTTATTCCCTCTGGAAGGAAGTGGCAAATTTGAACTTTCATTTGCATAAAGTTGAAACAAAACAACATGATACAAAAATACCATTTATTTATTCTAGAATTACATGTGAGACAATTAAAATATTAGAAATTAGTAGTTTTCCGTCATTTATGCTTATACTGTAAATTACTTTCATGAATCAGCCCCCAAATATAGTTTCCTATCAGATTTTCATTATAAAATCCTTGATAGTGCTGTTCAAAGTCCAGTAGATCCTGGTGAAAGCACTCGCCATTCTCCTCAGAGTACGCTCCCATGTTCTCCTTATATTTAGCAAGATGAACGTCAAGAATATGGACTTTCAGGGACATCCTGCAATCCATCTTGCCCTAGTTTCTCACCAAATTCTCAACAAGCTCTACATAGTTTTTAGCTTTGTGATTACCTAGGAAGCCCAAAACCACTGGCATAAAGCTGTCCCACACTGCTTTTTCTATCCTAGTGAGCTTTTTGGGAAACTCCTTGCACTCTATGATCTTTTTTATTTGTGGATGGACAAAGACCCTGGTTTCCACCTTTGCCACATATATAGCTTAGGAAAGAAATCTTGGAAATACTTGAAAGCTGCAGACTCATAATCTAGAGCTCTGATGAATTGTTTCATAAGGCTCAATTTTAAGTGCAGAGGAGGAAACAGTACTTTTTAGGAGTCCAACAAAGGCTCCCATTTGACGTTGTTTCTCCCCACACTAAACTCAGTCCATTGTGGCTAATCCCCACTGATGGTAGTGTGCCACAGTGTCCCTGCTGTCCCAAAGGCAAAGATAACAAGGAAACTTGGTAAAGCCTCCTTGGAGACCCAACAAGAAGGCCACCATTTTGAAGTCTACAATAACTTCCCAACTGTACTTTTCATATTTCAATGCATCTAGCAAGATCTTGACACTGCTGCATTCCTCTTTGAGCTAGATTGAGTGAGCAAGGAAAAGAGATGGATATATGTTCCCGTTATGAAGTAGCACTGCTTTGAGGCTCCTGGACGAGCTGTCATTGGGGTTACAGGCGATTCTGATTACCTCAAACAGACCGGGCAGGCACATTGTGACAAGAGCAAAGCTCATCTTGATGTGTAAAAAAGCTTGAAAACACTGGTGATGCTTTCTCTGACCTGATATTTGCACACTGTCATCTAACAAATCCCACTGCTAGAGTCTCAAAGTTAAAAGCTTGGCTTTAGACTTTGTGAGACCAAGATCTATGACAAGGTTATTGAGATCTTTTGAGTTGGGGTAGTATGGGGTTCTCTCCACAGTTGCACCTCTTTAATATGGATCAATGACTTCATCCTCTTCTGAACTGCTTTTCCTTTCTAAAAACTGCTGCTCTTTCTTTGGAGGAATTGGTATGGGGAGCTCAAAACTGTGTGGCACTGGTGCAATAGATGACTGAAGGTCTGGATACATGATAACAGGCGCATTTTTGCCTGCTTGATGTTTAGAAGGGTTTACTATGCAGAAGAAACAATTGCTTGTGGTCCGTTGGTTCCCTCCAAATTTGTGGGATTGTGAAATTCATAGCTCTCTTTTCTCCTCTGTACAACCCTTAAAAAAATATATATGAAAACATAAGTATAAATATACAGTATATCATGGTTATGCCATAACTGAAAAAAAAACCCCAAAACATAACCCTTGAAACTTTTGATATATTTTTACTATTTGCATCAAAATAATGTTATTTACCATAAATGGGCTAATTTAAAAATTTAATATCCTAGCCACAAAAGCAAAGTTCGGGGATTAAAATTGACTTTTTTTAATTTAATAGAGCCACAAACAATTGGGAAATAATACTTTTAATCCAAGGACAAGACAAAAGTGAAATTTTGTTACACAGTGATATATCATTTCATAAAATGGAAATTTGCTAGAATTTAGCTATGCTACTAACTGAATGGATCAAAAGAATATCACAACATAAATAGATAAATCATGATGTTTTAGTTTGTAAATAAGCCTTTGCACAACAAATCAGTCATATTTGAATAAAACACATGAAAATACTGTAATGATATGTTTTGTGGGGTAGACTTAATTTTGCAACTTATATATTAACCAAGAGAGATGGGTATATTGAAAAGAGAAAGAGGTGGGGTGAATACATCCTAGTTAAAAAAATCTTTCCATTCAAGTAGAGTAGTATTAAGTTGGGGATAGAGAAGATCTATAGTGAGACATAAACAAAATAACTTAATGGTCATAGAAATTAAATGTCAGCAAGTGTAGACATTTAGGAAACAGAAACAGTCATTATAATTATAATATAAATGGCTATAATTTAGAGTTTATTGATCACAAGCATGATTTAGGCATTATAATTCTAAATGATCTTAAACCCTTGAAACAATGTCCTGAAATATCTAAGGAATCAAACAGACTTCTTCTGTTATATAGCTATAAATTTTACTATAAAAACAAAGAAATCATTCTTCCCCTATATAGAGCATTAGGTAGACCACACTTAAGAGTATACTGTATAGTTTTGGTTCCTATCATTGCATAAGGACATTTTAGTGGAGCAGATTCAGTGTAGAGGTACTAAAATGATTCCCAAACTTAAAAATAAACCGTATGAAGAGACATTAGCAAATTCAAAATTATTATCTTTGAAAAATAGACATCTTCACAGAGAAGTGAGTTGAGGTTTTATAAACAGTGATACAGATGTTGAATTTTAGTCTCTTTTTCTTTTAGTATGCAGAAGCGCAAATACATGAAATAATGGATTCAAACTGAAAAACAAACAATTAAAGACAATAGTTACACAAAATTTCTTTTCCTAAAAAGTGACTTGGATATGCAATAGATTACCAGTGGAAGTCATGCAAAGTACATCAATTAATATACATCTTCAAAATTGAATTGATAAACTATATTTTAAAATATAAAATTCATGAGCTTAACTAGAGCTAGCTAGCCATTGAATGGACCATTTGGTCTTTGGTAGCCCAAAACCTGTAAATCTAGAGTTGAAGACTAGAAATTTAATTAAAAAGTATAAATGGTCACCTTTGTCCTCTTAGTGTAACTTACAGATTTAATGCAGAATTCACTCTAGATTGTCTACTTTGATCAGGACTTAATCACTGACAAAGACAGATGAATATTATCTAGATAAGGATTACCAGTAAGTCTCATCACAAAAATAAGTGAAAAAGGGTTAAGTTCAAGTTGTTATCCCACTCTTTGTATCAGGATATGGTGTCATAGCTCCTGTGAGAAGAGAAAATGGCAGTTAGTTTGGGAGTATTTTTGACTGCCTACATATTCTTGCTTCTTCCACTCTCACCAAAAATCTTTTTCTTGCTCTCCCAGTCCTCATTTTCTTCTCATTAATATACTTTCTCCACATTCAAACACTGCAGCTACGCTGAGTCTAAAATATGCACTTTTCTGCACCTCATCCCATTTCTTTCCCAACAATGTGCCCAACTCATTTATCAGCTTCTTCCTCTCTACATTGTGACTACAAACATGCAAGTACTAATAAAAATTTGGCTATAATACCCTGTGATGGGCATTGATACAGAAAAATTGTTTAGGTTAATACTGATACATGAAAATCATCTTGGGCAATACAATATATCAAAACTTTGAGTTATCCAGGGCTCCAGCTGATCAGCTCTCATTGCCCAGGACCCCTATATGCTCAAGAACCCAACAAAATAGAACCTGATAACAGGATAACAAGTTGCAAATTTCTGTAACCAATGGATGGGAAGTATTAAAAGAGAGAATTGCTTCAACACTCAAAAGATTGGAGTAAAGATTGAATAAAATCTTTAATGGGCCAAATTGGGATCGGTCTAAATGCTAAAAGCATGTCTGAAAGTTCAGCAGATAAAAATAGAAACTGCCAGCAGCAAAGACAAAGCTAAAAACTCTCCTGCGTAAATGGTTGCAGCACCCATACCTCAGTCTGACTTGGAACTGTTATATATATATGGGGTAAAGTTGTACATGTGAGGTTGCATAGTTGAGGAATAGCCACTTAAGAGGTTTTGTCCAAGCTCCGCATGCTGGGGCAAACTCTGAGAGGTTGAGCATATCAACTAGGGATCAGCAATAATGGAAGGGCAAGGAACCTTGGAACATACAGGTTGGAAAGATGATCTATCTGGAGGTTCAAGGGGTGGGGCAAAGAGGACAACCTATCGATAGCTGCTGTTGATTCTGCAGCATGAAGGCATATATGAACCTCTGACACAGGGGTCTGCTGTACATGAGAGGCATCGCATACAAAACTGGCATCAATGATAAGGCAAAGGGAGAAAAGGCTTCGTGGGGGAGGAGCAGAAGGCTCCAATGGAGAGACCAAATCTGAGGTTGCAAATTGGGTTTAGCATTTTAAGGGCTGAAGGTGAAGCCAAGGAGTAAATTTGGCACCTATAGTCCAATTTGGATTGAACGAGGGCTGTGTAGAGTGACCAGTGTGGTGGCAGGTTCCGGAGACTTGCAGTCAGTCACACCAAAGGATAATGAGGGGGTAATCTAATTATTATTTTATTTCTACAGAGAACAGAAAAAAAATGACAACCATAAACAATCACAAATAATATACGTACACAAACAAAACACTAAATATATATAGGCCTTACAATATATAAATATCGGCAAATACAGAAATAGAAATCACATGCAAATATATATATATATATATATATATATATATATATATATAAACACACAAACAAAAACACTAAGTATACATACAGCCTTACAATATATTAAATTGGCCAGAAAGTCCTAAGGAAGTGAAAAGAAAACAAAATTTTATGAAGCAACACCAACATTTATTCTTCAAAATAAAGTCTATCATTCTCTACAATCTTCTTCCAGCATACAAATGTGACCCAGATACCAGGTTGATAGTTGGCCAGAATGTGGTTGATCCTCAAGGGTAAGATCTCCGGAGTTCCAACATCTGTGCCACCTCAAGACCTTTGCTTGACTGAGTGTGCATTCTCCTTCAGTATTGCAAATTTCCTTCACAGCAACTCTTGTAGAAAATTTTCACTTGTATCAATAGCAAATAAAAACTCTAATTCCACTTTCTTCCAAACTCATTTCTGTCAGTTGGGGCTTACATAAAGAGAAATAAACTGTGCAGGAGCAACAAACAACAGCAGCATACGGAGGCTGGTAGTAAAATGAGTAAGGCCAACCTAATGTAGTCGAATGAGCAAGGTTAACCTAGCCTAATTTTGGTTTTGCTCCATAAAATTTTGTTGTTTTCTTTCCGCTTCCTAAGTGAGTCAGGATTTTCTAGCCAACCATATATAAATATTGGCCAATGCAGAAATAGAAATCACGCGCAAAATAAAATGAATGGTGCACACCCCAAAACTAAGGAGATCTATATATATATAGGAGCTGGTCGCGACAATATAAGAATAATTGTTATCAGTAATGCAAAAAAATAAGGCGGGGGGGAAAGGAGAGGGAAGCCTGCTTTCTTCTGGGAATTCTGTATGGTCTGGGGACTCTGTGTGGCATTCGCGTTCCATGCTTAGGAAACTGGGATGTATGAGTTTCAACCACTGCATTGGAGATTGGGAGGCCCTCTCAATGAGCACCTCGATCACTGCCCCTAACATGCAGGAGAGGACCTTTAGAATGTCTAGAGACAACAGACAGCCTGTTAGAAGGTGACATAGGTATGGTAACCAGAATAACTTGGCATCAAGAATTACACCTTGCAACAAAACTTAGGAACTAACTCGATCTGATAGGTATGAGGAGCTGGTATCTGGCTGTGCAAGGGATGCGGTTGTGATTACAAATGTAGGAGTGAGTGATGTGAAGAAAGTGGGTGCATGTGAGTTACATGAGAGGTACAAGAGGTTGATTGAAAAGGTGAAAGAAAGTAGAGTGAAAGGTGTTGTGACAGGTGTGCTTCCAAGAATGGATGTTGGGGTAGAATGGATTTCTCGTGCGATTGGGCTGAATGATTATGTGAGGAGGATGTGTGAAATGGAAGGTGTCATGTTTGTGGATGTGTGGGATAGGTTTGTTGGAATGAAAGAAATGTATGCGATGGATGGACTGCATTTGAGTATGAGAGGGGTAGATGTGTTGTGGGAGGAGTATGATCGTTTTATTAGGTCTTTGCGGGCGGGAAACTAGATACTAATAGTGGTCAGGGAATTATGAGAGGACATTATAGTACTGAAAGTAGAATGGACTTGGCAGATAACAGAAATAGGTTCCAAGGCGATAGAGGTGAGGTCATTCAGGTTTCAAGAGGTGCTTCAGGGATAGGGGGGTTAAATTGTTTCTATACAAATGCTCGTAGTCTTAGAAACAAGAAGGATGAGCTATTTAGTTATATTAGCAATGAGGATATAGATATATTATGTGTTACTGAATCATGGGTTAATGAAATAGAATTTAGTGACACTATAAGTGAATTTGATTTACAGGGCTATAATATGTACATTAGTCAAAGGACAGGTCGGATTGGTGGAGCTATAATTATCTATATAAAAAATAACATTGTTTCAAGTTTAAATACTTCAATAAAGCAGGATGGAGTTGAGTCACTTTGGATAGATATTAGGTTCAGTAAAAATAGAATGGTGCATTTGGGAGCTTTTTACAGGCAACCTGGGCAGACTGATGATATGGATGAACTAATGATAAGGGAAATAAGTAAGGGATGTGAAACAGATGCAGTTATTATTGGGGACTTCAACTTAAACTCTGTGGACTGGGAAAATATGATAGGTAGAGATAGAACAAGTGGCAGGTTCATAGAATGCTTTGAGGATAATTTTTTGAATCAATTTGTTAATGAGTCAACGAGGGGGGACAATATATTAGATTTAGTACTTTCTAACAGTGATCATTTAGTTCAAGAATTGATTGTTGGGGAAGCATTGGGAAATAGTGACCATCAGATAGTTCGTTTTAACTTGGGAATTGAGAAGGGTAAAATAACCGAGAATGCTGTGAAAGTTCCAAATTTCCATAAGGAAGATTATGTAAAACTTCGAGGCTTGCTAAATTTGGTAGACTGGGTTGTAGAATTCAGAGGTAAAAATGCTTATGGGATGTGGGATACTTTCAAGCATATAATAAATGTAGTCCAAGAACAATGTATCCCAATGAAGGCCATTAGGAACAAAAGTAGGAAACCATTATGGTGGAATCAGGAGATAGCTAGAAAAATTTCAGAGAAGAAAAGGGCATATAAAAAATTACAGGTAGAAAATAATATTCAAAATTTAAGTGATTATAGAATGGCTAGGAATGAGTTAAATAAGATTATAAAGAAGAACAAAAGGGTGTCAGAAATTAAATTAGCTCAGGATAGCAACAAAGATCCTAGAAAGTTCTTTAGTTACTATAAAATTAATAACAAGTCTGGCAGAGTTAAAATAGGACCTAGCAAATATGAAGGGGTTGTGAGAGAAACTGATGAGGAAATAGTTGAGGTACTAAATGGTCATTTTGCATCAGTATTTACAAAGGAGAAACTAAATAGTCTTATGTATAGTACTCGTGGGTCAGGGAAAGAGGTGTTTACTACCATTAGTGTGGATCGGAGGATGATAAAAGGACTAATAGGTGAGTTAGATACTACCAAGGCCTCCGGCCCTGATAATATTCATTCTAGGATACTTAAAGAAGGGGTAGAAAGTATCTCAATAGCTCTGGAGAAGTTATATACTAGGTCACTGGAATATGGAGAAATACCTGATGATTGGAAGAGAGCGAATGTAGTCCCCATTTTCAAGAAGGGTAGTAAAGAGGATCCAAATAACTTTAGACCGGTTAGCCTAACTCCTGTAGTCTGTAAAATTCTTGAGAAAATAGTTAAAAAAGGGATTTGCCAACATCTAGAGAGGGAGGGGTTAATCAGCGATGCTCAGCATGGGTTTAGATCAGGTAGATCATGTTTGACTAATTTACTAGACTTTCTAGAGTTCGTAACAAATCAAGTAGATAAGGGAGAGAATGTGGATGTAATTTACTTGGATTTTAGTAAAGCATTTGATAAGGTACCACATAGGAGTTTAGTTCATAAATTAAAAATGATTGGGATATGTGGGGGGGTTTCAAATTGGATAGCTGAGTGGCTGAAAGACAGGAAGCAAAGGGTAGTGCTAAATGGTGTAAAGTCAGAGTGGAGGGATGTTATCAGTGGGGTTCCTCAGGGATCAGTTCTTGGTCCATTATTATTTGTCATCTATATAAACGATCTTGGGGAGGCAGTTAATAATAAAGTGTCAATTTTTGTGAATGATACCAAATTAGCAGCTGTAGTTAAAGATATTGATGATAATTTTAAAGTGCAAGGGGATTTAAATAAATTGTTATCCTGGGCACATAAGTGGCAAATGACTTTCAACCTTGATAAGTGCAAAGTTATTAACATGGGAAAAGATAATAGAGAATTTAACTATGAAATGGATGGGCATTGGCTGAGCTCAGTAGAGGATGAGAAAGATCTAGGAGTAGTAATAGATAAGTCATTAAGGTTTTCTAAGCAGTGTATTGAAGCAAGAAATAGGGCAAATAGAGTGCTGGGTTTCATTAAGAGAAATGTCAGTTACAAAAGTAAGGAGGTTATTCTTAAACTCTATAACTCTTATGTTAGGCCACATCTAGAGTACTGTATACAGGCATGGTTCCCACATTTTAGACACGATATTAACCTTCTTGAGTCAGTGCAACGGAGGGCAACAAAGATTATTCCTTCCCTGAGGCACCTTGAATATATAGATAGACTGAGGGTATTAAATATGTTCTCGTTCGAAAGGAGGTGTGTGAGAGGGGATATGATTGAGCTCTTTAAAATTTTTTCCAGGATAGATAAATTGGATGTTAGCAAGTTTTTTGGGTTAGATGATGGAAATCGGACTAGAGGTCACCACTTGAAAATTAAAAACATAAGAACATAAGAAAAGAAGGAGACTGCAAAAGACCATTCATGGCCTACACTTGGCAGCTCCTGTTCCATTCAACACACAAAAGATTTCTTACCAGAGAAAAGTCATCAACATTGTCACCCTTAACAGGAGTTCGTCAGATCTAATCTACAATATACATAAAATGCATCCAGAGGATTATGTCCATTCATGCAACCGCAAAATATAATCTTCCCACTCCTTAGAAAAATATATACATATGTACATAAAAAAAAGTCAGTCCCATCTAGCAGCTTCATCCATATATTTATCTAATCTATTCTTAAAACTACCCAGAGAGGAGGCTTCTATCACATGCCTAGTGAGCCTATTCCATTCATCTACCACACGATTTGTAAACCAATTCCTCCCAATCTCCTTCCTAAACCTATACTTATCAAGCTTAAGCCCATTGCTACGTGTCCTGTCATGTTCACTAAGTATAAGAACCTTACCCAGATCCCCTTTATTATATCCTTTTACCCATTTGAAGACTTCAATCAATTCCCCTCTGACTCTTCTCCTTTCCAATGTATGTAGATTTAGTTTTCTGAGCCTTTCACCATAGGGTAAGTTCCTTAGCCCACCAATCATCTTTGTCATCCTTCTCTGCACAGACTCAAGCAAATCAATATCCTTCCTATAATATGGTGACCAAAATTGTACTGCATAGTCTAGATGAGGCCTAACTAGCGCCAGATAGAGTTTTAGAATGACTTCAGCACTCTTATTGCTTACACTCCTCCTAATGAATCCCAATATCCTATTAGCTTTATTCTTAGCATTTAGGCATTGCTTTCTAGGACGAAGGTCTGAACTTACCAAAATACCCAAGTCCCTCTCACAATCGGTCCTCCCTAAAATTCTCCCATTTAATTTATAACTATTCAATGGATTATTTCTACCTATACTAAGTACACTACATTTGTCTAAGTTAAACTTCATTTGCCATTTCTCGGCCCAATTGGACAGAATGGTCAATTCCTCCTGCATTACAACAGCATCAGAATCAGCCCTAATGGCCCTACCAAAAACATAACATAACATAACATAACATAATTACACGGATGACAAAAGCCACAAGGGCCTATCAAAGGTCATCCGCCTCCGTCAAAACCCACCCACAAAAAGCACCATCACCAGGGGAAGACAAAATCAAAGTCCCCCACAATATAATATAACGGATGACAAAAGCCACAAGGGCTCATCATAGGTCATCCGAATCAAGCGGCCTCTTTTTCAAGGCACCCAAACTCCCAGGAAAACTACATCCAGAGGATTGCATCCAGAAACAAGGGTATCACCAATCAAGGCTTGTCAAGAACTAAATCATGCAGCTATAGATATATACAAACAATATTAATATATACAAAACTTAGGAACCATCACAACCTTCCCTTCCCATAAACTCATCCAACCTACTCTTAAATACATTTAGATTTGGACTACCTACTACCCTCTGCGGCAATTTGTTCCAGAAGTCTACCACTCTATTGGTGAAAAAATATTTTCTTAAATCCAACCTACACCCTTGCTTTTTAATTTTCAAGTGGTGACCTCTAGTCCGATTTCCATCATCTAACTCAAAAAACTTGCTAACATCCAATTTATCTATCCCGGAAAAAATTTTAAACAGCTCAATCATATCCCCTCTCACACACCTCCTTTCGAACGAGAACATATTTAATACCCTCAGTCTATCTTCATATTCAAGGTGCCTCAGGGAAGGAATAATCTTTGTTGCCCTCCGTTGCACTGACTCAAGAAGGTTAATATCGTGTCTAAAATGTGGGGACCATGCCTGTATACAGTACTCTAGATGTGGCCTAACATAAGAGTTATAGAGTTTAAGAATAACCTCCTTACTTTTGTAACTGACATTTCTCTTAATAAAACCCAGCACTCTATTTGCCCTATTTCTTGCTTCAATACACTGCTTAGAAAACCTTAATGACTTATCTATTACTACTCCTAGATCTTTCTCATCCTCTACTGAGCTCAGCCAATGCCCATCCATTTCATAGTTAAATTCTCTATTATCTTTTCCCATGTTAATAACTTTGCACTTATCAAGGTTGAAAGTCATTTGCCACTTATGTGCCCAGGATAACAATTTATTTAAGTCCCCCTGCACTTTAAAATTATCATCAATATCTTTAACTACAGCTGCTAATTTGGTATCATCCGCAAAAATTGACACTTTATTATTAACTGCCTCCCCAAGATCGTTTATATAGATGACAAATAATAATGGACCGAGAACTGATCCCTGAGGAACCTCACTGATAACATCCCTCCACTCTGACTTTACACCATTTAGCACTACCCTTTGCTTCCTGTCTTTCAGCCACTCAGCTATCCAATTTGAAACACCCCCACATATCCCAATCATTTTTAATTTATGAACTAGTCTCCTGTGTGGTACCTTATCAAATGCTTTACTAAAATCTAAGTAAATTATATCTACATTCTCTCCCTTATCTACTTGATCTGTTACAAACTCCAGAAAGTCTAGTAAGTTAGTCAAACATGATCTACCTGATCTAAACCCATGCTGAGCATCGCTGATTAACCCCTCCCTCTCTAGATGTTGGCAAATCCCTTTTTTAACTATTTTCTCAAGAATTTTACAGACTACAGGAGTTAGGCTAACCGGTCTAAAGTTATTTGGATCCTCTTTACTACCCTTCTTGAAAATGGGGACTACATTCGCTCTCTTCCAATCATCGGGTATTTCTCCATATTCCAATGACCTAGTATATAACTTGTCCAGAGCTATTGAGATACTTTCTACCCCTTCTTTAAGTATCCTAGAATGAATATTATCAGGGCCGGAGGTCTTGGTAGTATCTAAATCACCTATTAGTCCTTTTATCATCCTCCGATCCACACAAATGTTAGTAAACACCTCTTTTCCTGACCTATGAGTACTATACATAGGACTATTTAGTTTCTCTTTTGTAAATACTGATGCAAAATGACCATTTAGTACCTCAACTATTTCCTCATCAGTTTCTCTCACAAACCCTTCATATTTGATAGGTGCTATTTTAACTCTGCCACACTTGTTATTAATTTTATAGTAACTAAAGAACTTTCTAGGATCTTTGTTGCTATCCTGAGCTAATTTAATTTCTGACACCCTTTTGTTCTTCTTTATAATCTTATTTAACTCATTCCTAGCCATTCTATAATCACTTAAATTTTGAATATTATTTTCTACCTGTAATTTTTTATATGCCCTTTTCTTCTCTGAAATTTTTCTAGCTATCTCCTGATTCCACCATAATGGTTTCCTACTTTTGTTCCTAATGGCCTTCATTGGGATACATTGTTCTTGGACTACATTTATTATATGCTTGAAAGTATCCCACATCCCATAAGCATTTTTACCTCTGAATTCTATATCCCAGTCTACCAAATTTAGCAAGCTTCGAAGTTTTACATAATCTTCCTTATGGAAATTTGGAACTTTCACAGCATTCTCGGTTATTTTACCCTTCTCAATTCCCAAGTTAAAACGAACTATCTGATGGTCACTATTTCCCAATGCTTCCCCAACAATCAATTCTTGAACTAAATGATCACTGTTAGAAAGTACTAAATCTAATATATTGTCCCCCCTCGTTGACTCATTAACAAATTGATTCAAAAAATTATCCTCAAAGCATTCTATGAACCTGCCACTTGTTCTATCCCTACCTATCATATTTTCCCAGTCCACAGAGTTTAAGTTGAAGTCCCCAATAATAACTGCATCTGTTTCACATCCCTTACTTATTTCCCTTATCATTAGTTCATCTATATCATCAGTCTGCCCAGGTGGCCTGTAAAAAGCTCCCAAATGCACCATTCTATTTTTACTGAACCTAATATCTATCCAAAGTGACTCAACTCCATCCTGCTTTATTGAAGTATTTAAACTTGAAACAATGTTGTTTTTTATATAGATAATTATTCCTCCACCAATCCTACCTGTCCTTTGACTAATGTACATATTATAGCCCTGAAAATCAAATTCACTTATAGTGTCACTAAATTCTATTTCATTAACCCATGATTCAGTAACGCATAATATATCTATATCCTCATTGCTAATATAACTAAATAGCTCATCCTTCTTGTTTCTAAGACTACGAGCATTTGTATAGAAACAATTTAACCCCCCTATCCCTGAAGCACCTCTTGAAACTTGAATGACCTTACCTCTATCGCCTTGGAACCTATTTCTGTTATCTGCCAAGTCCATTCTACTTTCAGTACTATAATGTCCTCTCATAATTCCCTGACCACTATTAGTATCTAGTTTCCCGCCCGCAAAGACCTAATAACACGATCATACTCCTCCCACAACACATCTACCCCCCTCCTACTCAAATGCAGTCCATCCATCGCATACATTTCTTTCATTCCAACAAACCTATCCCACACATCCACAAACATGACACCTTCCATCTCACACATCCTCCTCACATAATCATTCAGCCCAATTGCACGAGACATCCATTCTACCCCAACATCCATTCTTGGAAGCACACCTGTCACAACACCTTTCATTCTACTTTCTTTCACCTTTTCAATCAACCTCTTGTACCTCTCACGTAACTCACATGCACCCACTTTCTTCACATCATTCACTCCTACATGTGTAATCACAACCGCATCCCTTGCACAGCCAGACACCAGTTCCTCATACCTATCAGACAGATCTCTCACTCCAGCACCCGGCAAACACACCCTCAAACCATTCAATCTACTTGCATTCAACTTCCTATCTAAATATCTAACTCGCGAATCACCCATCACAAGCACTTCAGTCAGACTCCTATTCCTAACCCCCACAGACCTAACTCCATCCCCACTCCTATTCTCATTCAAACTACCAGTCACTCGAACTCCACCCCCACCCCCATCAGTCATATCACTTCCAGTTACTTCCTCTCTTAGGGCACTGAATCTATTAGTCAAGCTAATAGGATCTGTGTCCCTCTGACTCACACACCTATTCTCCCCCTGGCTAACCACCTCAACAGAGGCAACCCTATTCTCACAAAGAACAGGAGAAGCCTCCCTAGCTTCATGTTTCCTAACCACTCTCCACTGTCCCCCATCCTCACTAGGCCTATTTCTAACTAATCTAAGGGGGCTAACTTCACTATCACTAGAACTATCACATCCTACCTCCTCCACTGGCCCTCTACCTTCACCTGAAACATCTAACTGGCCTACCTCACCACCTAACCTATTCCCAGCTCTAGGCCTAACACTAAGTTCCCTCCTGAGCTCAGCAACTAACCCCTCCAGCCTACATATCCTGTCTAAATCCTGCCTTCTCATCCCCTCTAAATCTACAATGCATTCACGCAGCCCACATACAACACATGTATACCCCTCACCTAATACACCACAACCAATGCATACATTCCGACACTCATGCTCACTTTCATCCCCAAACTCCATCACTTATTCAAACAAAGAAAGAATTTAAGTAGCAATAAGAAATAAAAAAAGAAGAGCAACTTAGCTTTCGCTGATTGTGGTGAGAAAAAAAAACAACAAAAAAACAAACAAACTATAGAAAAATCTGAAAAATAGATCAACAGACTGAGAGCTCTATAAAACACGTGCTACCTGTTCGAAGGTCAGTCGAAGACTGACCTTCGAACAGGTAGCACGTATCATCAGCAAATTTACTCAGGTCACTACTTATACCTATGTCAAGATCATTAATATAAATTAAGAATAGCAAGGGACCCAAAACAGATCCTTGCAGAACTCCACTGCTAACACACCCCCACTCAGATTTAACTCCATCTATACTAACTCTTTGCTGTCTGTCACCAAGCCATGACTGAATCCACCTAAATATACTGCCATCGATCCCGTGTGCTTTAACTTTGCTCAGAAGCCGTAAGTGTGGCACTCGATCAAAAGCCTTACTAAAGTCCAAGTATAAAATATCATAGTTTTCATCATTATCTGCTGATTCATACACCTTACTATAAAAAGAAAGCAAATTAGTCAGACAGGATTTACCCTTACTAAAGCCATGCTGTGATTCTTTTATCAACTTATGCTTATCCAAGTGATCTTTAATATTTCTTGCTATAATAGATTCCATCATTTTCCCTACCACTGATGTCAAACTTACTGGTCTGTAATTAGACATATTTGTTTTATCCCCTTTCTTAAATATAGGTATCACATTGGCTTTCTTCCATGCCACTGGCACAATGCCACTCTCCAATGATTTTCTAAAGATGCATGCTAGGGGCTCACTTAACACATCCTTACATTCTTTCAAAATTCTAGGAAAGACCTCATCAGGACCGGGTGCTTTACTACTTTTGATTTTATCAATTTCCTTTGTCACTATCTCCTTTGTGATCAAGATATCCTTTAATTTCTCTTCATCATTACCCCGAAAGATCATTGACACCTCAGGTATATTTACAGTATCCTCCTGTGTAAATACTGAGAGAAAAAAGTCATTTAGCATTCCAGCCATTGAGTCCCTATCACTCACTAATTCTCCATTGGAATCTATAAGTGGGCCTATTTTATCTCTAACCTTAGTTTTGTATAATTGATAAAAACTTTTAGGATCTTCCTTTGCCCTATTTGCCACTTTAATTTCATAATTTCTCCTTGCTACTCTAACTAACTTTTTAACATCTCTTGCTAGTTCATTATATCTCTGCCTTAAGTGATCCTCTCCATTTTTTATCTTCCTATAAATGCCCTTTTTAATGCCAATATAATGCTTAATTTTATCTGTCATCCATTTTGGGTCATTATTTTTAGTCCTAATCTCCTTATATGGAATGTTAATCATCTGACCTGTAATTAATTGCTCAATTATTCTTTCATACTCCTCTTCAATTGTAATCTCTTCCTCCTGGTGATTATTGTCTCCACTAACTGATATCATTGAATCTATTCCTGAATTGATTTCATTGCCTGGTTTCTGTACAACTGCCTCCAGGTAAGTCCTTAGCCCATTATAATTTGCTCTTCTAAAGTCAGGAATTTTAACATTGTTCATGCTACTATCAATACCATTCCATTTCATCTTGAATCTAATTTCACAATGGTCACTATTACCCAAATTTCCTCCAATCTCAGTATCCTTAATAACTTCTTCCCTATTTGTCAGAACTAAATCCAGTATATTATTACCTCTAGTGGGTTCGTTAATAATCTGTCTCAGAAAATTATCTTGGACAACATTCAAAAATTCCTCAGCCTCCTGATCACCCACAAGAGCTTCCCAGTCTATATTTCTGTAATTAAAATCGCCCATTATACACACATGCTTACTTCTACATGCCCGTTCAATCTCCTGCCACAGAAGATTTGAAGCTTCCTTACTAAGATTTGGTGGTCTGTATAATAATCCTAAGACAAGCTTGCTTTTACCTTCCTTTACATTTAGCCATAATGACTCTGTGTTATCATCTAATTTAATTGTACTGTTTACACAACACTGGAGATTATCTTTAATATAAATAATAACCCCTCCTCCTCTCTTCCTATTCCTATCTGTATGGAACATGTTAAAGCCCTCAATCTCAACCTCAGGTTTAAAGTGATTACCTGCCAAATCAAGCCATGACTCTGTTATCGCAATTATATCAAAATTCTCTTCACTCGCTACCGCTCTTAAGAGATCTATCTTATTCCTTATACTCCGACCATTTGTGTAGTATATTCTTAAGGTTTTTTTATTATTCCCATCTTCATTGCATTGTGCTTTTTTATTCCTAGTTATCTGCTCATTCCCTTGTGCATTAGTCCCCCTATAACGCATCAGTATGCCCTCTCCCCTAGCTATTCCTCTATCTCTGCATCCCTTCCATTTCCTACACGTGCCCTGTATTCCTGTTATTCCCTTACCTCTAACAGCTTCTAGTTTCCCACCCGTAAGGACCTAATCACACTATCCAGCTCCCCCCATAGAACCTCAACACCTGCCCGACTAAGATGGAGCCCATCCATCGCATACAACCTCCTATTCCCATAAAACCCTCCCCAGACATCTACAAACACCAATCCTAGCTCCTCACACAGTCCTTTCACAAATTCATTCAAACCAATTGCACGCGACAACCATTCTACCCCCACATCCAATCTCGGAAGCACACCAGAAACAACACCTTTTACCCTGCTTTTACTCATCCTTTCAACTAACCTTTTGTACTGCTCACGTAATTCACATGTACCCACCTTCTTTACATCATTCACTCCCACATGTGTAATCACAACTGCATCCCTCTCACACCCAGAAACCAGCCTATCATACCTCTCACAAACATCACTTACACCAGCACCCGGCAGACAAACTCTCATTCCCTTCCACTTGCTATCACTCAACTTCCTATCTAAATACCTAATCTGAGAGTCACCCATCACTAGCACCTCAGTCATTCTCCTATTCTGTCTTGGCCTAACATTACCCTCCCTCCTGCTCTCAGTCACGCTATCACCCATCCTGCTTTCATCCACAATCACACCAGGCAAATCACTTTCACAGTGATTTATCAGTGATTATATTATTTATAGCTTGGTTTTGTATGTTGGATTTTAAGATAGATGCATAGCTTGAGGGATTTACCTCTTGGGAACTTTGTATATCCATAACAGTTACTTTAGCACTAGAAGGAAGATGAGAATTTATACTATTATTTTGTTTTATTTGCATTTTTGCTCTCTCATAACTAATATTTGATCTTTTTGCTATTGTTTCAATTTTCCTGGTTTCCATGTATACTCTTCATCCTTTAAAGGATGAGACATGATTTAAATTGCAATTTGTACATTTCAAGGTTTCTCTTGGGCAGTCTTTACCCGAGTGATTATGGCTACATATGAGGCATTTTACTTTTGATCTACAGGAATTTAGAGTATGTCTATATTTCTAGCACTTAAAACATTGTATTGGTTGTGGAATGTAATCATTTACAAAGAAGTTAAATTTTAATGAATCATGTTGGAGAGTTGTCTTTCTTGATTCTCTTATTAATACGAGCCATTGATAATATAGGATAGCCTTTAGAAATTAATTCATTTTTTATTTCAACTACATTTTCATTTAAAGCAATTGGGCCAATAACTCCATAGGATTTTGGAATATATGACAATAATTTGCATGTTACTTTCCATTCACCTAGTGGAAAACCTGTGCTGTCCATGAAGATATCTTTAATTTTAGTATTAGTACTGATAATGCAATTTTTTGTACGGCGGGTAAAAGTTACATCATGATGTTGAATATCATTAAATAGATTACTATTTTGAAGAGCAATACTAAATTGGAGGGGTTTGTCATTGAATTTATCCTCTTCGTTTACAGGAGATATTAAATATTTAAATTCCAGGTCTATATTATCAGGTGGGAACCCACCCGGGCCGTCCTCCATTTTGGAGAGGGGCCTACTGGTGACCAGTAGGTCTGTATGTCCTCCTATTTATAAAGTAAGTGCAGCAAACCTTAATTACTATTAATATATAGAAATTTTAATTAATTAGTGGAATAATGTTAGTTATCCAGAACTAATTACAGATCCGTCACTAAGAATAATCTATCAATTATTTATGATTTTTGTTTGTTTATACGCTTACAAATAACCTTATCACCAGTTTACTTTTCATTATAAACAAAACAAAATGTCAATTAAGAGTTGGTTTTTAGGCTGGGAAACCTGTTGTGAAAGGGGGTCGAGGTGGTGCTCCGCGAGTCTAATAATGAACACTGATAAATCAAAAATTAATTAAATAAAAAAATATAAAATTGGGACCCTTCAGATGGAATATACAGAATAAAAACATCAAAAATAACAAAAAAATAATTGTTTATTTCAACTTTATACTGCCACATAGCATATACCACTCGAAATAATATGTAAATATTCATGTTTTTAATATACCAAATTGAAATTGAATTATTAGCATGTTTAACATATTTGTATTCCTATAGCTCTAATTTATGTCTCGTTTACCTTTAAAATTACATAGTAATGCTACTATTTTCAAATGGATTCGTTTATCGTAAGTTAAGTTTCTGCTTGAGACTAATGTGGGTAATTTTTCATCCATGTAATTGTACAGGGTCAGATCAGATCAGATGGTGGCGTCCGGTATAGCTTGTGCATCAGCACCGGAATATCCGTATTATTTTTTTATTTTAATTTTTTATTTTTTAAATCTTCTTCCTTCTGTATTTCACTAAGATTTTCTTCTGCAATTCTTTTCCTTTCAGTCCATAGACGATATATGTATTCCATACATTTATCTTTGTCTTTCTTCTCCCCCGTAAAGAGCAATATTTCCCTTATTTGCTTCCCTTCTATAGCGTACGAGAAGTGCAAACGAGCGGCTTAAAAGCTTTGCTTGAATGAGTCTTTTTTTTTTAGACTCAGGATAGCCGAGTAGATTCTCCGCTGGCTAACAGTGGTCCAGCGACGCGGGAAGCTGTTCGCAACTCGCATACGCTATTATTTTTTTCTTTGCCCCTTTCCACCCTCTCCTCTATCTACACCTTCCACTCCAAATCTTCTTATCTACTAAGGTAGTAAGTACATTCCATCATAACATGTTCCAGATTTTCTTCCAGTCCTGCATCACACATCTTACAATTTATTTCGCCATCTGTAAATCTTTTTCTCCAGTTTAGTTGAAGTGTATTTGTTCTAGCTTGGAATAGCAACACTGATTTATTAGAAGTCTTCTTCTTGGATGGTCGACTTTTATTGCTTATATAGTGTAATTTTGGTTCTCACTTCCAATTCTTTCCTCCAGCTTGTTTCATCATAATTATAATTCTCTTTTCAACTTCTTCCTTGCTTATATGTTCCAGTTGATCTACATTCCTTAAACCTATCTTGCTCACATAAGTTTTCAGTTGTATCCATCTCATACACCTATGGTTATACCACTTAAGTTCAAGAACTTTTTTCAATAAATCATTCCCCTTGTTCTTTATATACCATGCATAACTATTTTTTTGTCTCATGTCTCTTGCTTCTACTGATGACGCCCCAACCTCTCCTCTGAGTGTAACATTCGGAGCATATCCTGGAGCACCCAAAATTTTTCTCCAAACTGAATTTTCAATCTTTTGTAATTCCTTTATTTCTTTGATATTCCAGACCACAGCTTCCGATCCTGCCATCACATCTGGTAGCACTACTGATTTCCAAAAAAGTTTTTTCCTATCATAATTCTGCTGCAGGATTTTTCTATCACTGAATATGTTACATTGGTCATTTTCCTACAAGTCCCAATTTTTCCTCCCTTATGTTTTTGAAAACAGTTGGTCTTATCATTAACTGAGATCCCTAAATATCTTATCATTTGTACTACTTTTATGTTTTTTAAACTTTCAGGTTTGTTATTTTCATTAAACATCATACATTTACTTCTATCTTGGCTTATTTCAAGGCCACATTTTCCAGCTAAATCCTCGAGTACATCTAACAGCTGCTCCATGGCTTTAATAGAATTGGTCAAGAGCAATCCATCATCAGCAAAGAAAAGTGCCGGAGCATGCAGTATTTCATTCTTAAAACCTATTCTTGTTTCACATATCCATAACGCTATATTTTAAGAATGAGATTTTTTGATAATTTCTTTATAAATAAAATGGTAAAGTTCAGAAATAAAAATAAATATCGAATCTTTGTCAGTATTTTAAAACTAAAATAATTGCAAATGGTGAAGTTCAGGAAATTTATAAAAATTATGGTATGGAAATTATTAGAGCAAATTTAGATAGAGAAAAAAAAATCATGATAGGCCGTAGGACACAAACCGAAAGTCTGCCAGCGAAGTGCAAGTTCCTTCTGTAAGGAGGCGTGACGAAGCTGCTCCTCTTGTCATCATCATCACTAACTCTATAATTTAAGAACGGGATTTTTTTTTAGTATTTGAATAATAATTTCATCTTAGTTTGGTTATGACTTAAGTATATTTAAATTTTTCTCAAGATAATTTCTAAGAAGTTCTTTAGAGTTTGAAAAATAACAGTTTATTTCAGAAAATTTATTAAAATTTAAGTAAGGCTGCTTTTTTATTTTCTCTATAACTATATTTTAGCAACATAATTTTTTGAAAGGGCGGAAATAGTTTAGAGTTCATTTTTAAAATTATTACAATTAGCGAAGTTCAGAAACTTTTTAAAAATTTAACCATGGCTGTTTTTTTTTATAGATTTTAAATTTTAATCGTAATAGTGAAGCTGAAGTTCCCCCCGTAGGGGGGGGGGTGGAGGGGGCGAAGCCATTGCCTGGTTTGTTTTATAATTTGGTTTACCACCACCACAAATAATTGTTGGGAACCCGTACACCCCTGTCTTATGCCACTAGTAAGTCTGATTTCACACAGAAATTCATTATTCATATACAGATTTGTCATGTCACCCATATATTGTCTTGCAATAGTTATAATTAGGTTATTGTCGCTTTTATAATCTTTTAATGCTTGTATTAAAATAGCTCTATCAATAGAGACAAAAGCTTTGCTGAAATCAATAGCTGTTAACACAAGCTTTTCCTTTTTTTCTTTTTACTTGTATTATGCAGTAGTATAGTATATGGTTTATTCATGTGATTTATTTTCTGTAAATAAATCAGCCTAAATAGCGTTAGAAAACCATAACCATAAATGTGTTTGAGCAAAGTTGAATGCTGATAGTTTTTAGGCCTAAGACGACAGCGAAATAAATTTTGAAATAATGAACTGGGTTTTAAGAAAAACAATTAACAAATATAAATATATTCCATAGAATCAACGAATGTACAATGAGATAAGTAGATTAGGTATACAATGTAAGATATTGTAACATATGATTTACAGTAACAAAATGCGAAGAGAATTAAAGTATGTGAAATAAATATGAAATAATATGGTGGAATAATATGGTGAAATAATATGGTGAATAATATAGTAACTATGATGGACTGTGAAAGAGGGGCTGTAATATGAGAAGTAAATATAATTAGGACCTACTCTCGTATGGTCGTTTGCAAAGAATTGTGAGAGAAAATGGAATTAACTAAGTATGATTTGTTTGGAGGTAAATGACTAATTGTAGAAGGAATGATTACCGACCTTTATACGAAGAGTGGCTTGAGTCGAATGGGAAAGAATAGTGTGCTATTTGGTCGAGCTGAAAGCGTGTGATTGTTTGTTTGTGTGAATTTTAAGAGATGTTTGAAACAGTACGTTAAAGTAAAATAAATGAATTAATTAATTATTAAGTTGTACATAAAATGATTTAATTTACAAAAGTTAAGTAAAATAATTGAAAGATTAAATTGACAAAGTTAAGTAAAATAATTGAACGATTAAATTGACAAAGTAAAAGGATTGCATAATAAGAATTTTACATAATAATTGATATATAGTAGCAATGACAGGAGAAATACAGAAGGTAAATGAGAAAATAAACCAAGTGAGCCAAGAACTAAGCGATGTGAAGATGAACCTAGGAGAGAAAGTG
Source organism: Ceratothoa steindachneri (assembly GCA_963969495.1). NCBI lineage: Eukaryota > Metazoa > Arthropoda > Malacostraca > Isopoda > Cymothoidae > Ceratothoa > Ceratothoa steindachneri. The sequence goes on from OZ018319.1 coordinate 22,023,540, forward strand.
GGGGAACTGAGTGACAACAACATCTTTTTAGAAGCCAGAATTCTTCGACTAGAGGAAACACAGCAGTGCCTAGAGGAAAACCCGCAACAGACAGGGCTTGGGAGATTAACTGAAGAACAGCTAATTGAGCAAATAGTCAGCAAAACAACTGACACAGTAACAAAATCATTGACTGACAAAGTAGATCTGAAATTGAATGAGAAGGAAGACCAAGAAGCTAGGAAATTCAACCTTATCATACATAATCTACCTGAGACAAACTCGAAGGAGGGTGACATAAACAGGGTAACTGAACTTATTCAGGAAGAGTTTAAACTTAAGATCAACATCAATAATGCACAAAGGATGGGAAAGACAAACTGTGAACGTGCCCGACTACTCAGGATAACAATGGCCAGCTTAAGTGAGAGGAAGCAGATATTGATCAAGGCCAAAGAATTACGTAATAGCTCGCACCCTATCCACAACCAAATTTATATACGTCCTGATCTAACCAAGAAACAATTAGGGAGTCAAAAAACTTGAGGGAACAACTGAAGGACCAACGAGTAAAACAACCAAACAAAAGGTGGATAATAAGAAAGGGAAAAGTGGTGGAAACAAGCGAACAGAACTAAGAATATCATATACCAATACAGATAACTCACTTATGAAAAAATATGACGAGCTCTGTGCTTTAGTAAATGACAAGCAATATGATGTAATACCAATAACAGAAATTAAACCCAAACATGGGGAAGTGCCAGAGTTATCTGTTATGCAAATTCAGGGATACGATATATTCACCAGTGATATATATGCAGAAAATACCAGAGGGACATGTATATATGTAAGATCTACACCTAATGCTAAACAGATCAAGCCACCAATGGACTCATCCCAAGACTGCACATGGGTAACTATACAGGGAAGTCACAACAACAACTTGCTTTTAGGGGTCATCTATAGATCCGGCTCGCCTCTACTTGCAACTACACGAGACACAGCGTTACATGATACTCTCAGGTGGGCAACCAACAAACGGAAAACTCATCTACTCATCACAGGAGATTTTAATCATCCGAGCATCACCTGGAACCCATCACCTCAAACACCGAACATAGAAAATCCAGACAATCCTGCATCCAGATTCATTGAATGTGTACGAGATATATATTTACATCAGCACGTCACCCAGCCAACCAGATATAGAAATGAGCAGACTCCAACATTGGATGATCTCGTGTTTAGTAATGAGCAAGGGATGATTGAACAACTAGTGCATCATGAGCCACTAGGAGCAAGTGATCATGCCAGATTGGACTTCCCATTCATCTTCTGCACAACACCTCAGGAAAAGAAGAGGACAATATGGAACTATGAGCAGGCAGACTATGAAAAAATGAGAGAAGATCTAAGCATTGAATGGGACGAATTGCTTGCGGGTAAGTCGACACAAGAAGCCATTGATATACTACAATCAAGAATCATGAAGGCAGTGAGGGATCATATACCCCAAAAAATTTAAAGAGTAAGAACAATCCACTATGGATAAACAAGGATGCCTTCCGCAAAGATAAAAAAGTACCACGCATGGATAAGATATCTGAATACAAAGAGCAAACTTGACTGGGTAGTTTACACAGAAGCTAGAAATTCAGCTACACATGCATCAAGGCAGGCCCGTAGGGAATTTGAAAAAAAATTAGCAAAGGAGGCCAAGACCAATAACAAAGCCTTTTGGAACTATGTCAACAACCGCAGGAAAACTCGAACTGACGTAGGTGACCTTAAGGATACACATGGTAACTTTGTAAGTGACGATAATGATAAAGCCGAAACACTAAATTAGCAATACTTTAAGACCTTTACACAAGAGGACAGAATTAACATTCCAGACTTTGGGCCTAAACCCCTCCAGTATGAGGCACTAGAAACAATAGAAATTACAGAGAGCATGATTTTTAAGCAACTGAATTCACTTCGAACTGACAAATCTCCGGGAAACGACGACCTACACCCTAGAGTTCTTAGAGAAGTAGCAAAGGAAATAACTAAACCTCTGACAGCAATATTCCAATCCAGCTCACCAACTCCGAGCTTCCAGAACAGTGGAGGGAAGCGAACATCACTCCCATTTACAAGAAGGGAAATAAGGCTGACCCAGCCAACTATCGCCCAGTATCTCTAACCTCAATAATATGCAAGATGCTAGAGAGAATTATCTCGGAGGCAATGATACAACATATCAAAGCCAATAATCTTAGATGTGTCCAACAACATGGTTTCTCTAAGGGAAAATCCACAGTAACAAATCTCTTAGAAGCGCTGGATATATTGACAGAGGCTCTCAGTCACTGCTTACCAGTGGATATCATTTTCCTGGACTATGCAAAAGCATTTGACACAATCCCACATGAAAGACTACTTAGAAAAGTGAAGTCACTTGGTATCGTCGGTGACCTCCTGCAGTGGATCCGTAGTTTTTTGACGGAGCGTAGGCAAAGAGTGGTAGTAAGTGGTACAGCATCATGTGTGAAACCAGTTACAAGTGGCGTACCACAGGGATCTGTGATGGGCCCCCTTCTCTTTATGATATTTGTCAGTGATATACCTGACAAACTACAAAACTTCATATCGCTCTTTGCAGATGACACAAATATATATGCAGCTGTCCAAAACTGTGAAGGCAACTCCCATACTAACTGTTTACAGGCAGACTTGAAAATGCTACAAGAATGGTCAGTTAAAATGCAAATGAAGTTCCACCCTGATAAATGCAAAGTAATGCACATGGGAAATCGCAACCCCAAGCACAAGTACAAAATGACAAGAGATGATGGAACAGATCACACACTACATAACACCACGGAAGAGAAGGACCTGGGAGTCCTTATTGATTGCAATCTAAGCTTTAGTAACCACGTCCAAGCTCAAGTCAACAAAGCCAACAAGATACTTGGGGCAATTAAGCATACATTCCAATATCTAGACAAAGATGCCTTCCTCCCCCTGTACAAGAGTCTTATTCGACCCCATCTGGAGTATACATCAGTAATCTGGTCTCCAAAAACTAAAAGAGATAGATATATGGAAGAGAGGGTATAGCGTAGAGCAACACGCATGGTTCACAGTATCTCTCATCTCTCCTATTCGGAGAGACTAAAAGCCCTTAATCTACCTACCCTATACTTTAGAAGACAGAGGTCAGATGTTATGCAACTATATAAGATTTCACATGGACATACGAACTGCAAATAGGAAATCACTGTAAGCTGTGCGACAGGTCAATGTTTGCTCCGGGTCTCTCGACTAACACAAGAGGACACTGCTTTAAGTACCAAGTGCAGAGCTCGTCCGGTCCAAGAGCCAATTTCTTCCCGACAAGAGTCGCTTCAATGTGGAACGAACTCTCAACAGAAACTGTAACCAGCAAAACTGTAAATATCTTTAAGTCGAGATTAGAAAAAGAATGGAAAACCCACAAAGACCTACGCAGTTATATATTCACATATTGAAAAATCCGTTCTGCATACAACAACTAAAAACAACAGAACGGGCTCATTACCCAAGAGGGTACCTATCGACCGGGATTCAAGGTAAATTCAAGGTAAATATATATATATATATATATATATATATATATATATATATATATATATATATATATATATATATATATATATATATAAGTTTCCCAGGAGGTTTTTATTATAGGAATGCACAGAGGCATTTCTATAACACTCCCCCTCTAGGAAGGTTACCCACCATTTTTGCTATTTTGAGATTACAAGTCCGAGTACCGACGAGGCCTCCTGGTGACGCGACCGGAACGTGTGACAGTGCCATTGGTTTGGTTGCGGGTACGAGAACACAGATTTGCTGTGGCAGTGGTAGTGCCATTAGCGTTGAACGAGGCACTGGCACGAGAGAAGGTTGACGGAGCGAAGGTGATCCGCTTGCTGGTTCCTTCCGAGATGGCGTCAAGCGGGATGTGGGAGCATTGAGTCTCGTTGTTCACTGACGGAGTGACCAATGGGGGAGAGATTTGCTCCTGACTAACCACTTCTGCCGACGAGGGTTCCTGCAACAAAGGAGGAGGAGGCAGCAAGACGGAAGGTGGAGTTGGAGAGGCAGGAGTAGTTAAAAAGGTGTGGTTCAAGTTGTTTGGGGGGATTACTGTACCATAAAGGGGTATAGTAGGAGGAGAATAAGGTGTTTGGGGTTCTAGACAAACATTTTCGGTATAAGCGGGTTTTAGGCGGTCGATAGAGAGAGTATCTTGCCTGGTGTCAAGCTTCAGGACAAAGAATTTCGGCTTCCTGGAGATAGCGAGAAATGGCCAGTCATAGACTAGTTGTAACGTGGTGAGAGCTGAATCGCGACGGACGAAAACACGGGAGCATGTTGTCATCTCCTTCGGCACGAAGGTTTTATAATTAGCAGGCACTCTAGGGGCAGTTGGCTTAATTTCAGCCATCACCCGTACAAGGTTATGTACGTATGAAGAAGGATCTAGGTGAGAAGGTAGAGGTCGGTCAGAGGAAGAAAAGAATTGACCGGGTAGACGAAGTTGAGTACCGTAAACTAATTCCGCTGCAGAACAAGCCAATCCTCTTTCAAGGAGCAGCGAATCCCAAGGAGAATCAAAGGTAGCTTGTCCACCCAAGTTATGTTTGGATCGGTTGAGCGTTATTTTGCTTTGCTGGTCAGATGCAGACGTTCTACCTTAGAGTTACTCTGAGGGTGATAGCTTGTAGTACGAAGGCAAAAGGAGCCAAGGACTGACATGAGTGCATCCAATTGGTGGGATTCAAACTGGTTGCCACGCTCAGTCATGATCGTTGAGGGAACACCAAAACGAGCAACCCATTCTGAGACGAAAGCTCGAGTGACAGTGGAAGCTCTGATGTCCGAGATAGGAACCACCTCTGGCCAGCGAGTAAAACGATCGATCATGGTGAGAAGATAATTGCAACCACGGGAGTAAGGAAGAGGACCTACTAAATCGATGTGAACGGCGTCAAAACGTGACAAAGAAAGAGGAAAAGGGACCGGGGGAGCTTTTGTGTGGCGGTAGACTTTAGCACGCTGGCATGGCAGGCATGAGCGAATCCATTTGGCCAGTCGGCATTCGTACCTGGCCAAACGAAGCGTTGTGCAACGAGTTTTCGAGTGGCATTGACGCCAGGATGAGAGAGGCCATGAAGTTGGTCGAAGATGTTCCGACGGCAAGCGAGATGAATGAGAGGAGGAGGACAGTCAGGAATTGAATAGTCAACCAGGATGCGCCTAGAAGGACTGTCCGGCAAGTCCATCTCGCGAACGACGAGTTGAAAAGAGTGACGCAGTGTTTGCGTTTCTTCATCTTGTTCCTGGGCAAGCGCTACTGCTGCATGATCGATGGGCGCAGTGTAGGAGAGTTGCGTGCCCGAAATCGAGGAAATGCGAGAGAGCACGTCTGGTACGACGTTTGAAGAACCAGGAACGTAGCGAATATCGTTCGTCAACTGCAGGATTAAGTCAAGATGACGAGTGTCAACTGCAGTGTGTACTGACGAAGTACTACGAGATGAACATGCACCGACCAAGGGCTTATGGTCAGTAAAAATGGTAAATTCACGCTCTTCCAAATGATGGCGAAAGTGGCGGACAACGAGATATATTCCGAAGAGTTCTCGAGAGAACGTTGAATATCTCTTTTGAGGGTTTGTAAGAGCGCGAGAGAAGAAAGCAAGAGGTTGCCATTGGTCACCAACTTTCTGCTGCAAGGTTGCCTCTACGTAGGTTGAGGATGCATCTGAGGCGACGCTGATGGGGGCTCCTGGAAAAGGATGAGACAATTCCACAGCGCGGGCGATAGCCTCTTTGGTGCGAGAGAATGAATCGCACGCCTCGGACCATTCAAGAGGAGAGTTCTTTTTGGTCTTGGTGAGCATAGAGTTGAGAGGCTGCATGACCTGGGCGCATTTATGGATGAATCTGTGGTAGAAATTGACCATGCCACAGAAACTCCTGAGTTGTTTGCGTGATGTAGGACGAGAAAAGTTTCGCATCGCGGTAACTTTATCTTTGAGTGGGCTAATCCCTGCACTCGAGACATGATGCCTCAAGAATAAGAGTTGCGGGACTCCAAAGAGGCACTTGAAGTTGTTTAGTACGATGCCGTACTCTTGAAGACGAGAAAAAACTTGGCGAAGGTGAGAAAGGTGTTCCTCCAGCGAGGAAGATGATATTAGGAGGTCATCGATGTAGCAAAATACAAACGGAAGACCCCTAAGGACTTGATCCATAAAGCGCTGGAAAGTTTGACCATAGTTACGCAGTCCATATGGCATCTTGACCATTTCAAAAGCACCAAACAGAGTGGTGATTTTAGTCTTTGCGACATCATCTGGGTGAATAGGGATCTGGTTGAAAACATGAACCAGATCCAAGCGAGAAAAAGTCGTACAGCCATGGAGAGAAGTAAAATCGGCTAAGTACGGCAAGGAATAACGATCAGGAATTGTTACAGCGTTAAGAGCTCTGTAATCCCCAACTGCTCTGAATTCCCCCGGCGTGGATTTGGGCACAATGTGAAGTGGAGAGGCCCACGGAGAAGAGGAAGGCCTACAAATGCCTGAATCAATCATGAATTGGAATTCATCACACATAGCAGAGAGTTTATCAGGTAAGAGACGGCGTGGCCGTGAGAATACAGGACCTCCTGTTGTCTCGATCCGATGCACCACACTATGTTTAATGGGCCTATCCTTCGAAGGTGGAAGGTGAGCTCAGGAAACTCCTGAAAGAGGCGCTGAAACGGTGGCTCGGTGGATGGGAGACGAATAGAGAGGAGGGAACTCTGAGAAGATGAGTACGAACCTGAGACAGTGAGGAGAGTTTTGCGGTGGACAAGTTTGCGTTGTCGAGAATCGACCAAAGGGTCGTGAGCCGAAAGAAAGTCGAGGCCCAATATTGGACAATCTACCTCGGCCATGATGAAAGTCCATCGAAAAACCCGACGGAGACCGAGTGAGACTTGAAGGTTACGCCTTCCATAGGTCCTAATGTAGGTCGAATTGGCTGCCTTCAGAACTAAATCTGAAGGGGCAGAAGCTTTGTGGGCCTTATAAATTGGTATGACACTGCATTCAGCACCAGTGTCCACCAGGAATGAAAATTCAGAAAGTGGGTCAAAAATACGAAATGGACGAGCTACTTGAGGAAATGAGGTGTAGGCAGGGGATGTAGACCCGTAGTTTAAAGTTTGTGATTGAGAGACTGGAGTGAGAGGACTGCAAGAATTTGAAGTTTGAGGATTTGGAGAAAGTGGTTGAGTTGGGTGAAGTGAGAAAACTGGAGGGTTGAGATTTGAAGAAGGTACTGGGTCCAAATATGTGCACGGTTGCAAGCATTTTAGAGCTTGTGCACCATATTTGTTGTGGTACCAGCACCATTGAGTTGGATGAGAGGAAAAGGAAACGTTATGTTTCGGGAGCCTACTTGGCGCAGTATGTGAAGAAGCATAACTGTGGCTACAAGGCTGTGTACAATGTACAGCATTGTGTCTATACCTTTGATTATACCAGCATAGGCCCTGATGGTGTGGAAGATGGTGAGAATAGTTGGAAGAATGACGTTGAAAATTTTGCTGTCTCTCACCTCTTGCATCGGGATGCCCTCGATGGTTTCTCTTTCGTGAACCAGAGCGGGGCCTGCGCCTCCGACTGCCAAACCCGTGTCCATGCTCGCTCTGTGGTTCCCGCTGCAGCTCCAACCGCTGGATGTCGGCTTCCATCTTCCGTATTGAAGCCTCAAGGTCTCTCGATAGGGAAGATGGAAGCCTTGAACGCCCGGTCCGTTCGTCAGAGGAGCTCGACGTGCCTCGAACCTACGAAATTGAAGCATTGTTAAATGTGCCGTGAGTTTGGCCGTTGCCCCAATTCACATAAGGACTTTTGTACAATTTATCTGCGGCTGCAGCAACCTCATCAGTGCTCGTGGGGTTCGAGCTTAGGATTAATGGCCTGATTTCCTCGGGGACTCCTCTCATGAAAATTTCGGTGAGGAGAGGGCTAAAAAGTTCGATTTGAGCTCCTTTTACCCTGATAAGGTCTTTCAGTTTAGTTAAAATGGAAGTAGGATTCTTATATCCCATTTCCTGAGTATTCAGGAGCTCTCTCAGATCATCTATTTGGGGTCTACCATATTTATTGAGGAAAGCCTCCTTCAGGCGGTCTAAAACACCAGCCTGTTCCCCGTTAATTAGCACTTCCCTGAACTGAATAAAGGTACTTATGGGCAACCGTTGGATTACTGCTGCTACTTTCTCCTCCTTGGTGATATTTTGTCGTTTAAGGAGGAGGGATGAGACTTCCAACCATGCAATTGGATTTGCAGGATCATACACGGGAAGAGAGAGGTGCGCACGTGGTTGTCTATGCACGGAGTGTGGGTTCGATGCAGACGGTTGGTCATGTGAGGTTAGGCGCTACTGATGTCCTTAGTTGGTGTGTTTGGTCCATCATAGTCACTGTTTTATGTATACTTGTGCTAGTTGAATGAAGGTGTTGACGTGAGAAGAAGCTGTGGCTGTGTGCACGTGTGTGTGTGTGTGTAAATTAGTCACAATCACAGGAATATGAAGAAATGAAAAATAAATGAGAAAGAAAGGAAATTGTCCACTCGTTGAATATAGGGGATATTATTAAATTAAAATGACGTGAATTATGATAATTGGAAGAATCATGTTAAAGATAACACGCGATATAAAAAAATATGAACACGTGAGACGAAAATGCTCAAGCGAGATTTGAAAAAAAAAATTGACGCGTGGAGTTAGAGTTATTTTAACGTTTAAACTTATTTATTGATTGACGGGAGATTACTAAACTTTGGGCACCACTTTATAGTATATGGTTATTCATGTAATTTATTTTCTGTTAATAAATCATCCTAAATAGCGTTTCGAAAACCACTACCATAAATTTGTTTGATTGAAGTTGTCCGCTGATAGTTTTTAGGCCTTTGAATTAGGGGCTGCAGTATGAGAAGTAAATATAATTAGGACCTACTCTCGTATGGTCGTTTACAAAGAATTGTGAGAGAAAGTGGAATTAACTAAGTATGATTTGTTTGGAGGTAAATGACTAATTGTAGAAGAAATGATTACCGACCTTTATACGAAGAATAGCTTGAGTCGAATGGGAAAGAATAGTGTGCTATTTGGTCGAGCTGAAAGCGTGTGTTTGTTTGTTTGTGTGAATTTTAAGAGATGCTTGAAAGAGTACGCTAAATGAATTGACAAGTAAAATAGATGAATTAATTAATTATTCAGTTTTACATAAAATGATTTAATTTACAAAAGTTAAGTAAAATAATTGAAAGATTAAATTGACAAAGTTGAGTAAAATAATTGAGCGATTAAATTGACAAAGTAAAGGATTGCATAATAGGAATTTTACATAATAATTGATGTATATATATATATATATATATATATATATATATATATATATATATATATATATATATATATATATATATATATATATATATATATAAAAGTTTACCAGGAGGTTTTTGTTATAGGAATGCCCAGAAGCATTGCTATAGTAGTTTAATACAAATATGTTGTCTTCCAGCCTGCATTCTCTGATAAATCCAGCTTGCAGTTCATTTAACTCACTGTATATTTCAAGATGTTGCACTATCTTATTTTTTATTAGACTCCTGTATAGTTTATATCCCACATTTGTCAGAGCTATTGGTCTGAAGTCTTCTATTGTAGGTCGTTTTGTTTTAACTAACAATATGGTTTTAGATTTTTCCCAGTTCTCTGGTGGATTTCTTTTTTCGGTTATTTTATTTAGACATTTTGTTAGAATTTCATTCATCTTCTTATTGTCATTTATCCATTTCACTTTCTCAGTTTTTATTTCATCTGGCCCTGTTTTTTTATTGATCTTTATTTTCTTAATCTGTTCCTGCACCTCTTGACGTGTGAAGTGGACTCTTTTCATTTCTTTTAACGGCCTCTCCTGTATACGCCCTTTTAGTTCATCAAAATGCTCTACCAATTACTCAGGAATATTTTGATACCTTCTTTCTTCCGTAGAGATTTCCCACAACAATCTATTCTCCTCACTTCTTCTTGATCTTCCTTTAACCAGTTCATAGGGTTCGTCCAATTCCTTTGGTATACTTATTTCTTGTACTTCACTATGAAGTATATTAATTCTTGTGTTATCTTGACCTGTTAGTCTATGGCACATCTCATTTATTGTATTCTGACGTTTCTGATAAATTCCTTTCCAAAATGCTTCAATCTCTACTGCAATCCTCTACAACTCCCTCATTAGCTCATTAGATATTTTCACCTCTTTCTTTCTCAAATCCTTTCCATGTAGCTTTTTGATATTTTCCCATAAGTTTTTGTTTGAATTCCTTTTATCTCTAATTTGTGTGGTTACTTTTACTTCATGATTAGTTATAGCTTTTTGTATTTATTTATCTGTGAATCGCCCTTGTTCCCCATTCATTAACTGGTATACTTGTTTTTCCCTTCCATTTTTTGCACATCTTTTCTTCTGGTTATATTCCCTTCTTTTTCATGTCCTCTGATTTGGCAGGTCCTGATTTGCTCCTAGGTTGATTAAGGTGTTGGGAAGAAGTGAAGATTGAGGTTTACCGGTGCCGGTCAGTAGAGTTATTGTTTTGGAAAAGGTTTGTTTACATTGACGTTGTCGATCGTCTTCGACGCCGCGACTTGAGTAAGTTAGATTGTTTCTCCTGTGTATTACTACTTTGTATGATCTAGCAACAGTTCTATTCCTATCATAAAAGACTCAGTTATACATCGTCTGTTAATGAAGCAATACTATGGCTGAATTCAACATCCAAAAAGTTTGAAAAGAAAAGTTAAAGGTAATTGTACACCTTTGAATGTTTTTTTGAATGTTTTTTTTTCTATTTATTCGTCTGAAAAAATCCAATAGTTACCACTAACTTGAAATACAGGGGATGATTTGGGCTAGCAAATTATCGCCTAAAATAGCCCCAAGAAAGTTGACAATTTAAAACTACAACCATTTAAGACCATTTGTCATTATGTTTCAAGTCTGTGTGAGTTGTTCGCTCTCGCTCATAAATTCGGGACCTAGTTTTTCCGATAAAACTAATTTCTTATCATTTTTGTCAAAGCATATGCTAATAAAAGTGAATTGTGTATGTTCAGTGTGTGTTTGTGTCATGGAAGTTAATGAAAACGTAGCTTTCCCCGCGACAAAACTAGTATAAGCCGTGGGATCAAAAAGGTTAAAAAAAACAATTGCAACTTTTATAAGTCTGTATTGTAGGGAGACTTAACCCCCCCCCCCAAAAAAAAACCGCGAGAATAAAGCCAGTCAAAGTGATTCATTTCGAAATTTAACAGAGCCACCCAGCAGGAAATCGGGGAATAAGTGGTTAAAGCATCAAACAGTTGTCGACTGGTGTAGTTTTGTCCGGGAAATCCCATCTATTATTCCGAAAAAATTTTGGTGTGATGGCGAAATCTAATTGTTTGAGGCAATTTTGTGGCAAATATAACTTAACTTAACCTAACATAGCCTAGCTTACCCTAACGTATCTCGTCTTAAAAAAATAGGAGGCCAGGTTAGGGATTTATGATCGTAGTTGTCTCCGCAAATCGCTTATTTTCGCGGAAAATTGCTTACATTTCGTGGTGGCTGTGTTCACACATATGTTAAACTACTCGAAAGTGAGCCATTTGCGGCGGCAATGAGCTTCATATTAGCGTTTCTAACCCCTACATACGCCAGGAAAAATATATTTTGTCCAAAAATTTGTGGTGGGATGTTCTTAAAATTTACCCAATATAATAAAAAAAAACTGAAATTAAACTTTATCTAAAAAGTAAGTGAATTATGGAGGTAATGAGGATCATTATCACGTTTCTGGGCCCTAAAAACGTCAGAAAAATACATTTTATGGCAAAAAAAATCGTAGTGGGGATGTACTGGAAATTTACCATGAAAACATTGTTTCTTACTGGGTCTACAAGGGGTAGCCCTCATTTCGAAAGTACCTAATTTCTTTAAAATTTTTGTCGGAAATAGTCTAAACTAGGCTTAAATTTCCAGGTTAGGTCTGGTTTGGTTCTGGATCTTTTAAATGATTTTGAAAATGTGTTTTTCTTATGCAGTTTAATGTGTAGTTTTCAGATAGGAAACTCGTTTTCGCTGGAAATACATACTTTTCCTATTATGGACCTTCGGTCGATTATTTGCAAAGTATGCATTTCCGGGGAAAACGACGAGTGTCAGATCTGAAAAGTACATATAAGACTGCATAGGAACAACACTTTTGTAAATTCCTGTGCACATTTGAGTTAAAACGAATCTTTACCGAAGAAATATGTAAAAGAAAAATTATAAAATCTCATTAAATTGCTTATGTTTAATAATACAACAATTATAAGATTCGATAAATATGTAAAACATTGTAAATTAATTAAATTAAGTAAAGGTGAGGGTAACCTTCAGTTTAGGGGAGCACGGTAGCTGGCGCTGTTTATAGGCTACAATATGTCTTATGACGTCAGACGTTAGCGTGATATGTGACCAATCACGGCGTTATATCATTTTGTATACGAGTATATACTGGGGGCTGTGCCCCCCAGACCCCCCAATTGATTGCAACTCAGGATCATCGTAGGGTGGCTCCCCCGCAGTGATATCTCCCCCACGAGCAGTCCCCTTGAATTTACTGTTTTTTTTTCCTATTTTATTTTTCGTATTTTTGTTTCGCTGCGAACGACAACAACTTTTACTGGCAGAAAAAAACTGGTAACCTAGTGACAAACAATACTTACTTACTTACATAAAACGATTAATTACCCCCCAAAATATGAAATTTGAAAAATGTCTTTTAAACTTAAATGGGAACCCGCGAAAAATGTACCCCTACGCGCTAATTGTTTGAAACGGCACCGCTGTTGCTTACTGTTTTCGTTTACATATATTTTATCGCAACGAAACATTAAATTTTCTGAAAAATTTAAATTCGCACTGCATTTCAGGCATTTATAGTTTTCTCGATTAGTTTATGTGCCTCTAAAATCCAAAAGTTTTTCGCGGTCATGCAAAATAAACCCGAATTCGAATAATGAAGAAGCACAACTAGAGCATTACGAAACCGAAAAATTTGCGCAGCAAGTCCTATTTAAAGCCTCGACATTGCCAGTAAAAAGCTGTTATCGTTCGCAGCGAAACAAAATATACGAAAATAAAAAAAACAAGGAAAAAACAATAAAAGACATCAAGAAACCTTACCTAACTTAGAAAAAACTATAAACGAGCAGAAGCGCAGATATTTAGTAAATAATACACAATAAAGGTTACAAACCCCCCAAACAACGAAAAAATATAACGCCGGAATTGGTCACATCTAAAGCTACCATCTGACGTCATAAGACATATATTGTAGCCCAAAATTGTAGCCTACTAACAGCGCCACCTACCCTGCGCCCCTAATCTGAAGTATTACCAAGGTGAGGAAATATATTATGATGTTAAATTAATATTAAATGTATTAAGCGGTCTAATATGAACTCATTTTGTTTATTTGAGGGCCCTAAAGAGTAACTCATTCTTTCGTTAGTATTAAAGGAAAATGTCTTATTATTTCCTCGTATACTAGTGAATAGCAATTGTAAGACTTAATAATAGTATAAGAATTTGTAAACCAAATTAATGTAAGTAGAGTGAATAAATTTAATATTATGGGAACTAATTAAATATATGAAAATTAATTCGATGTGTGACTGTTAAAATACCGCATGTATGCGAGCTGTTTATGTAAAACGAGAATTGGAAGCCTTGTAAGGATGAATAGACTGCGCTTCGCTTCTAAGAGCTAATCTACACTCGCTTGAAGAGAGTTTAAAGTCCTACTTACTTTCACATCCGTATTTCGACGTGAAAAGTAGGTGAAGAATTTTACGCGCTCAGCAAGACTGCTGACGGCTTACGTCTCTGGCATATTGTAGAGGTCGCGGGCGCGCGAGAACGGGGGAGTCGCCGCGCCCAACGCCACTTTCAGACTTGCGATGATCCCTCTTCTAAGAACAGCAGCACATCTTCAGTCCTGATAACTTCTCTGCCGATTAAAACCTGTAGAAACCAGCGGTACCTGGCGTGTCTGAACCCAGGAAGGAAGCCCCACAGGGAAACCACATTCGGGGGTGGAGTGGTCAGTACCGGCAAGTGGGTTCTGCTAAACACTTGATATAGGTAGGGCAGAGAAGGTGGATCGAGCTTAGAAATAGGGACACATCTAAGATAGGGGCCTGGTTGGCTCCAGGTCAAGAGCATCCCCAGAGGGCCGTCCTGGACGACCCCAGGGGACAGAAGAGGATCCTCCTCTGGGTAAAAGAGAATTGTCCAAAACCCTCGAGGAAAAAGGTGTTTGCGACTATCTGCGACTCAATAAAGGTTGCATTATTTCGTTTAGGCGACCAAACCTACGGCTATCTCGCAATCTGCGACACTGACAATGGCGTAGACAGTCTTCTCAGTGTGAATGCACGAACGAAGCTTCAAGAGCTGAACTTGACCCCGAAGATCCCTCCTCGTGTCTCTGCTGAGAGATCCATAATTTGTCGTCGCTTGGGTCCATGGGTCGGTTCCCACAGCCTCGAGGAGATAAAAAATGAGATAGAGGCAAATCAAAGAAGTCTACAAATTCAAAAATCGTGAAGGAGGCGAATATTCCCATCTATTTATAGCCACCTTCCATACCTCTGAGATGACCGCTAAGGCATCCGAAGCTAGCCTCGTTCTATTTTATATCAAAATATCCGCTTCATGCATCGAGAGGGAAACCTTCGTTGCAGTCCAGGTGTGCTTCTCGTGCTATGCTCTGGAACAGCACGCCACTAGAGACTGCACATTCCAAAGAAAGATCTGTAATGAGTCCACCGGTGATGGCCACACTTGGCGAGAGTCTACGAACGGGGCTACCAAGAAATGCCTCAAATGTAGTGGCCCTCACCGTACCCTGTCGATGTCGTGTCCCCTGAAATAGACACTAGTCAATAACAAGAAACGGAACATCCAAGAGGAGAAACACCGCAAAGCAAACACCACCTATGCACAGGCAACCAAGAGCCAGGAGAAGGAGAAGACTCTTCTACAATTAGACCCTTCAAAGAATCTGGACCTCGTGATGTGTATTGTACACGCTCACTTTGTTAACATCGCACACTCGGGAAGCTACGCTACCGAGTTGAATCGTAAGTTGACGCAGAATGGGATGAAAACGATATGGTTTCCTGATAATCCCCCCTCAACCGAACTCTTCCAAACTCAGACAGGAAGCAGGCCTCCTTCTACTGCAAGAAAACGCTCAAGATCTCGAGACTCAAGACTGAACAAACCTAGCACGTCTGACACCCCTACAATAATAGAGACCGACCAACCTGAACGAGAGGATAATGATTTTCAAAAGTCTACCGACCTAAACCTACGGCTCCACTGCCAAGAACGGCAAAAGTTAAAGACATCCTTGAAGGAATGTTCAGGGGAAAGTACAAGTGGGATTACGATTTTGACATCAGTGAGGAAGAAATGCTTTCGGCACTCAGGCAAGGCAGGGTCGAGATCTGTGGCGAATCATGTCTCAACCTATCCCACGATCAATTAAAAAAGAAGAGATCCCCCAGAGTGAGGTCGCCCCCACGCGTTGAGCCAGCAAAAGTATCAAACCTTCACGTGAGGTTAACCCATATATTGTCCTCATTTCTGAACACGGACTTAATGCAGAAACCGACCTATAAAACTACACAACTACATCACCATCATGACTAGCCACTCGAATTATAGATACGACGGCATCGCTCTCGCAGTGCGCAAGGGCATAAAATTTAAGGAGATAAGTAACTTGGAGGAATTGTACCCCACGATAAAAATTAGTACGTTTATCGACGATCTGGTTATAGCAGTAGGGTACCAGCCACCAAGAATATCATATCTGCTCATACCTAATTTCCTCCACCTGTTCAGAAGGAACTGTTCAGTAATTCTTATCTGCGACCTAATCGCTCGTTGCAGGGAAACAGGCTACACCACGGCGTTTAACGGGCAGGTACCTCTCTGAGGCTTCTTATGGAACGCGGCGTGGTAAATAGAGCAGGCCCAGATTTCGTTACATTCCTAACGAGGAGATCCTCTACTACCCCCGACATTATACTAACAAATCCCAATTTCGCTCTGAACCAAAATACCGTCCCTGGCCCTTATTCTCCATCTGACCACCTCACCTATCCAGGTCAAAATCCTCACCTGCAAATGCTTGCCCAAGGCAGACTGGACCAAATACAAGAGAGTCCTCCAAGAATATCGAGTAGAACCGTTGGACGGGTCCACCCTCGAAGACATAAATCGACACTTCGAAGACGTTATCACCAAGATTAAGGAAACAAATAGAGTAGCTCTCCCGAGGGATGAATAGGAGATGGAATGAGGAGATTACGTTAAGGAAAGATAGGCTGGAGGAACTTATTACTGAGATAAACGAGAACGAGAACACGGCGGAACGAAGCCGTGAACTTAGAAAGCTGCGCATGGAAATCAAATATCTAAGACAATCTGGGACGGCATCATTGATACAATAGACCTGGAAGCCGACCCCCCCAAAAAAAAAATTTTGGTCTCAACTTTTGTTAAATAAAAAGTTCACTTGTTCCTCTGGGTTCGCCATGGACGAAGGAGGCGTGGCAGCAGGGGTATGTTCTTGGGGAACCGTGGCTGTGACATTATGTAGTTGCTGTAACGAGGTAGTTCTAAGCTGGGAATTCTGCTTGCAGTGGTAACTCAAATGTCCCGGCGACCCACAATTATAATAGGTAATAGGGTTTCTGGGATATGCTACTGACGAAGGAGGAGTACTAACTTGGGTTGGTTTCCCATTGTTATCTCGTTGTAGGAAAAATCTGGGTTTGGAAGGTTCTGAGCTCATTTCAAACTTAAGGGGTTTCTTTATTTGGGGTTTCAGAGGGTACCCATTTTTCTTTGGGGATGAGGGCTTGTTCTTGTTTCCCTATATCGGATATAACCGGTGGTTTGACGAGTGTAAATCGGCTTCGGACAAACAATCCTCAAAGGACTCGGCTCTCATGTCCTTTACAAAGGCCCTTAATTCTGGAGGCAGGGTGCATAACAGTTGGTCCTTCAGTATGAAGCTGACGAGCGAGTCGAAATCGTTTCTCACTTTGGCTGAATCCAACCAAAATTGTAGGTGCCTTCTGAGGATAAACCCAAACTGCCGGTAGGTTTTTCCGGGCTGAATCCTAGCCTGCCTAAATTTCATTCGATAATCTTCCGGATTTAGATTAATGGCACCCAAGAGTTCTGCTTTGAGGGTAGAGTAGTCTACTGAAGCTTGTGAGGAAAGGGATACAAATATATCTCGTACGCGCGCACTGAGAAGGGAGAGTAGTCTGGCGATACCGTCTGTTTCGATATCCCAGTGGTTCACTTCAAAAATCTTTTTGAAGTGCGAGAGATACGCGTATAGGTCGTCCTCGTCCTTGTACGCTGGAAGCTTCATAGTTGGGGCCTGAGATGTTCCAGGCCTGGACCCCACGGACTGCACTTCCACTTGGTCCTTGCTCAAGGCTCTCTCGTGTTCTCGTATCTTTCCCCTCTATTCTGCCTGCCTTTAAGCTTCTTCTCTCTTTACTTCCGTCTGTAATCCTTCTCTCTTCTGCCTCTCTTTGCGCTTCTTCTCTCCTACTTCCCTTTCCGTTCTTTCTTGATCTTGTGACGTAGGTCATGAGTCCTTTGCCCGTTAGTCCAAGAATTTGGCCTCGTTTGTGGACTATTTCAAACGAAGACATTCTGGCTATGTTCGTCGAGACCTCACCGATGTAACGAACGTTACGTATGCAACTTTGAGTCACTTGGCCTTTCCTACCCTAACCTTACCTTTCACTGAACCTCTTAATTGAATTATCCCTGTCCAAAATCAAAACAAAACCCCCTTCGTTAAATTATCTTTCCTCCTTGTCTAAATACATTCCTCTGAATCTTTAAGACCTGTTTGATTCATCCTTATTTAAATTTTCCTCGAACGGGTTGGCAATTATTTGTACTAAGCAAGGGCTTTTAAGATAATCTTACACTTGGGTTCTTCTGAAATAACCGCAATAACCTGACACCACTTAAATATGTCGTGGATTAGCCGAGGTTATTATTATTTTTATTATGATTAATAAAGTGAATCGTACATTCGTACTTCCAGTGATCGCTTCAGGATCGATCTCTAAGAGCGCTTTTCTTATCTTTATTCTATTGAATGAATAAAAACGGGAGTTCTCTCTTTAATATACTAAATACTGCCAACGCAACTCGTTCAAGGATAAGTTAAACACTTCAACCAAAATAGACCTTTACTGTACATTAATCAACTCAAACAAAATTAATATATACACGTACAAAATATAACTTAAAAATGGTTCTTAAATCCCGTTACCGACATTCAGTTTCTGGTTGCTTAAAGGGAGAACAATTTACTTTAAAAAAATCGTCTTTAAGATATACAAGTAATCTACGTTAAACACACGGGGACATGAAAATAAAATTGATTACTCACATAAGGTATTGGAGTTTACCCAGAGAATCCAAACGAAATACCTTCAATCGAATCTTGTCCAGAGAGGCGTCGTGCGTGTAGTTTATTTGTTCTCAATAGAGGTCGTTACTTCGAACGAGGGGTTGAAGAGTGACGTCACACGGAATTTCGAGGCTCCGGAGAAGCAGGAATCAAATCAAAACGACGATTGAGGAGGCGATGTGTCGGACGTTTATGACCTTGAAAAGGTTTTCTCAGGCTAGGCTTGGAGATGGCTGTATGATTTTCTAGGGATTTGGTTTCGCTTGTAGAGCTTCTCTTTTGGTTGAGAAATCTATCTAGTTTGGGGTGTCAAACTCAGATAGGGTAAGATTACTTGACGATCTTTGGTAATCTAACTATGCCGATGGTACTTGGAGGTAAGATCACTTGACGATCTTTGGTAATCGAACTGTGCCGATTATACTTGGTGCAATCTGGTATTGCCCAAGAAAATGAAAGTCCTTCTTAACTTGCTGGGGAAACTCTATCCAGGCAAGTTCTTATCGATGTCGTGACGAAAACGAAAAAGTCCACCTTTTCTCCTGACGAACCGTTTTATACTAGACTTACTCCCGCGGGGTAATGGGAGGGGGGAGGGGGATAGCGAGGGGAGACCCGAAGGCGCCCTGGCATTTGGGCGTTTGTAATTCTCTTCCTAGACATTTTGAAATTAGGGAAACTAGATCTATGTTGAATCAACAGAAGTGGGTATCAATTCAGCCGTGCTTGGCGTCGTGTCGCTCTGGGAGAGCGTAATACGAGATAGACAGTTTTAATTTTTGACTTGTTTGTTTATAAATGCATTTTCAGAGGGTAGGCCTTATGAGCAGAGGACAGGAATAACTGTCTCCTAAATTTACCAATTTTATCGTACTTGTATGTTACCGGAGTGTGGGTAGAGTGGCTTAGAGAGACCCAGGTTGGTTTTGTTTTTCTTTCAATGGTTTTCTTCGCCATGAGAAAGACCTCGATATATATATATATATATATATATATATATATATATATATATATATATATATACATATATATATATATATATATACATATATATATATATACATATATATATACATATATATATATATACATATATATACATATATATATATATATATATATATATATATATATATATATATATATATATATATATATATATATATATATACATATATATACATATATATATATATATATATATATATATATATATATATATATATATATATATATATATATATATATATAATTCTACAATAAATAGCCAATTATTGAAACAGTTTTGCATGCGGAAAATAATAAAAAAATAATAAAACAACACAGTGGAACACGAAGTACCATTTTGGACACTTCAATTTTTCTAGTAAATTGCTAATTTACTGATAACTTTCGTTTATCTATCTAAGTTACCAGTGACTTTATGCACACGTAGTGTATACACGCAGGTCCGAAAGTCTTATCATCCCCTACAGAAAAGTAACAAAAACAATATAAGAATATCAAACACATGTACTGGTTTTAGTGTATTCACTTTCATTGACACTGTCACACATCGAGGTCTTTATGAACACCGTCATTTTTGTGGCACAAAATGAGGTAATTTTTAAGTCTAGCAGTAGATGATTTTGTGCGCGATTTCTTTGGCTATTTTGCTATTTATTTGTTTTGTTTTTTTCAGGTATCCCACTGGCCAATCAGCGATCTGTATTAAACATAGCCAGAGAGAAAAAATAGAGGCCAAACGAAATTTAACAATCGACTTCTGCATTCAAATCGGATGGTAAGCTTTTTAATTCGGAATATTACAAGTTTTTTTAAATTTCCGGGATGGGTGCTCCCCCCCCCTTTCTAAAGTACCTAAAAAATGGTAATATTTGGCGGAAATAGCCAAAGTACGCGGCGCTATCATCGTCTTCTGCCCCTAAATAACATTTTTTTGGTATTTTCGAAATGGAGAGCTTCTCCCCAATTTCACCCTTAATTATGAGGGTTCCCCACCCCCTCAACTTTTAAAAAACTCGTAATATTCCTAATTCGAAAGCTTAACATCACAATGCAGCTTGCTGTTTGGCCAGTTGGATAGCTGAAAAACAAACAAAATAATTAAAAATAGCAAAATAGCCCCCAAATCACACGCAAAATCATCCACCACTAAACTTAACAATTACCCAAAATGATGCGTCGCCATGTCCTGTGTGATATTTTACGAAACTGTGCTTTGGTGATTATTTCAAAGGCTGTCCAAACAGCGTCCTTCAACTGTTAGGTATTCTGGCATCGCTCTTGTGAAACTTTTCTTGATAATACCTCATAGAGAGTTGTCACAAGACGTGAGGTCTGGACTTCTTGGATGACAATCGAGAGGTGTTGGAAGTTTTTGTGATTCTTACCCCATCAATCTATCCCGAAAAACTTCATTCAGGTATTTCCTGGCATTGATGGCATAGTGGGGGAGGGGCACCATCTTGTTGCGACTGCAACTTTTTTCCCCGGTGCGTTCCGCTAAATTACAAAGTGAACTTTAGCGCGATAACAGAAACATACTTTTATTAGGCAGAAAAATGCATATTTATTAATTTTTGTATTTTTTTATTTAAAACACAGCCTAAAGTAATATCTACAGACCACCCTCCTGGCACATCTTTTCCTCCAGGAGGTCCATGTCCCCTTTAGGAACACTCGCAGGGTGTTCCTAAGAAAGAAAGAAATGATGAAATAAGAGATTCAGATTGGCGAAGGACATCACTCTTAACCTTCACCGGTTTAAGTTACTAAAAAATCGAGATTTTCTAAGCTCTACATAAGGTGCCCTAATGGATTTAAAGAAAGATAAAACCATGTGAGTTTAATAGGCTATATCAATATGATCTATAAATTTAGAACCAAGGCCTAGTCTACGTACGATGGTCCAATTTTTACTTATATTGTTTAATTTTAGGCATGTTAACGGCAGAATGCCGTTATATTTTAATTACTTCTTACACTTCACAGTAATTTTTTCGTCTTAGCCACAAGAAAAGTATAACCACATATTAAAACACGAGAAAATGAGATTAATTCCCACGATGAACGACACAAGGCATAACACGTTCTCAAACGTTTTTAACGGACAAGACAGGTTTAAAACTTGGTTCACGCCTGAAATGTGTATGTCATTTTACTAATTTAGAATAAAATTCAGAGTGACAAACTTTTTTGGTACGTTTAGGTAGTTTTATGTAACGTCAGTCTCATATAATGTGAGGAATTTATTTTATCGTAAAAGGAAAGTTAAAAATCAGATAAAGATAAAGTTAGCTGTTACCAACTCAGATTTGACATTTCTAGCTAAGTCGGGCTTTGAACAGCCGCGGCAATTTCTTTCAAAAAATTCCTCTTTGTGCCTGTTCAAAGTCACGACAAAGGTCGCGGAAAATTGGCGGTGCGACTTTGCTTAGTCCGACTTTTTCAAAACGTTTGCGACTTCGAAATTCATAGTGCGGCAAAGTCGCAACTCGTTGCCGCAATGCCCAGCTCTTCCAATAATCATTCAACCTCTGGAGATGTGGAACAAACCACTCCCTTAACATGGCAAAGTAAGAGTGTTGGTTAACAGAGCCCTCGAAGAAATAGGGTCTTATCAAGTGCTTACTCGACAAGCGTCCCAATTCCTCACATGCGGAGGCTTGTGCTGCATTTCTTCCTAAAAGTGCGGATTATCTTTGCTCCAGAAATAAATATTCCTATCTCGGCCACTCCGGTAAACTGAACATTGAGCGGATACAAACACCTTTCTACGTTGTGGGAGTGTCGGAAAAATCAAGACACCATCCACATGTCACACGTCGTTTGTATATGTCGTTATCGCTTAGTTTGTTGACGAATGTTAACCTAAACTATTTTGAATGAGGATCCTTTGTCATGCGTGTTAATATTGTGGTTTTGGGAAATCGTAGCTCGAGAGACCGTTTTCGCAGTGACGTCGACGGTAATCGTAGCGCGTATGCCTCCACCTCTGCGCAAGTGTCCCTTCGCGTTGAGGTTCGTCCGGTCCTCGGTTTGTCGTTAATTGATCGTATCAGTAACAGTTTATGTTCCCAACGCAGTATCATCTCGCACATCCTCCCTGTTCTTGCCAGAATGCACACAATCATGTGTCCATACACTTACAATCAGCCTCTCTTCCTAACTGTAGGGGCTCGTGTCAGCCATCTGAAATAGAAAATTAAAACAGATTAACAGGAGTGACAAGACTTTCGGACCACCCTGTATATTGAGACCTCTTTATACAAATCTGCCCCTAATATTCGCCTCCATGTCTCCTTGATTTTTATTATCCTCTCATTTCATGCAGCCATATTGACTGTTAGTTTTGGTTTAATCATTCTTCCAATGTTTAATTAAACAGTTTTATAGTAAATTCTTATCCATCATTAATTGATATTTTAACTCAATGAATTAACCGAAAAATAGGCCATCTTAAATTTCTAGAATTTTCATTCTCATTTTCGCAAACCTTTAGTCATAAACGAGTTGTTAAGTCTATTATATCTATCACATTTAACGAAAAAAAAATGAGAGCAGGCACTTTATGTGAGCATAACTGAACAAAATTTCACTCGTTTTACCTTTAATTATTTTAATTTTGTAGTAGATCTTTTTCCTTTGTGAGATTCTAGTTATCCTTTAAGCCAGTGGTTTTCAACTGGGGTACCGCGAGAGCCAACTAAGGATGCCGGGGAAGCGACCAAAAAATCATTTTCAAAATACTTAAATTGCAAAATATGTTTTTCAAACATTTCTAAAAAAAAAAATCTAACGTCACTTGAAAGTATTTTTGAAACTAACTCCTCTGCATTGTGCAACATAAAAACAACGAAAAGAGAAAGATTGCAGACAGTGGATGAAGAAAGGAGTGATGCCTTGTCAACATACGTCCCAATATTAAAGAATTATGTGATAGGCATCAAGCTCAAATTTGTCATTAAACTTTAAATGTAAAATTTATTTATTTTCCTAATTTGTATGTCTTATTTGGATTAAATTAGGTTAAACGTCAAGCGTGGTTAATTTTGAGCAGAATATTTAAGCAGAACATACATAAATATATTGACAACCAGAAAATCAACTAAACAAAAAAATGTATGGGACAAAAGTATTTGGCCAAAATTAATATCATGCTAAATAATTGTTAGTTTATCGCACAATTTGAGTATCTTAATTTAAACACGTCTTATAAAGCTGCCAGAAACTTCCAGAAGCACATGTAATGTAAACAAACTACGATCGGCACAATCATTACCTTTACAAAGCTCTTGAAGATGGATGATCAGTGAGTACAAAGCCAAAAGTCAAAGAAATACCCAAAGTTGAACACACGTTCAACTGTTGGGGCAATAGTTCAGAAGCATCGAGAGACTGGAGCAATCTCCAACTTGCAAAGAGTTGGAGCTCCTCGCAAGACCCCGGGCACTCTCGACGCTATATGCTGCGTAAGGTGACGAATGTGCCCATGACTGGAGTTACGAGTCCACGTCAGTCGAAAAACGGTTTCTAGAGGAGTGCATCGAAGTGGTCTGCATGCCTTCACTCCACGCAGAACTCCCTTTCTTACAGCAAAACATGTGAAGAATCGTTTAACTTTTGCCAATGACCATCTTGACAAAGGAATTGAGTTTTGGGAACGGGTTGTATGGTCCGACGAAAGCAAAACTGAACTTTTCGGCCGAAACGAAGCTTGCCATGTTTGGAGGAAAGCAAGGACTACCTATGATCCCAAGAACACCATCCCTACCGTCAAGCATGGAGGAGGCAACATCGTGGTGTGGGGCTGTTTTACTGTCCATGGTGTAGGGGAACTCCACATCATTGATGGAAAAATGGATAGTTCCATGTACAGGCGGATACTGGAGCAGAAGCTGCTTCCGAGCGCAAAAAAATTCTACGGTCGGCGCAAGTGGATCTTTCAGCAAGACAATGATCCCAAACATACGGCGAAATTAACGAAAGAATGGTTCGCAAATAAGAAAATAGGTGTCCTTCCGTGCCTTAGCCAATCGCCTGACCTCAATCACATTGAAAATTTGTGGCGATTATTCAAAACTGCTGTGCACAAAAGAAGTCCAAAAACCCTTGCTGATTTGAGGATCATCTGCATGCAAGAATGGAACAAGATACCACAAACGGAGAGTCAAAAGTTAGTTTCCAGTTACAATAATCGTCTCCATGCTGTTATTGCAAATAAAGGTCACGCCACTAAATACTAAAGACTTGTTTTTTGTTTTGGCCAAATACTTTTGTCCCATACATTTTTTTGTTTCGTTGATTTTCTGGTTGTCAATATATTTTTGGTATGTTCTGCTTAAATATTCTGTTAAATATATGTTCTCTGAACTACGTGTACTCTTTAACCCAAACCAGAGCTCGAACTTTTCAAAATACATCACAAATAGAGTTGTACAAATATATATATATATATATATATATATATATATATATATATATATATATATATATATATATATATATATATATATATAGAGAGAGAGAGAGAGAGAGAGAGAGAGAAAGAGAGAGAGAGAGAGAAACAGAGATTATTACTGCCTTTTGTAAAGAGTGGCTGGAATTATAAAGTTGGAATTCGTTTTGATAGCCTCACGACGCGACCGGATCGCTTTATATTATATCGAGCTCGGAGGCGCCAGCCTTTTTAGACGTGCGCAACAATTTTGCTCATACGAGTGTCAGCCGGCAAGACTTTTCCCTGGGAAACCCTAAATGTAAGATAAAGGCCTTCTTGTTTGTTTGTATTTTTGTAAATATTTTTGTTGTTGTTTGGTTTGAATAGGAGTCGTTTTTTATTGGTAGTATCTACACGGATTATTTATATATATATATATATATATATATATATATATATATATATATATATATATATATATATATATATATATATATATAGAAGTCTAAATACCGCGTACATAAGTGTACGCAGAAACACTCCGACACAAGGCTGCGCGCTTTCTCGTATCCCTAAATGCACCTCTCGCCTCGAATTGCCTGTCGCCCTTTTTCGCACCGTCGTAAAATCCGAGATGACTCGAAGCAGTGAATGACATATCGTCAGCCCAAAGATGAAAAGAGGTCTTTCACGCGACGATACGGATTTTACGAGAATTCGATCCTCTCTCTCGATTCTGCTCTTGAGAGAAATAAAAGGAAGACTTCTCCCTGTAATCAGGCAGAAGCACTTGGATCTTCCGCCTTCCGCCTTCAGAGTCTGAGGTTACACAGGACCTCCCTCTGCGGATTACCCTAGACGTATCTAGGTAATCAGTTTTGGCTACCCACTCCAGGAGCCGAATAATCGGACAGGTACTTCGAGGAAGAAGTCCGATTGAGTCACCGTTTGGCTCACCTTCGTGATCCGGCATAGGATCAGTATATCACCGGTCTAGGATTACCCTCTCATTCAGTAACCTCGGACGGCCGGACTAGGTGCGATTATCGTCACCAGAAGAAGATCTTCACCACCCCTTCAAAAATACTTACGAACTTAAAGGAATCGTTAATTGAATTATCCCCTCCCCTAACTTCACCAGTTCATTTGTGAACTAGAATTCTCATCCCGAGCTCATACCCTCGAATATTAGAAGTGCTTACTTAATTCAGTGTTTAACTCAATAATAATATTCCTTTCGTTATGTCTGGTGTCATTAAGACGCAAACATCCCAGTGAGTAATCTGCAAGTAATCCCCACGACATTTTTGTAGACTTATTGATTGAGTGCAAGAATAATCCTATTTATATTTATATACGCTGTTACTTATTTCAAATTCATGTACATTAAAGATTTTTTTTTGTATATGTGTGTTTAACTAATTTGGACGATCCTTTAGCAATTATTAAGCAATCCACTCGGCTTAAATCTCAATATTCCACCCACCCACCCATGGTTGGCTTTTACTGAGTGGCCAAGGTAGGTGTATTGGATACGCTTCACCTCTGCTTCACCTCGGTGCGGTAATAATGTCCAGGAAGTGGGCCTGGGATTACCCACTCACTCAAACCTCGACATATATATATATATATATATATATATATATATATATATATATATATATATATATATATATATATATATATATATATATATATATATATATATATATATATATATATATATATATATATATATATATATATATATATATATATTGTAAAGGATAGGCCCTCGGATTCCCATGCTTTCCCTTTCTCATCATAGTTTATGGTGTTTTTCGCAATTCAACCGGTTTCGAGGCTACCATTTTTGGCCTAAACTGCTGCAACCTACCAGTCTAATTTACGCAGGGTAGGCGTCTCATTCCCCCCCCTCTGTGCCCCATTTCCCTTTTCCCTCTTCGGACTGGAGGATATAAATGGAGCCGTGAGCCTTTTTAAGTTATTCTGTTGCGAGAATTCTGCCTGATTGCTTCGCTGAATCGTTGTCCGTCACTTACCTTGACGTTATTAATTTTTGGAGACCCGTACTGGATTCGTTCGTGCAGCGAGGATTTTCCGCCAGCATTGTCGTTGCCCCTCAGTCGGCTGCATCGAATTGTGCTCTTCAAGTTACGTTTGCAAGTGTTCTCCTTGGGAAGCCGTTCACACTGTGCACGTGAAAGTTCTCGCCATCTCCTATTTGGGGAATTCTGTCATCTCGAATTCCTTCTCTCGGATCGTTGGGCCTTTGAATCATCGTTCCCTGTAGTCCCGACGCCTTTCACCACGATATCGCCGTCTGTGGGTTTCTCCTCGCCGACGACCGCCATCGCATTCACCCCTCTCGACTTGGGTTGAATTTCCTCATCGTCACCGAGCCTCTTTCGTCTTGCTTCACTGCTCTGGTATCAGGTATTTTAGAGTATCTCTTTCTTCTTACGTCCCCTTTATATTAATTAAGTGTTATTCATGTAACTTTGGGCCTTCGGGTAAGGGACGCGTGTCGTTTCGACTTTAAACAATTTACCATAGAACCCATTTTTGTATGCGCGAATATATTTTTGTTTAAACCTACTTGTGGTCGTTCGATGGTGTTAAGATTTGTGACTTTTCTTATTGTTTGATGACCCCCGTATAATTTGTTAACAGTTAATTTATTTCATTTTAATTTTGTTGTAAATAATACTGTAAATACTTTGTGTGTGTGTGCATTTATTTGACCCCTTGTGGATATCTCATAATTTAGCACTGTCCTGATTAATTCTGGTCAATTTCTAGCAGGCCTTTAGATCCCTGGTCTTCTATCATTTTTATAAGTGTATTTTCTTTGGGCAGTGTGAACCGGGTTCCGCGATAGCTTTTACACACACACACACACATATATATATATATATATATACATTTAACCGATATTGTAATTATATTTAGCCATATTTGCGTAAATAAAAGACTGTATATACAATCCGTTTCATTTCTCCCTCGATTTCTCACGTCCGACTTAGTGTAGGAAGCGGGTTGGATAGATTAGCGCTAGAGTGAATGTTCAGGACCCGCTACATTTGGCGCACGAATAATGACGTAAGATCTCGAAACCGGGAGCGTGACAGGATTAGATTGCAGTCCGTCGTCGGATTGGACATAATTGATCGTTTTCCCCTTCTTCTGTCTTTTATTACTAACTTGGGAGCATGGCTTCTGTGGAACTTGGCCTCCATGATGAAATTGCGAGACTGAGGTTGGAGTTGAGGCAGAAAAAGGAGGAATGTACAATGTTGAGAAGCGTGATTAAGGGATTGAGGAGTGATATGATGAGTATGGATGAGATGACCGACAGGATGAAGAAAGAAATGGACGAGAGTAATAAGCAGGTCGACC
The DNA here is from genome assembly GCA_963969495.1 of Ceratothoa steindachneri. NCBI lineage: Eukaryota > Metazoa > Arthropoda > Malacostraca > Isopoda > Cymothoidae > Ceratothoa > Ceratothoa steindachneri. Next base: position 22,052,020 of record OZ018319.1, read on the forward strand.
AAAGGATGCAGGACCTGTATGGCATGATGAAGGGTTCAGGACCGGGCCCATGACCCTCGACCCTGATTCCTGATCCCAACGAAGGCGATAAGACTAATGGGATCAATGGGAGTGTGTGCGAGTCTAGAGAGGACAGGATGATTGCGAGTGGTAGGAAAGAAGGTAAATGAAAGAGAGTGGGAGGTAAGAAGGGAAAGAAGAATGATTTGAATGGTAAGGATAGGAAGAAGAGAGGTAAGAGTGTGGACTCTCTATTTGGATGAAGAAGAGAGTGAATATATGATTAGCATGAGTGAGACTGAGAGCAGCTTAAGTGAGAGTGAAGTGAATGTGGGGAAAGGAATTTTGATTAAGAAAGTCCCGAAAGTTGATAGGTTTAAATTGCATGGTAGTCAGAGTATGGGAGAGTTTCTTTGGGGATTTTGAACCCTATTGCAAGCTAAAATACCCGGAGAATAAGGGGCACTGGGTGAATGTTTTAGGGGAATGTTTGGATGGAAAAGTATTAGAATTCTTCCGACTGATGACGAGTGTGGGTGAACCGAGGTATTAGGGGATGAAGGAGAGACTGATTGGGCAGGTGAAACGAATGAAAGAAAGTGTGAAATATATAAGGGTGAAAAGTGTGAGAATGTATGCATATAGGCTTGAGAGTATGGCGAGAAAGAGGTATGGTGATGATGGTGTGGATGAATGTAAGCAATTGATGAGAAAGTTCCTTGATACGGTCCCGTTAAAGATAAGTGAATGGAGGAATGCGAAGAGAAAGGAGAGGATGAGGCTGACGGGGGAACGGTTGATGTGGGAGGATGTGTTGGAGCTTGTGGAAGATGAGCGATTTGATGAAGAGAGTGATTTGTATGAGGATGGATGGTATAGTGTGAATGTTGGTGGTAGGAAGCCCAAGAGTTTTCCTCCACCCCAGCAGTTTACCAGCTATCGGGATGCACTGAGGGCTGCGCCAGCTGGGATGATGTTGAGCTTCCTGGGCCGGCAGACAGGATGGGCGAATGGAAGATTGGCAAATGGAAGGGGACATATGACTGGTAAGCGCGTGAATGGATATATGAGGGAGCAACCGAGGTATGTCCCAACGAATGAGAGGCCGAATAGGGGGAGATGGATTGTGGAATGCTGTAGGTATGGAAGGAATGGATATGTGTTGACGGGATGCAGATGGACGTCTGGTGCATGTTTTGGGTGTGGTAAGAAGGGGCATATGATAAAGGATTGCCAGGAAAGTGTGCAAGAGTGTTTCGAATATAAAGAAAGAGGCCATTTGAAGAGAGATTGTCCGAAGTTGAATGGTGAAGCGAATGCTGGGGGGAGTGAAAGATACGCATGTGGTAACTGTAGAAAGGGCGGTCACTATGCAAGGATGTGTCGTGACCAGAGGAATGTATGTAGCTATTGTGCAGTGGAAGGGCATTTGAGTGAAAGGTATTGGATTAGACTGAGAGCACAGGGTGTGAGTGGAAAGTGTGAGTCGGGAGACTAAATTTTAACAGGGTACCTGATAAAATATCCTCTGGGTGCATGAGTGTTTGAGTGTGAAGGTGGAATTGAACGAGATTGAGTGTTTGGCTTTGATAGATTCCGAGTGCAAGATGAACTTGATATATAAGGATGCGTATGACAAGCTGAGTGAGAAAGCCCTCATGTCAGAGTGTAAAGGTAGTTTGGTAGGGATTAGTGGTATCAAGGTAGCTGTGATGGGAATGATAATGTCAGCGTTTCGAATGCATGGTATATTGATGAATGAGTGTGAATTCTCTATGTTTGATAAGGTGTGATTTTGGGGTATGATTTTATGAAAGTGAACCGTATGGCTGTGCATACTGTGAGTGATCAGATTGGTAAAAATGGGGTGTATAAGTTGTATGTAGGAAAATATGGTATTGAGGTGACTGCTATGGAGAGTGTAAGGCTTGTGAAAGGTGAAAGGGTGTCTGTTAGAGTGAGTTGGAGTAAGGATGTGAGTTTGAATGCGAGTGAGAACATTGTGTTATTAGATGGAAAGGGTGCGTATTATAAGGTAAGGCGTGTTGCTTGTGTGTTTGATGGCTTGATGAGAATGAATGATTTTTTTGTATGTGTGCAGGCGGACCCCAGAGTAAAAGGGCAGGTGAGGGCGATCCAAGTCGGAGATGTACTGGGTCACCTCTCTACTGCCAATGAGGTAGGTATGGATGATAGCACGGATGTCAGGGTAAATGTTGCGAATGAAAAAAACGTGTGAATGGATGGATAATGAAGTGAAAAAGATGGTGGAATTGGATGAATGTTTGACTGAGTATGAAACGGAGGATGTGCATCGAATTCTGTTTGAACGTAAGAGGGTCCTCAGTAAGGGCGATCTGGATTTGGGGGTTGCAAAGCTTCCGGAATTCAAGATTATCCTGAAAAAGGACACCCCAGTCTATCAGCGGCGGAGACATTTCCCGCGTCCGGTTGCTGATGAGCCTGAAGAGCACTGTATAAAATTAGAACGATTGGGGGTGATTGAATAAAGTGAGAGTGCATGGAATAGTCCGAATGTGCCTGTACGTAAGCCGGATGGAAGATTGCGTCTGTGTGTGGATTATCGAAAGGTGAACGAAAGGACTGTGCAAGAGAGGTTTCCGATGCGTGTAGCATCTGAGTGTGTGTATAGTATGCATGGGATGAAGTGGTTTACAAAGCTGGATCTGGTACGGGGGTATTACCAGATGCCCATTTCTGAGGAGAGCCGGCCGGTGACTGCTTTTTTCCTCTACAAAAAGTCATTATCAGTTCCGGAGCCCCAGCTTTAGGTTGGCTTATGCTCCCAGTTTCTTCCAGCGGACAATGAATGCTGTGTTGAGTAAGTTTGCGAGTAAGAATGTGATTGTGCTTATAGATGATATTTTGATTATGACTAAGAGTTTTGAGGAGCATATGAAATTGGTGAAGGAAGTATTGAGAACGTTGGAGAGTGTTAGTGTAAAGGTGAAAGTAGCGAAGTGTGAATGGTTTGCGAAAGAAGTGGAATTCCTTGGGCATATGGTGAGTGAGAATGGGCTACGTAAGTCGCCAAAGTATGTTGAGAAGGTGCGAATGTTTCCTAAACCGGTGACTGTCAAGCAGCTAAAGTCGTTTCTGGGTTTGATTGAGTTTCAACGAAAGTTTATACGTGATTTTTCAGGTGTGAGTAAGCTTCTGACTGAGTCGATGGGCAAGAAAGGTAGTACGATTGTCAGATGGAATGATAAGATGAATGAAGCGTATGAGAAACTGAAAGAGGCTGAAAGAAACTGAAACTGCAGCGGCTGAAAAGGTTGAATTGGCATACCCGGGCTATAGTGTGAATGCTAAGATGCTTGAATTGTATACGGATGCAAGTGGGTACTGTATGGGAGGTTTTCTGATTCAAGAGCAGCGTTTGAATGGAGAAAATGTCAGGCGAATAATTGGGTATGTATCCAAGGCTATGAATGCGGCAGAGCGAAAGTATTGAACTTTGGAGCGAGAGTTGGTTGCGATAAGGTATTGTTTGAAAGTGTTGCGTCCATTTTTGTATCGTGTGAGGTTTGTGATCAAAGCAGATAACCAACCTCTTGTGTATTTGCAGCGTATGAAATGGGCTGATAGTAGGATTGCAAGAACTTTGGAAGATTTGAGTGATTTTGACTATGTGATTGAGTACGGGACTGGTGAATGGAATGGAGTGTCTGATTTGATGTCAAGGTATCCTGGTACGAATGATGAAAATGTGTGTGGAGTGAGTGATCCTGGGTATTTGCCGAAAGGGATTATGAATGGAAAGGAGAGTAAGGGTAGTGGTTATTCCTTGTTTGAGAGCGTATGAAATGTTTTGGAAGATTTGAAGAGTGATAGAGTAGATGTGAGTGCCCGATAGTTTGGATGACTTAAGGAAGGAGGTAATGAGTGAAGTATGTAGGAAGGTGCGGAACTTTATGAAAGAATTGAGAGCGATGTGTATGCCAAGGGTCCCGCCATTTCAGGAAGTGTTGATTGTAGTGAGTCGTTTGTATGGAGTGATTGTTTATGTACACTTTGGTGGTGAAAGGCCGATTGTGTACAAAAATGAGAACGTGAAGGGTTCAAATGCTAATGTGGTGCATCTGCAGTGTTTGAGTGGTGTGCATTACACTTGGGTGATTGAAAAGTCTTCATATATGAGGGAGAAGAATGATTGTCTGGATAAAAATGAGTGTGTAGTGAATGATGATGTGGGAATTGATGACGGTATGGATGTCAGTGTTGATTTTGGTGTGATTGTTCCTTCTGTGTATTGCCTAACATGGAGGACCTGATATGATGGAAGCGAGAGTGAAAGTTGGTGAAAGGTTCTACTGTGGTTTGATTGATACCGGAGCTCAAGTGTCGTTAGTCAACGAGAAGTTTCTGAGTAAGTACGATGAGTTTAGATGTCATGAACGTAAGCTTGTGAAATTACGGATAAGTGGATTAGGAAATGGAATGATAGTAGCATGGGAACAGGTTAGTCTGAGAGTGAGTTTGGGCAGTGGTGTGAATGTGAAGCATAACTTTGTGATTCTGAAAGATGAGCAAATGCCGTGTTGTTTCTTACTTGGTGTGGCCTTAGTGAGATTGATTGATCTGTTTTTTTGTTTTTTGTGTGTGTTTTTTTTAGGAGCCCATCTGGCGACTGATTGATTTGTATTTGGATGCTGATAAGGATTGTGTTATGAAAGGTGAATGTGAGGTGATGAGGCTGAATGAGTATGCGAAGAATGTTGTCAAATTTTGTGGTATGATCGAATTGGTCATGGATGATGAGAATGAGATTTTAAGTGATGAGGATATTCTAGAGATGCAAGAGATATGTCCTTTTGTTAGTGAGTTGAAGAGGTGTGTAATGATGCGTGTTGATTTGAATGAATGTCCTGAGTGTTTAAGTGATTTTAAAAGGTATGCTAAGAATTTTGTTGTTTGTATGGATGTTGTATATTTTGTGAGGCATGTGAAGGGTGGTGATGATATGTATGTACCTGTGATGTCCTTGGTTGGTATGATTGGTCTGGTGAAGGTTGTGCATGATAATTATGGGCATATGGGTAAGTTTAAGCTATGGGAGTGTATGAAGGAGTGTGTGTTCCATCCCTTTCTGAGAACTGTTGTGAATGATGTTGCAACAACGTGTGAAAGGTGTCAGAAGCGAAAGGTGCAAGGTGTGCAAGTGAAACCACCGATGTTGAAAGTTGATGCGAAAGAACCGTTGGAATTGGTGGTGATTGATTGTGTGTCTCTACCACGTATGACTGCCTGGAATATTGATATGGTTGTGATGGTTGATCATGAAAGCAAGTTTGTGTATGCGGCGCCTGTGAGAGATAAAAGGAGTGTGACTGTTGCGCGTGTAGTTGAGCAGTTGTTTTTTGCTATGTGTGAATGGAAGCTAGGAGAGGTCTAAATGATAATGGGCCTGAGTTTGCGAGTGAAGTGTTTGAGTGAATGTTGAGAGAGAATGGTGTGGAGCATGTAAGAACGGCTCCGTATGTATCTTCTTCGAATGGGTTGGCTGAACGTACCATTAGGACTTGGAGTGAGATGTTGAGAATAATGAGTGAGAGTTTGAATGACTGGGCTAAATCTCCCTGTGTCAGTTTGTTATGAATTTTGAAAGGCGAGTGAAAGATAGGTTTCGTTTGAGTGAAAGTAAGCAGAGTGTATGGCGTGAGGTGCATGAAGGGTTTCGTTCGTTTGAAATTGGGGCAAAAGTATTGAAGGTAAAAGAATTAAAAGGTAGGTTGAATGTGTCAAAGATGAGTGAAAAGTTTGAAGGTCCGTATAGAGTTGTGAGAGTCTGGGAGAATGGTGTGACGTATGTTTTGGAGAGTTTGAATGAAGGTGTGACTGAGAGAGTGCGGGTTCATCAGAGGCAGTTGAGGAAGTGGAGAGAGCCTCCTGAATACCTGTTGAGCCATCCGGTGTATGAACTGTGCAGAGAGAGAGAGGGAGAGAGAGATAAGGTGCATGATGATGAGATGGAGTGTGATAGTATGGATCTGTCTGGGTTTCGAGGAGTAGAAAACGTGCAAAGAAGAGTGAAAGGAAGAATGCAAGTACGAATGAAATTAAGTCTGAGCAGTCTTTCTGGTATGGGGAAGCGTGGAATGATAGTGTGTTTGGGCAGAATGAACCTAGTGTGGCTGATTTTTCTAGTTTTTCGAATGGTAAGGGTAGAGGTGAGCTCGATGTGGAGAATGAGGAGGTGACTGACTTTTCTGGCTTCTGGTGGGAACCAATAGAAGGGGTTTCTGGTATATCTGCTGAGAGTAGAGCGGATGTGAGTGATTTGTCTGTTTCGCAAGAGTGTACCTTGATTTGAATTAAAGGTGTAAGTTTTAAGCTGATAAATGGGGGTATGAAGAGTAAAGGTGTTGACCGGGAGAGTATGAAAGAGTTCTGTCGGGAGATGGGGGAGCTGGTGAAGAAAGCGAAGAGTATGGTGGACGACATGAGCGATAGTGACGAGGAGACTGACAGGACGACTGACGAACGATCCCGACAGATTACTACGCGTAGCCAGGGACCAGTAGAAGAGTGTGAATGGGTGCAGAAGGACGGGATTGAGTATAAATGGTACCGTGAGTAGGGATTGAGAGTGTATTGTGAGTGACTGTGGTCGTATGGCCTAAGGAAGGAGGGGTGTGGTAGAGCGAATTTGAGAGTGTTTGTAGGGCCATTCTCCCACCCCCTTTCTAGCGGACCTCTCCCTCCCTATGTGTGAATGGGGAGATCTTTTATATATATATATATATATATATATATATATATATATATATCCATATGAAGCTCGGCCGTGAAGCCTGCATTTAATATTGAGGATAAATCCCAGAGCCACGAGAAAGGGATGCAGCATCTTTTAATTTTTCACAACGTTTCGAAAACTACAAGTTTTCATCTTCAGGTTAGAATAAGTTTACAAAGTTAATACATATGAAGAAAACTTGAAAAGGCCAACAAGACATTATTTTAAAGAGTGACCAATTATAAAATATCAGTAAAATGTACTATAAGTTAAAACTTTTAAATATGACTTAGCAACAGTTAGATTTGCTTTAAAACCGACTCAAAAATTGCTAATATATACGAAGAAAACTTAAAAAGGCCAACAAGACATTATTTTAAAAGGTGACCAATAATAAAATATCAGTAAAATGTACTATAAGTTCCTAAAAATGCCCATATATTTACTAATTTCAGAGATCGGTTTTTTAAACGATACTTTTAAAATAAAAATCATATTTATTTTTAAAAGATATTTTCCCCAAATCAACCCACAAATAGTTTTTATAAACAAACTATCGATAGGAAGTTTCTTTAACAGTAAAGATCCTATCTCTTTGGAGTTCCGCAGTGATAATATTTATTTATTTAAATGTCCCAGTTGTACTGGAGCCTCTTACATTGGCAGCACTGTCAGGTCTCTTGGAGCTAGGTTCTCTGCTCATATGGGGATTAGTTGGCGCACAAACAAAATATTAAATAAAAAGGAAAAGTCATCTATTAGGGAACAGTGATAAGCTGTAAAAGTGACATTTCTATTGAGAATTTTCAAGTATTGGCCTTTAACAACAACAAACATTGCCTAAGAACCCTCGAATCTCTATATATCAAACACTACAAACCTACACTGAATGAAGATTTAAGTGCAATATCATTATTAATTAACTAATTTTAACTACAGTTTGTTAGTTGGTTTGTTTTTTAACAAACCAAGCGTCACTGTAACCTATAAATACTAACCCCTTGTTAAACCCACCATTCACTCTCTAGGATGGATCCGCTTTAGTAAGTACCCAAATTTCCGTTTTTATATTAAATGTTTTTTTAACTCTTACAGTCTTTACTATGTAAATTAAAAACAAAGTTTAAATTTACTATCTCTAAATAATGCCAGGTCAATTTCTCTTATAGTTTGTAATTAATTTCTGCAATAATCCTTAAATTTATTAACTAATTTTTGAGTCAGTCTTAAAGCAAATTTAACTGTTGCCAAGTCATATTTAATAACAAAAAATTTAACTTATAGTACATTTTACTGATATTTTATAATTGGTCACCTTTTAAAATAATGTCTTGTTGGCCTTTTTAAGTTTTCTTCGTATATATTAGCAATTTTTGAGTCGGTTTTAAAGCAAATCTAACTGTTGCTAAGTCATATTTAAAAGTTTTAACTTATAGTACATTTTACTGATATTTTATAATTGGTCACTCTTTAAAATAATGTCTTGTTGGCTTTTTTCAAGTTTTCTTCATGTGTATTAACTTTGTAAACTTATTCTAACCTGAAGATGAAAACTTGTAGTTTTCGAAACGTAGTGAAAAATTAAAAGAAGCTGCATCCCTTTCTCGTGGCTCTGGGATTTATCCTCAATATTAAATGCAGGCTTCACGGCCGAGCTTCATATGGATATATATATATATATATATATATATATATATATATATATATATATATATATATATATATATATATATATATATATATATATATATAGTACAAGAAAGAGAAATTGGACGCGAATGAGTAATGAGAAAAGAAACAGGAGTTTTTTAAAGGCAAGAGAAAGGGACATTAGAAGAAGACTAGAATCAAAGAGAGCAGAGGGCGGCACAACGAAGGCAATTCTTTACCGAGAAGACAGAAATAACGACAGGGAAAAAAGTTTGAAATTCCTGGCCGGGACTCGAACCCGGGTCTGCTGATTGCCGGTCAGATGCTTTTACCGCTAAGCTACCAGGTACAGTGACTCTACTTCTGCACCTTTCTTTCTGTTTTCAATATTGTTTTGAAAGGCAGAAAATAAATTTGGCGAAAGCCCTGTGGTGGTTGTTATCACCTGCAGAACTTGCATTGCTCCTTCTATATATATATATATATATATATATATATATATATATATATATATATATATATATATATTGCATTAATTTTCATCATTATATATATATATATATATATATATATATATATATATATATATATATATATATATATATATATATATATATATATAATGTTTTATTAAAAGCGACCGCTAGTTTCGAATTAATAATTCTTTTTTCAATCTTTTCGATTTGTCTTATATTCGTCTTTTCTTCATTGTTTAACCGGTGGATAAGCGTACCAAAGTTCATCGGCGACTGATGCTTGTTATTTTGCCAAAGGTAGAAGTAAATTAATGTAATTTAGCACTTTCTTTAATTTAACTGACGCGTTTCGATATATCGAGTATCATCTTCAGAGTCACAATGAGGAATTATTACAAAGTATTCAGTTTATATATGTTACAAAATGTGTAACTGGTTGATGCTTTGTAAAGGAGTAGAATACACTTTATTCTTCAGATATCCCCATAAGAAATAATCGCACGGTGTTAAGTCAGGAAATCTTGGGGGCCATTCAATTGCATGATTTAGCGCGACAATGCGGTTGTCAAACGTTTCTTTTAGTTTTGCTCTTACAGCAAGCTGTCTATGAGCTGGTGCGCCGTCCCGAATCAACCAAAGTCTATTGAATTGATTGCCGTAAATCTTGCGGAGTTCCGGAAAGATCCTTTCGTTGATCATGTTCAGGTAGGCAGCACCATTCAAGTTATTCTCGTAAAACAATGGGCCGACAAGATCGCCATTCCCGCATATTCCGATCCACAGAGACACTTTCTGCTGACAAATACGTGTGTCAAAGTTGAATGCTCGGGGATGGTCCAGCGGCGCATATTGCCGAATGTTATGGCTATTTACCTTTCCATTCATAAAAACGGCTTCCTCGTCACCAATCACAATGTTTTCAAAGAAACGAGTAGGTTTATGGAGAAGCCATTCGACAAATTGTCAACGAAGAGGAAAATCAATTTCAATAAGCTGGTGTCTTGCATGCATCTTATAGGGATGCCATTTTAAGTCATGTTTAATAATGCAGTTAAATGATGACTTTGACAATTGTAACCCATTCTTTCTGACTGATACATGTGGATTTTGAAGAAGTGTTATCTGAACATTTTCGATATTTTCTGTTGTTCTTATGGTTCTCATACGACCCAAACGACCTTTATTTAGATTTAAGCATGTTCCTTCATGTTGGTATTTGCGAACATTTTCCCAAATTGTGGGCTTGCTTGGCTGGTGCCTACCTGGAAAACGTTGTTCAAATGAATCTTGTACTTGTTTAATACTGCCAGTCTTAATAAAGCTTGTGACTACAAATACGCATTGATCTTTTGTTAACTGAATGAATAAAAAGGTTCTATGGAAGTAGGGAGGCGGGGGGGGGGGGGGGATATCCTTTAAGTTGGCAATTCAAACATTTTGTCTAATTTTATCTTGACTTCCGTATACTTCTTAGCTGGGTTGGTCCTTTATCTTCGTTTTTCTTTCTTGATTCATCTTCTTAGAATTTTCTTGTTCTTGACTGAAATTCCTTATTTCTTTAAGTTGGCTCTTCAAACACTTGTCTTTCCTTTATCTTGAATTCCGTATTCTTCTTGGCTGGGTTGGTCCTTAACCTTCGATTTCTTTCTTGATGCATCTTCATTTTTTTCCATTTATCTTGGGGTGGCGATTTTAGTCCGTACTTGGTTGGTAAATTTATTGGCTATTTAGTCCGTACTTGGTTGGTAAATTTATCGGCTATTTATATTATCGAGTTGGAAGGAATTTTTCTCTGATACATTTTTCGCACCCCTACAGAAGTAAACTTTTACACATAAACGTTTTGATTTGCTTAGTAAGCAATAATGACGAGACCATACCACAGTGTGGCTAAAAGAAGAATCGCACAGTGACCTAGGCTACCTAAGCTCCCTACATTTCTCTTGAAAGTGCACGGTAGGCCTAGCCTTTCTAGGCTTCGTTTCATTATTTTACTTCCTTGTGCAAACATATTTTTGATAGCCTCCACTAAAGCCATTAGTGTATCAATATCATAAAAGGGAATTTAATGAAGTTTCCAGAATCGACAGATAAATAGTTGTTAAATAAAACTCCTTTTGCAGGACCCCAAAATCTCTATTAGCTTTTGAGTTATACTAATTCAAAGTACGGTTAACTTTTAGTGGGGGACACCTTGTATATATATATATATATATATATATATATATATATATATATATATATATATATATATATATATATATATATATATATATCCAAAATTGTAATTATATTTAGCCATATTTGTGTAAATAAAGGACTGTATATAAAATCCGTTTCATTTTCCCCTCGATTCCTCACATCCAACTTAGTGTAGGAAGCGGGTTGGATAGATTAGGGCTAGAGTGTAGATTTAAGACCCACTACAACATAACATGACAAAAAAAAGCCTATCAGAGGTCATCAGAGTCAACACACACGCAATAAACTACATCCAAAAGATTGCGTCCAAACTGCTTTAAAAATAAGGCACCATCATTGTTTGTCAAATACTAAATCATGCAGCTACTGCTTCAAAAAGGCATTACCATCATAGTTTGTCAAAAATAAATCATGCAACCACAATACACATCAATAATATAATATATATATACACAAATTGATTTTACAGTATGTAATTTGCCCCAATACATCTTAAAACCCATGATAAACCTACCTTCCCCATATACTCATCTAACCTGCGCTTGAAAACATTTAAATTTGGACTGCTTACTATCTCCTGTGGTAAACCATTCCAATGATCTACCACTATGTTGGTGAAAAAAATACCTTCTCGCATCCAAACTACACCTCTCTTTTTTACATTTTAAAGTGGTGGTCCATAGTTTACCTTTCAACTCAAAGAACTTGCTAAAATCCAACTTATCTACCACAGAACAAATATTAAAAAGCTCAATCACAACTCCTCTCACAAACTTTTCAAAGGAGAACATATTTAACACTTTCAACCTATCTACATATTCAAGGTGCTTCAGGAAAGCTCTCATCTTTGTTGACCTCATTTGCACTGAATCTAGAAGATTGATATTAAGTCTATAGTGTACGAACCATACTTGCAGTGGTGGGCAGTCCGTCAGTACCGAGGACGGAAGGTATGTCAGTCCGTCACTAACGGACTCCCGTTTCGCTGGAGGACTGACGACTGACGGAAACTTTCAAACACTGACAGAATAAGCGCCGACGGAATCGATTTTCGGCCGTCACCCGAACCGTCATTAACCCGAAAAGCAAAGATGACCTTCCGCAAATAATAATGTTTCCGTCAGTCGTCAGCGAAACGGTAGTCCGTCTGTGACGGACTGACGGACCTTCCGTCATTGGTACTGACGGACTGCCCAACACTGCGGTGCCTGTCTACAGTACTGTTATAGCAATGCCTCTGGGCATTCCTATAATAAAAACCTCCTGGGAAACTTAAATATATATATATATATATATATATATATATATATATATATATATATATATATATATATATATATATATATATATATATATCAATTATTATGTAAAATTCATTTTATGCTATCCTTTAACTTTGTCAATTTAATCTTTCAATTAATTTCAACTTTTGTAAATTAAACCATTTTATGTACAACTTAATAATTAATTAATTCATTTATTTTACTTGTCAAATTCATTTAACGTAATACTGTTCTAAACAACATCTCTTAAAATTTCACACACAAACAAACAAACACACACTTCCAGCTCGACCAAATAGCACACTATTCTTTCCCATTCGACTCAAGCCACTCTTCGTATAACGGTCTGTAATCATTCTTCTACAATTAGTCATTTACCTCCAAACAAATCATACTTAGTTAATTACACTTTCTGACAATTCTTTGTAAACGACCATACGAGAGTAGGTCCTAATTATATTACTTCTCATATTGCAGCCCTAATTCACAGTCCATCATAGTTACTATATATTCACTATATTATTATTTCACCATATTATTGCACCGTTTTATTTCATATTTATTTCAAGTACTTCAATTCTCTTCGCATCTTGTTACTGTAAATCATATGTTAAAATATCTTACATTGTATACATAATCTACTTATCTCATTGTACATTTGTTGATTCTATGAATATATTTATATAAGTGTAATTGTCTTCCTTAAAGCCCAGTTCATTATTTCAAAATTTAGTTCGCTGTCATCTTGGGCCTAAAAACTATCAGGCGACAACTTCGATCAAACAAATTTATGGTTATGGTTTTCGAAACGCTATTTAGGCTGATTTATTAACAGAAAATAAATCACATAAATAACCATATACTATACTGTAAATGTGCCTTGACATATGAGTTGTATAGTTTAAGGATAACCTCTACTTTTGTAACTAACATTCTTCTTAATAAATCCAAACACTATTTCTTCTATTTTTACCTAAATACACTGCTTAGCAAACCTCAGTAACCTATCTACTACTACTCCTAAGTCCTTCTCCTTTTATAGCTAAATTCTCTCTTATCGGTTCCAATGTTAATAGCTTTACATTTTTTAAAGTTCAAAATCATCTGGCACTTTTGCACCATACCTAATAACTTATTCAAGTCACTCTGAACTAAAGCTAGCCTATGGTGTCATCTGTAAAGCGGATATGTATACTTAGAGAGATGGGTTATATATATATATATATATATATATATATATATATATATATATATATATATATATATATATATATATATATATGGATAAAACCACAGTAATAGGACTAATTTTATATGCGAAAACAGGTTTCGCACTTGTTCACGAGCGATTAACACTGACGGAGATCTCCGTCGAAACCTGGTTGCGCATATAAAATTAGTCCTATTACTGTGGTTTTATCCCTACAGTTACACGTACTCTACTGTACGTTATATATATATATATATATATATATATATATATATATATATATATATATATATATATATATATATATATACTCTGGTTGACGGGAATGTAAAGCCTGGATCTTCACCAACCAATGCTTTATAAGAATGAGAGAATAGAGGAGTCACGTGTTAGATTCTAATAGATTAAAAATGAGAATAGGCAACGGGCAATTTCAGGAAAAACTAAGAATGGTATATTTCTACATTTATTTATAATCTAACTAGAAATATATAGAAGTCTAACAAAGAGCAAGGAGAAAATGGGAAATACATAGAATGAGAATAATGAATTTAATCGAATATAAATGTAGGTTTAGAGTAAATATTTATATAAATTTGAGTTATAAATTATTGAATGATATATAAGATTTGGTCGATATAATTTACAAGATGTATGATATATTTAATGTATGGATGGATGGACTTGGGAATTGTTTTGGACACAGAATAATTGCTCGAATTATAATCTCAAGGGGACTGGAAATGAAGAGAAAAGAGGAAATTACATTTTCAATAGTTAAGATATTCGATTGAGTTGAATAATGGTAAAATTAATTTAATGACCTTTGCCTGACGATAACGAGAACACGAGTGAACTAAAATTGTCAGCGGAACATTGGAGCAAGTAAGGTTAAGGCTGATTATTCGGTTTAAAATACGTCAGACAAGGATTTGGATTGGTTGAAATAATTATTATAGGACGATACGTAGGGTAAATTTGGGGGAAAAATCGTACGAGTTATATATGATTGGAATTGTCGTACATGAATATGAATTAATGGAAGCGAGATGAGTAATCTCTCAGACGAGGAATTATACTTTTGTAGGAGCTAACTGATACATCTGTAAAAATTGACACTGCTATTTACACCCTCCCCAAGATCATTTGTTTGCTAGACTTTGGTCTCTTGATTATATTTCTTTTGGTGCACTGTCAAGTACATTGTTTACGAAGGATCAATTTGTGTTCAAGCACAAAGACTGCACGTTCAAAACTTATTGTAAATAATAATTTTATGAGAATGTATTAATTTTTTTACAGCGGATACTTTGAGATCACCTTGTATTTCATGTCTTACCAGTTATATCAGGTCCACCTCAGCACTAGTAGTCTAGAGATGGTCGGTTTAGGATCGGGGCAGTAAGCCTACGCTGGCTCATATGGTGCCCCTCGAATGGCCTTACTAATGGGTCAATCTTAGTCTTAAAACTATTCATTGACGTTGCCATTAATGCCTCTATTGGCAAGTTATTCCACTTGTTAATAATTCTGTTTGAAAAGAAATACTTCCTCACAACCAGTCGTGGTCGTTGCTTGAAAATCTTATATTGATGTCCTCTGCTACTCCTTTGATCCATCAAGAAAAAAGTCCTCTACTTATAATCCTTCCAGTCTATTCACTATCTTAAACACTTCCACAAGATCTGCCCTCACTCTTCTCATCTCCAACGACACCAGCCCCGCCATCCTCAGTCTTTCTTCATAAGTCTCATTCTTGATATTTGCTATCATCTTTGTCATTCTCCTCTGCACTTTTTCTATATTATTTATGTCCTGCTGGTTATATGGTCTCCAAGCTTGCTGATATTTGCTATCATCTTTGTCATTCTCCTTTGCACTTTTTCTATATTATTTATATCCTGCTGATTATATGGTCTCCAAGCTTGCTGACAATACTTCAAATGGGCTCTCACCAAGGATTTATAGAGACACAGTATGTTGGTTTTGCTTTTATACTCAACCGTTCTTATACTACCTATTACTTGATTTGCTCTTGTGACAATCTCTGTTACATGAACACTTGGGCTCAACGTACTAGTAATTATCACCCCCAAATCTTTTTCCTGGTCCTCCTCTAGTATTTCCTGCCCTCCCATACTGTATATCTGCCTGTTATTGCCATAGCCAAAGTGAAGACATTTGCACTTGCTTGCGTTAAATAACATTTGCCACTCCTCTGACCACCGGTACATTTTATGCAGATCCTCTTTTAGCTGTTAAATCTCCTCAGGTTTAGACACTTTACTAAATACCTTTGTCCCGTCAGCAAATTTGAGAATGTGAAATCTTATACCGTCATCAATGTCTTTTATGTACACAATGAACAGAAGAGGGCCCAGCACAGAACCTTGTGGAACAGCACTTTTTACCATACTCCATTCTGATTTTTGCCCTCTTATAACCACTCTCTGTTCCCGGTCATTTAGCCACTCACAAATCCATCTGTGAATGTTCTCTCCTATCCCACGTGTCTTAATTTTTCTGAGAAGTCTTGATGGGGAACCATGTCAAACGCTTTGGAAAAATCCAAATATATCATATCCACTGATGTTCCAGAATCCACATATGCGGTTACTTTCTTTAAAAATGTCAGCAGATTCGTTAGGCAATATTTTCCTGGTAGCCATATTGTGTCCCTTTTATTATATCCTTATCCCTCAGATGAGTTAGAACAGCATCTCTAATCAGGGATTCCATAATCTTGCTAACTTGGGATGTTAAACTTATTGATCTTTAGTTACTAGCCAGTTTCTTCAACCCTTCTTAAAGATGGGGGATACATTTGCGACCCTCCAATCATCTGGTACTATCCCCGTTGTTAGACTTTTTCTGAATATGCGGCTTATGCGTTCAGGTACAGTTCCTCGCAAGTTCTTCAGTACTGCTGGATGAATACTGTCATTACCAGGTGATTTCTTTGGATTTAACTCCTGAATTTCCTTAAGTACTCCTCGAGTTGATAGGTCCACTTCCTCCAGCTTGTGGCGTTCCTCACACAGGATCTTAGGTTCAGGTATGCTAGTACATTCTTCCTCTGTATACACTGAGCAGAAATATTTGTGCAGTATCTCTACCATTTTATCCTCTTCAGACAATGTCTCTCCATTCTCATCTTCTAAGGGTCTCACACTTTCCTTTGTCTTCATTTTACTTTTAGCATATCTATTATAGCGTACGAGAAGTGCAGGCGAGCGGCTTAAAAGCTTCGCTTGAATGAGTCTTTTTTGAGACTCAGGATGGTGGAGTGGATTCGCCGCTGGCTAACAGTGGTCCAGCGACGCGGGAAGCTGTTCGCAACTCGCCTACGCTATTATTTTTACTTTGCCCCTTTTCCTACTTCCCTCTATCTACACTATAGTATGCTTTTGGATCCTCCTTTACTCTCCTAGATATCTTTGTTTCGCAGTTCTTTTTAGATTTTCGAATGAGCTTTCTTGTTCTGTTCATTGCCCTCTTGTACTTTAGATAGTCTCCATAACACACTGTCTCCTGGTATTTCCTGCAACAACGGATCTTGTTTCTTCTCGCTGTGTTATGTTTATCCCCTTGTTCCATTACAATGGTTTCCTTTTTCTTTCCTCATTGTGTTTCACAGGTACATAAATATCGACTACTCTATTATATTCTCCCACAAATATTGTCCACATTTCCGACATTGTCTTATCTTGAAATTTTTCATTGCACTTTATTTTTACAAATTCTTTTCTCGTTTCTTTAAACTTGGAATCTCTATAGTCAAAGTTATGCTCCCTCCAAAACCCTTTTTTACAGTTGGCAGATATACGAGTATCAAAGCATACTACATTGTGATGCTTGATCCTAGAGGAGCTGTGACCTTTTCATTGCTAATTAATACAGGATCAGAACTTAATACTAAGTCTAGTATATTTTGTCCTCGATTTGCTTGTTTCACATGTTGGGTAAAAGATTTATCCATCACTAAGTTCAGGAAGGCTTCACCCTCCTTTTCGGTATGCAGCAATTCCCAATTGATGGTACTGTGGTTAAAATCACCGCATATCACCAGTTGCTCGTATTTTTCACTTGCCTCCTCCATTTTTCTATGAAGGTCCAGTTCCTCCTCTTCTGTTGCTGATGGGCTAAGGTAACATACACCAATTGAAATGTCCCCATTTTGCACCATATTGATTCCACATTATCACTCATTAGGTCATCCAAGACAACTATTCTTAAATCTTGCTTGAAATGTGCAACACAGACACCTCCTCACCTGTTCAGTCTGCCCTTCCTTATACTGTCATATCCTTGAAGGCTGATTTCTGCCTGAGGAATGTATTTATAAGTCCATGACTCCATTATTAAGATGATATCCGGATCATCCACATATACCAACTGCTCCAGTTCCAACATTTTGTTAACAACACTTCTAGCATTCAGTAGTTTACAAGTTAATGATTTGTTGTACCTTCTACAACTATGTTGTTTTCTAATTTGCCCGAACCCATAACTATTTACACTACAAGGAACATTTATGCTTAGGGTTCCTCAAAGGCACCAGGTTTCTCACTTCCCCCAGGCTAACTCCTTCTTCTTGGTCACCACTTTTCCTCTTCTTATAATCAAGTTTTTCTCACCCCAATATTTTCTCCCTTTCAGCTCCCTTCTTAGCTGAAGTCTCGCTCCCTTCCTGCTTTTGTCTTGTCCTTTAGCTTGTTTTAACACCATTTTCTGAAACGAACTCCCGGTCTTCACTATCATCATCCTGGGGTACTTGTTTACAACACTTTGACTTTCTGGATGTGAAATTCTTTTTAGTTCTGTTATATCCAAATCTTTCACCCTCAGAATGCTATTAAAAAGATGATCTACTGTTTGTTCATCATTCCGCATATGCCCAATTTCTAAGGGGTCGGTTTCTAGATGTATGTTTCCGATCTCCTCTATTCCTTTAATTACTAAGTTACACTCTCTTACTTCTTTTTCCCTCGCCTCATACACTTCAGCTCTTACCATTTTTCTGGTCTTCTCTCTCAATTTTTCACTCTTCATGCTCTCAATGTAGTTCAGTCTGTCTTCCATTTGATTTACTCTATGGTGAAGTTTATCATTACTCTCTTTCAGGCTATTCACAAACTTTAACACATCAACTGCCTTGTTGTCACACTTGGTCAAAACCAGTGAAGTCTTTTATCTTGTAACTCCATCAACAATTCATATTTCTCCACAACCTATGTGGTACCACTTAGAGCAATACTCACAGTGCATTGCCAGATCATCATCCTTCACTTCCTGGCTACACTTACCACAACTATCCACAGGTCCTGTCGCCATATGTTGCTGTTGTACATCTGCTAGGGTTGCCACTTGTTGTTGATGTCGCGAAGTTGTCCTTGTGGTTCTCCGGTCGCCTCCTCTACCCTGATTTCCCGGCAATCCTCTCCCTCTCCCTCTTACCATGTCTGCTATTGAGATAATTATCACACCAAATACCAAATAAGCTAGCTCAAGCTTAAGACTCGATAATAGTAAAAGGGAGGCACCCCAGATATTACAAGTTAAAGAACTCAGCACTGCACGACCGATCACTGCTTCTTGTTCGATCCCTCTTTATAGGTACGAGTTTGAGCTGTTTAGGCCAAATTACTCGTATCCCATTCATTAGTTATCACGCTCAGAGTAATAACGGAGCTATGTCAGTTCACGGAAACTTCTATTACGTGGGTGGACAAGCAAGTTGCCACTGATCTTACTCAGAATAAGTTTCTCTTTGAAAGACTTTCTATTTTACAGTACAATTCTCTATGGTATACATCTTCGTATTTCCGGTTAATTTTTGTTTTTATCTTTCTTCTTCCGATCCATTTTTCTAAGTTCATAATTTGATGGCTGAGATTCGCCACTACCGTCTCTGCTTATCAAGTCCCTTGAGCCGAAAGAATTGACATCTTGCTAGTGTTTTTGTTCGTTGTATATTAGCTCGATTTTCGATACAACCTGTTTATAACGAAATACTTATCATTTCCGATAGGCCAAAATATTTTGTCCTTCTACGTGACATTAAGCGTTTCTTTAGTCCGCCTAAAAGATGCCTTCATAGAACTTTTCACTCCTTTGCTCTCACACAAAGTGTTTGAAGATCATAGAAAATCCTACATTCATTGTCTTTAGCCATCCCATTCTCTATCAAGTCTTCCCTCTCTACCCAAATGCCGCTACTTGGCCCTCGTTTGTAAGATTCTTCGTCTTGGTGCTTTCGTGTACATATTTACCCTCTCTTATCAATTTTCTCTCCCAGAGAGGAAATTAGAGTGAGACCTTTATCTGGCGGAGTCCTTGAGTGAAGAAATATTGAATTAGTAGGAGAAAATTAAGAAAAATCAAAAAATTAGGTGTAAGAGGGATTAATAATTTTGTGAATGAAAGTTCCCAGGTGATTGCCTCGTCTAAGTTTGTTCTGTTCTTTTGCTGTCATATTGTTTATTTTAGCTTTATTTTTGTTTCTGTATCATTACTATTGTTATTATCTTATTGTTTTTTATGACTTTTTTATATATACTATTATTATCTTGTTCTCAGTATTAGTTCCTGATTACTGGTATATGTTTTTAGTTACGTAACCTTAAATTATTTTGGGATTGCTTGGTATATAATCTCTCTGCAATGATCTTATTATTTCTTGTCACACTGTACTCAATATATTCTGCCAGATGCCCCTCAGTTCTTTCATGTAGTACCATGTTGATGGTCGGTAAGTTCGCTATTTCATGTTGCGCTGCTGGGATCCTATCGTACCTTCGTAGTATGTTTATAAGTGTGGTGGCATGTTCCGTACCTTTGTATTGGGAGAATTCTCGATCTTGGAGCGGTGTGCACGTGTGCTGCTCAATAGAGTAGTCCCTTCATGATGAGCATTCGATATATTTTCCCTTTGTTCTTTTAATTCAAGCCCCGGAATCTGCACACTTTTTTGTATCTACCGCTTTCCTTGGTTTATTTTGTCTTTTATTCTTATTTTTTTGTCGTTATTTTTAGTCATAATATTGTGGCCGTTGTTTATATGGACAATTTGTCCCTTGATCCTTATAGGCTCTATTGTTTCCGACTAATTGATATTATATTAAATGAGTTTTTTCGATTTTCCATTTACGTTTGTTACGTGCCATTGCACCGCGACTGTTCCTATGGACCTCCCTCTTAATGCCGCGACGGCTTCAGGTCGCTTTTGTCATCTCCGAATTGGACACACTCGGGGAAAGCACCACCATTTTATGGAGCGCTCACTTGGACCTTACTGCGACTGCGTTCTGCCCCAGACTGATCCGCACATTCAAGTGAGTGTCCCAGTCTGGGTGATCCTCGTGCACTTTACATGGCCCGGTACAAGCGGGGTGGCTACCGCTTGTCTCTCGTACTCGGGACTAGTTCGTGCACACAGAGTTGTGGACTATCTGACTTTTTGGAGGAGGCCATAGCACCATCCGATTATTTAAAAAAAAAATCGTGCCACGTGGTTTAAGGTTTCTGCAATTTTGGCTTGAATTTACCCGTGTAACCTGCTGGTAGTTTGTTCCGGTCAGCCAAAGGGAAGGGAGGTTAGGGTGTGGAATTGTTTTAGTTACATGCTGTTCCCCTACCTTTCTTCCTCGATGTGGGGTTGAATGAATGAGACATGGGAGGTCCATACTTCATTAGCGATTAGATTTTTATTTATAAATGAGCCAGTGATATGCGAAAGAGAAATAAAAATAGGTTGAATAAATCTATCACAATATTTTCTAATTCTCTCCTTTAGATAATAAATAAAAATAAAAATTGCTTTTGATTTTCTGTTAGCATTCAGTTTTTGCATTTAATATCCTAATCTGACCGATCCAAGCAGGTGCTAATCCAGATGGTGGGGTATTAAAGGGCCTAAACCCCCAACAAATTTGTCCTTTCATTAGCCCATCGTAAAAAAACGAAGCGACTTCATTAAATGTATCCAACAATGACACGATTCAGTCATTGTGTTCATCGAATTCTTGCCGGCTATGTCGGCTTCTTCGAGGATGAGAGCAACTTAGACGCGACGGCGGGACTCCTACTCATCACAAACCGAGAGCCGCGCTTTCCGATTGGTCTCGTCGTCACTGAGTCGGTTCTAGCTGACATTGTGGAGCTGAGCAGCCATGCAGTCTTCTACGGTCGATCTCGTCTCACTATACACTACAATCAGTGAAGTAGAGACGTATCTCAACAAGACGCGGTAAGGTGCACTGACCAGTTTCCACGACGTCTTTAAGAATGCCAAGGAGCTCCTCCAGGAGATCAGCTTGTCACATGACACCATTCCTGTGCCTCGAGCTTGTAGGTGATAAGCGCAGCGAGCGAACGTACCATACCAGACAGCTGAGGAATATTATCGCCAATCTGTCTATGCCGCGTTCGTTGACCAGGTGTTGACTGAACTGCAGAGCCGGTTCGGGGACGACACTATTCCGGTCGTCTTCAACATCTACTCAGCAGCGTCGACGGAGATGTTGCTGCTTTACTGGAGGCGGTAAAACTCTACGAGGCTGACATCGAGAACTTAAGGCTCGTCAAGGAGGAAGCAGAGCACTGGTTTTCGTCAACAATCAAGTTTGATTCCGTGGAAATGCTCTTGCCTATGCCCAGACGCAAATGTATCCGAACCTAACCAGATTCCTCCAAGTTCTGATCATTCTCCCACTCACGAGCGCAGATACCGAGCGTTCATTTTGGTCATGAAGCGATTGAGAAACGTACTTAAGGAATAACACAGGTCAAGAATGCCTCATCGGCCTGGTGCTGATCGGTGTTCACAACGAAAATGATGCTAGAATAGACAGGGTAATCACTGTATTTCCCCAAAGGATCGGGAGGTTGATGTTAGTGTGAAATACCGCGACCAATGTTGTGTGTTAGATGCTGTTATTAACCCTTTCAGACCCATTTATGTTTAAAATTATTTTTTAAGCCACACTTGTTCTCTAATATTCAGAAAGACATGCAATAATATAGAATATATATAAGTTTTTTTACACCCTTGCGATCGAGTGTACCTTATGTGATACATGTCTAAAATGCAGATAAATCTCAAAAATAATAATTAAATTCAGTATTATACCGTAGCTGACATCCCAAATCTACAATAATCTGCAATTCATAAATTTCTGATGCGTGGAAAAAATCGGATATGAGAGAGTTAGTGCTCACTCCCATGTGAGTTACTGTTATTACAGTGGCCAACACTAACTTTATTGTCAAATTTTTTTTAGATGATTTAGGACAATTTTGATGTGCTGAATCCAAAAATCACTGGTTTTGTTTTGTTACCGTTCTGCTCAATCATGTAAACTTTTTTTTTACATGTACTGGGAATTTATATTTATAGGATGCACAAATATTTCTTATTTCTTTAAATAAAGGAATTCTGAAGAGTTTACACGCTGCATTTTTTGACTATGTGGTACTTTTCTTTTGCAGGTGAATGAAATGGATTGTTCCAGATCTTGCAAAAATAAACCTAAGGTATTCTGCTACATCTCCGGCGAATACATCGTTGATCCTAACAGGAATCCAGTCACAAGTTTCATAAAGCGTGCCTACTATGCTTATTTTGGTAGGAAACGTGGTGACTAAGATAAAGCTTGGGCGCCATACATGGTATGCAAGACATGCAACGAGTATCTGCCTCGTTAGACTAAGTGCAGGAAGAGTTGTCGGAAGTTTTGAGTTCCCACTGTCAAGAGGAAGTCGACAAACCATAGTACTGACTGCTACTTCTCTGCTATTGATTTGACTGGGATCAACAGAAAGAATCGGAACAGCCTCAAGTATCTTGATCTTAAATCAGAACGTCGTTCTGAGCTCATTGTGATGAAATTCTAGTACCTGTCTTTGGAGAACTTCCTGACATTAGTGACGAATATTCCTCCAATGTTGAAGAAAATGAAGAAATGTTTTTTGACGATGATGCTCCGTATCAATCTTCCAAAAGGTACTTCTCGATCTCAGTTTCTCAAAGTCCTCTGCCGAACTGTTGGCATCCAGATTGAAGGAAAAAAAACTCCTCTCTGACTGTACTCGCATCACCTTTTACCGCGAGACATCAAAAGTACTTCCATTTTTTTCTCTGAAGAGGACTTGGTGTATTGTACAAATATTACGCAGCTTCTGCACAAGCTTAGAGTTCCACAGTACCAACCAGATGATTGGAGACTGTTCATTGACAGCAGCAAGCGATCGCTGAAATATGTTTCGCTGTACAGCGGCAACCAATTTGCCTCTGTACCCCTCACTCACTCAACTACACTGAAGGAGAGGTATGAAGCGGTGAAGTGCGTACTAGAGAAAATTCGTTATGATCAGCAAGAGTGGTTGATTTGTGTTGACCTGAAGATGGTGAACTTTTTGTTGGGACAACAGTTCCGGTTCACCAAGTACCCATGATTTCTGTGCAGGTGGGGTAATAGAGTGTAGGGGAATCGTCACTCCCCCGTTCTCTCTCAGTGGAGACACGGGACGGTAACCGCAAAGACATCCGGGCCCGGCACCGTGGGGTCAAACTCGTAACCACAGTCCCTCGCCACTCGTCGCTATGAAAAGCCGAACGGCTTTAAACTGTAATATCTCCCCTACGAAAGTATATTCAATTTTACCTCAAGTAAGAAATTGGAGACGCGTTTCTCTCAAACTCGAAGGCCAGCTGGAGCAGAGTTAAGACTTGATGAGAAAAACCGTTGGAGTAACAACCCTCCCGCGGCCCGTCCACAAGCCTCCCTCCTACCCCTACCCCAGTGGGGTGACGAGATATAAATAACAAACACTTGGGAAAAACGTGGTAGAATACGTGAGTCTCCAGGCTACGAAGTCCCCGGATTGAGGCCGGGCTACCAAGAATGGACAGGTAGAATACATGAGTCGCCAGGCTACGAAGTCTCCTGCAAGAGAGGCAGGGCTACCAAGACTGGACAGGTAGAATACGTGAATCGCCAGACTACGAAGTCCCCTGCAAGAGAGGCAGGGCTACCAAGGGGGCTAAGTAGCAGCTCATCCTCGAGCTAGTCCCTGGTTACCAAACCGAACGTTAAGTTAACTTGTTCAACTTATTCTCGTCCGAGAAACCCCTCCCCTCCCCAAGTAGTCCTCACCCATGAGGAATTACGTAACGAAGGATAAAAAAGCTCTTCCTCGAGCCCGTTACCCGGTGGTCACACCGAACTCTAGTTAACTTGGTTTAAGAACCAAGTTCAACTTACTCTCGCCAGAGACACCCCGCCTACCCTGGTGCCTCCTAAAGCACCGTGATTATTCTCGCCCTTGAAGACCTCCCCATTGAATACCGTGTGGACCCCCACCTGCTACACTCGCCAAAGTACCTTGTGATCTCGACCACCTCCAACAATCTTGTCGAAGCACGCGTCAAAGGACCTACCAGATTTCTGTGGTGTCTGGGGCTCATTGGGTTTAAGGTAAAACTCAAACCCGCCGCTAGAGCAACCAAGGTATTTAAACTTCTGTAGATACAATTAGCCTATTTCTTGTATATTGAAGTGAGTATCGAATTTAGGCAATATTAGAGGGTCAAGTTAATTGAAGTAATTATTGTGTATTTTAAAATTCGTAGTATTTCTGTGGGTCATGTTTTGTTTTTGTGTAGTAAATTGTTAAATTTAAAATATAAGTTTATTTTGGGAATTCCTGTGTTTTTCCTTCTTATCCTTACGTGTTGAAGCGGCTCTTCATTAAAAACAACAAAATTAGCACTCTTAGATCAAAGCCTACTTCGTCAAAGAAATACTTCACGTTCCACAAGGTATACCACGACAAAAGTGGTGTCAGGTGTGGAGTGATCAAAAGGGACATTCTGCTACATAGAGACCTAGCTCACCATTACACGAAGAATGACTGAAATGTACAGACGAAATTGGTGGCTTTCAGAGCAAGGAACATCATAAGCAACCCTTTGGTGGACAGATAGAGGATCATTTTCGCACCGCTGCACACCAAGCTTGACTTGATCAAACAGTTCACCAAAGCTGTGACAAGGGTGGTGGCTGCTGCCTTTATTTGTGCCACGTTTTACTACATAGTATTGACCATGGAGATGTTGAAAGCTGGCATCTTTGATGGTCATCCTCTTCGTCAGCCTATCAGATCCAATCTGAAAACTGAATGGACGAATTGGAACTGAAAGTATGACAGTCATTTCTTCTGCTCGTGAAGAATTTTCTTGGAAACAAGAAGGGCAGGAACTACACAAAAATTGTAACCAATATAATGACTGCTTTCAGAAACCTTGGATGCAACATGAGCATCAAAATTCATTACTTCTCATATATGGATCGGTTTCCTGAGAATCTTTGATCACTGGGGAGATTCCATCTGGACATAAAAGAGGTGGAGACCAGGTATCAGGGACGCTGGGATGCAGTCATGATGGTGGATTACTGTTGGACTCTGAAGAGAGACATCCCTACAGCTAGGCATTCTAGCTTGAAGAAACGCAAGTTCATGCCCTGAATTCGGAACGATGATGACCTTGTGTAGGGCTCGTTTTATAAAATAGGTAGTCCTGTGGCACCAAATTTCAAGATTTAATAGGCTCAGAGAGTAACTCCCCAAATGGACGTTCGGTGGATTTACCAAATCCTAAAAATTGCTATGTTTGTAAATTAAGGAAATAATATGCCGTGTAATAATAAAGAACCTAAGAGAATTAGAACAAGAAACAAAATATATGTCAAATTGTACAAATAGATGCGAGTCAAGCGGTCGTTAGAGTCGCGCGGAACACAAGAACATACACAGCTATCAAAGGTGACAACCTGAACAAATACGAGGATCACGCACAAACAAACATACGCGTGTTGGGAATATTTATCAGCAGATGGGAGACTACAAGGCAAGCTGAACAAATACAGACTTTGACCAGAAAAAATGTCACAGAGATCTGTAACAAGCCTTTTCCTATAATAAAAATAAATCTATGGGAATTCTGTAGGCACAACATGTACACAAAGCTGTAGGAAACTCTGCCCAATGGGTGGAAATTTCGAACAAACTATATCACTGGGTCCTCGCCCCCCTTGGAGACGAAACACACACACACACACACACATATATATATATATATATATATATATATATATATATATATATATATATATATATATATATATATATATATATATATATATATATATATACTCTCATTACTCATTGTTATTCATGAACTGAAATCGTTCATAATTCGCTAGTCAATTCATTACCTTAATAGCGTTACTTACGGAATCCCGTTTACCATAGGTGGGCGTTATCGCGATAATAATATCGAGTTATTCGGTTATCCGATATTTTTTCCCCGCGTTATCAATTCATTGGTATCGCCGATACTTTTAGTTCCAAACTAGCGATAATCGATAATTTCAGTTTTTGGTTCCAGTTTAGCACAGGGGCGAGCCGCGCGTGCCTTGGAGGCATAAATAGGTAGGTCCGAGCTGGGAGGAGGATCCTCAAAACCTATGAGGAGATGAAGGAGAGCCTTACCAGGTAAGAAACCAAGAAACAGTATTCAAATATTCTTACTATTGTATTAGTATTATAAAATAACGCTATATACAGTTAATAATCAATATTGTATAATTTTGGACTATCGATTTATCAGTTATCACCTTATCGATTTATCGGTTATCGTGATACATTTATTTCGTTATCGCGCCAACCAATGCCGTTTACTCATCTAAGTCCGGCCGCCTTTAGACTCTATCGTTCGCGTAAAACAGAAAGCCTACACGTTGACCGCGAAGAACTCGAGACGCGTCCGCTTACCCCTTTTAGTAGACCAATTCAAGAATAAAGTTATATTTTCTTTGCCACGTCTTTTCGAAGTCCTTTATTTACCCCGATTACCGAGCCACCTTCTTACGGTAAGCCCAGTCTAACACATAACCCATGTGAGAAATTATAAGGAGTCGGAACCAATTCAACAGAAGCATAAAGGGGACCCTTCAATGCATCCCCTTATAATTACCGACCACACACCCACAAACCGGTTACCTATACCGCCAATAGACTGGTAGCATCGATCCTCTATACTTGTACCTAATTTAAATGTGCTTACCTTTATCAATGTCTACTTATCA
Organism: Ceratothoa steindachneri; assembly: GCA_963969495.1. Lineage (NCBI taxonomy): Eukaryota > Metazoa > Arthropoda > Malacostraca > Isopoda > Cymothoidae > Ceratothoa > Ceratothoa steindachneri. Next base: position 22,079,748 of record OZ018319.1, read on the forward strand.
ATTTTTGTAACATTTAATATGTAAATTATGTTAGAAAACGATGTCTTCTATCTTAAAAACCTATCTCGGATGAGAAATATGAACAAAGATAGACCGTCAATGTTATAAAAATGCAATCGATTTAGTTATATGATCGGATTTTTTAAAAATCGACTGATCAGAGGAAACTGGTCATTTTTGGATTCAGCGGTGCAAAATTGTCCTAAATAATGATTTGAAAAGGCTTATAAGACGATTTATAAAGATTTTTTTTTTTGTAACCGTGTTATTAATGATATGCAAGATAAACCTTATTAATGATCAATGCCCTTTTCTCAACTACTCACCAGGAAGGAATTCTAGTTGCCCCCCCCCCCCCCGACTAATTTTTATCCTGGATCTGCTACTGTAACTAAGGTGACGAAGCCTTCGAAACTCCACCAAGATTTTCATTGAACAAAAGTATCATGTGGCCAGAAACAAAGAATTGGCAACCTGGTCTAACCAGGGCAGGTAGATTACTTGTTACATTTTCCCGTTCAAATGCCGAGTAACCAGCTTGGTTAGTTAAATCTTTGCTTTTGGTTGCACGCAAGGCGCCGTCTCTCTCAGCGCGAAATACGTCGAAAGCAGCCATCTCAGCCACATGGCTGTGAAGATGGGGGGGGGGGGAACCCTCGCTCGTCCGCGGAGGGCCGACTAAACCCTCATTAAAATGCAAGGTAAGAAAATTGAATTAAATTTAAAACATTATCTTATCTGGTTAGTTGCCTTTATTAAATTATATTAATTAGGGATACTTAATTTGAGAGATGAAATATCTATAAATTTGTAAAAGTGAAGGTTCATTAGTTATGCCCACAACAGGCTTTTATGCCCATGCTACTGAAAATGCTCCACACGCTTGAGCTAAATCGATGCTTCTTTCTCCCAGCGAAAAATGGGCCGATTGAAGCATTATTGAGCAAGCAGTAATAAATACAAAATGTTTCCGCCAAACCGCTTTATCCTCCTACACATCAGTGGTTTCAATGTTTTTCCATCACTACAACACCCGAATAAATTTCCTATTTCCTACCAAAGGCCTTTTCGAACAATTGTTGGAGTATAACCCGATGAAGACGCCTTCCTGAGCATTCCTAAGCTAGTTAGTTTTCACTGTTATGAGAAAGAAGGGAAGCATTATAAGAACGCGACCTGTAGTGATGAATAAACGCATTTGTGACTCTGGCAAACATTTAGTGCCATCCAATGGCTTGCTACTTTTCACTTACTCTAATTACAGTGAGTTCATGACTAGATTCATTATGTTTCGGATATTAAAATGTAAGAGGGAATAAGTAAATGATACATGTTATGTATAGCAACAAAATATATTTATTCAGTCTAAACAATTTAAAAATTTATAGTTTCCCAGAAGTCGCGCATTATTGAGATCCTTATAACTAACTACATTGTCTTCTTTGGGATCTTTCATCACTACCAATTAATTATAACATTCCCATAAAACTTGAGTAAGACCATTAACACTTCCATTTGATAGTTACATAATGGAATGAATTAAGAATACCACATAATATAAAAATTCACTTAAAAAAAAAATGCTTTATTGGTCTTTAATAAAACAAACCCGCATAGAAATTAACAAAAAATAAATAATGCCAACTTCTGGAAAGTTTAAATAAGTACGAAAGACGGAAGAAGAAATTTCTAATGATGGTAGAAACGTTAAAACATTAAAACTATCGCCATTCGCCACTGATAAACAGGTGCAGCACATTCACAAAAAAAGGGAGGGTGGGGTCTTATTTACTGTACAGAATTACAACCGAGGCGAAACCTAAATGTACATAGTTATGTACTGACTTCATTATCATTCTTAAATATTTTCATCTATATCATGGCATCCCTCTAATCTATCTACAGGTTATTAAAACTTTTGTGCCTACATTTGCACATGGAAGCCATATTACAGTATAGTTTCATATACATACTTTTGAGAAAAGGTGCAAAGAGGCCGCGTTTGCAGAAGACTGTTTCATGGAGGGTTTCTTGTCATGTTTCAGGTAATGGACAAGCTCCCTTCAAATTCCATTGATGGTAGCATAACTAGAACTTATATATCAGTAGTTATGCCACTGACATGGTTATTAATCTTATTACTTTCATTACCTTAATAATAAATCACATCCACCTTAAGTTACCTCATAGAGTAATACATTTTTCTGGGCTGCAAATAAACTAATATATATATATATATATATGCGCAAACTATCGACATATGGTATTTTTAAAATCCTAGCAGTCGTTGAATTTCATTCACTATGCTCCCAAATCCACAACAATGGAATGTGTTGACAAATGTGTTTGTGTGAAATCTATTAGGCAGGAGCCTGGCAAACAGAGGTACTAGAAATTAAGTCATGTTAAGTACTACTATACTTGACTCAAGAGAAATGGCACCTGGAAATCTAAAAAAACACATTATTTTTCCTTGTCTTAAAGCACGAATTCAAAGAAGTCAAGTTTGAACCAATTCTTGGACCGGAAATAGCGGAAATCTAGACTAATTCCGTGGAAGCAAAGCTCCTAACAACAGTTAAAGACAGACTTTAGACCCTAAAGTGTTCCTTGCGAGAGGTCTGGAATTGAGACTGCTCAGGACTCTGCTCCGAGAGGAATGTAATGACCCTTTGGGCTATAAACCAACTGTCCTTTCGTTACTCTCCTGAAGAACTCACGATGCAGAAGCACTTTCTCCTTTTTGAGTTTTTCCAAAATAGAACTGTTCTCAGCCGCCCGTCGCGAGAGGTAGGGAAGCACTTCATTCACGGGGCCGTAGGGCACATACTTGTACACAGAGAACCCAGCCTGTCCTGGAATACAAAGTTCTATTCTTCAGCCAAAATCCCTACAATACTCGAACCACCTAATAATGTTATTTTGGTCATTCAAAAATACTAGAAAAATTTAATGGTTAATTAAACAGACTTTTAATTTCTTAAGTACTAATATTAATAGTTTGTACTTACTACTTCAACTCACTCACACAGTAGAATCAGCGCGCATCAACGCCATTACAAAATTACCCACCTCTTAATGTCCTATCAAGCACCACAAAACCCAATTTTCTCCACGCCAAATGGGGTCGTTCAGTGATGAACCGGCCCAGAGGCGAGGGTTCACAGAGTAATAAAGCCCCCCCCCCCCATTACAACCTCAAAGCTGGCAAAGGCTGACGAATCTCCCCCCTCTTGATGGAATGAGATCCCCGGCGCGGGGTCTCCACGCGGCCCCATCTCCTTCCCACGGGTAATAACCCAGCCACCACCCTTCTCCCCCTCGTCTTAGACGGAACTCTAGCATAGAATCCATCCCACCTTCACACGCTACACCCGTGACCCACAAATCCACCGCTCACAAGCTTCTATTCGCTCTAACTCGTGCGACAAGTGGCATTATCTCCGGCGCACCTACTTAGTCCCTACCAGCGGCTCTGCAACCCATACCCAACTAATCACAGACTCAACTACAACGCATCCTGCACTCCACCAACTCACTCAACATCTTCCAATTCAACGCGAATGGTAATAAGAACCAGCAATAATTAGAAGAAGAAAACACTAAATACAACAGTCTTGTCGTGCTATCGGCGACTGCCTTCAAAGGCATAAGTCATCTCCCCAAGACAAGATGTATGTATACCCACCCAACTTACTCACTTACAGACATTCACCAACACCACCAGACAAACAGATGACGCTAACTAAAATTAATTCATTAAAATCAACACAACCACACACATTTAACACAATCTGTTAACATCCCACCCTCTTCTACTAACACAGCCCTGCGGGGTTCTTGTCCAACTTAGCGCGTCTCACAGCTCCCAACCTCCTTTTTAGGGGAGGGGGAGATTTCAAAGCCGACAACCACACATGGCAAACCTTAGCCTGAAAGACCAAGCGGTACCACCATTACCAAACAACATTTTACTCAACAATAAAACAAAGTTGCGACATCCGTTCCTCTCATCGCGGATGTCCCTCAACCGGATGAAATCCACATAAATATCAGTATGACAATCATCGACAAGCCCCAAGGTACCAGGGACTGGTCTTCGTTGAGGGGGGCATTGCGTTTTTACCTCACCAGCGATCATAGAACCATTCATGGTTCCACGGCAGGAGTAAGTGAATGGGTACCCTGATGGGGGAGCCTACTATGTCATGTCTGGGTATGTGGATGAGTGCCCCCTGTAGTGAATACTAGTACTCCATTGACAGAGTTCCGGAATCTAGAAGATTGAGTGTATTTTGTGCTGTGAAAGAGAATGATAGCAATGTAGTGATTGGTTATGTGCATGATGATGCGTTTGCAACTTAAATCCGCCGGGGTAGGTTTCGGCGTATTCACCAATGGGCGGTCAGATCACGACCCCGAGCAAACCTTTGTGTCTGCGCTCACTTGGATCGAACCTTTGCCTTGACGCTAGAAATCCCAGGCCGTACCCGTATCTGGTAGAGGGTGGCCGGAGCTCCACTCAACAAAATAACCAACCAACAATACCCTTAGAACAGAATCAAAGGCACACTTCCAAGGGTATAACCATCTGCTCCCCTCGCTTCCACACTAGAACCACCTAATAACCTTCCACGCACTTCTCCACTCTGATCCCCCCCCCTTCTCACTACCCCAACCTAACCATAGCTTATACAAACAAACATAGGCCAGATACAAAACAGCCAAGTACACCGAATTTACATCCTACATAGAAAACAGACATTCACTTCAGCAATTCCCTTCCTTTTCCCACATCCATACAAATCCATCAGCCAACCAAGAAATTCATTCATTCAAGGATATAGGAAACACTTCAACCCCAATTTCACACTTATCATTGACAACCTCATAAAAGAATTAAACTCAGGCAAAACAGAGCACACTGACTAACATCTTTGCACCCTTAATACACATTAACACTCACATCACCAAAAAAAACAAGACATGGAAACAATACCTTCGAAAAATCAACAAAAAACAAACCCATACTCTGGCGAACAATAGAAAAACACTGCATACCCAACCACTACCAACATACAAATCTATCCCCACCAGGGACAAGAAAATACCTAGCCAAACTGGCCAATGTAAGCTACTTATCCAGAATAAGCTAACTCCCTTCCACCCGAAACGATAACAAAACACCCAAAACATACACAACCTAAATCACAACCACTTTACCCCCCTTCTCCAGACACTAATCGTCAAATCACTCAAAAAGTACCAAGCTGAGGGATCAGACGTCTCAACATTTATCTAAAACAACTTGGTCCTACGGCCATACACTCACAGACATCTTAACAACTCCTGGCCACACATCAACCCCCTCTCCCCTTCATATGCAAACACACACACACACACACATCGCACCCATTTTCAAACCAAACAAAAGTCCGAACGTCCTCTCCTCTTACAGACCTACAATAATTCTCCCAAAACACTTGAAAAACTAATACACAGAAGCAAGTCCATCACCCGTTCTCTCCTACCCCCAACATGGATTCAGAACCTAACAATTCACGACCACGCTGTCAATACACCTTAGGAAGGATTAACCAAAACAGTCGGCCACAATTTAATACAAACCTACAGAGGATACAAACAATCCCAAATAATGCCTTCCACATCGCAAATGGACGCACAAAACTACTCCAATACCCCCACTTCCACGTTAAAATGAAAATGTTCCCCATCGAAGACCACCTAAAGATAAGAGGCACACGATTCTTCAGCAAGTTTTGATGCCCCTCGCACTCTCCATCCCCACACCTACCACCACTACACAATTATTAGCAAACTTTCCCTCAACCAGAATAAATTAAGCGCATGGCGCCCTACCGAGAAAGAAGGCCCGAAAGATATGACGTCACAGACACTGACGCAGACTAAGAAAAGTCTATTACTCAATCTTTTGACCTACGAGGGTCGCGTTTTAATTTATTAATATTTAATTATCATTTTGCGTTATTCCAGCTCGTGATGAGATCATAAAATACGCGAGGGGCCTTCTCGGGGACCTCGGCCCTACACCAAAGCCTCACTCCCACATTTACCAATCGTGTTTCTCTGCTATCAGGGGCACCAACCCTTCCTCCATCCATACGCAAATATAATAAACCCTCGACACCGACTTTGTAATCTCTAGCACAAAGAAAGCAGTGTCCATATCATCCTCTCGTGCCTCCTCCACCACCAACATCTCAATAATTCTTTCCATATAATCTCTCTGGAAAAGGCTTTGCATCATTCCCAAGTGCTGCCGGATTTAACTGAAGAGAACCAAAGGGGTGGGGGGAAGCCAAAGCTTTTCAACCAACATTTTACGCAGTTTTCTAACCTTGTTACACCTTCCTACTTAATCTCGTATATTATCTTCCCGAGTCTGATTTCAATACATTTTTCTTACATGCCCGCACCATCTCAGAACACCCCAATCACACCATGCCTCTCAAGTTGACCGGTTGCACTGTTCTTACTCGAGATCTTTTTTTCTCTTTCCCTACCAGTGTCTCGTTGACACCACCATACTCCTATGCAGCTTCCTGGTACATTCAAGGCATTAGCATTCACTAACGCTCTAGTCCTCCCCACACTTTCTTAGCATTTAAACTTTGTGGTTGCAATCAGTCTTGTGTACCACTATCATTCACGACGCATCCTCTAAAATCATACTCCCTTATCATCACCCCCCAAATGTTTTTACGTTACTTTTAGTCCCAGCATCACACATACATTTCAAAAACTTCAATTATTAATTTCCAATCCCTCTCACTCTCTGCCACTACCAACATAGATAAGAGCCTATCCCCCATCAATCTCACTTGCATTTCTTTCCTCATTCCCACTTCTTTCAGGATAACAACAAGAATATTAAACAGCCATGCCTACAAAAGTGACTTCCCTCTCCCCCTGTAAGCCAAATCAATCCGATCTTAACCATACAACAGTTCTAAATGAGGATAAGATTTCTTCAGATTCAAGAACCCAGCACATTCGTTCTAAATCCACCTTCCTCACCGTCTAGACACGCTCATAATAGCGAACCACAGTGGTGTCAGCGCGCATCAACGGGACTAAAAATCTCCCCACCCCTTTGTCATACCAAACACAAAGCCCTCTTCCCTTTTTACGTCAAAATGGTTCTGCATAGCGATGAATATTATGTTCTGTAAGGTCTCGCACAGTGCGGGCGATGTCCGCGTCCACGCGGACCCGTTCAAACCGTTTTAAATCTAACCTTTCACATGGCACGGGCGTCATCCACAGTGGCAATAAGATTTAAAACGTAATTAATTTGAGCGGGTCCGGGTCGTATGAGGGACATAAAATCTAGTCCAGTCAGGGTTCTTGTCTGGGCAGAACTCGCAGGTATGCTCACTCACAAACCCACGGCATACACACCTATTATAAACTAATAAAACTCCTGAGAAGTTAAGATGTTTGCCTTCTTCTACTCACCGAGTGGCAACGAAATATGATCGCACATGCCGAGCAGCTGTCCGAAACAGATCACTCTGTCAAGAGGGTGGATTCCGTTCTCCGCCATCTTCCTCACCGTGTACCGAACTGTGTCCTCGTTGTGGGAAGCTACCATAGCTGCAACCTACGAATTAAATGGTTGTTTTATATGCTTTAACCACCGATTCAATACCTGATGTTCGATACATATCTCAGTGGAAACCTAGTTTAGTGTGGATTGTAGTCGATCCAAATCAGGTTCACATCCAATGACTGAGTTGTTAACGAGTACAGGTTTGAATCTGGCTGGGGACATATTTGTATCCCTCTGTACTGTTATTTCCATAATACGCTTGATAGCGATTTAAGAGGGCAGGGTGTATCAGATGTTATAATTATTCCCTTTAAATAGTTATCTCCCTATTTTTATTTTCTTATTGCATAGACAAATGTCGACCCTTGTGCAATGAAGTCTTAATGATGATAGGAATTTGTCTCCGAGTGAGGATGACAAAACATAGAAACGCTTGTGAGCAAAACAACAACAACATTTCCAGTACCGCATCTGCAATCAATGCAATTTAACCAATGGCAAGTTGTTACACGAGAGGGTAACACCTCACAGACAGCGACGACAAAAGTCATCATTTATAACCATAGAGGTCTGCTCGCATCAAAATGCTAACAACTTTCTACTCCTTTATACACCGTATCAAGCAAAAAAGCACCCCTACCTTCCCATTTCCCACACGCCAAATTGGTCCCCCAGTTAAAATATCCAATTTAACGAGTAAGACCGATGCACTTGGGTGGTTATTAGCATGGGAACCAACATTTTAAAACTTATTTAACTAATTTCACTATAGTTAAGAATTGCTGATCGAGTCAAGCGTTCCATCTTTAAATGATTTACCTTTGTTGGCGTCCCTTCCGCTTTGTGCCATTTTATTTGCTGAATACACTCTTTGAGGCTCATGTGGTACATTTCAGTCGTCGCTTCAAAGCTTTCACATATCGGGTCTTCATAGCCGAGTTCCTTCGCTCTTTGGTGTTCCTAGGGAGTTCAAAAGCTTGAAATGATCCATTTAGGGATTTAGAGTTTTGTTAAAGCTTCGAGGCATGTTATTGTAGGCTACGGGTTTTAGCATCGATTTCTACAATGAAGACCTACAGTTCGGGGGTAACCAAACCACGAGACGCTGTATCATATTGTAGCTACAAAGTTAACTCTAATCACTGGGACAAAGCTCACCCAATATGGCGTAACTTCGCTTAGTGATTCATATTTCCTTGAAAACGAGAGAACTCAAACCTGTTCCATATAAGCTCCTCTCACGAGTTTAGCTCCGAAGTAGAAGTTTTGTCTATGGCATTGCTCCAAATCGAGTTTCAAGTCGTTGTAAGTTTCCTTCAAGTAGCACTGGTACGTGTTAAATACGATAGCCTTTTCCTGGTTGTAGCGTTTCATCAGTTCCATAGTAAGTCGCGAAATAGCTGGTTGAAAATATGTTTGTTCTGCATCTACCATCACTCTTACGTCATTCTCCTTAGCATACTAAAGGATGAAAGAAAGTGTTAAAAATAAACACAAAAATTAGGGGTTCCTTAATGTCAGGACTATCGTACACCACCCCTTTATAAAAAGGAAATCACGGCCTTCCGTATTACTCTTGTTCACGGAGGCAAATCCCGCCCATTATGAAATTTTAATTCTGTTTCTACCCTGTTCAAATGCTCTAGAATTCAACCATATTTTAATCTAGGATATGAGGCCAAGATAACTTAATCAATGAAAACAAGGTTGTATGTCGAAAGAGGTCACCTGGTTCCTTCCTTTTGATAAACTACGAAAAATCACCTTAAAAATAGTATGCAATCTCCTCATCATGTTGCGAAACATCTCCTCCTCTTCCGTAGTGAGGGCAGAAATGATTGGCTCCAACTTTCCACTATTCAAACTAGGAACTTTAAAGAGGTCCTGAAGCAAAATGTTGGCATCAATAAGACCAGACCACGAAAACAGGTGGATCAGACCCTTCTGATCGTAGGTCATGTTCTGAAGCCACTTTTTAACTTCCTCGTTATCGGTCAGGATATTTTCTTCGCGAAAACGCTTTTCGAAGACGTTCCTGGACACATCGTGGGAAATGATGGCCCCGGACTTCCCGGTGACCTCTTTAAAGTAACGCCGGGCGCGGTAGATAACATCCGAAAGCTGCATCTAAAAAGAAAGGGTGATTGGAGAGAATGCTTCATTTATTTGATGAGGGGGGGGGCTATGTAACGGATACTTGGTGCCCATGCTTCACGGTCTAGGAGGTTGAATGTTATAATGGTTGTTTTGAATGTGTTTTTAACGCCATCTTAGACACGTAGTCGTGTGATACGTGTATATAAGTTTAAAAGATATATGTTGGAGAATGGCGAATCTAGAGTCAGAGAAGATTTTGGGGGGGAGAATCCTCAGGTTTTGTTGCGGCCAGAATTCGACTTTGGGTTGTTGGGTCGGTGTTGTGAATGTCAATCGTGTGGCTGCAGAGTGCAATGTCTTGTTCCCCTGGCTGGATATCGTGGAAAGGCTTTAGATTATGGATGCCTGTGGATCTCCGCTGTGAAAGTGTTGCTCGTGAGTTGCTTAGTGGGAGATTACAAAGCAATACGCCTTTAAAACTCAGCATGAATTCGAACATGGCAGAGTGGATAGAGCGCCTTGTCCGTCTGAATCTTTACCACAAATCAGCGGTTCGCACCTCGCCACTGGATCGATTACAGGGAGTGTGGACTTAAAACATGTTGCGGCGTCCAGAGATGCCACCCATTGGCGGATACGTTGAACTTGGCTTTGCGAGAAGCCCAAAAGGCAAGGCTGTGTCCTTTCTTTTTAACTCCAGCCACCCTCTGTAGGTCAGTCATTTCCAAGTGGACATGACACGATCACCGTACCTGGATGCAATCGTACTGCCACTTCCTAGTTGTTGCATGGATCGTTAGCAGTGTGTGTGTGTGTGTGTGTGTGTGTGTGTGTATGGCATACAATTCCAACAGCGACACTCTGCTCTAACCTGGTCCTTCGGGACAGCCTCACCAAAAGCGCGGCCCCATTTAACTTTGGAACGCTGGCGGGGGCCTACAGCGCAGGCTGTAGGATTAAAGGTTTTCTCCCACTTGGTTTGAGGTAGCAATGCAGTACAATAGCCCCTCCTACGCGGGGGGGGGGGATATGTATAGGATCTTTCAATAAGGTCGCTCGATTTTTAAATGTAAATAAAAACAAGTTGTGTGTGATATATGCACTCAATTTATTTTAAATTTGAAATTACATTTTATGGCATTAAGTGTGGAATAGGACGTCGTTCAAATGTCCGCCGCGGCTTCGCTTGGTGGAACGTATTCGGGAGGCCCAATTTTCGATGACTTTGTCGCATAAATCTGGCTGAATTTGCTGGATGGTGTTCGTTATGTTGACTTTGAGGACATCAACTGTTTGCCAATTATTTGCATAGACCTGCGATTTAAGGTAGCCCCAAAGAAAATAGTCTAATGGCGTTAAATCGCATGATCTCGGTGGCCAGTTGACGTCGCTGCCGCGCGAGATGACCCTGCCCTGAAGTCGCTGGTGCAAAATGTCTATCGTGACGTGCGCAGTGTGGCACCTAACGCCGTCCTGTTGGAACCACATGTTGTCAGTATCCATATCAGGCATATAATCCAGTTGAGGCCACAAGAAGTTGCTTATCATCGATCTGTAGGTCTCGCCGTTGACGGTTATGGCAATCCCATCTTCGTTCTCAAAAAAATAAGGACCGATGATTCCGTTAGACGAAAATCCACACCAAACAGTGACTTTGTTGGGATGCAATCGGTGCTGGTGTATCTCATGTGGATTGTTTTCGTCCCAAATCCATTCATCCAAAAATGGGCTTCGTCGCTGAAGATGATAGAAATCACGTAATGCGCGGAACGTTTGTCGAACGGAACACTGATTTTGATAATAACATTTGATGATTTGCACACGCTGTTTAACGCTATAACCTTCCCCCGTGACTTGCCAAGTACTAATGAACAGTTCACAATGGGGTTGCCAGATGTCGCTTTAACAACATGGCTATTATCGCCTGACAAAGCTTGAGCGTCCTTGTTGAAAGAACCTTTAGATCCACACGCACATAGCCAATCACAACACCGCATTGATCTCCCTCCCCACCTTCCCAGCACAACGAACCCACTCTCCTTTCTTCCGGAGCCTTACCGTTGGAGTTATAAATGCACGCCCTCCTATGTGGATATAGCCACATACTCCTGAGGTGGAACTGAGGAAGGGTTCTACGATCGATGGTTGGGGTCTAAGCACAATACTATCCCCCTCCCCTTCCCACAGGCACGTGGAACGGCTCCTGGTGCCTTCAAGCTTGCCAACAATCGTCACTCTGTAAATTGCGTTGGGATTCGTATTTTGATGTCAACAAATGGGGTTTTATGGTTCTGTTCGTAAGCTCAGGGTTTGATACCACTTTTACATAGTTTTATAACAATGTTCGCTTGTTTAGCGACGTTGAGATTGTTCGCCGTCGTGTAATAGCTTTGTATGTATCTTGTTCATTGCTGTCCGTTTTGGACAGAAACGGTTTAATGGTATTTCTGATGTTGGATCAGACTTAGATATTGCACGCTACGGTTTTGATGTCGGTTTGGCTCGGGTGTCCTAATTGCTTTCGTAGGTTGTTTCTGGTTTTGATGAATTGTCAAATCGTCGGGGAGAAGTTTGGGTTGTAGCTTTTAAGGTTCCCTTTAGGATGCCTTCACAAACTGTTGTATATTGGCTAAGGTGTGAGTAGGTTACGGTCCAGTACTTCGAACTAAGTGGGTGAGAAATCTTGGATTTCGTTCTGCGTGGTGAGTTTCCGGTCCGCTTTGTTATAATATGTAATTTTGGGTATGGAAGTACCGAAGGCGATTTTTAGATTTGAGATAGTGTGAAGTAGAGCCTCCGGGGTTGTTCTAGTGGGCTAAGTTTGCTGAAAAAATCGTGTAATATCTGTGGAAGTTCTTGGATGTAGATGCTGAAAGGTTTATGGGTGGGTATATAGGGGCGTTTAAGATGAATAGGTGGTTGAACTCTTGTGACATAGTTGAACACTGGTGTCTTGGCGGGCTCGAGCCACGAGAAGGTAATGGGTGCCAAACTCTTGCGCAACAAAGTTGTTTTTGCGTTGGGAAGCTATCCAAAGCTAGCTGAGGAGGGGTTGCGATGCAGAGGTTGTGTGGTAGGAAAGTCTAGGTGGCTTGGTTGGTATCATTAGTGCGACGTGAGCAATCACCGTTCCTCTATCCAAGACTTCTCTCAGTCATCTTTGTCACATCCAACAAATAATGTTACACCTACTTAACCATTTTCTCCATTACATATTATGCAGACCACCACAAATAAATACAATACTTTCATACGATTCTGTACTTTAACCCAGCATTCATACCACACATCTCGTAAACATATTATATCTATCACATCAGATTTTACTCCTCACATTTGATTTGACATTTATATTCATGCAACACTACAGGTCTAATTATACCGAACCACTAACTATTGCGGCCACCAACAATTGTCTCCCTGTTTTAATGAGTTACAAACTGGTGTTCAAACTACTTATGGGCCATCTTGTCATTGCGTTATTCTCCTGTACATTCACCCTTAATCCTCCGCCCCCAACGAATTCGCACACTAGGCGTTTCAGTTTATCCTCAGTCTGGGAGCTGGGTTACGTCAGCAAGGACTCTTCTAGCTTACTTATTTCCCCATACACTATCTTGACGTGTAGTGAATATATTTACCAGAAGTTGGGGCCTCCCAAGCGCCGTCATCTTAATAGCAGCAAAACCAGTTCCACAGGTAGCATCTGCGACCAGACAAAAAATAATTTTAATTAGGTGAAATCTATAGGTAACAGGAACATTCTACCGTCAAGATATTGGTATGTCAATGACACGAAGTTAAGCAAAAAAAATTACTCAATTTGAAAAAGGAGTCCAAGACAGGTGGAAAGGAACGGGGCTGGCGATTCCCCCACACTAATGCACGAAATTATAATCCAGCACTTCTATCAATTTTACCCAAGGGTACGTCCACATTTAGGCGTCTACGACGTCCAACTGAAATCAATGGTGACATTCTTCTTCCCCTGCCACAGGGGCCTTTGTGAAAGTCAAGGGGTGGAGCAACATCTCGTTTTCATAAATATTGAGAGAAGGAAGAATGGCTCAGTGGGCTGCACGGGAAGGAGCAGGGCGATTTTAGATCGGAAAGAGGCTGCATAGTTCAGCTGTTTACTCTGAAAGATTGTTTGAGAAGAGCCCCCATCCCCCTCTCGAGTTGGTGTGTGATACATGCTGGTTTTATTAATCTAAACTGGTTAATATTAAAAGTGTGAGCTAGTGATTGCAATGGCAGAGAAAGGGAGGGACGACCTGAAAAAGTCCTGGGAGAGAGAGAGAGAGAGAGAGAGAGATGTGTTGGCATTTTAGTAAATCGCTCTTATGATGACGGCTCTGAGGTCATGAATGTTACGGCCGAGTCGGGGTTTGTAGCAGAAATTGTAATGATTTAGGATGAAGCCTTGGAGGGGCTGAATGTTAAGGCTGAGTAGGGGTCTGTAGCAGAATTTGCCATGATCTATTGTTGAAGCTTCGAGGGGATGAATGTTATGGCCGAGTGGAGGTCTGTAGCAGTAGTTGTAATGATTGGGATGAAGCCTTGGAGAGGCTGAATGTTAAGGCTGAGTAGGGGTCTGTAGCAGAATTTGCCATGATCTATTGTTGAAGCTTCGAGGGGATGAATGTTATGGCCGAGTGGAGGTCTGTAGCAGTAGTTGTAATGATTGGGATGAAGCCTTGGAGAGGCTGAATGTTAAGGCCGGGTCGGGGTCTATAGTAAGAGTGGTCATGATCTATTGTTGTGCCTCCGAGGGGATGAATGTTTGGTCGAGTTGGGGGTAAGTAGTAAGAACGAGTAGCGTGTTTGAAGCAGGAGTTACCATGATTTAAGATGGAGCCTGAGAGGGGATGAATGTTATGGCCGAATCGGGGTATGTAGTAGGACTACTGACAAGGGGGAATTTGAGGACTACACTCGCTAATGCAGGGTTGGCAAATAAAAAAAAAACAGCCCTAAACCCCCCGGTTTTTTTTTTTTTTGCCTTTTCAAGTGAAATTTGAAAAAACCCGGGTTTGGTGTTTGTTTTTTTGTCAAAATTACACGTTTTTTCACTAAAGGAATGCTACTTATCATTATTTTATTCAAAATTCATATTTATGTTTATAATTTCAACAAATATGTATCAAATTAAGATTATTTCTCTGATACTGACTAATAATAATTCATCGCTCCTTCTACAGGTTATGGCTATCATGGGTACCCACAATTCTCGATAGGTGATCTGTTCTTACTATAATATAATTATTAAACTAATTAATTACTAATATTATAAAAATAGAGATGAACGCATATTCAGCGTTCATCCTAGGGCAGAAGGTCCCAAGCAAGCCCCCTCACCTATCATACACAATATCCACCACTTCCTCTCACATGCACTCATTTATAATTATTAACCCACCTTTTTCACACCTGGACACTCACTAATATATACTTTTATACAAGTCTATTTCCATTTATTCTACTTTCATGCCCACAACACCTCACTCACGCCATAAACATCTTCTACATAGTCGTTCCTCCTTTATCCATCTTTCTCACACCAAACATCCCTCTCAAGTTGTACTACCCTCACTCGAGATCATTCCTTTCCCTGCCAAACCATAGTCACACTCCCATATACTACAACATTGGCATATCTGAGCCTTCATTTACAATGCACCCTACCTACTTAATATCGCGCTTCTTCAAGGATGGACTTTAATATCACACACTACGCAATACTCACCCCCTAACACACTCTTTGTTGCATTTATTTTTAGTTCCTTCGTCACACATACCCAGTCAAACACTTCGATTAACATTCTCAAATCTCCCACACTTTCAACTACTAAAACCACGTTATCACCATACACCAGCATAGCACCCATCTCTCATAAACCTTACAGGCACGTTAATAATGATACCCACAAGAGGGTGTCGGGTATAGCATGCGTGGTCAGCTATGCTGCCGTCGACACCGCGAGGGTTGAGTACCGATTCCTGCACTAATGCCCCCTCCCCTCCGAGATCTACGTCTAGTCATGGTCAAAGGTTTTGAGATTCCTATATTTTTCCCTATAAGAAAATTAATAGAACTAATCAAACAATGCATTTTTGTTTTAGTATATTTGTATAGTAATTTGAAGGTGAAATATATAAAAAAATAGAGCCCAAACTCATTTTATTAATAAATACAGTCAATTAATGTGAGCAGTCAATATTTACAGTGATGTCCTTTGTTCTTCAAGACTGCTTCAATTCGTTTCGGCATGATGGAGACCGAATTTGTGAAGATATCTTCACTGATATTGCTCCATTTTTCTTGTCCAATAAGCAACCCGCAAGTGCTGATAATTGGATAGCTTCTGTTTATCAAACGCTAGTTTGATTATCGCCCACGAATTCTGTATTGGGTTCAAATCTGGGGAATTCCCGAGCCAAGGTCCTAAAAGTTCGATGTTATTTTCAGCCAAGAACTTCGTTATTGCTTTTGCTTTGTGTAAAGATGAAAAATCAGGCTGGAAAATACAGTTACTATCCTCAAATTGGTTCTGAACTGTCGGGAAAAAATGCTGATGAAGCACCTTTTGGTACCATTTTGAGCTGATGGCGGTGTTCTTGGGCAAAATTGTTAGTACCCTAGCTCTCTTAGATGAGAAGCAACCCCATACATGGAATGTCCAGATGCTTGCTTCACTGTGTGCACGACACAGGACCCCTGAAAGCGCTCACCTCTTTTCCTCCTAACGATGGATTTTCCAGAAGCTCTAAACAAACAGAAGGAAACTTTATCAGGGAATATCGCTTTACCCCAGTCTTCAATAGTCGATTCTTTATATTTCTCACAAAAGTGGAGCCAATACGTAAGGTTTTCTTGGCGAGATTATTATTCTCCACAGCGCTTCTCCACTTGAGACCTTTGTCAAAAAGTTTCCGCCTCACTGTGCACGTTGAAGCGTTCACACCTGCTTCTTTCCAATCGTGAGCGAGCTTGGCAATGGAGGCAACCTTATCTTTGAGCTAAGGAAGCGACCTTGGTGCCCATTTAAGCTCTCGGGTGTCTAGAAGACTTCTTCAGAGAAATGTAACAAATCTTTTTAGTTATTAATGATCCTTGATGCAATACCTTTAGCAACTATCTCACTACATTTCAGGCTAGTTTTGCGCACATCAACAATGGTTGCACGCTTTTCTTTGCAAAGAACCATTTCTAGAATGGAAAAAGATTCAATCATTTATTTTTCCAAATAAAAATTACGAAATAGATTATAATTACCCCAAATATATATATATATATATATTATATATATATATATATATATATATATATATATATATATATATATATATATATATATATATATTATTTTTTGCATTACAACATAATTAGATTAATAAGGCCTCGTAGACGAGTCGATCGTTATAGCGTTTAAGTCATCTTTTATATACACTAATACGCCCCCTCCTCTACCAGTTTGTCTAAAGAAAGTGGGAAAAATATAGTCATAACTAAAGGTTTTGATATATATATATATATATATATATATATATATATATATATATCAAAACCTTTAGTTATGACTATATTTTTCCCACTTTCTTTAGACCTCTCCTTACAAACTTTCAGTGGGAGACGCCATAGTTACTCTTCTCTTAAGTTCAGTACGTAGCATGTTAAGTAGGAGAGTTGCAGGGCACGTGATGCCCATGCGCCGGACCGGTCCTCGCTTGAAGGGGCAATGAGTATTGGGGAGCAGGGAAACGGAACCGATTCGCGTGTAATAGAAGAGTACACTTAAAGCGCAAATTTAAATGTTCGTAGCTTAAAAAATAAACTTGCCGAAATAAAAGCCGTAATTCTAGAGGGAGACTACGATCTCGTATTCATAAGTGAGACTTGGATATATACACATTCGGGGATCAGTGTTTGTGAATTTGATATACCAGGTTATAAAATTCATTATACAAATAGACAAACTGGTAGAGGAGGGGGCGTATTAGTGTATATAAAAGATGACTTAAACGCTATAACGATCGACTCGTCTACGAGGCCTTATTAATCCAATTATGTTGTAATGCAAAAAATAAAATTAATTTAGCCGTCATATATCGTCCTCCATCTCAAATAGAAAGAGAAGATGCTGCACTCTTTGATATGCTTTTATCTTGGGTTAGAAAAGGGACCACATTAGTCTGCGGCGATTTTAACCATCCAAACGTTAATTATAGTAACCTAACGTCAGATAAAGCTGGGGAGAGACTACTCAACTTTATTCTGGAGAATTTTCTCGTTCAAAAAGTGGAGGAACCAACTCGTGATAATAATATCCTCGATTTAATCATGGCGACTGACGAGTCATTGGTAGAAAATGTTTGTGTAGGAGAGCATTTAGCCTCGAGTGACCATAATAAGATTAGATTCGTAGTAAACACGTGTGTAGAAGTAAAAATTAGTACACAACTCATGCCACGTTTTGGTAGCTGTAATTTTGATACTTTTCGCGAAAGGATTAAGGATGTAGACTGGGGAATGCGCTTCGAGAATAGGTCGGTAGGAGAAATGTACACTGAGCTTCGGCGTACACTCCTTAGTGTAAATTTCGACTTAGTAAAGTATGTGCGCCGTAAGAGCGGGAAGTCGATGAGAGCGCCGTGGGTTAGCCCACTAATATTAAGCTTAATTAAGGACCGAAATAGAAAATTTCAAATACATAAGAACAATGAGTCATTTATAAGTCGGCAAAATTACATAGATTCTCGAAGAGAAGTTAAACGGGCGGTTAGAGATGCGAAGCGGAAATATGAAATAAAACTCGCGAAGGATTCGAAGAAGGAACTGAAACGGTTTTACGGCTATGTAAACAGTAGGACACCCTTAAAAGGTTCAATAGGGCCGATTAAAGACAAAGATGGTCGCTTGACGGAATTTCGGGCGGAAATGTCTAAAATTTTAAATGAACATTTCACAAGCGTCTTTACTGTTGAAGATTCGTCCGAATTAGGATCGTTAGTTGAAGAAGTAGATAATAGTGATATTTGCATATCCGATATAACAGTTAATGAAGTGGAAATTCTTAAATATATTAACCTGATGAAAAAGTCGAAATCACCCGGGCCCGATGGCGTTTACCCCATTCATTTAAAGGAACTTAAGAATGAACTTGCGAAGCCGTTGCGTGCAATTTTCAATCGCTCATTAGAAGATGGCGTAGTCCATTTAGACTTCAAGCGTGCAAACGTTATACCAATATTTAAGAATGGGAATAGATACGAAGAAACGAATTTTCGTCCTATTAGTCTAACTTCGGTAGTTGGAAAGCTTTTAGAATCGGTTATTAGAGATACAATAGTGAGCCACCTCGAGCTAAATAATCTGATTAAAGATTCCCAACATGGGTTTAGGCGGGCGAGATCGTGCTTGACAAATTTGCTGGAATTCTTCCCTAAAATGATTTGCGTTTACAACGAAAGCAAAGCTGTAGATGTAATCTATCTAGACATTAAAAAGGCGTTTGACACCGTTCCGCACGAGAGATTATTGATGAAAGTTAAAGCAATCGGTGTGAAGGGTAAGATATTAAATTGGATTAGAAATTGGCTGAAGGATCGTTCGCAGCGAGTAGTTATAAATGGTGAATGTTCTGATTGGGTCAACGTCAGTAGTGGAGTGCCACAAGGCTCAGTTCTTGGCCCATTATTGTTTCTAATATATATAAACGATTTGGATAATGGCGTATTTAGTACGATTTCTAAATTTGCTGACGACACGAAGCTGGGCAACCGTGCCTATGTAAGATCGGATGTAGAAAAATTACAAAAGGACCTAAACTTGATTGTTAGATGGGCGGATAAGTGGCAAATGCAGTTTAATTTAAGTAAATGTAAGGTGATGCATTTGGGTTGCCATAATTTGAGGGTAGAGTATAACATGAAAGGCCAGGTGCTCGACGTGGTTAAATTGGAAAAAGACCTGGGAGTTTTAGTCTCGGATGACTTCAAAGTCACGAAACAATGCGCGGATGCATGTAAAAAAGCAAATCGTGTGCTGGGTTATATCGCGCGTAATTTCACGTTCAAATCCAAAGAGATAATTTTACCATTGTATAAATCACTTGTGCGTCCACTGCTCGAATATGCGGTTCAATTTTGGGCTCCATACTTAAACAAAGATATCGCGCAATTAGAAAGAGTGCAGCGTAGGGCTACAAAATTAATTCCCGAGCTGAGAAACAGGCCGTACGAGGGAAGACTCAGGGCATTAGATTTGCCATCTCTCGAAGGCAGAAGATTACGTGGCCAGCTAATAGAAGTATTTAAAATATTGAAAGGATTTTCAAACGTTGATTATAGGAATTTGTTCGAATTGGATCATAGGGGAAACACTCGCCAACACGGATTAAAATTAGTGAACAAGCGATTTAACACTAGTATAGCCCAAAACTATTTTACGTTTAAAATTACTCAAATTTGGAATAGGCTACCCACCCACGTAGTAGATAGTACGTCGGTAAATATGTTTGAAAACCGTCTCGACGCGCACTTAAATAGTATAAATATAACGTAGTCTGAGCATAGTAAATAAAAACGTCTTGCAAAAGGAGTTTGGAGCGGAGGAACAACGAGTAAAAATGATGCCAGCGATTTCTCTTGCATGTGTAGTTTAGATATCCATTTTCTTTTCGGCCTATCCTATGAATAGTCTTACTATCCTAAAATTAGATTTTCACCACTAGCAGTCGAGGGTTGCGGAAGTTGAGAAGAAAAACTTTCTATCACCCCCCACCCCTAGGTTGAAGTAGTTAATATGCATGACAATGTACACATGTAGATAAGTGTGTACAGTAGATTATATATATATATAAAAAAAATAAAAATAGAAATAAAGATATAGCATGTTAGAGATACACTCGTAGATAAGTGTGTATCGTAGTTATGGATGTAGTGTAGCGGACCTTAGGGTATTTGCTGGTCCTAGATTCTGTAGTTCTCTTTAAATTTAACTTAAAAAATGCCAATGCTAATAATAATAATAACGAAAGGTTTGATATTTAAGATACATTCATCAGCAGAGCCCAGTGAAGTGAACACTAATTTCAAACACGGCGCCTTTCGTAATTTTTATCTATCCTTTTATGCACCCGCAAGCGGATGCCGGATGGCATTAGGGGCTTATGTACCCCTTTGACCCAATGCCTGTAGGTAGATCTGTGGCTATATATCTTTCAGATATTTTCATCACCTTTTTCACAAATTGTTTGCGTTATACATTCTCCTTGGTCTTGCGCTTTAAATTCGACCCCCCCCTCCCAAACAATTATTCAATAAGGGATAGAGTCCGAATTATTGCGATTTAGCTGCCCCATCTCTGCCTGACATCATGTTTCAAAAACGTGATGTCAGAGATGCTCCTATTGATTTTCGACCTTTTCTTTCTCAAATAATCCGAGTTGCCAATCGACCCAATCCTTCTATTGGAAGGGGAGGTTCTGTGTTAAATTCTGATGTATCGCAGTTCTTGTTTGGGCCGTAAGAACACGGTGAGACGCCTTCCCAACCAATAGAATCAAGAGATTTGTACTAACCCGACACTGCATCGATACAGTTGAGAAACGTCTCCATGTTCTTCTCACATTGAGCTTCATTGACGTAGAAATACGTCCTGGCAGAGGTCATTGGATAACGACGGTCGGCAAATTTCCTATTGGGTACAAAACGTTTGTGAAGATTTTCGCTTCCTTCTTCAGACTCGCAACTCCTGATAAACAAAAATAAAATAAAAATGAGTACTCGCAGTCAAATTGGCTAAAACTAATTGCTAACAACTGTAAGAAAATAGTTACCACTTACAAAGATTAAGGATGTTCTGCATTAATGAAACAAAAGGTGAAATGGGGGTGTTTTGAATGCTAGGATCGAAAACTTAAATCTATGAAAAAAAGAACGTATGGCAGTTAGAAAAAATCCTCTTACAGCTCCGATGCAAACCAATTTTTAAGTTATTTTTAAAGTAAAACTTGAAGAATTATAGCATTAGAAAATAAGATATTTGATGTTCCTCGCCATTTTTATATAAAAGACAGGTAAACCATTAAAGGATGCGATGACTTACATGCCAACCAATACCAAATAAATTGAGGTAAACTGACAAATGATTAAGCACAATTTATCTTTCGGATACACGTAATCATGCATATGAATATTCAATATATGTTATCATATATATGAATATTCAATAAACGAGAGTACAATTTCATTCTCCCCAGCAGGTTAAGAAGCATACATAATTTAGTTTTGCAACGACAAAAAAAGCCATCCAGAATAATAAAAACTGACGTGTCTTATTTAAAATACTCACCTTATTCCGAGGATGAGTAATTGGTTTTAACTTTTAGCTGCTTATTAATCTCCCTCTTCTACATTTGCCTCGCATGGACTTTTGTTTACTACTAATAATACCTTATTTAAGGTACTTGCAATCCCATAAGTTCATGAACACCTTTTGTTTACTGGATGGTTTGTTTTTAATGTTTTCTTTCCTCTCTAGTCTCGTTAATTTCTTTGTTAATCTTTCTTTACCACTGGGCAGCTAAGGAATTGGGAGTCTTAATTTGTGGGGAAAAACAACAGGGTGTACCAACAGAGGTCATTATAACAAAACTACAACCATCACGGTTAAATTCGGTATCGAGATGAGTGAGCAGAAACAAATCATGGGAAAATGATAATGTCCTGTTATTGTGGTTACTTATAACTACGTCACAACCCTCTAAACAAAGTGAATACGAAGGCAGCGTGAAAGTGTGTGGAAGATTAACCGCAGATCCACCTGCTGGCGTTGGGAACAGGAGGGCAGTGTCAGTATCCTAGCCTGACACCCCGTTTGCAAGCTCATTAAGATAGGAGGCACACTGCGGGACCGGGATAAAGTCATGGTAGCAAAGATAAGCCACATATAAACTAACCACCACACGCTTATTTCTTTCTTTTTTTTTATACCGTGAGTGCGAAGACGCGTGGAATCTGGCCAAATGCGTGCTGCCGAAGAATCTACTACGAATGTTGATCGGTTTGAGATTCGGCCCAACGTGAGTCGAAGACAGCATTCTTGGAGAGGAAAAAAAAAATGCAAACAAAAGAGACTTAAAGCAGTCAACTGAGAGTGGTTCTTCGTATCCCTCAAAAAACAATGGTTCTCGATCTATTTGTACCCCTTTAAACCCGGAAGCTAAATGAGTCGATAGCGTGAGTTCTTGATTTAGTTTAACAAACTGGCAGGGCAGTTTGAAATTTTCCCATATCGAAAGAGGAAGCTATTTACATCTAGGTTGAGAATCACTGATTCAAGTCAACTTTCCAAACCATGAATGCAATAATTGCACTTTTGAACCGTTAAGTTGTGCTCAAGCCTAAAAACAGAACAAGAAAAAACAAATAATACATATCAGCCATAAAGCAAACCAACCCAAAATGACAAATATCCTTGGGGGAAAACAAACCTATTAAAAGAAATTAGATATACTCCAAGATCCTTTTATCTACGTACACTAACACACAAACGCACAGGCCAATAAAGGATTTTCGCTGTTCTTGTAAATATTTTATATCGGGATAATAAATATTTATAGTTCGATGCAAACCATACTATGGGAGCATTTCGCCTTCACAATGCAGGGTCATAAATCTACCTGATGATAGGAAAAGTGCATGCATACAGGGGAGGCAGATAAGCACATATAGAGGTTGCAGATAAGCATGCAAGTAAATTTAATGGATTAGTTTATAACCGAGTATGAGTTTGTAGCGTGTGTATCAGGAGGATAGATATAGAACCCAGATTTTTAGTCGGTCGATATCCATTTTACTTTTCAGAGTTTTTTTGGCAATAACCGTAATTATTCGGCCTATTCTAACAAAATTTGAAACCCTTATGTTGTTTTACATTCTCTTTCGAATGATAAAATTGCCAAGGTCCACCCAAAGATAGTTTGGGAATTATTGAAAGTTTTATAGGTCATATGGTCATAAGGTGATAGTCAGAATAATTGAGAGCACGCGAATTAGGTATGTTGACCTTGTCTTTTTTTCTCTTATCCAGATCAGGACCGACCCCGAAATTTAATTAGCTCTTCCTTTGCCCAAGCCTGCCCGTCCCCACCCTCCACAAAACAAAGGCAGGCGGACACGAGTGATCGTATATACCCTCAGCCAGCGCAGAGGTAAACAAATATCTCTACGGCACAAAGGAAGAATGGAAGGGAATCACATATAAAGGCGTTTAAATACTTTAAAATGACCCAGGTTATCCCAGTGCAAATTTGATTTGTGAAGACGAATAACGAGTACAGTATTAAATGGAGGTTAAAGTTTCTTTAACACAACCATCTAAATAGTGGTTGGATTCATATCACCAGGCACCTATTGATACGAGGCAGGAGAAATTGAAAATCCCCGTCTATTTTAATTCTCGAAAGGGAGATTGAATGCATTCATTTAACCTTATCCTCATAAGGTATTGAAAAGCAATAAAAAGTTTTGCATATGAAAAAGAATAATGCAGTTGAGACATCAAAGATGCCCTATGTAAAAATTGGTTGTAGTTACAGTTCGAAGAATAACCTACAATGCTACGCCCCACCACCACCCACAAGAAATTGTATTTTTTTTTTTATTCTGGCGTCTTAAAATTAGAGCGAATAGGATGAAGGAAATGAAGTACGGAATTCCATTATATTATGCACAATTGTCCAGCAGTTCTGCATAGAACCTAAGAGGAAAATAAGGACAAAAATAAAAACTGGGCCAGACACTGTTAACCAATCCAAAGCAAAGGAAACAAACACCAATTTATTTATTTATATATATATATATATATATATATATATATATATATATATATATATATATATATATATATATAACAAATTATTAATATAAACAAAATACTCGCCTACGCTATTATTTTGCCCCTTTTTCATACTCCCCTCTATCTACAATGGTGCCCAAAACCGGTAGGGATGGGGGGGGGGGGCGTTAGCCCTAAAAATGTGGAAAATATATATCTGCAGACTCTACTGCAGGAGTCAGATGTGGGGAGGGGACACAATGCACCAGATGTCAGCCGCAGGGTCGCCAATGCTACCACTGAAATTGCTGGTACCAAATCCCTGCCCCGACGTCAGAAGTTCAACGCCCTATCCACTAGGCTAAGGAGGGTTCTCCTCAGAGTATAAATCGGTGCCCCCCCCCACCCACCCACACATACACATTTCTCGAAAACCATCATTCGGAAAACAGAAAACGTTGATCAGCGCCTACCCCACTTAACGGAAGACTTTTTTTTAACATTACATTTAGAGGAACACCAACGAGGGCATCTCAGTCAGCAAGTTTGTAATGTGAGGAAAGCGGTGAAGTTAAAGAAAGTGAAAATGTGTGGAAGATCTTTTATTACAATTTTTTATCACGGGTCCTAGGTCAGATGATCCCTACAAACCCTGACGGATGGGGTGCCAGTCTCTGGAACTAGTCCTGGAGGGTAGGGGTGCGAGTGTCCGAAACTAGTCCAGGAGGATAGGGGTGCGTCTCCAAACTAGTCCTAGAGGATAGGGGTGTGACTCTCCGAAACTAGTCGTTCGTGGAGGATATGGGGTGCGAGTCTCCGAAACTAATCATGAAGGATAGGGGTGTGCCTCTCCGAAACTAGTCCTGCGGGATGGATGTCTCCGAAACTAGTCACGGGGCATGTGGTGACTCTCCGAAACTAATCCTGGAGGATAGGGGTGACTCTCCGAAACTAGTCGTGGAGGATATGGGTGACCCTCCAAAACTAGTCCTGGAAGATATGGCTGCGAGTCTCCGAAACTAGTGTTGGAGGATTGGGTGTAACTCTTTGAAACTAATTCTGGGGGTGGGCGCGAGTCTCTGAAACTAGTCTTGGAGGATAGGGGTGTCTCTTTAACTAGTCCTGGAGGATAGTGGTGTTTCTGAAACTAATCCTGAAGGATAGGGGTGTGATAATCCAAAACTAGTCCTGGAGGATAGGGGTATGAGTATCTGAAACTATTCTTGAGGGATAGGGGTGCGACGCCGAAACTAGTTCTGGAGGATAAGGTGGTGTCCGAAACTAGTCCCGAAGGATAGGGACGTGTCTCTGAAACTAGTCCTGGATAGGGATGCGAGTCTCCGAAACTAATCCTGAAGGATAGGGTGTAGCTCTCCGAAACTAGTCCTAGATGATAGGGGTATGAATCTCCGAAACTAGTCCTGGATAGGCCGAATAGTTATGATGTTATTGCCCTCCCCAAATAATTCCATGGCTAACCTTGGCAGGGGTTGTGACTCAGAAACTAGTCCTGAGAGGATAGGAGTGTCTCCGAAACTAGTCCTGGAGGATAGGGGTTGTCTCCGAAACTACGTCCAGGAGGATAGGGGGGTGTCTTCAAACTGGTCCTAGAGGATAGGGGTTGTCTCCGAAACTAGTCCTAGAGGATAGGGGTACGAGTCTCCGAAACTAGTCCAGGGAGATAAGGGCGTGAGTCTCCGAAACGTCCTGGCCGATAGGGGTGCGAGTCTCCGAAACTAGTCCTGGGGGATAGTGGTGTGAATCTCCGAAACTAGTCCTGGCGGATAGGAGGGTGTCTCATAAACTAGTCCTGGAGGATAGGAAGGTGTCTCGTAAACAAGTTCTGGAGGATAGGAGGGTGTCTCATAAACAAGTCCTGGAGGATAGGTGTGTCTCCGAAACTAATCGAGGTTTTTGCGTGATGCGGCCTAGACTAGTCTTGAAGGATGGAGCGTGATGGTCAGAAAATATTAATGGAGGATGGGACGAAATGTAGCCGAAGCGAATCGTGAAGGTTAGAAACTAGTCCTAAACATGTGACAAAAGATACAGTCTTTCTCTAAAAAAAACCTCTCCTTTGTTTTGCTTTTTTACTTTGGGTATTCCATCGAGGTCGATGATGACGGATGCCCTCATAATGAGGGCATCAAACTTACACTAGGTTTAAACGAGTAGGTGTGTGTGTGTGTGTGTGCAGTCTTCGGACCCGTATCGTGACCGAGGGGAGAAAGACCCTGTGGCAGGGGAGGCTCGAGACGACCAAGCTTCATCCTCGGCTCCAGGGAGCTGCCGAGACACCGGTCTGTTGGTGTCGCCTATAGGCACTGCCGATCTTGATTGTGATCGAAGTATCCTTCCTCTAGCCTTTGCCTAAAAAGGCAGAACCCACAAGGCAGTGGGGAAGTGGAGTGGTTGGTAGGCGCCAGGGCGTGTCCACACACCGGTGGGCATGCACGCCGTACCTCTGGGGCCCACTGTCGCTCCAAGATCCCCTGCTGATGAGTGAACATTGGTAGTCGTTTTTCTCGATGAAGCCGCAGTTGTAGTATTTCTTGCATTGGCTCGTGAAACAGAAGAAGAGAGTAAGTCGGATTTAGGTCTTTGTAGGAGGTTTTCTCGGGAGTTTGCGGACTTTTAACTTTGCCGTTTAATTGACTGTTTGCTCTTTTCTATTTGCTGGTATTTTGTATCGGATCGTTTGACGTTTAACGCGGTTTTCCTTATTTTGAAGCACTACTATGTATATGTGCTTGTGTTTCTGGCACTGTATAATGGGTATTGAAGTACTAACGTGTACACTATGCCACTACTACTAATGTGTGGAAGATATATAGAAGCTGCAATTGACATCCTCCAGATGTCAGCTGCAGCATGATCAGCCAATGTGAGAAAATGGTTAAAGACATAAAATGCCGTTGTCCGACGCAAGCGTCCCCACGACACGTCTCCAATTTCTGACACCCACCACACATAAACCAATTAGCAATTCAGTCGTACTTCGCAACACAACTTCAATACAAGGTCGCTTCTTTCCAGTACCTCCACACTCCATTTTTAGGGGAAGATCTGGAAGTAAAAGAAATCAGACACTGAAGTTTGCGATGTTCTTTATATTACATACAGAGGGGGAAAACGTTTTCATTTTAGACAGAAAAACTGAAGTGCACCAAATTGCAGCATCCATTGCAAGGACGGGCTTGTAATCTCCCTGCAAACACTTGTCATTTACATCTCAAGCATTTACAATCTTTTAACAAACACATGTAAACTACACTGCAAGCATTTGTAAATCTTGCTGCAAGCACTTACAAAGGGACTCATTTAAGCCTTCGAGTAATTTCGCTCTTTATTCAACAATTTTGTTTTTGTTCAATGTTCTCCTCATTATTCTATTCCCTTACTTCGTGCCCTCGTTGGATTACCAAAACATATTTTTCCTCGCTCAAAGAGCCACCTGCTCTCGTTGCCAATGGGAGGCAAATTTAGGAGAGTTGCGCCCAACCACTCGCCAAGTAGTTTCTCCTCTGAAGAACCTTCTGGTTTTCGTTTTTAGAAGGATTAATCAAATTCTACAGGAAGGGGAGGTCGGCGAGCATCAACACCACACAATAATGCATTTTATTATGACTGAGAGCGATCGTGGAGACAATGGTGAAGTTAGGCAGAGGGCGAATGACAAAGTGTTGGACCCTCCTTAATTGCGCACGAAGGGATGGATAGGGTGTAGTGCTTGCAAGCAACCCAGCCCCCGACAAATCAGTACATTTTGATAGGACTCCCCGCATGGACAAACATGATGCAGTGGACATCTAAGCTATTACATGCCCCCCCCCCTTGTCCCAAAGGACGAAGTGGATCCCCGGTGATATATCTTCCACCCATTTCACCACTTTCTGTACAGTTCTCCCCTTAGGAACAGGGGGATCTTGCCCTCGTTGGTCTTTCGCCTCTTCGTTTTGAGTAACTGATTACAATGGACATTAAAATTCAGCCCCAAGTATGTGCAACCCGATCACACCACCAGAATATTCTGTCAACACTCTTTGGTGAAATCCAGCCAACAAAGTTAACAAGAATAGAGGTAATTTGTTTCTTCGCACTTGCTCAATCCCGTGCAAGATTTCGCAAGTAACCCACAATCGTCCTTTGGATGCTGGCAGATATACTCATCCCCTTCACATATAAAACTGCCAATACGTTGACGCAAAGCTGCCGACAAACAAACACCACCAATAAACAAAACCCATTTAACGGAGATTAAATTGGAACCAACCTAAACAAATGGTCAGCTTGACGTCACCCATATAAAATCAAGAACGCAGCATACAAATAATCCTCGCTTTTAAGACCAAGTGTGTTGTTAAATAATACCAATACTGCTGCCATCTCATTTAAATAGTTCTGGGTTGTTGTTTTGGCATCTCGAGAACATGGATGGAATATTTTCGTGTGGAATATGATGAAAGTCGGAAACGTTGAAATCCCGATTTAAATTTCATTAGTTAACGGTTGATAATAGGAGATACAATTGGATTCGCACCTCTTCCTCACCATAGATCCCCATTGCTTTTCCCTTTTTTATTAGATAAGAATATCTACGAAGATACGTGAGCTGGCGCTGAATTATCCTTTATGGTCACACCGCGTGACCCAAGCTTGTATTTGCTACCCTAAGAATCAAAACATTGTATTAGACGACCGACGCTTTTACCAGGAAATTTACACAAAATACCCTCGTCCGTCGCATTTACTACGGAATGTAGACAAAATAAATACCTTCGTCCGTCGCTTTTACCAGGCAATTTACACAAAATACCCTCGTCCGTCGCCTTTACCACCGAATTTATACAAAATACTCTCGTCCGTCGCATTTACCACGGAATGTAGATAAAATAAATACCTTCGTCCGTCGCTTTTACCAGGCAATTCCTACAAAATACCCTCATTCGTCGCTTTTACCAGGCAATTTACACAAAATACCATCGTCCGTCGCATTTACTACGGAATGTAGACAAAATACCCTCGTCCGTCGCATTTACTACGGAATGTAGACAAAATAAATACCTTCGTCCGTCGCTTTTACCAGGCAATTCCTACAAAATACCCTCGTCCGTCGCTTTTACCAGGCAATTTACACAGAGCTAACGGGAGTTTTTCGGAGTCTCTGCCTAAATGCAAGAAGCCGGAGATTTATTATTCTATCCATATTTTTATTATTATGGTTTGTAGTATGGTAGATGTGCATGGATGGTGTGTGGTCGTATTTGGGCCCTTTTGTCCAGAGATAATGATAATGGATTTGGTGGATGAGGGTAGCAAAGCAGGCAAGTCATTTTTACAGGCCAGGAGCAAATATTGAGGAATCACGATCACCCATCACAGACTACGAGGAACAAGAGGTAGGTGTGTATGGGAGCCAACGCGAAGGGTTCTCAGGGGGTGCTGATAGGGTCACCTAGATTTAAGGTCATGCCTCTATGTAAGGACTTTGAACGTGGTGAGTCTGTCCCGAATGAGGAAACCAGTGCGGGAGTTACATGGGGACCCCCCCCCCAGGGGGAGGGGAAAGGGCAAATAAAAAACATCTCTAAAAAAAAAAACAGGGTTTTTTTTGCTTTTTTCAAGTGAAATTTGAAAAACCCAGGGGTTTGGGTTTTTTTTTTACAAAATTACATTTTTTTAAGAAATAAATGCTACTTATTATTTTATTCAAAATTCAATTTATGTTTATAATTTCAACAAATATGTATCAAATTAAGGTTATTTCTCTGATACTGACCCATAATAATTCATCTCTCCTTCTACAGGTTATGGCCATCATGGGTACCCCAAATTCTCGATCAGTGATCTGTTACTGTGATCTCTTCTTACTATAATATAATTATTAAACTAATTAATCATTAATATTATATAAAAATAGATAGCTATTCTTTTTCTATGTTATTCTAATGCTTGTAGCATTTGTTTTTTGAAAAAAAAACCCAATAAAACCCGGGTTTTTTCAACCCTGCAGGGGGGAGGGGAAGAATACCAAGGGCTGCAAATCTTTGAATCAGTTGAAGGGGGGTGGGAGAAACCTGGGGTGATCCAGCTAGAAGGGAGTTGCAGTAGTCAAGGAGGTGACGAAGGCATGAATGTGGTTCTCCAAGCTCTTGTAGTGAAAGTGAGAGCGGATGCGGCGGGGATTTCCGACCAAAGAAGAACGAGGATTTACAGACGCTATCAACATGAGTTGAGAGAAATGACTATCGAAGTCGACGCGCAGATATTATTTTACTGTATCGAAAAAAGGGCATCGAGATTAAGATGAGAGTAATCGATAGTTCTTCCATAAGACAAATCCGCGGGAGTGCCCCCCCCCCCCCATTAGACCAGTTTTCTCATGGTTGAGTTTCAGAATGTTCTCCGGGAGCCATTAAGTGCTGATATCATAATCGGGTTAGTAGGTTGCTAAGAGTCTCGGCAAACGAGACTAGGAAAAGGAGAGATTTGCCTAGTTTCAGCTTGGAAATGAAATGAGAGACCGAGAGGAAGGTGCAGAAGAAGAGACATTTGCGGAACACCAAAACGCACACCGACCGACATATATACATAGGTACAAAGGATGCGATGGTTGATTTGTTGTTGGGCATCATTCTCTCTTCCACATGTCATAGTAGACTCAGATGCGCATCGTCCTCGAAAGAAGCAATACCATGGCTGAATTTAATCCTAAAAAAAATATTGTAAAAGGCAAGCTTGGGATTCAACGGGGAGCTCCAATGCGAAGATCTCCGAGTGGTTGGGTGTCAATCTGGGGACGGTGCAGAGGATCGGGAAAGAGTTGGCCGAGTCAAGCTGTGATTACGAGGGTAGGGCGGCTCGGAAACCACGAGATCCACGATATTGCCTTGTTTACCCCCCCCCTCCGGGGTGTGGGGGAGGCTCAGATTAAAAACGGAGGGGTACATCTAGTACCAGGAGTTGGTGTTGTCCTGGATCAAGGAGGTGGCCGTTGAAAGGCCGTACGTGTAGGAGCAGGACTGCACCATACCACACAAACAGGAGGACCCAATCGTGGATGTCATTATAATTTCTTTGGCCACATCACCCCATCAAACATATGGCCATCCTAACTCCCCAGACTACACCCTACTGGACTATTATATGTGAGGCGTAGTTGAGAGAGAGACTAACATGTTCCATCCACCACCAAGGTGGAGTTTCGGTCGAGGATCACCACAGTTTTCTCCCAGTTAAACAGTGTGTGAGGGGGGGAGAAGGGCTGCAGCTTGTTTCGACGCCGCCTGGAGGACTTTCTGTGTTATTTTCTTCCAAGTTCACCAGGCGACAACTTACCCCCATCGCACACCCTGTATCATCTCATCATTTCCACTGTGAATAAATAGAGTAGGAGATGAAATATACGAGCGGACTCCAGAGACGCCCATAAATTCACAGAGGGGGTGAAGAACAGTGTCAAATGTTACCGAGAGGTCCAGAAGTACGAATGGAAGGCTGGGGAGACCAGCGTGTTTGAAATCAGATGGTACTATTCCAGACTTAAAGGGAGGTAGTAGTAGTGGTTCGCCAACCTGCCTTTATCCAGGCTCTCTGACCGGGTAATGAAAGACATAAAGGTCAGTATGACAATTGCTGAGGAGTCCGAGGACACCACGGGCCGGTCCTCTTTGGGGGGAAGTGACAGGAAGTTTTATGTTTCGACACCAAACAGCGTTCAGGTGGAGTCTTGGTCGCCCAGGGGTAGAGGGACCTGTTATGTGTCAGAGGTATGTGGATATAGATACCCCTCGGCAGGATTCCTTGGAACAGAGTGTGTGGTGCTGCGAAGACAGGAGAGGAAAGAAAGCAGTGCTGTAATTGGCTGTGTGTGATGAGAGATAAGATCTACCCACCCCAGTACAGGGCTGAGCAGATTTCTACGCGAGGTGACGTTTGTGTCCGCTTAGCCGGGATCGAATCCAGTACCGCGACGTTAGCGGACCAACGGCGTATCCACTCAGCTAGCGAAGATAGGGGCGGGGGCTAATTTTACCCGTGGTGCGATGGGGAAAGTGAAGAATGTTCGAGCGAGGGAGGAAGTGGGGAGAAGGGGCGTATGTCCATTAAGGCAGGATTGGCGGGGGGGGGAGGTCATTTAACTGCCAAATGCTTAGTTTAGGCTAACTTGATTGAGAAAAAGAACAAAAAAAAAATCCAACACCAAAAGGCAAAAACTACAAAAGAACACTCGGGTGCCAGAGGGAGGCCCGCTTCTCAAGGGGTTTGAGCGTTGCGTGCACCCAACGCCCGAAAGCTAAATACTCTGAAGGAGGCTCTCCCCCTCCTCAAACTCAATCGATACACAATCGGAAGTGCACGAATCCGTCCTGAGTACAGGGGATAAACGGGGACGCGACACCGCCCACTCGAGTTGGGCGCGCCAAGTTACTCAGATTGGCACATTCAAGAAGAATGCAGCGAACAGTCTTGGAGGACCAATCAATCACCACGGCAAGGCTCGGGCGAGCGCTGCGTCCCACGACTGTGTCCGATTCGAAATTGATTATCCAGGAGGAGAGACTGAGAGAAAGAGCGGAGGACTAGGTTGAGGTCAGCAGCCTAACGGAGAAAGGAGCGGCGTGATCCATAGTCATCTGCTCTTGGTTAATGGAAGATAGATGATGATGATGATGATAAGGCTTGGTGGCAGAGTATGTGCGAGGATTATGTGAGAGAAACAAAACTGGATGAGGAAATGGTCAGAAATTGCTTTGGGGGGTTGGCTTTGGTAAGGCTATGAATTAGGAAGGGTGAAGCGACAAGGTCAAGCCATGTGTATGTGGGGGATGAGCAGAATTATGTGCATGTGTGCCTGTGGGGGATGAGACAGAATTATGTCTATGTGTGGGCGTGGAGATAGAATGAATCCTAAAATGTCAGGAAGTCACAGATGAGAGGCGATATGGTAGAGGATATTAAAATCTACCAGAATAAATAAGGATGCAGAAGGGTTAGACGTCACGTTAAAGCATTCACTCAACTCATCCAAGAATCTGTCAGCGGTAAATAATGACAACTCTTAGAGTAGTGTTTCGGAAGCAAGGTTACAAGAAGAGCTTCGAAAGTAATGGGATATTCGATTTGAATGGCAGGATATATATATATATATATATATATATATATATATATATATATATATATATATATATATATATATATATATATATATATATATATAACAGTAATTAAAGCACTCCCACATCCGGTGCCACTAGCAGCGTGAATGAAAGATTATCCACGATGGGACGCAGCAGCAGAATGGCTGGCTGTATTACCCTCGAATAACCTCGTTTCCGCTAGGCCCCAAATGGCCAACTTCTTAGGTGAGATGTGGCCACAAATTGAATCAACCTTAAACTGCGAAAAAAAACATTTAAACGGATGAAGTGAGTAGGCATCATAGGTGGGCGTTATCGCGATAACGATATCGGGTTATCGGTTATCCGATATTTTTCCGCGTTATCGATTCATCGGTATCGCCGATACTTTTGGTTCCAAACTAGCGATAATCGATAATTTTAGTTTTTGGTTCCAGTTTAGGACAGGGGCGAGCCGCGCGTGCCTTGGAGGCAGAAATATGTAGGTCCGAGCTGGGAGGAGGATCCTTAAAACCTATGAGGAGATGAAGGAGAGCTTCACCAGGTAAGAAACTAAGAAACAGTATTCAAATATTCTTACTATTGTATTATAAAATAACGCTATATATAGTCGATGATCAATAATGTATTATAATTTTGGATTTATCGGTTATCACCTTATCGGGCGATAAATTTATCGCCAGTTATCGATAATCGCCGATAAGGTTATCGTTATCGATATATCGGTTATCATGATACATTTTTTTCGTTATCGCGCCCACCTATGGTAGGCATAGTGGGAAAGGACAACGTTTGTAGGAGGGAGAGGAGCTGGTTCGAAGAGTGTTCAAGTGTGTTTGTAATCTCTTCGCCTCGGAAGAAATTGGGAAATGATTTACAAGAGAAAAATTTCATGAGTCCTCGTTAATGACTTCAATATACCTATATACATTATTCTGTGGTAAGTTGACGGAGTGAGTCTGATACTATATACGAGGGATAGCGAAAGCCTTTTAAAACTGCACTTGAGTACAGGGAAAGTAGAGAGATTGGCGTTGAGGGAATCATCTGGGTCCGAACGGGAAACAGGAAGTGAGGGTTAACAGCCCTGAAGGGCGCATTATAAATACTTATTATTATTGGAGGCAGGAAATAAGATTTGAGGAGACTGCTTGGAACACATGGGATATGTTATTAAATAAGGAAACACTGATGCAGGCACACGGTGAAATCAACGAGGAACCGCAGCGAATAACAGTTAAGATAAGCAAATTCACTAATTCCCAAAGAAAAGTACAACCTTCAAATAGAATGCAAATATCAATAGAGAAATATGAAACGGTAACGGACCACAAAGAACAAGCAAACAGCTTCCCAGCAACGAACTGTGCGAAACTAGCTAAAAAAACAAGAGAACCACCGCCTCCCCAAAGACACATGCTTAAGCACTACAAATACCACCAGAGAACAGGAAATAAGAGAAACTTTGGAGATTTTGGCAAGCGATATTTGGTCAGTTTCGATGTACAAAATTGGCACGTTTATACCCTTCAAGGTCACATGAACCTTGCTCTACGAGACTACAATACATGGCACCCTATCGCTATGAAGGGCAAACTGACAGTGAGGTCGCCTATTAAACCATTGGCCCATATCCGGGATTAGTCGCTTCTTATTCTTATGATACTCCCTAGGAGGGCAGGATGTTGATTCTCTAGTCCTAAACAGAGGCTAATATTTGCGCGTGGGGTCATTAATGTACATCAATAGTGTATATATTGAGCACAAATCTATTCATGATGCCCCCCCCCCGATAATAAAAGCTGCAAGAACCCGACTCCAACTAAAATCTCCCCCGCCCATACGACGACTATCCATACCTAATGTGGCTTAACGTTCATGGGTGAGAATTGGAGCGTCTCCTCAGGCCGCATCTTAAAATTAAGGAAGATGAAAAAAGCCTACCAAGTAAACAAATTTTACCTGATGTGGTAGGTTCCGGAGTGTACAACTCTTCTGAAATCACCTCCATTCCGCAATGAAAGTACGCCCCATTAAATTAATATTTTTTAAGGCGACAACCAACTAGGGCATAGCCACCTGTCTCTAGCAACCCTTGCGCCGAGGAAATAACTCAAAAACAAGGCGCATTCGCAAGTGCGAACGTTTGAATCCCCTTTCATGACACTTCTGCGGCTCGGTTTTAAAGGCGATTTAAAAGTCTTGTAATAAGGAAACCCTTCTTTAAAGACCAGGAACTTATAAGGCGCGGCAATAAGGAAACTCGTTTTAAAAGACGTGTGAATAAGGCACAGTATTTTTAAAGACGCAGAGTAAGGAAAGCAGTTTTTAGGACGCGGGAAAAAGGAATCGCATTTTTTTAAAGGTACGGAATAAGGAAACGCATTTCTAAAGGGGCAGGAATAAAGAACTCCATCCTCTAAAGACGCAGAAATTAGGAAACCCATTTTTTAAAGACGCAGAAATAAGCAAAGGCCATTTTAAAAGATGCGGGAATAAGGACACCCATTTTAAAGACGTGAATAAGGACCGCAGGAATGACATTTTTTTTAAAGATGCGGAATAAGGAAACTCATTTTTATATGAACTCGATTCTGCTATAGCCGGTCCAAAGTCACCAGTTATAGGTTAGTACTAATAGTTAAGCAGTTATGGGTTGGTTGGTTATTGGCCTATAAGTTATTGGTTACCAGTTTATCGGGTGTTAGTTAGTTGTAAGTGGTAAGGAGACGGTTGGCTAATGTTCACCGGTAGAGATCGACTTTGCGGTTTTCCATCCAAGTACTAAAAGGGCCTAATGTTGCTTAACTTCGACGTAGCGCCATTGGGGTATTCGGTTACCAGGCGCTGATCTTGGGCTGACTCCAATTTGGGGGGAATATTATGATCTCGCTTGATTTTAGTAATGTAGGCTGGTTAAGAGGACCGGTTGGATTACCCGCAGGAAAAGGAATCTCGGAAGGCGGATTGAGGACTCTTTCTTGGGCGGAGAACTCGGTAGGCTAGGCGCAATGAATTCGATTGAACTTATGTCGGGTATTTGAGGCAGGCCTAGTAATGTTCGAGTCTATTTCGACTGTCCTTGACCGACTGCCTGACTGATCTCTTGAGATCTACACAGGGCTATATATAATGTATCGAAAAGAGTTGGCGTGGCTCGCTGTTGGCCAATGATTCGGTTTAGGCGGAGCTTACTCTACTGAATGTTTATTTGTGTGTGCACGGGGATAGAGAAAATCTTTATCTCAAATTTCGAGAATAAGATTTTGTGTTTCATCAAGGTTTGCTAAAACCTTGGTGAAAAGGTCTGGACAGATATCGCGAGGCGTGTAAGTGTGTATTTGTTTTGTCTATAGCCCTTTACAAGAACAGTATACATATATTATTGTTTACATGATCAAATGTTGTATATTATTATTTATCTGACAAAATCACTAACTCTATAATTTAAGAAGAGGATTTTTTTGAGGATTTGAATAATAATTTCATCTTAGTTTGGTTATGACTGATGTTTTTTATCAATGCTATTTCTAATAATTCTTTTATAATATCAAAAAACAAAATTGTGAATTTCGGAAATAAATATAAGTATCGAAATTTTGTGAAATTTTTAAAACCCCCAAAATTGCAAATGGTGAAGTTCAGTTTGTTTATTATTTATATGAAAAAATGTTAATATTTTTTTAGATTACTTGCATGCGGCATAATTATGTGCGTGACCCTTTCAAGCTTTCATAGGATTTATATGACACTGATTTGTGAGGCTTCATTTTCAATCTTATTTCATCTTGCAATGTGGTGCTATACTGTAATGAAGGCAGATCGCTTTACTGAAAAATGTTAATATCGGAAATACAAGGAAGCAGAACATTTTGACTCCTTTTCATGGAGGTCCTGAAATGCATTCAGGACTCACGAAGTGAGCTAATGCATTCATGTTCATCTTTCGCCCCACTTCACTAGCAATTTTCCCCTTTTCCACACCCGTCTATTTTCTGTTATTATTTGCTCTCTTAGAGCCAATTGTACTGATCTCGCAACCCAAACCTCTCTAAATAACATGGACTCATTCGATAACATTTATTTTAATAATAAAAATGGGTTCAGAAATTGTAAGTGTTGCTTTTACCCAATAGCAGAATAAAGGTGAACATTATATTGCGGTTGATGGCAACTATAAAAGCGCCAATGCTCAAAACAATCATGTCGCCATGGCGACAAGTGCCTAATACACGTATTTTTTCACCTGAAAATTATTCAATTATAGCATGGTCATTTATTCTTCTCAAAATGGAATGACTTTTTTTTATTCGTCCTTGCATAATTAAATTAATCGTGGCGAAATTAGATAATTCCTCTTAATTGGCTTAGATAATCCCTCCATATGTTTTGTAGGTTCAGCAGTTACCCCTGATCTGGTCAGGCGATGAACCTCCCGCAAGTTTCCCCTTTCCCTAACTTCACCACTTTCATTACCCCACCCCACCCCCGAAAAAACCGGCACTCGAATGCTTTCCAAATCGAAGTTACTTAATATCCTGTATCGTCCTCAGACGGTCGATAGAGGAGACATAAAAAGAAAAAAATCAATCTCAGGAATGAAGAAGACCAGCAAAGCTCAGTTCGAAATACGAGGGTCAGGAGGGCACGTTTGAAACCTCTCCGGAAACAATTCCCTACGGGCACAAGTATTGGTGGGTCCAAATTTAAACCCACAGGGTTAATTCAGGGTCTAAAACCAAGGATATAAACTGTTCGATGTTTATCTCTACGGGGATCTAATTTAACGTGTGATCCGAACCACGCGCGGCTACCATGACAACCGCCCATGCAAAATCAACCCGAAGCAAGACACCATCCGTCGACTTACCAGCTTCGACGTGCCTTAACTTCGCTCGGCGCTAGCTCAATTAGTAACGCGGAATTCAATCTATGACCAATATTGTAGTATGGGGTGTGGTAGTAAGGGGGAGGTACAACCTAAAATATAACCCCAGACCCCCTACGCTATAGTTTCAACGCCCCCCCTCTTTTTATCGTTATTTTTTTCTTGTCGCCGCTATGATGAATACCTACAAAAAGCCTACCGGGTAATTACCATGACAAAGCCTATTAGATTACCTCAAAATGCCAGGTCAGTAAAACAGACTGAGACGACACTTAAAGGAGGTACCAGCCCCTCACAAGCAATCCCTAAGGTGAGCATCGGCAGAAAGTATCAGGTAAGAATGTGTGGAAGGTCCAATCTAATGTATCAAAGTGACTTTGGGTGGTGGGAACCAGGCCACGCAACTCTCCAGAACCTTCCTGGCTGGTTAATGAAGCCCACCTCTGGAAGGAGAATTGAAAAAGAACGAATAATTCGATCGCATTTGCAACCGAACAGCCCCGGGCTTATTGCCAGCATCTCCGGTTGTTCCAATGCCTAAAACTATCGCTTACTTTATTTAAAACCGTTTCTGAATTACAGTACTTTAACGACCTAAACTCATTTTAAAACTCAATGCTGTAGTTAACCTCGCCCTAACATCATAACTTAATCACTAAAAAAAAAGATCAAAGCAGTAAACTAATTTTGTAATCATTCCACTACGACAAACAGCAATAAGAATGCAACTTGGGAAAACACCAATTAAAATCAGTCTTTCTAACCCAATGTTTTGACTCCAATCCGATAGCTGGCTGTAGGTGGGGAAGAGAAAGCACAAAGTTAACAGATTTACTCTCCCAAAATTATGAAATTTGGCATTCGACCAGATTTAGAAATACACGAGACACTGGTGCCTCCGATCGACATTCAATTCTACAACAAAAAATATCGCCAAACTCGGTTCACTACGTCAGGATTAAACACCACCAATACAGTTAGCAACAGAGGTAAGAAGCCTCTCTAGATGCTAAAAGGTTAAAGCCTTAGGGTGGTGTTGGATAACAGGTAAAATAACATTCCCCTTTTAAGGGGTTACTTAACACTATATACAGGGAGATCCGAAAGTCTTTTCACTCCCTCTAAATATTGTTTTAATTGTACCCGTTTGATATTATTATAGTGTTCTTATTACTTTTCGGTAAGGGGTGACAAGGCTTTCGGACCACCCTGCATATATTATACATAGGCAAATCTATCACACATACATATTCTCACACGTTTTCTTATCATGGGGGTTGGTTCTGGTATATAAAGAAAACAAAATATTTTAGTGCCATATGGAGAAGGTTAGTTTATTTGAACCTAACCTAACCACATGGGTTTAAGTGGCGGCAATAATATGAGATGTATAATGTAGGTAAGGAAGAGGATGCATATGTAAATAGGATTGGAATCGTGAATCTAAATCGGGGGGGAGGGGGAGATAAGCATGAAGGAAAGAGGTTGTTAGTACTGTGGGTTTGTGGGTGTGATGTATGGCATGAGAGCGGAAGGTTGCTGTTGTCTAAGGTCAAAAAGGTGAATGTGAATGCAAGAGTTTTTCCCTAGAATTTAAAGAGTAATAGCAACGAGGCCGCGTCCTATTGAAAGTTTCAAAGATCTGTACAGAAAGTGAAAATGTGGGGAAGATATACAGCCTTAGCCAAAATCATGGGGGCAGGTATGACAGGGGAAGAATATGATTGAAACTCATTTACTTCATACTTGACAAAATACAAATAAACATTTTTGCGTAGATTCTATCGATAATTAGTATTTTATGTTTCATTTTTGCTTTTATAAACGTTTTTATACGTTTTTGCATACTTGTGCATAAGTGGTTGGGGCAACCTTTTGCCATTCAATGCGTGATACTAACATTTATTCTTATTTTTTTCAGTGATTATCTTATTGTTAACTTACAAGTGGCAATTTTTTGTTAAAAATGTCTCCGAAGACAGATTCCTGAAGCTCAAATCATTGCATTGCCCAGAGAGGGATTATCCCAAGTCAAAATTGCAAGAACATTGAAATGCTCGAAAAACGGTGTCCAAAGAACCATTAAAAGGTACAATGAGACTAATTCTTTTTAAAAACAGTGATGGTCAAGGTGGCAAAAGGTGTACAACTCCGAAGGAAGAGAGGTTGCCGAAAAGGACATATCTGGCCGATAGGAAAATAACCCTTTCTGATGTAGCTGCTGAGTTTCAGGCAGCAACAAACAGATACTTGTATAAAGACGCACAGTGAGAAGAAGGTTATTAGAAGCTGTGCTCAAAGGACGTAAGGCTAGAAAGTAACCACGGCTGTCTCGGGTGAACAAGAAGAAGCGATTGTCTTGGGCAAAAGAGCAGGAAGATTGGACTGATGATGATTGGACTCAAGTTGTTTGGTCTGATGAAAGCAACTTTGAGGTAGGTTCTCCACATTAGTTTCCAACAATTTATTACACTTGTACACATTTTTATTGGATGCCACAATTTTGATTGGATACGAATAAAGATCAGTAAAATTTAAATTTTTCCGCAGAGCTTTGGAACCCCTGGAGCTGTTTATGTTCGCCGAAGGGTTGGGGAAGCTTATGAACCGAGATGTGTTGTTCCAACAGTCAAACTTGAAGGTTGCAGTGTAATGGTTTGGGGCTGCATATCGTCTTCAGGTCCAGGGTTGTTGTTCACTTGTGAGGACCGAATGAATTCCAACACTTACACCAACATGTTAGGCCAGGTTTATCAACCTTCCTTAGGTAAAACTTTCAATGATGACATACCAGATGGTGTAATCTTCCAAGACAATGCTCCAGGCCAGACATCTAGTCTCAAAGGGTTGGTTTGAAAAGAAAGGGGTGACGTTGTGGAATGGTCCCCTCAATCTCCAGACCTCAACCCCATTGAACATTTGTGGTCACACTTGGGCACAAGAATGGGGGTGCCCAAATGTTCCTCAAAAAGTGAATTAACAGACAAAATTGTGCAAGAGTGGCAGAAAATTAAGCCAACCACCTGTGCCAACTTAGTTTCAAGTATAGAAAAAAAACGTAAACAAATTGTAAAAATTGAAATGTATAGAAGGAATAAAGCCAAGGTAGAGGAAAACTAGTTTAAGACTGCGGGGGCATGGGACCGAGGCATGCTGAGCATTGCAAGTGCATGGGAAAATTCTCTGAGTGGGTGTCTTAGAAGGATAATTTGGGATTGTTGCGGGAAGCAAAAGAGGGGTTTAGAGCGGGTAGGCTGTGTGTGTGTGTGTGTGTGTATGCACCAAATATTTGCACAGACAGCCAAAAAAACAAGGGATAAAGGGTGTAGCGTATGGTGGGTTCAGGGCTCTGAACAAAGCTTATAATCGTGTAGATTGAGAAGCAGATGTTAAGAATGTATGGAGTCAGTGGTAGACTGTTGGATAGTGTGAAGAGTATTTATGTTGGAAGTTTGGCATAGTTTAGGGTGAAAGATAGCCTGAGTGA
This sequence comes from Ceratothoa steindachneri, assembly GCA_963969495.1. Lineage (NCBI taxonomy): Eukaryota > Metazoa > Arthropoda > Malacostraca > Isopoda > Cymothoidae > Ceratothoa > Ceratothoa steindachneri. The sequence continues at coordinate 22,121,796 of OZ018319.1, forward strand.
GTGGTTTGACAAGGTTTTGTGATTTCATCTTGGCTATTTAATATCTTTATGAAGGAAGAAACGGGTGTGAGAGTGATAATGGATTGGCTCTATCTATGTTGGCAGAGAGTGAAAGGGATTCGGATTTGTTAATCGAAGTGCTTGGCAGGTGGTGATGTGTGTGGTTGTGACTAGAAGTAAATTTAGAAAAGAGTAAGGTATTTGGTGCTGAAGAAGTGGATGTGATATCCGTGATGTCGTCCTTGAACAAGTGCGAAGTTTTAAATAAGTTTCTAGGATTTAGTGTAAGTGATGGTGGAACGTATGGAACATTGTAGCCACAAGGTTGAAATGGTGGGAAAGTCGGGAAGGGGGGGGGGGGGTCAGAGAATTGGTGAATGATTAGATTTTGAGTGTGGAATGTACCAGGAAGTTGCAAGAGTTGTGTAAATGTTGGTGTATGCGAGTGAGGAGACAATGGTATGGAAGAAGGAAAGATCTCGAATGAAGGGTGTGCACATGGACTTGTGAGGGATGTATGGGTGCGTGAAAGGTGGATAGAGTGAGGAAGGGCTGGCTAAGAGAAGTTTATGGTGTGAATGAAGTTGTTTTCCGACACACCAACTAGATATTATGTACGGTAGGTGTGCATGGAAGGGATTTGTGATGGGGCGTGGTAGAGGCCTTTTGCCCAGGAGTGAGGTCGAACTGGATGAGTTGCTACAGCACATCTTCACCGTAGACAAAATAAAGGGGGTGGGAGGGAGGGGCAATCTTAGTGGCGCTGACCCCCGCTTTGTGGGGAATGGGTTAATGAAGATTTAGTGAAGAAATAATAATATTAAAATGCATCTCTGACAGATAGCAAACGTCAAGTTTGCTATCTAAATGGACGAGACACCCAACCCAAAGACTCGGGTCGGTGGCGATAGTACAGAGCCGCACACAAAGGCATACAAGCAATCATTCAAGGTAAATAAAAACCGGGAAAACGGATAAAAAAAAGAGAAAGTCAAATAATCAGATGTAAATATCTTTCTACACACGTAACAAAAGGTTCTAAGAAACACCAAACATTTAAACATATGTACAACGATCTCTGGATAATACTTCAATGTAGCGAGAATTTAATATACACATAAGAAACGTGCATATCTATTTAGGGCATGTGATCATGTGCGAAGTAAAGAAAGGGTAATAAAAGTGTTGCATTTACTGAGGGGAATTTTTAATATAAATGAAAAGCAGAAAAGGATTGCCAAGGTGGCTCCATTTGTTGTGGAATAATTGTGGAGAGAGAAATATCCTTTGATATAACAAATAAAAATTACACAATCAAGAATTTGTATGCCTTTTTATTTGTTCTTGACCAAAGGGGGTATATCCTTATTTATCTAGCATCATTATCACTTTACCACATATTTTGTGCCATATTTACCATAAGCACGGTCTTAAATATCGCCTTATTTATGGTGTTTTCTTTGCTAGTGTTTAAAATTGGGTTTTGATATAAAAAGACTTAACACACTCAAAGCGAATCGTTACGAAAACTAGAATTTATAATATAAGTATGACCTTTGCCTTAACTATCTGTGCAAAAACAATGAAGGCAAGTAGTTTATAATAAGTACATATAACAAAATGACAATATTTCAGTTCAGGAAATACACAAGTTCGTTAGTCATTCATCGTTTCTCAAGAGACATTTTTACTATTTGATTAATAATTTTTCAACCATTTTTTACCTATTATATTCGCTATGTTACTCAGAGCTGTTGTGATCATTTTCAAATTTACAAAAGGTACGCACCTCCAATCCTTCCCCATTAGAAAATTTAACCCTTATAGCAGAAATAAATGTAAACAGGTTATAAGGGACGCCGACCATCGGCTTACGCTCATAATTTGCACTAATGAACACGGGCCTTCCCGTGTGACCAAAGAGAATTTCTGGCTCCAGCTGAAGCCAACGAGAGAGAAGAGCGACCAGTTACCTGCGCCTCGTCAGATAAGGGTGTTCATAATCTACTTTCTCTTTCCGCCAGAAGTAAACTTGTTTAGGAACGAAACTCGACTCCAAATAGGGCGCAATACCACTCATCCAATTTGTGAAGGAATGAAACCAGTTTGTTTGGAGCAGAGATTAATTCAATTCATTTCAGAATTTATCCATCCTTCACACGCCCAGAAAACTAGTTTGCTTCCGACGTTTCTTCTCCCGCTGATATCCATAGCAACAATCATCTGTCTTTTAATGTCAAGGCGGCGCGATTCACTGCACTCTGATTCATCGTCGAAGGACTTTCTTCGAAACCTACTTTCCTCTATTGCCTGGCAAGTTTTTGCCCTTCGCTTAACTTCACTAGACTTAAAGACCATTTATTGCCGTTGCGCATTCACAAAATTCAACATACATACAGTGCATTAAAAGGTTTAATTCTCCGTAGCAATTTTCACCGGTCCCTCTTTTTATGTTACTATATTTTTGTATAATAATAAAGTACAAAATCCAGTCTCTGGCCTTGTAACTTTCCTCAGTAAAAATCCTCAAAATTCACTCCGTTTTGGAGGCCAAATCATATAAATCTTAAAGGTATACAATTTAGTACCAGTAGTGCATACAGATTTAGTGGTCCGCAATTGGCACACTTGAGGTCCAGAATCGGCCACAGGACGATTATTTTTACTATTTTATGAAGCAAAAAAAAAATAAATAAATAAATTCCAACACGTATTTTTCGCTCAGAGACCCTTTCCTATTCTCGATTTCGTCATTATGCGGTCGTCCAACCGTGAGGACAGCGACAATAAAATACGCTAATGGTCTTTGTGGCTATTGATTAGCTTTTTTTAGACTTCCCTTTCTTATGTTCTGTTGTTTCTACGAGGCAATGCATAGACATATTTAACTGAGACCCCACAACACCCCACCAGAGGACACATTAACGATTAACTAGTGGCTGCAGGGGTGGGTAACAAAAGCCGGGTGTGTCTAGCCAACTTGAGGCTGAAGATTACAAAAAATAATTAATGGAGTTTTTGAGTGACCACCGAAGATAATGAGGGGGGGGGGGCACAAGAAATAAAGGGACAAATACTGCAAAGGCAAACCTTGTTATTTATCATTATTATTAATCACGCCATCTTTACCTGTGGCAGGGCCCCCTGACCTGATGCATAAAGATCAGAATGACAGTCCTGGTGATTTGTGTGTGGGTCAAAAAGAGCGATAGTGTTGTTTTGTCAACCCTGGAGCATGGAACCATTCGTGTCTCATGGGAGAGCTACACGTTCTGGCGCCAAGGGAGTGTGGATATAAAACCCTTAACGTCAAGTTCTCTAGATGGAAGAGTGATGTGTTGCATGTGCAAAGGCGGAGGGGGGGGGGCATCGGAGTTGTGAGTGGCTATATTGATGACGTATGGAACTGACTGCGCGCATGCGTGATGGCGCCCAATAGTAATTGGCGGAACCCCTCTACGGAACAGGGTTTTACATTTAAGGGGGAGTCGGGGCCATTAAGGGAAGAACCGACTAATCCAACGAGGGCAGGGGCATTCTCATGAAGAAACCATGGGAAGAACGGACAAAAAGAGAATAAGCCCCCTAAAAAATAAAAAGATCATGGTTAAATTGTGCTGCTTTAGCAAACTCCTTTATTTCCGAATGTTGGGGCATGGAGGGCACGTTGAAACTTTCCAAGTATACTATGGAATAAAGTGTGAAGCTAACGGGTACAATTATTATGGTGGGGGCAAATTACTTAATCAACTGAAATAATTACAAGTGGGTGACAAAAAGCGTAAAATTCCAAGAGCTTGAGGACTACCATGACATCAGTGCGCAAAGATTTAACGCCCCCCCCCAAATCGAATCAGATTCAGCATTAGAAAACATGGTGATAAAAAAGGGAATTAAAAATAACAATAATAAAAGCCCCTCAAACTGCATAAATTGGGAAGGGGGATTGGACAGCTACAGAAACAGTCAGATATTACTGATACTTAAAGGGTACAAATTTGTACCCCGTTGCTGAATTCCAAATGTTTCTCAAGATAGGAGAATTGACAAGAACTAATTTACAACCCCGAGGGTAAAACTTTTACAACAGAACGGAGATAGCAATTCCCCAACAGAATGAAAACTGTTGCCTTGGGCAACACATCCACCTCATCCGCTATTAATATTCTCCGTGATACCTATTAATAAAAATGCCTAAGTATTCATTGGAGTCCACATTCCTGTACTGATACTGGGTGAAGAGTATTTGCGTTCTTTAATTAAATCAAACAAAATTTCTATTTTAAGAATGTCATCACTCGGGTTCTCTTCGATTGATATATTCAAGGTAATAAATTTGTTGCAAATGCCACCCGTAATGCACATAGTGGAATTCTTTTCAGGGTCTTTGACCCAAGCGGTACATTTGGGTCAGATGAGAGATGAAATTTAGTTTTTCAGACGGTGAGGCGTTAGCTTACATCCGAAACCGAGCCGAATAGCTATAAATTTCAATCTTTAGCGGTAAAGATTTAACTTTTATCTGTCCTCCTTGGCTCTTGGCACCGCAATTTAGGGATACATACAAGCCTATACTGCAAAAAGTGATTGGATTAATAATTTCAAGCCCCATTTTGATTAAAAACATGCAAAATAACAATTTTTTATCGTCTCTCAATTAATTTTCTTTTTACCGCAATGAAGACCGTTATGGGACGAAGGGGAGCAAGGAGAGAAGGCCCGCTCCCTACCGAGCGCCCCCCTGCCCCGCCAAAACAGTAGTATCCTGTTTTAGCTGCTTGTACCCACTCCCCCACCCACATATTCTCATCCACTTGACTTCGCGTTAAACAACGTACACAACGGAGGTATGCGGTTGCAATAACAATCCTTAGCCATTTAACATAGACTCAGCACATACCGAGGATGGTCGCTTCTCATCCAAACCATGTAAACGAATCCAATAGACCAATCGGAATGGAATGGCTTTCAAAATACTTTTACTTTGCAATTTTACACACAGATGCACATTATCTAAAACCCTTGAAAAATGCACAAAATAATAAACCCGGAGATACCAATCTCAAAAACAACACGGATTCAGAAAAGATCACACACAACTAAAACCTCATACAGCACATTCCGGACATTTTCAACTAACATCCTCGCCTACAATCCTCCTTGCAACAATCGACATCAAAACCTTCCACACGGTACCTACATATTTAAGTGCAAAATCCTCAACAACAACCTCATTAACGAGAAAAATGCCTAACAAACTTCAAAGCGCACAATTCACGCGTACTACCACTTCACAATTGCGTCCCCCAACGTACCATTCTATAAACCCTAAATTTCATTATTCGTGACCGATATTCTGCAAACACAATCCACAATTAACCCAAAACAAACACCTGCAACAGAGACATCACAACACCCCGAAGTGAACACAGTAACGACAACACTACGATAGAACAATAGCTTAGACAAAACCGAAGGACAGCCTCGGCTCACAAATCATCGGTGACACCCCGAAATGACACTGGACGAAGACTCCCATCAACCTTTAAACAACCCCTCCACCCTCTTGGGCAAAACAACAGACATTGGCCTGACCTTGCCTCGCATAAACCATAATAAATCAGAGAAGCCCTCTAAAAGCATCACCTATGGGCAACATGAGTCGCCAATCACACACTAGTTATACAATTCACCTGCACTCCCGTCAACTACTCGGCACCAGCTTGGCACCCAACACTATCCAAACAAGCTCTCAACTCCCATACCACACTTACAGGCAGAAACCAAAATAGTACCAATATAAGTAAACATTTAAACATGCCAGGAATCCAACACACATCAGCGGAGCAATAAACAATCCGATCTTAACTACCACCTTACATCAAAACTACCACTACCCAGACTAAAAAAAAATCCCAAGAAACTAATACCCCAATAATAATTTAATAAAAGAGATCCACACTACCATCACCCATAGAGACTTACTATCTTTCTAAACATCCTAAATGAACCACCTCCTCGAGTAGACAAATCTCGAAACAGAAAAGAGTAATTTTAGACAAACAAGATCAAGCCACTCTTCCATTTTCGACCCAACATCATGTAAAACCTCTCGCTCGCCTAGTGGATACGGCCTTGGACTTCTGACGTCAAGGCGCGGGTTTAATCGAAGCGAGTGCGCACACAAAACTTCCAAGAGTGTCATGAGCTGGAGCCCATTGTGCGAATACACTGATACTCCCCCGCGGGTAGTAAATAGCTCCACACGCACACACACCGCAATCATTTTTTCGCATTCGATCTTTACACCACAACATACCTACTCTCTCCTCTGCCCCCCCCCCTTCCCGGTGGAGTACATAGTCCTCTATACGGGATAATCATATCCCCATACTACTGGGGCCTCTGGTGGCTTCGGCGTTGTCAGTGAATGTCATCCTGATCTTTATGTGCACTTCATGATCCGATCGTGGATCTCGTCCAAGGTGCGGAGGAATGGCGCTTCATACCAACACCAAACATGCATCACCTCAACTGCTCTAACCTTTCACAAGCACGAAACTCCATCCGCTCACAGAGGGGCGTGCGACCCGGCTCGGGGGGATGTAGTGACATATTTAGGGGGGTGGCGCCTCACAGAAGAGAAATAGGGAGGTGTGTGCAAAATATTAAGTAAACACGGATCTCAAGAATTTTCTGAATGGCTGAAGTCTCCTCCGGCTATCTCTGATAAAGTGTGAAGGTGAATACCCAGTGTCATGGTACCAGTAACTTCACTCTCTACAACCTCTATTTGATTTTTTTTTCTGGAATATTTCCTGTTACGCAATGTAATTTTCTTCTAACGTGATTTTCATCCGTTTTCAACATCTTTTCAGCCATCCACCAACATCCTCCTATAAACGGCATCCAGAATGACGTTACGATGTTATGACCAATCGAGGCTCTTCAAAATTGGACTAAAAATCGCGAAGCAAAACCTGAACCAATTCAAAATAAATATGTAAAACGTTTCGATTCGTGGTATTCAAAAAAAAAGGGTGGGGGACAGCGATTTTCACTACTAGCATCCAGTCACGTTCAAAATATCGTTGGAACCATTATAAACGGACAAATGGATTCCAGAAAAACTCGTCTTCGATTAATCCCACGTAGCATTAAGATTGACATTAATGGCAATTGCTGAAAAAAAAAGCAAATCTTGGCTAATCCCCAGGTATTGTTTGGTTTTGACAGAGAGATAGGCCCTCTTAAACAACCCTTCCACCCTCTTGGGCAAAACAACAGACATTGGCCTGACCTTGCTTCACATAAACCATAAGTCAGAGAAACCCTCTAAAAGCCTTTTCTTAATTTCATTCCAACGCAGAGGCAGTTTCAGTGAAGGGCTAACTAAAAAGAGGCAAGAGATGAATAGAATACTGAAAAGGCCTTTTTGGACTCGAAACACTGAAGATGACATTCAAGATGATCTTAGGACTTTCTGAAAAGGCCTTTTTGGACTCGAAACACTGAAGAGGACATTCAAGATGATCTTAGGACTTTCTGAAAAGGCCTTTTTGGACTCGAAACACTGAAGAGGACATTCAAGATGATCTTAGGACTTTCTGAAAAGGCCTTTTTGGACTCGAAACACTGAAGATGACATTCAAGATGATCTTAGGACTTTCAAAACGTTCAACATGTGAGGGGATTCGACCCATGATTAGTTTTCTGATTATAATTCCCGGACGATTTGGGAGAACCTTGGCAATTATATCATTCGAAAGATAATATAAAACATAAGGGTTTCAAATATCATTAGAATTGGCCGAATAGTTACGATATCATTGGCAAAATGTTACCATCCGACCGACGAGCCGACATAGTAATCTAAAAATTTGTTTGATTAAACACAAACAACTTTTCATGAAAACGAAAGTTTCTATTCATGATATTTTTTTTAATAGGGGAGTGGGTCATCCGACCCGAGAATCTTGGTTACTCTCCCATACAACACCATATTACACCAACTCGACTTACAATTACACCACATCGAGTGCGGTTAATCGTCGGATTGAGCCCCTTGATTCGGGTCGTATCACGGTGGCTGCCATCCCCTGTAAATACCGGCGTTTCGGATTCCACGTTAAACTGTATAGGGCCCCCACTGAAAAATAAAAAGCATCTTAAATGAGTGGTGCAGATCGGTGGTAAAAGGGGCTACCTTTTTTTTTATTCGCGTGCACGCGACTCTATGTCGGTCGGTAACCATTTTACTTTTCAATGAGTTATTTGGCAATAACCTCGTAACTATTCGGCCGATTCTAACGAAATTTGGAACTTGTCTTATATTCTCTTTCGAATGATTATAATTGCCAATGTCCTCCCAAGGTTAGTCCGGGATAATTAAAAGAGAACAAACTATGGGTCGGATTGCCCCGACTTTTTGAAAGTCCTAAGATCATAAGTCAAAATAATTGAGAGCACGCGACTTGGGTCTGTTGACCTTGTTAAAATGTGATAACTTTTTAGAGGTATTCTGGATGAAGCCTGCTATAGATGCTGTGGGCTAGGTGCAGGATCTGGTTGAATGACTCGGATGTCCTTTTGAAAGCCTCGGTGGCTTCTGCCGATGTCCTTTTGAAAGCCTCGGTGGCTTCTGCCGATGTCCTTTTGAAAGCCTCGGTGGCTTCTGCCGATGTCCTTTTGAAAGCCTCGCTGGCTTCTGCCGACGTCCTTTTGAAAGCCTCGGTGGCTTCTGCCGATGTTCTTTTGAAAGCCTCGGTGGCTTCTGCCGATGTCCTTTTGAAAGCCTCGGTGGCTTCTGTCGATGTCCTTTTGAAAGCCTCGCTGGCTTCTGCCGACGTCCTTTTGAAAGCCTCGGTGGCTTCTGCCGATGTCCTTTCGAAAGCCTCGGTGGCTTCTGCCGATGTCCTTTTGAAAGCCTCGGTGGCTTCTGCCGATGTCCTTTTGAAAGCCTCGGTGGCTTCTGCCGATGTCCTTTTGAAAGCCTCGGTGGCTTCTGCCGATGTCCTTTTGAAAGCCTCGGTGGCTTCTGCCGATGTCCTTTTGAAAGCCTCGGTGGCTTCTGCCGATGTCCTTTTGAAAGCCTCGGTGGCTTCTGCCGATGTCCTTTTGAAAGCCTCGGTGGCTTCTGTCGATGTCCTTTTGAAAGCCTCGCTGGCTTCTGCCGACGTCCTTTTGAAAGCCTCGGTGGCTTCTGCCGATGTCCTTTTGAAAGCCTCGGTGGCTTCTGCCGATGTCCTTTTGAAAGCCTCGGTGGCTTCTGCCGATGTCCTTTTGAAAGCCTCGGTGGCTTCTGCCGATGTCCTTTTGAAAGCCTCGGTGGCTTCTGCCGATGTCCTTTTGAAAGCCTCGGTGGCTTCTGTCGATGTCCTTTTGAAAGCCTCGCTGGCTTCTGCCGACGTCCTTTTGAAAGCCTCGGTGGCTTCTGCCGATGTCCTTTTGAAAGCCTCGCTGGCTTCTGCCGATGTCCTTTTGAAAGCCTCGCTGGCTTCTGCCGATGTCCTTTTGAAAGCCTCGGTGGCTTCTGCCGATGTCCTTTTGAAAGCCTCGGTGGCTTCTGCCGATGTCCTTTTGAAAGCCTCGGTGGCTTCTGCCGATGTCCTTTTGAAAGCCTCGGTGGCTTCTGCCGATGTCCTTTTGAAAGCCTCGGTGGCTTCTGCCGATGTCCTTTTGAAAGCCTCGGTGGCTTCTGCCGATGTCCTTTTGAAAGCCTCGGTGGCTTCTGCCGATGTCCTTTTGAAAGCCTCGGTGGCTTCTGCCGATGTCCTTTTGAAAGCCTCGGTGGCTTCTGCCGATGTCCTTTTGAAAGCCTCGGTGGCTTCTGCCGATGTCCTTTTGAAAGCCTCGGTGGCTTCTGCCGATGTCCTTTTGAGAGCCTCGGTGGCTTCTGCCGATGTCCTTTTGAAAGCCTCGGTGGCTTCTGCCGATGTCCTTTTGAAAGCCTCGGTGGCTTCTGCCGATGTCCTTTTGAAAGCCTCGGTGGCTTCTGCCGATGTCCTTTTGAAAGCCTCGCTGGCTTCTGCCGATGTCCTTTTGAAAGCCTCGCTGGCTTCTGCCGATGTCCTTTTGAAAGCCTCGGTGGCTTCTGCCGATGTCCTTTTGAAAGCCTCGGTGGCTTCTGCCGATGTCCTTTTGAAAGCCTCGGTGGCTTCTGCCGATGTCCTTTTGAAAGCCTCGGTGGCTTCTGCCGATGTCCTTTTGAAAGCCTCGGTGGCTTCTGCCGATGTCCTTTTGAAAGCCTCGCTGGCTTCTGCCGATGTCCTTTTGAAAGCCTCGCTGGCTTCTGCCGATGTCCTTTTGAAAGCCTCGCTGGCTTCTGCCGATGTCCTTTTGAAAGCCTCGCTGGCTTCTGCCGATGTCCTTTTGAAAGCCTCGGTGGCTTCTGCCGATGTCCTTTTGAAAGCCTCGGTGGCTTCTGTCGATGTCCTTTTGAAAGCCTCGGTGGCTTCTGCCGATGTCCTTTTGAAAGCCTCGGTGGCTTCTGCCGACGTCCTTTTGAAAGCCTCGCTGGCTTCTGCCGACGTCCTTTTGAAAGCCTCGGTGGCTTCTGCCGATGTCCTTTTGAAAGCCTCGGTGGCTTCTGCCGATGTCCTTTTGAAAGCCTCGCTGGCTTCTGCCGATGTCCTTTTGAAAGCCTCGGTGGCTTCTGCCGATGTCCTTTTGAAAGCCTCGCTGGCTTCTGCCGATGTCCTTTTGAAAGCCTCGGTGGCTTCTGTCGATGTCCTTTTGAAAGCCTCGCTGGCTTCTGCCGACGTCCTTTTGAAAGCCTCGGTGGCTTCTGCCGATGTCCTTTTGAAAGCCTCGGTGGCTTCTGCCGATGTCCTTTTGAAAGCCTCGGTGGCTTCTGCCGATGTCCTTTTGAAAGCCTCGCTGGCTTCTGCCGATGTCCTTTTGAAAGCCTCGGTGGCTTCTGCCGATGTCCTTTTGAAAGCCTCGCTGGCTTCTGCCGATGTCCTTTTGAAAGCCTCGCTGGCTTCTGCCGATGTCCTTTTGAAAGCCTCGGTGGCTTCTGCCGATGTCCTTTTGAAAGCCTCGGTGGCTTCTGCCGATGTCCTTTTGAAAGCCTCGGTGGCTTCTGCCGATGTCCTTTTGAAAGCCTCGGTGGCTTCTGCCGATGTCCTTTTGAAAGCCTCGGTGGCTTCTGCCGATGTCCTTTTGAAAGCCTCGGTGGCTTCTGCCGATGTCCTTTTGAAAGCCTCGGTGGCTTCTGCCGATGTCCTTTTGAAAGCCTCGGTGGCTTCTGCCGATGTCCTTTTGAAAGCCTCGGTGGCTTCTGCCGATGTCCTTTTGAAAGCCTCGGTGGCTTCTGCCGATGTCCTTTTGAAAGCCTCGGTGGCTTCTGCCGATGTCCTTTTGAAAGCCTCGGTGGCTTCTGCCGATGTCCTTTTGAAAGCCTCGGTGGCTTCTGCCGATGTCCTTTTGAAAGCCTCGGTGGCTTCTGCCGATGTCCTTTTGAAAGCCTCGGTGGCTTCTGCCGATGTCCTTTTGAAAGCCTCGGTGGCTTCTGCCGATGTCCTTTTGAAAGCCTCGGTGGCTTCTGCCGATGTCCTTTTGAAAGCCTCGGTGGCTTCTGCCGATGTCCTTTTGAAAGCCTCGGTGGCTTCTGCCGATGTCCTTTTGAAAGCCTCGGTGGCTTCTGCCGATGTCCTTTTGAAAGCCTCGGTGGCTTCTGCCGATGTCCTTTTGAAAGCCTCGGTGGCTTCTGCCGATGTCCTTTTGAAAGCCTCGGTGGCTTCTGCCGATGTCCTTTTGAAAGCCTCGGTGGCTTCTGTCGATGTCCTTTTGAAAGCCTCGCTGGCTTCTGCCGACGTCCTTTTGAAAGCCTCGGTGGCTTCTGCCGATGTCCTTTTGAAAGCCTCGGTGGCTTCTGCCGATGTCCTTTTGAAAGCCTCGGTGGCTTCTGCCGATGTCCTTTTGAAAGCCTCGGTGGCTTCTGCCGATGTCCTTTTGAAAGCCTCGCTGGCTTCTGCCGATGTCCTTTTGAAAGCCTCGGTGGCTTCTGCCGATGTCCTTTTGAAAGCCTCGGTGGCTTCTGCCGATGTCCTTTTGAAAGCCTCGGTGGCTTCTGCCGATGTCCTTTTGAAAGCCTCGGTGGCTTCTGCCGATGTCCTTTTGAAAGCCTCGGTGGCTTCTGCCGATGTCCTTTTGAAAGCCTCGGTGGCTTCTGCCGATGTCCTTTTGAAAGCGCGGTGGCTTCTGCCGATATCCTTTTGAAAGCCTCGCTGGCTTCTGCCGATGTCCTTTTGAAAGCCTCGGTGGCTTCTGCCGATGTCCTTTTGAAAGCCTCGGTGGCTTCTGCCGATGTCCTTTTGAAAGCCTCGGTGGCTTCTGCCGATGTCCTTTTGAAAGCCTCGGTGGCTTCTGCCGATGTCCTTTTGAAAGCCTCGGTGGCTTCTGCCGATATCCTTTTGAAAGCCTCGCTGGCTTCTGCCGATGTCCTTTTGAAAGCCTCGGTGGCTTCTGCCGATGTCCTTTTGAAAGCCTCGGTGGCTTCTGCCGATGTCCTTTTGAAAGCCTCGGTGGCTTCTGCCGATGTCCTTTTGAAAGCCTCGCTGGCTTCTGCCGATGTCCTTTTGAAAGCCTCGGTGGCTTCTGCCGATGTCCTTTTGAAAGCCTCGGTGGCTTCTGCCGATGTCCTTTTGAAAGCCTCGGTGGCTTCTGCCGATGTCCTTTTGAAAGCCTCGGTGGCTTCTGCCGATGTCCTTTTGAAAGCCTCGGTGGCTTCTGCCGATGTCCTTTTGAAAGCCTCGGTGGCTTTGCCGATGTCCTTTTGAAAGCCTCGGTGGCTTCTGCCGATGTCCTTTTGAAAGCCTCGGTGGCTTCTGCCGATGTCCTTTTGAAAGCCTCGGTGGCTTCTGCCGATGTCCTTTTGAAAGCCTCGCTGGCTTCTGCCGATGTCCTTTTGAAAGCCTCGGTGGCTTCTGCCGATGTCCTTTTGAAAGCCTCGGTGGCTTCTGCCGATGTCCTTTTGAAAGCCTCGGTGGCTTCTGTCGATGTCCTTTTGAAAGCCTCGCTGGCTTCTGCCGACGTCCTTTTGAAAGCCTCGGTGGCTTCTGCCGATGTCCTTTTGAAAGCCTCGGTGGCTTCTGCCGATGTCCTTTTGAAAGCCTCGGTGGCTTCTGCCGATGTCCTTTTGAAAGCCTCGGTGGCTTCTGCCGATGTCCTTTTGAAAGCCTCGGTGGCTTCTGCCGATGTCCTTTTGAAAGCCTCGGTGGCTTCTGTCATCCGCAAAATTATATTAAACTAGCCGATTTTCCCCCCCCTAGTATTTTATTACATTAATTCATTTGAGGATAATTTCTTGAAAATACCTTCCGTTTCACAATGCCACAAATTAATTCCAAGGTAACAAGAATATTGGTTGTGTGGTAAAGACTGGAATTACATTCGGAACGGGGTTAAAATGAAATCAAGGTAATCATTAATTATGCGATAAAGATGTTTCTCAAGCATAATTCTTCAGGTTTGACAATGAGCATACATATTTTTTTATAATTATACTAAATGGCAACTTGGCAACCAATAGGTATATGAGAGATAAAAATTAGTTGATTGGCTGATTTATCTTGGTCGTTCCAGCTTGCTTGTCGTTGGCATCCAAGAGTGACACCGTACGTTGCTGTTTTAATTGCAGTGTCTGAGCGGCTAAATAAGCCAAGAGGAAATTTGTTTAATCTTTTGTGATCAATAAATTAGATTCTTTTGCACACAATAATTAAGATTACAATATTAGTTATATTTTTTTCTAATTCCGATGGAGCATACGTTTTTCTGGAAATTCATAGTGGGGTCTTGGGGGGAAAGAGGTTGGGAAATACTGGCCTAGAGCAATTACTCTTTGGCGGAAGACTTCCTGTAGGCGTTCCGTTACAATAACACCTGCGAGCAGGAGCTTCCTCTTACACCCACCAAATCGATTAAATCGGTTTCCATAAACATGTGGTGGAAGTATTTCTCGGTCTACCATTTCGAGGTAAGCTTCACCATTTAGGTTAACGCTCCATTGCGTTAACCTTTTTTTGGAAGATTTAATCCCCAAAGCTGATGATTTTGAGGTGCATACTGACACCAGATTTGCCTGTTCATTCATGCCGCCTCATCACAAACCACTAACTGTTCCGTGACTATTTCTGGATTTTCAAGAAACCACTGAGCAAATCTTAGACGTTAAGGTCGATATTTTTCAGTGAGTTAACTATACCCATACCGAATTTGCATTCGGTATGGGTATAATTTCAAATCTTCACTAACTATTCGATGAACTGACATTCGTGAGAGTTCTCGAGACACTTTTGTGATGTTCTAGCAATAAATGATGCAGTTCTCGGGTGGCCTGAATGACCTTTGTTCAGATTGAGAACGGTTCCTTTTTCGTTGCATTTCCGAACATTCATCAAATTGTACATTGGGTTGAAGGTCTATAACGAAATTGCTGTTCTTGACTATGAAAATGCTGCTCTAGTGTTAACTGCATCATACGAGTTTCAAAGAAATTATAAATTTAGTCATTCAGATTCTGAGCTACACGTCATTTGTGTATGGCTCGTATCATATCCAACTTCCGTATTTAAAAAAAATATATTTGCAAGATCTTTTGATTTAAAAGGTAACACAATAGTTAAAGCAACACGGACCCGTAAATAATCCGGGAGAAAAGATCATTCCGCACAATCCATTTTTTGGTACCCTTCAGTTAAAAGCAAAGGACTCCCAAACTAATTCGTTTAATTAAACGTTAAATCAACAATTAACAAAGAACACTTCTTTATTAAATCCCCCAATTTTTTTTCAAAATATATCAAATTTTGGAAAAACTATTCAAATTTAAAGTTAGGTATACCTTTTTGTGGGACACTATTTTTTTTGTGAATATGAATATATGACTATATTTTACTAAATATGAATATATTTAATGCATATGTCTATGTATAGAATTTCCTAAATATATTTTCGTTATAATTAATAAGTAAAAAGAAATACACCTGGTTTATTGAATATGATAAGGACAGAAATAAATATTTAAACGCCATCATGATCCGGGTTTTTTTTTGGGGGGGGGGGCTGAAGGGGTATTCCAGAACACCTAAGAAACAGTTCACATAAAAGAACAGTCGGACCTACAACCTATCCTAAAAAGTATAAATGAATTGACGTGTATGATGGGTAGTATTAACCAACTCAAAATAGTGGAAAATAGGAATGTCAAAATTCTGCCATTTTGGGAAGTTTACCAGCTTTCTCTGCCTAATCTCATTCAGGGGGGCGAAAGAACAAGAGAACTGACAAAATAAAACAAAGTGAAAAATAGGGTTTATAGTAAACACAATCAATCATGTGATGATGGAAGGGGTTGAATGGAAGCGAAGAACAAGTTCTTACTAAGAGGTAGAGAAAAGTATGAATGCAGTGCTACTCTAAATTCCTGCTTTCCTCTTCACCCGATTCAAGAAGCACTGGACACGAAAACACGTCAAATTTCGTCACGTATTATTGTGATAATTCGCAAAACAAGAAAACCAAATCGCAATGATAAATTTAAAATGCTAGACGTTTTTTGTTTACTTTGTTTTTTGTTTTTTTTTGCAAAAATTAGAAGCAATTCTAAAATCAAAGAAAACAGTGGTTCCCAATATATATTAAAATCAATATAATGGATATTTTAAATCAGTTTTTAAGGTTATGAGACATCCAAGTTTTTATTTAATTGGGAACCACCTTTTTTATGCACGTCAAGCGATCAAGAACTTACAACAAATTTATATTCAACACTTTCTACTCACTTCATCTCCCGTTCTTCAGCATTTTCATGACTGATGTCTTCTTCAGCGGAATAATCCAAAATAGACTTCACTCCGAATGAACGCAGACGTTCCAACACCGGCTGGATTGTTTGTTGATTTTCGCCCGCCACAAAATGCCCGTAAAAAGTAGCTTTCATAATTCTTCCAAACAGGTACTTTCCGAGAATTTTCTGACCGAGACGCATTAACTGTAAAAAGAACAACGTTAGCACGGTCACCATTACACGTCGTTGATCATTCTGCTCTACCTTTCAACCAGGTTCATCTTCAGTTATTCACGCTTTCAAATTTCACCACCTCGTGACCGAGAATGTCCCGATCAGTCACATGTTAATTCCATTCATAGCTTGTTCTGTTCCATCCGAAATTCGATCGTCTTAACGAACTTACGATTGCAGTGAAACCAGCGTAGAGTTGACTTATCAACACCTATTATTCTTAAAAAACTAAGTAACCCGGCGACAGAACCCTAAAAATCAGACAAGGCGCGTGAACATGGCTGAAAAGAAAGATTTAATCATTAGTGGGATGTTCATTATGAAATACTTTTGGCTCTCCCAGAAGCAACCCACCCCAACCCTCACTACATGAAAGCAATATCATGCAGAACAGGACTAGGTGTTAACCTGACCCACACATATTTTAAGCAGATAATGTAAGTGAGAATTATGTTGAAATATGAATAATAAGCAGGAGTGAAAGCAGAATGATGACAAATATATAGGATATAATAATAATATTGAATGCCGATGGTCAACAAGCTGCATACATTCAAATTCCTCATTATTGTACTAAACTGATAGGAAGTTTCATTGGTCCTACTACGAGTAGTGTTATGGTAGTGCGTAAGGAAACTCTTTTGCTAATGACAATGAATGGGTTATCCTCTTCAAATAAAGAAAAATGAAAAAGTTTGGCGGAACGATGAAAAAGATAAATGGATAAATAAAGAAACAAAACGAATGTGAATTGCGTATTTTAATAGAAACTAATAAATGAATGGATTGAGAGAATAAAAGAATAATTTCTTACTATAAGAAAGAGGAAATTAGATTTTAAATAACTTTAAGGACAATGATATTGATAAGAAATTCTAGTTATGAACAAATTCTTGGAATATGAGTACTAGAAAGGCTAGAGAACAGGAACGAAAGTTGTCTTAGGGGTACTAAATAATTTTATTATTACATTTCATGGAAATAATGTTTACAATAAAATATTAGTATAATGTGTTTCCATAGCCAGATTAGTTTATTGTATACAAAACCCCTGTGAATTAGTAGTAATTATTAAGTAGCTTGAAAATAATAGTATGTATATTACTATGATTTTGGAAGCGAAGCGTTCGGACTAAAAAAAAAGTGTTATAACTGTAAAGTATGAAAAGGTTTTCGAACATGTTGAACCATCAGTAGCATGCAAATGTCTTTCTTCCATCTAAAGTTCTAGACAAAAAAGCTACGCATGCAGTGTTTGTGTTCAAAACAAATTCCTGTGTTGAGGGAATACCGTATATAGACAACAAAGGGAGATAATATGTGGCAATGTTTGTGCTGGCATTGCCGAAATAAAAATCTGAAAAAAGAAACAAGTTAATGATTGAGGAAGAGCTGTGGAGCAAATTTACATCGGGTGATCCGTAGGCCATCAATTCTCGGATGAGACACACAGGAGCTGAAACGGTGAACTTCACTTTCCGTCTGAAATGACCTCCGTGGATGAGCGCTTGGCTGTCTAAACAAGATAGGAAAAAGAGAAGAAAAAAGATAGCAGAATTAGTTGCAAAGTTTAACCATACCTCTCTATAAGCCCTCGTTCACTCTCAATACCAAATAGCCAATTTTCATTCACACCAAAGGTTACAGAACTTGTGCAACAGCAATTTTTCACTATGATCCATTTCCCTGAATGCAAACATCTTCCTACTTAAAATTAAAAGTTATGGGGTGGATAAAATTACCGATTGCTATCAACGACAGTGAGACAGTCTGCTTTGCTTTGGGTTTCGGACAAATTAGATGATCACCAGACTTTAGTAACTAAGATATATAAGCTAAGTTTACCATAAAATGGAGACGGCAAAATTAAGTTCCACTAAATTAAAGCTACGATGTGAAAATGTAGCAATCGGAGTGGTTGGATTAATTTGGGGTTTTGGCGAACAATAAGGGGGTGTATTGATTATAATAAGTTTTCACATGCTGAAATATGTTCAGTAGAAATTTCAATTACCATTATTATCAACTCTTAGGCAAATGATTAATTACTAGACACAAACTAATTAAGAAAAAGTAAAAAATAAGAAAATAAAAAGCAAACTTCCGAGAAGAAAATGTAAAAAGCAATTAACAATATTCCATGAACGATAGCTGTAATCTGGTAGGTAAAAATAACATCTTAATAATCTCTCTCTCTCTCTATATATATATATATATATATAGAACGTTGGTGCAAATTTAGGAGACATGACAGTAACCCCAAATTATTAAACATCTCAATGTCCCATTCTTTCAAAAAATTCGAGCATACACATACATAGGT
This sequence comes from Ceratothoa steindachneri, assembly GCA_963969495.1. NCBI lineage: Eukaryota > Metazoa > Arthropoda > Malacostraca > Isopoda > Cymothoidae > Ceratothoa > Ceratothoa steindachneri. The sequence continues at coordinate 22,140,146 of OZ018319.1, forward strand.
GAAATTAAGGTCTTAATCAAGGTGATAAATCATACATTTGGATCAAGGATCATGATATTCACACTGGTTAAATTCAAAACATCTCTAAAATCAACCTAATATAATATTAAGTCCTAATTGTTCTAAGAAATGAATAGTAAGCTATCCTCCTCTCGCCTCCATTTAGACTGTAAGGTGACCTAAATCTATTTTAATACACAGGGTAAAAAGGTATACAGATTCTACAATCATACATGAAACATTCACTGTATTAACAAACATTGTTAAGTAATAAATCAGATCATAATGAGTTCCAAACAAAACATTTAGAACTTTTCAATGTTTGTAAATCGATGTTGAATTATTCCATTTTCGCGCTCAATAAAAATTCGTTCTAAAAATGTTGAATACTGTAAACTGTTAAAAAATATAGGGAGCTTAAAACCATATGATGAGAGCAAAGGAAGAAGCATATAATATTGAATATCAAATGATATAGGCATATAAATGTAATTAACTCCTGAACTTAAAGCTGATAACTATTTCTTCTCCGTTTGAACTCAATTGATAGTTTTAGCTCGCACTAGAAATGCTTAGCTTATGAAACGTTAGTAAATTAGAAAGTGAAGTATATACGAAGATATATATATATATATATTATATATATATACAGTACTTAAACCGTATGGAACTTAGCATTATGAAGCGAAGTTCTTCACCGTCAAATGAATGCTTTGATGTTTCTGTATAGTGACGAATAGCTTTGAAAATGAAAGCATTCTCTGGCTGAGGCAAAATGACATGACTGGAGAATCAAGTTTCCTGCAACTGATTGCTTAGATTTACAAAGAAATAAAGTTACTTTAACTCCGAAAATTAATATAGCCATTCGAATCTCATGGCTTGGCAACATCGCAAATGAGGGAGTGGCCCCAGCTGCTATTTTTGATTGGTCAGAAACTGTTAGGAGGGAAAAGTTAATGAAGAGCAGAGTTAAAGTAACCTATTTTCGGGGAAAGAAGCGCTGAAAAAGTTTCATTTAAACTAAAATTTATTATAGGATATACCTTCGATTATGTCACATTACGTAGCATATTTCATCTCCCGTCTGAAAAACGCCGATATATATATAATGAATATATGGGGCCTTCTTTCCTTTTAATCTTTTTAGACAGTTCAGAAACAAAATATAAACAAATACAGTAACCTCGCAAAATTTAGGTGATAATTAATTCAGAAATTATGGCCAAGTAGGACACTATCAGATGAGCAGATTAAATGTAAATTACTGTGAACCGTTATAACGAAATTAAAATAATCTAGTGGGGAAATAATAGAAGGGTAGAGAGAAGTAAAAAGATTGATAAATTAAATAAAGAAAAGGGAAAATGATGTAATAGCATATAAAATTCAGGTAGTTATAAATTAACTGGCACATAATAAGTCCAAGCCATTTGTAGTGATAATGTATATTAATGGAGGCAATTATTTCTCGTTAAAATATTATTTTATGAGTGGGATCTTTCGTAAAGGCCATAAAACAAATGAATCGAGGAAAAGTAAATTTGTTGTCAGTTGAACTCTAAAGTAGAGAAGAAAAATCAAATTACTTCAGGGTTTTGGCTAGTCTAAATAAAATCAACAGGAAAGAATAACGTCCCAAGCTCTGTATTTTAATTTCTTATAAATTAAAATTACACAATACTTAACATTGACGAACGTGCTCGAGGAAGGAACCTGTTTTTAAAGATTTTAAAAATTACAAACGAAATGATTTGTTTTAAGTGTTAATACATTCACATTTTATCGAATCGATTTGAATGCAAATCTCCGCTTTAGGAATGTGAGAGTTAACTACAGCTTACTTTTAAGGAATATAATTTTGGGGGCAATTTTGAATACTTTTGTGGCAAATCGAGGAAAATAAAAAGATGTAATTAGTACATTGCACAAAATGGGAGGAATATAATTTTCCAAAATGAAGCTCACAAACGGCAATAGATTGAGTTATTTAATGTAGGTATTATTTTTCAGATTTTATTTAAAAATTTGCTTTCAAGGTTATCTGTAATTGCAGCAACCTAAATTACTGCCGAGGCCAAGTTGTTCTTTTGTTGTATTGTGTCGGTATGATGTAATCGTTGGATTGACTGCCGAAACTCCATCCCCTTTAACAAAGATATCTTAAACTTCCAAAATTCTAACTAGGACGCTTGAGAGACAAAATTGAAGAGACCACAAGTGTATCTTTGATTTAACTTTAGTCTCCCAGGGCAGTTAGAATAGGCGAAGATGCACCCCAGGCTTGTATGAGACTCTCCATAGACAACACAATAAAAGGAACACTTGTTTTCCATCCAAACGTGGAATTGAAGACAGGCAAAGACCATAAAATCCACCAAGAGAGTTAAAGAGAATGAGGTCTAAATTTTATGTACGATAATATTCATCAATATGTTGCTAAGGTGCTAAAAACAATTCGAATCCCTCTTGTGTGTATGTGAATGGAACCATGTTGCGGTTCGTCGAATTGGAATAAGAGGTCATGAAGAGCTTACACAACGACGAAAGGTTTGATGTATGATCTGGATGAAAAGAACCTCAATACTGAAATTATCCAAAACTAGGGAATTTTTTAAATTTCCTTGAAGGAAACAGGACAATAGGATGGTAGTAGCCTTTTACATCAAAATGCTCGACTTGTGTCATTTATATTTCAGGCACATTAGGATAACTGTCTGCATCAAAATATGTACGTTTGTTGACTTTTTCATATTACATGCACATGTCTAATGAAAGGGGAGAATGAGGATGGGTAAATTTATTCCTTTGATAAGCTTTGGTGGGTTTTACAATAATTTTTAAACATCGCCTAAAATCACTAAGGTAAGTGAAAAACAAACAAGCAGAGGTTGAGGGATTTTAGGCTATGAAGTCATCTTAAAGACATCTCTACACTCGTCCTCGCGTGCCTTTTCCTCAATTACATAGGACTAAAAGAGTGCTGAACGTTCCAGTTTAGTCGGTACATGGAGACCAAAACAAGCTCCTAAGAGAGGAGGGGAAGGAATAAGGGAACAGAGGAATAATGTAAAAGTAGATAGGCAAATAGTGCGCCAGCAATACTTTAAATACGAAAACAATGAAAATATTAAAAAAAGGCGCGTTCTGCTGACGTTATCGATTTGCGCAGAGGTGAATAAGGTCGGCTTTAGCGCATCATCAATAGTCTGCTAGAGATGGACTCGCAATGAACTTTGTTTGGGTAAAAGGCAAAAATGAAGGGTATTGCAGGATTGGATCTATATTAAAGGATTAGGAAATCACGCAAAGACGCGGAAAACAAACAAAAAATTAAGTTCCTTCCTCGATTACTGTGCGGTAAGACTGAACCTTTTTATTAAATTGAGGTCAAAAATGTCAAGATCACATGTCTTACTGTAAGGCGACCGGTTTAGTCCTCCTGCACATCGAGGGAGCCACGTGTAGTAATGTGACATGATGGAAGGCCTCAGCGGATGGTCAGAGGGGAACCGGACTCTTCAGTAATGTCAACGCCCGGTGAAGAACTTTCTAGACGATTCTCAACACACCTTCTCATTATTCTCCACCAATGGTTTGATGGAACAGAGATGGAAGACAAATATAGCCCGAAGCAGTTCTTTGGTCGTTTTGCTTTTAAAAGCCGCCTCGTGATCCGAAAAAGTCAGGTCCAAAGAGTCTTTCTTAGCATCGGATTCCTCGTCTGCTGAGGAAGCGAAAAATTTGTCTGGACCCTCTTGCACGAGTGAGGCGGAGGCGGTTTTGCCACGAATCCCAACCACCCATAAGGGTTTCATGTCACATCGTAAGTGGTAATCCAAGACTCGACTACGTACATTTCCTTTACGAACGAATGCATTAACTGAGCGCGGAAACGAACTAAGCACAACGGGAGCCATTCTTCAACTAAGAGACTTGAGAGCCGGGAATCTGCGCCAGCCAATACTCTGTTAGAAAATTGTTTTTGTGTGTTTCCCCGCCTTGAGTTTGAGACACTTCCTCCCCCTTATTTCTGTCTCCCACACGTGAGTATTTCTATGACGTTTCATGATGTCACGTAAGCAAAGCGTTCCCATTGGTTCACACAAAGGGGTGTGTTCAGACGTTTTCGTTGTTTTAATAAATATCTCAATTTTCTAAAGTTCGAAAATCAACAGGAATGAAGTAATAAATAATCTGGTTAAATCCAAATTTATGAATTTATTTGTTGATGCCAATTGTTATTGGGACTCCAGTTTAGTTGAAATGTATCGAATGAATGAAAGGGGAAAAGTTGGTCGCATGAGCCACCCCCTTGCCAAAAATCTGCTTGTAACTGGAGAAAACTGGTTCGTTCGGCAAGAGCAGTTTAGAGGTTGAAAAGTCTTGTACGTACGTATGTATGTGCGTGTGTGTGTAGCAGCAACATAAGCAATTCCTTCTAGATATAAGGTCTGAACCCGATGGAATCCTTGAAGCCACTAAGTGACTGACAGACCGAAAAGGGTGGATGGGGGTGGTGGTTAATACGTGAAACGCTCGCGGAGTAATTGTCGTCACGCACAAATATTGACAGAGAAGCCTACGTGCTAAATTGAGATCGTCTTGGCGACCATTGCCAATAATTTCAGGGGTTATCCCATTCTTTGGTTACTCCCCTTTCGTTCTTCCACTTGTCAAGATTATGTTGGCTGCATGTTTCATTTGTTAATTAAAAGAAGACCATTTGACATGCGCCTCCTCGGCTCTTGTGATGGTGTTTATATTTTTTCATATTAATTAGTTTAGACTTGGTTAAGTTGAACTTAATTAAGTGTGTGGTCTACGAACCTATTTCTATTGTAAGCCGCACACTAAACAGTGACTTATACACACGTTAAACACCCACTAATAATAACATGAAACGCTGGCGGAGTAATTGTAGTCACGCCTAAAATCACAATAAGCAAAGACACCCATAAAGTAAGCTGATCTTCCTAAAGACCTTTCTCTCAAGCGTTACATTTATCTACGTTGATGTAATATTTAAGAAATACAGGATATTTACACCTAAGTTTTGTACGTTGAATAAACGTAGACATTCGGGTAATTATGAAGTCTCCATGGCTACAGAAATTCGGTTGGTTTATTTAACACTGGAAGTTACTAGGTTTCTATGATTACAGAAATTTTGTTAATTTATTTAAGGCTATGCGTAGACTATGAAGTTTCTATGCAGGATTGATTCATTTTTTTATGCCTATACGTAGGCTATGAGGTTTCTATGACTACGGAAATACGGTTGATTTAATGCTATGCGTTGGCTATAGAAATTAGGTTAATTTACTTAACGCTATGGGTAAAGTAGGCACTGCATACATGGATTTTCTACTGTACTACTGAAGATTAATAATTGTGTTTGTTTGTTTTTTAATAGATTATATTTATCTGACAAAACGTTTTATACAACCATGTACAGGGTGGTTCGAAAGTCTTGTTACCCCTACCGAAAAGTAATAATAACAATAGAGGAATAATATTAAAAAAATGTACTGGTTTTGGAGAATTCACTTTCATTGCAGTGAAGTCATGTCGCACATCTTTTATGCTATTTCCAGAATAGAATACACACGATCATGTGCCCATAGACTTGCAATCAGCCTCTCAGCCATACTGTAGGGGCTCGTGTCAGCGATCTGAGATATAAAATGAGAACAATATTAACAGAGAGAGAGACGAGACTTTCGGTCATCTGAAATATAAAATTAAAACAATATTTCAAATATAAAATTAAAACTATTTACAGTGAGTAACAAAACTTTCGGACCACCCTGTAGATATGTTAAAGGATTGTGATCAAAAAATACGAAGAAGCAACTTTAATAAGATCATGAGAAAGAAAGAGAAACATTGATCAGGAAAGACGGGGTCTGACAAAGATATTAAGAAATAAGGAGTTGCACAGGTAAGTCTGGGAGAGGTTTGTAACAAATAAAGTTACGGGAAGAGAAAATATGTAAAATGTATATAGGTCCGAGTAGGCTAAAAAAAAGAAGAGCAAATTCCGGCAGATTCCCCTGTGTACACCTCTCGCATACTACTCTCATTCAAATCCCCTCACATATTCCACCAAATTCACCACCAGACAAGATGGTTGAAGGACGGAAGCCCATCTTTGTCGTTGTGCATCCTGTAATTATTATCTTTTGAAATTTTATCACATCCCGTAATGAAAACAAAAATACGAGAAACTATTATGAAATTCAAAGATTAAATAATACCCAATTTCTATGCACTGAGAGTCTTCAAATAAGTTGGCAGAAAATGCAAATTAAAAAAAAAAACTGCATCAAATTTCAATTAATGTCCCAGGAAGAAAAACTCAGACGACTTCTACGGTCCGTAGAAGTGGGAGATGATGTATTGGATTGCTCAGCAAGAAACAGCAATTTAAAATTACCTTCATAACATGACTTATTTTAAAATTGAAGACAGAACAAATATAAGATTGTATACAAAGTTTTTCCCGATGAATAACCACAGATATTCGGGTAATTTCTGAGGTTTCTTTGTCTACGCACAGTGCGAATGGCTAAGTGGTCTCCAAGGCTACGAAAATTCAGTGAAAAATAATCTAATGGGCCGACAATGATTGATGTTTCAAGCACTAGTATTACAATCTTAGACCTTGTAGTTTGAAGTTATTGACATCGAAGTGATGTCATAGCTCCTTTTTAGCTTCTTTTTAAAAATTTCAATTGATTCAGAACCTCTAATGCTCTGGGGCAAGCCATTGAAGAGTCTTGGAGCACAATATTTAAATGATCTGGTGTCCATTCTTGATGAGACACGAGGTTCAAGTAGTCTGAGAGTGGCACTAGAATGACGCACTCTCAAAGATCCTGCAGTGAAAGGGGATAATGAGGAAGAGATATATGATGGGCAACCAGTTTTCAGGGCTTGAAACACCATAACACATATTTTGTACTCAATTCTTGCCTTTATCGGTAACCAGTGCAGAGACACTAAAGCAGGGGTAATTCTCTCCAATTATGGAATACTCAGCACCAATCTTGCTGATTGATTTAGAATCATTTGTAGTTTTCTTAATTGGTAGTCTGGCAAGTTATAGTAAAGGGAATTACAATAATCCAATTTATAAATTATAAGGGTTGTACTCGTAGCTAATGATTTCAAAGAAGTCGAATCTAGATACTTTTTAATCATGGCATTTTTTCCGAGAATTATATTAGATTCCTTAACTCTCAAATTTATATCTTCTTCAAAAGTTAGATTTTGTTCAATGATTACACCCAAATCTCTGGCAGATTCTTCAAATTGAATTATATTACCATCAATATTAAGCCATCAATATTTAAACCTGGAGAATTTGTAAAAACTCGCAATTTTTGTGATGTTCCAATAGGAATATATTTTGTTTTATGCTTATTTATTTTTATTTTTTTTTGACATCATCCATCCCTTCAATTTATGCAATATTGACTATTTAAGCTATGAGGTTTCTATGACTACGGAAATATGTTTGATGTATTTCGGGCTATAATTAGGTTATGATGTTTCTATGAGTACGGAAATTTAGTTAATTTATTAAACGCAATGCCTATGCTATGACGTTTCTATGAGTACGGAAGTATGTTCGATTTATTAAAGGTTATGTGTCGGCTAGTTTCTATGACTAGGCATATTCGGGGATTTATTTGACGTGCGTAAAGCTATAGGTACTGCATATACATATGGAGTTTGTACTGCTGGAGATGAATTATGTTTGGTTTTCTTGGATAAATTAAAAAAATTGTATACATTCCTGTTTTAAAATCTTGGTGGTTTTGATGCAAAAGGTGTGATATAAATAAATGTGGTCAGTGTTTTACCACCGATATGCCCCCGTTTTAAGCTCTTTTCATCTCAGTTGGCCCGGCAGTGTAGCGGGCGATCCGAACCACTGGTTTTACAGGGTATGGCACCTGTCTTAATTAATTAAAGTCGACACAAATCGTGATTCCATCCAGTGACTATCACACTCGATGTCGCAAGGTTCTCACATGATTCGGCAAATAATCTACATCAACGACAAACGAAAATACTATGAATATACTTCAAAATTATTATTATCGAATTCACGTGATTTAATAACCATCGCAATATTATTGTTTTATATTACAAGCCAGGCTTAGAATTAACATAAATCATAACCAAACTAAGATGAAATTATTATTCAAATACTCAAAGAAATCCCCTTCTTAAATTAGAAAGTTAGTGATGAAGTGATGATGATGATGATGATGATGACAATCAATAATAAGAATGATGGGGGGGGGGTAGTGGTGAAGATGAAGGAAGCATTAGAGGTGCAAGGATTGCAAAGTGGCCTGAAGATCAGGCTAATCTCTTTCATTGTTTGGTAATACTCGAGTTTATGGGCGCACGGTAGGGGGCGCTATTTCTGGGCTACAATTTAGGCCTTATGACGTCAGACGGTAGCTTCAAATATAGCAAATCACGGCGTTTTATTTGTTTTGTTATTTGTTTGGGGGTCTCTATTTAGTAAGTGCATGCACTTCTACTCAATTATATTATTCAGTAATGCTGATTTTTTTTATGTTTAGTACTGTATTCATTTTTTATGTTTAATTTACCTATTTCGTTTAAATACAAGTCACTTTAGGCATTCCAGTCGTCATATATGGTTTCGGTTTGGCGCGGAAAGTAAATATTTTTAAGATACTATACCTTGAAGGGGTTAAAATTGACATTTAAATACGTGAGCCTTGGTTTCTCTTAATGTTAAAATAAACCATTATTTTCACACACTGGCAACTCTTAATTCGAACTTATTTCAAACATTGGCAAACATGGACCCAAGGAGTTAAAAGAGCGCGATTCTTGTGCATTCGGTTTGTTGACTTTAATACGACGTTTTCTTAATTCCTCGGTCAATTTAATAGACTTTTGTATAGATCATGGCCTCATTTTAAAAGCGAACATTTGCAACAAGTGTGGAAAAGAAGCACGGCTCGATTATAATAATGAAAGGTGGAGATAGTTTGGCTTTTCTCATGAAGTATTTATTAGGTAATTTAAGATGACGATAGCGCCGCCGACATTTTGCAATCGCATTTTGCATTCAAATCTGATGTTGTTTTTTTTAATTTACGAGGGGGAGGGCGCAACCCCCACAATTAAATGGGGGGTATGGAGCAATGGCCCCCATTTTGAAAGTAAATAAAAATATTTAAATTTTTGGCGGAAATAGCCTAAAGTAGCCGGCGCTATAGTCTTTATTCTTTCGATAAACGTGCAGAGCCGATCACATTAATTGTAGTCCAAAGAATAGTGCCCCCAAGCGTGCGCCCATAAACTCAAATATTACCCTCTTTTTTTCATAAGTGTTGTTTTTGACGTATATATACACATATTCCTGTGTATATATATATATTAATAGATGGCGTTCAAATCTTTGGATTCATGTATAAATTTAGCGTTTCTTGTTTCTTTAACGTGATGTTTGGTTCCTTGTTACATTTTCTGTGTTTTTGTCTGTTTACGTGATTCTTACATGTGTTCTATTTTAATATTGGTATATGTTTTTACTTTTGTCATTAATTATTTGTGTTCGTGTGTGTATAATGTGTTTCATACTTACTTAATATTCTTTTTTGGTGACTCTTCTATGTCATCGTTGGGTAATTTGATGTCTTCATTGGGTTTGGGGTTAAATTCAAGTTAGTTCGTCATTGTTGGTTGTGTTTCTTCATAGGTTTTTCTTAGTAGTTCTTTTTATGCAAAAAAAATGGACGAATGCGTTTCAAAGCTTGCTGACGCTGCTTGGGGATCTTGCGTGACATGGATCTTGTTGTTTTTCTTCGATGAGTGCTCTAATTTCCTCTGTGTTATTTAACGTTATTTTTTCTTTCGTATCTGACGCTCTTTCCCGTAGAACTGTCTTGAGCGGTCTGATATTCGTTACTCTGTGCAGATCCTCTTGCTTCCTTCTCTCCCTCCTGCGTGTATTGGTGATTATATACAGACATTTATTCTGTATTCTTTGCATCTCTTTTTTTGCGCTTTCCGAGACGCTGAAAAGGGATGCCGAGGGATAGATGAGGGAGGATCTAACTAGCGCTAGATATAGTTTTCTTTTATTTCTTTGGCTGATGTTTCTGAAATTATAGAGGGTCCTGACTGCCGATTTTGATCTGTGGATCCGTTCTGTGACGTGCTTCTTGTACCCGATAGAAATGACTTTCATCCCGAGTACATTGCACTCGTATGTGTAGGGATAGCGCATATCCCCCACTCTCACATCTGCGACCTTTATTCTTCCTAATGGACGATCTTGAATTTGTCACCATTAGTTAAGTCTTCCATTTGGATTCATATTCGTGAACTTTTCTTATTTCTTTGGCAGTCATTAGAGCTTGCATCGGCGCATTCCTATATCCACAAACTATGAGTTGGCTTATATCATCGGCGAACTGGATGTTCAGGCTAGTGGGGTTGCTTGGTTCTGGGATGTCGGCTGTATAGATCGAGTACAAGGTTGGACTGAGGCACCCGCCTTGAGGCAAATCTGCCTGTAGTGTAAAGGCGGGACCGGGACCGTCCGTGCGCTGTATACTGATATAAGCCGAACTCTCAATGACATAGGCACAAAGGATTTTTTTCCAGCTTAGCGCTCAAACCCAGCTGAAGGATCTTGTATTGCATCCCCCTTAGCCATACTTTATCGAACGCCTTTAATATGTTCCTGCATACGATGTCGATATAGCTTCGATTTTTCTTTGCTTAGGCAATCTTCTCCGTGATGACATTTATTGCCATTTCGGTGCTTCTCTTCTTTCTGAAGCCATATTGCCGGTCGATGTAAAGCGAGTTCTCCTTCAAGTGATCCACGAGTCTTCTATTAGGGATTTTATTTTAGAGTTTACCCTCAATTTCCAGAAGGGATATTGGGCGATAGCTCTCCTTCCTCGTCAGGGGCTTTCCAGGTTTAGCTATGAATATCATTTTAGCCGTTTTATATACGTCGGGAAAGTAGCCTATATTTGGACAGGCGTTGAAGTTTAGCTTTGTCAAACCTTACCGGCCTGGTGCTTTTTGATTAAAGGAGTAGAGCGCGCTTTCCAGTTCTTCTAGCGCCACTCTTTCTTCTTTGCCCTGTTCACTTGGTGGTTCGAGTGCGTCTTTTCAATGATTTCGTTGACTGGTCTATAATATGATTTTAAAAATTAATGTCAAAGTCTTTATTTTCTTCTTCATTGATTCCGAAAATTTGTTCCCAGTGTTCTCTGAGAATTCCCTCTATTTGATTCTCCTCTGATTCGCCTAGAATTCTTTCAGTGTTGCCTCGCTATCAAGTTCTTCGATAGTGATAGCTTTATGCTGTTTATATATTTATTTTTTAAGTTCTTCCTTTATTTCTCTTGTATGGTACATTGCCTAACGGGATGTTCCTGTGGTAATGCTCATTTGATATAAATCTTTCAATTCACGGTGCAAACCCTTCATACGATCGGTCCATTTATATGCAGAGATTGTTCTGTTTGCGGTTTTGGAAATTGGCTCTCTCTCAGCCTCGATCATCTGGGCCTCTAGCTGCTCCATTTCCTCGACCGTTGCTTCGTCGAGGTTTGCTGGGATGTAATTTCTTAACAATCGCTCGTAATTATCCCAATTTGCCCTGCTGTAATTCTTCATTGTATGTGATGGTACCAATATAGAGTTAACGTTTATATAAAGGTTAATCCCTATATGGTCGCTACAAGGTATCACTTCAGCGGTCATGTGATAATTAAATGGTAAGAGGAAGTTGACCAAGCAAATGTTTGGCTTGGTGGCGCTCGTTTCCGTGATAAAGGTCGGAAAGTCGGGGCCCAGTCTCAGGACGATGTTTCTATCCAGGAGAGTATTCAAGCATCTGCTTATATCATTAGTATGAGTGTACCAGGACTCGGCACATCGTGCGTTCAGGTCCCCCATTAATATCATGGTTTGGTTATGCAAATAGTCGCGCCTCGGAGTTTGGTATCCCGTGGCAACGACCATCCTCCCCAGGCTCATGTCTACCTCTATGGAGAGGACTCTTCCAAGTTCCTGAGCTGCTAGAATTTTATTCCCTTCTTAACTGCGATATCTGCACCGTCGTATCGCTCTTGAGAATGTTTCACTGTTAACAAGTCATCACTTCATCACTAACTCTATAATTTAAGAAGGGGACTTTTTTGAATATTTGAATATTAATTTCCTCTTAGTTTGGTTATGACTTATGTTTTTTTCATCAGTTATTTCTAATATTTCTTTTATAATATAAAAAAAAAAATGGTGAAGTTCAGAAATAAATATAAGTATCGAAATTTTGTGAACATTTTAAACCTCAAAGAATTACAAATGGTGAAGTTAAGAAAATTTAATTTTATATATCTTCTTCTATAACTATTTTAGCAACGTGATATTTTGAAAGAGGGGAAATTTAGTTTAGAGTTCCTTTTTAAAATTATTATAATTGGCGAAGTTCAGAAAATTTATAAAAATTTAACCATGGCCTGTTTTTTTTATTTTAAATTTTAATCTTAGTAGTGAAGCGCAATCTCCCCTCGTAGGGAGGAGTGGCAAAGCCATTGCCTGGTAGTTCCATATCTTGATTATGTCACTATCCGTGTTAACCCCGTATTCCGAAATGTGTTTTTTTATCAGCATCGATGTTTCTAAAAATGTTGCCGTACTGCACTCCTTTCGTAGTCCATCCGTTGATGTTAATATTAAAGATTCTTAAGTTGTCTCTTTGCATATTAATATCTTATCTATCGCTTCTTTAGCCTGAGGTTCCTGTTGGGGACCTTTTGGGAGCAGGAGGTGGATGTTCAGTAGTTTCCTCCTGAATTGTTTCCATATTGTTGTTCTTTCTGTTTGCTGTATCCTCGAGGGGGGATGGTGGCTGGGAATTTTCGATTTACTCCTTGAGGCCCTCTTGGATCTTGTTCTTAGTTCTAGTACATTTTCCTCTTTTATCCCTTCTTCGTCTGAGTGCGAGTCGCTTGAATACTCTTCTTGGGTCCCATCTGATTCTTCCTCAGATGTTTCCTGCAGCACTTCTTTTTCTAGGTGTGATGAGGCGGTATTCATATTAAGTATTTTTAGTGAGTCCGGTGACTTTGGCGCTTTAATCGTTGGTAGATTATTGGTTTGCAGCAGCGAATTGAGCTCCTTTTGATAGCAACCAGGGTTGCCCATGTTTGCTACGTGGGCATGGATAATGCACGTGAAGATCTTGGTGCTCACTTCACTGTTAAGTTGCATCGCTGGTTGATTGATGGTGGTGGTTTGGTTTGGTTCTTGATGCAGCTGCCGCGTAGCTCTGGGTGCTACGGATTCGTGCTTCCTCTTCTTTTTTTCTTAATTACCTCTTTCCGTTTGGGGCAGTTCTGGGCAAGTGTCCTATGTCTCCGTTACAGTTTAGGCACTTTTTCGTTGATGAGGCACAATCTTTAAACCCGTGACCCTCTTGCCCGCACTCAGAACATAGATTCTTGTCCTTGTTGGGGCAGGAGTGGCTCGTGTGGTTCTCCAATTTGTAACAGGAAAAACACATTTGAATATTATGAAATTTTTCCTGTTCTATGTTCTCCAATGGAATTCTCATGTTGAAGGCTGGGAGCCCATCTCTTTTCGTGTTTTGTGCCATTTCAGTTGTCTGGAACGTAATTTTGAAAACATGGGTATGGTTGTTGAATTTTATAATCTCCTTAATCTTCGCCCATGGATTTTGTTTCAGGTCTTCTGTGTTTCTTTCGCCCATCCAACTTGTTATTTTTCGGCAAATGACGCTCTTATTGGCCGCCACCTGGGGGAGGGGGGCTTTAAGCCCAATCTTTTAAACCGATTCTGCTCCTCGGTTTGAGAGAATTTCGTCCATATCCTTAGTTTCGGAGCATAGGACAATGTATCCGTTGCTTACGTCAATGAGGCGGATCAGGGAGACCTTAAGTTCTGCGAACAGAACTATGCACACTTGACTTTTGGCCGAAACTGCTTGGCCGGGGAGAGCCCTCAAGGAGACCCTCATGGTATATTACTTACATATTTTATTGATATCCGATAAATAAAAATTGGTGAAATTTTATGTGACATAAGGAATAAATATATTAAAATGAACGAAAATTAATATTTTACCATGATCTCTTACGTTTACAAAGCACTTCTCGTGAGCTTCGCATTCTATCAGAAAGGACGTCAGATACGATCAATCCTTGCATGGAGCTGGAATTTAAGTTCAATCAGTTTTCGCATATTCATGTTACATCATTTATAAATGCATCATATAAAACTTAAAATTTTCTCCTTTCTTTTGATGTCTTTTGAATGTGAATGTAAGTCTTGACAAATTATTTGATTTTATTTTCTGCCCCATATTACTGGACAAAGAATTTATGTAGATATGATTCGCAATTTAGCCTTATTCGTATCATACATGAATTGGATAAACCGTGTTTGTGATAACTTGGTAGTCTCTGTGTTTGTCTATGGCCTACCCGATCGATCTTAGTCTCTACTTTTTCTAATAATGACCTACCCGTAAGATGTTAGTATTTACTTTTTTCTAATAATGACCTACCCGTAAGATGTTAGTATTTACTTTTTTCTAATAATGACCTACCCAGAAGATCTTTTGCTGGGGCCACACAATCACGATTTTGTATCCCGACAGCTCCCGCACGTCGAAATTTCTGATTTTTGTTCCTGCGTGAATGTAGAGTCTGTTGGTCCCCCGATCCATGTGGATCGTCAACATGATCCGACAGTCGTATACCTTGCGCCGACCTTGTACGATTGTCGAATCATAGTCGTATTGCAATGAGTAGGCGTTTTCGACTTGCGTAACCAGGTCCCGATTGTCGGGACCACAGGCCACGTGCGTAGCTAAGTCCGTACATCGTAGGGCGTAATACGACCGTGACGGACAGTCTTTGCCCCACCCTGTATGTCGGGGGATAGTCTTTGTCAGACCCCGCAGGTCGTGGGGTAAAGTGGGAAACTACAAAAGGGCAGGATCCTCCTCACATCATTGCATTCCCAGTTCCCCTTCAGCAGCAGCAATATCTCTTGGCCATTCATCATGGAAGACTTTGACATGATCTTGTCCCTAATAACACCTCGAAACATGCGTAACAGGAAGCTAATACAAGCCATCATTGACTACATGGACGCCATTAAACGAGTGGCAATTTCTAAGGCCCTGATCGAAGAAGAGGAACAACAGAAACAGACGATAAAAACAGAAACAGTTTGGATGTGGCCCTATCTGCAACGAAGAATGGAATATGGTGATTACAACAACCTAATGCAAGAGTTGTCATGAGAATGTCCAGAACTTTACAAGAACTTCACGATAATAGAACGCCAACTGTTTGATAAGACGGGTCTGGACCCCAACAGTCGGGCTTACAAAAACGACTGTCATATATAATTACGACTGAGCCCCGACAGTCGTAAACACAGCCCCGATCGTCGAAATCTTTTTGCCACGGATGACAGTTGGCGCCGCGCGGGCCGACTGCCTTGTGCAGTTCAAAACATTTGTGGCTGGTATCTGCGCGGCCCGCACCACGTGGCTCCCCGTGATCGACGTACTAACCCTACCGACGTTACACAATTTTAATTTCGATTTACGTACCATGCACTTACGATTGACGTATTCGGTTGCCAACTACCAATAAACGTTCGTGCGTAAGCAATCACGCGCAGAATCATGATTGTGTGACCCCAGCATAAGTCTCTACTTTTTCTAATAATCACCTCCTTTTTATAATAATGGCCTGCCCTAAAGATCTTGGTCTTTCTCCTTGCCTATGACCTGCCCTAATGCTCAGTTTCCTTTTGCATATACCTCACCCTAAAACTCATACTCTTCCCTTTTACATATAACTGCCCTGCAGCCCCGTATGGTCACGGCGATTTGCTTTCCTGGCTACAGTGGTGAAGGGACTCAGCATCTCGTCCGGCTCCAGCTTAGCCTCTTGTCCTTCTTTCCGACATCCTGTCTTCTTACCTTGCTTCCTCACTTCCCATAGAACCTCTCCCACAACTTTCTCTGGTCAGCCTCTAATTTCACATGGTAGATGCCAACCAGTTTTTTTTTCTCATCCAATCATCCCAGATCAGGACTGAGGGAGTTGGGAACAACGCCCCCTCATGTTTCGGCTCCAGCTTAGCCTCTTGTCCTTCTTTCCGACATCCTCTCTTCTTACCTTGCTTCCTCACTTTCCATACAACCTCTCCCACCACTTTCTCTGGTCAGTCACTAATTTCACATGGTAGATGCCGACCATTTTTTTCTCATCCAACCATCCCAGATCGGGATTGAGGGAATTGGGAACAACGCCGCCTCACCCCAAAGCTCCGCTTTGGGGTGGTGGGGTCTTAACAACCTGCTTCATTCCCACCCACACCTTCCTCACATACCCTTTCTTTCTCCATTCAATGTCTATCAATTTTTTCGCCGTGCCTAAGGTGGAACCGCCTTGCCGATGGGCTGCCAGGTCACTAAGTGCGAGGAGTGGCCTCAAATAGCAGCAACTGGTTTTGCAGGCCCGCATTCACCCCTCGCTGAGTGGGCTACTGCGTGGGGTGATGAGCGTTTGCGTCCCATAAAAACTATAGGGTCACCATACCCGATGATGAAAAAAAATAAAAAAACTATCCACTTTCTCGGTAACATCGTCGGAGCCGCCCTTGGGCAGCTCCACCGAAAAAATGGAGGTCCTCCCATCCCCTGTGCTTTCACAGGGGACTCTCCAAACCTCTCCGAATGGGGACTCCCCCTAATTCCCTTCTCTGGAAGCGCCCTTGAGCGACTCACTTTTCCCAGCGGTAGTCCCCCAGTCTCCCTTTGCTTTCCAATAGGAGTGCCAAAAAAGCAGGCAGGCGGCCCATAATTGACCACTCTCGTTGGGGTCGGCTCGATAGGGCCAACCCCATTTGGATAATAAGGGATGACAGGGCCCGTCGGCTCGTGCCCCTTAATGTCCTGTAGGCGTGTGCAACTAGTTTACAGGGGGACAGTGTACCTTCCCCCTATTTTCCTCAACGGATGCCGGTTTGCAGGCATTATAAGGTAAAAAAAAAAACTGGTAGGGATCTGAGATGTCTTGGGTGGAAGGTCCCATGCAGCCCCCCCCCCTCCTCCCTGAGATGGACTTAGTCCCTGAGGTCACCCAGCGCCAGATGAAAGGACCTTCCATGTGGTTGAACCTGAGCTTGGTGTCAAGCACTGAACTCGAGTCTGCCCCTGTGCAATGTCTTCATCAGGCGGCTCGGGCCCCATAGGCCTTACAAGGAGAGGATGGATCTCCTCCCCCGGCGGGTTCATTCCAAGCCCTCAGCTCCTAAAAAGAAAAAAAATAGAAAAAAGACGAAAACGAATCGGGACTCCTCTCCCTCCGCGGGAGCAACAGGGACAGACTGGACCGCTGCCGTTTTGGTATGCGACCAAGTAAAGATTGTCACGTCCGGCTCCGGTGCTCCCCCGGGTGGGGAGTCACAGACTAAGACCAAGACTGGGCAGAGCGGAGCCTCGACTACGTTGTAGCCCATCATTAAGAGGTTACCTGGATTTTTCGAGCCCGCTGGCTGCAAACGCTTCCTTGTTATTCACTCCACTGATGGCAGCATGTTGGCTAAGGGCAACATAATCTATCAGAGGAGAACTTTAGCTAGCGTGATTGGTAGAGAGCCGAAGGCGACCCGTTTCTCGGACGGTAGCCTTCTGGCGAATGCTGTAAACAATGGCCAAGCTACTAGAAAAAATGATCGGCAGAAGATTGAGCCAATACCTCGAGGATAACAATCTGATTCCTGGTCACCAGCATGGGTTTAAGGGATGTTCAGAAGGCTTTTGATAAGGTGTGGAGAATAGGCCTTATATACAAGATAAAAATATTAGGACTGCCATCTATCCCAACCAAATGCAAATGTGATTATGTAACAGACCGCACATCATTCATTACCATAGAAGAACATATGGGACACGAATTCGAAATCAATCAGGGTGTCCCCCAAGGGGGATGTCTCAGTCCGACGCTATATGGTATTTATACAAGGGATCTACCAGATCCAGTCTTCGAAAACACCGAATATGTACAATTCGCAGACGACATCTAAATAATCACTAATAGTCCGTACAGGCACCCACCAACAATAGCCAGAATTATGGCAGGAGAAATCGCGAGCATAAACAATTTTGAAAAGAAATGTAAGATAAGGACAAACGCCGATAAGTTTACAATTATCCCAATAGGACGAACGAAAACGTCAAGGGCAACTATGAACGAAGAAAGGTACTGATACCAAAAAGAAGGCAAGGTCCTTGGACTAAAGATAACCTCTAACGGGTATCAAAAACACACATCAGAGAGAATAAAATAAGCAAAAGCTAATTTAGCAAAATTGTAAAGTTGAGAAACTTAAATACAGAGAAAAAAAAAATATATATATATAACGCATTTGGCAAATCAGTTCTATTATATCCAGCAATCTCACTCAACAATTTCCACAAAATCAATAATGTAAAATTACAGAGTCCAAAACAACAGCGTACTACTAATTACAAATACAAGAGAGACTACAGGGAGCAAAGAGATCTACACTAGGAGATAGAGATGGAACCAGTAAATATATCACTACATAAAAGAGCCATCAAAATATGGGCTAAATTAGAAGTACTCTTAGAAGAAGATGAAAAAAAGAAAATGAAGATCCCAATAGAACACACAGAGAGTAACAGGGGAAGCTTCAGGAGCGGAAAACCGATAAACGGAGTTAATCCCACACCAATATACAGATAGGAGAAAGATCTCTAAGGAATTGCATATAAAATAAAGAAAAATACCAACAACTGCACAATACTCAAATAAGTTCTTAGAAGAAGAAGAGAAACGTGAGAGCCCCTACATACCTAACCAAATATTAAAAAGAATATAAAAACGAGAAGATAAGCACCCAAAGGATGGCTGGTCACCCAGCAACCATCATTAACTCTTACTCATTCCTTTTCACCACTTTACACTAATAATTACTCTCCACTCTACTCTCACTATTCTCTTTTATCTTCCGTTTTCTCAAGACGTAAGACACAGGAGGCAACACCGCCTAAATTTGGGTGTGAGGCAATGTTCCGAGGTTTCTAAAGCTGCCTCCAGAAAGGACAGCACTAAAGGAGCTTCGGCTCCTACGCCTATAACGAGTGCTAGGCTAGATGGCTCAAAGGCGGTGGATCCTCCAAAGGAGAGATCCCTGCCTCAAAGCCGGCTCGCCTGTCTAAGGTTTCGAGGCAGAGGTAAGAAAAGACCCGCATGGTGAGCCCAAACCATCGCCGATAGATCCTCGAAGGCGACAGCGCATTGTCTGGCCAACAGCGCCCTGAGTTCTGCCTCCGGGAAGCGTACGGCTATTCCCGTGAGGGTCTTCTCCTCGATGAAGGCCTCCGCATTTCCTCCGAGCTAGGCCTGGAAGGCATATTCCTTCAATGGAATTGCTGCATACTCCAGACAAACTGGGCGGAGCGGATGAGGTGGGTCTCGTCCCGTTAACTATCTTGTTGCAGGACACCATGCTGGGTGCGTGCCCCATGCCCACCTTCCTGGGATATAAGGGTTCTGCGATCCCACCACCAACGGATGGGGGCAGGGCGGGAGGATGCGCCATTTACACCAGGCATGATATCTGCCTTCTTCTCTTCGTTCTACACACCTACTTTCAGGCAGTAGTTGTGCAGCTGCACCTGGATAGGAGGTATACTGTCATTTCTGCGTACATTCCGCCGTCAGCCGACTTCGACGAGGGGGACTTCTGCCGCTTCGGGGCACGGTTGCCGAGGCCGTTTCTTTTTCTCGGGGATCTGAACGGTAGCCACCCGCTTTGGGGAAACTACTAGATCAACCATAGGGATCGGGTCCTTGCCGACGTGATCGACGAGCTGGAAATAGGTGTCCTACATGAAAATGAGAACCTCCTCATTTTCCTGTCTCAATATATCTTTGTGCTCTCCGGATGCACAGCCTGATTTTGGGTAAGGGTAGTCGATAAGCTCCATGGAGGTGATCATTTGCCCATTCAAATATCAATTTCTGGGACGCTGTCACCAGAGAGCCCGCCCCGGTGGTGCTTGTCGCGGGCGCCATGATTCGCATTTCAGGAAATGACTGATTTCTCAGTCTTAGTCGATGATTTTAGGTTGGTGGATGAGGCCGTTCAGTTTTTCTCCGGAAACCTTATCGCCGTGGGCATAACTAGTATTTCTAGAACGTTTGGTCGTTTTGTCTGCCGACCGCCCCCGTAGTGGTCAGCCTAGTGTGAAGTGGCCCTCAAAAAGAAGCGTTATGCCTTCATGCGCTATAAGGGCTGCCCGAACGATTTCCCTTTCGGTGAATTTCATCGAACTAGTGCTAGGTTCCGGTATGTTTCGAAACACACTAGCCGCTCTTCTTGGCGGGCATACGTGTCTTCACTTAACGGGAAGACCCCTCTAGCAGAGGTGTGGAAGCCAGTCAAAATGATTCGAGGAAAGTTCTCGCAGGACCCCTTTCCGGTCTCCAGGAGAATGGGACCGCAATCTCGGGCCCTGCGTCCGTAGTGGAATCCTTCAAGACCTCTTTCTCCGCATTCCCTACCCGGTGTGCTGCTCCGCCAGCAATCAAGGCGCGTCGTGATGTCGCGGAAGTCCGCCGACTGGACTTTACCTCCAGAGGCGGATAACCCTTCAACCATAGGTTTATTTTGAGTGAGTTGCGTTCCGCTCTTACTTATTGCGCGAACACAGCCACTGGTCACGACTATGTCCTGTACGCCATGCTTCGACACATAGGTGTGCGAGGCATAGCCTTTTTGTTAGATTTGTCCAACAGGGTCTGGGTATAAAGGATCATCTTAGACTCCTGGCAAATCACTACTGTGCTCGCTTTTCGCAAACCGGGGAGATCACTCTACCCCGGCCGGTTATCACTCAATCTCTCTAACTTCCTGAGTATGCAAGTTGATAGAGTAATTGGTAAATGTTAGATTAGTTTTTTTCTGGACAGCGGAGGTCATCTGTCTTCTGCACAGTGCGGCTTCCTCAAGATCCACTCCACATCGGATGCTCTGCTCCAATTGGAAAATGCCGTCTGCGAGGCTTGCCTTCGCAGACAGCACTACACCACGGTGTTTTTCGATCTGGAGAAGGCTTATGAACCGCATGGCGATACGGTATCATAAAGACTCTCCATACGATGGGTTCGAGGGGACGCCTTCTAATCTTTATATCTGAATTTTTGCGAGATCGTCGATTCCGCGAACGGGTGGGGGATCCCTCTCCTGCCCAATGGACCAGGAAGAGGGTGTCCCGGAGGTAAGTGTCCTCAGTGTCACACTCTTTGCTCCTACATCAACGGCATCACCTCGGTGCTGCCGGGAGATGTTCTCGCTACGCTCTACGTGGACGACTTTTCGATCTCTTTTGGCGTGGCCCAGATGCCAACTCTGGAGCGTCGACTCCAACAGACCTTAAACCGTGTCTCTCGCTATGCCGAAGCGCACAGGCTTCCGTTTTTCTTGGCCGAGACTAAGGTGCTGCACTACTGCCGCCATCCACGTCTCCACCATGAACCAGACTTGTTTCTAAATGGGGTT
Source organism: Ceratothoa steindachneri (assembly GCA_963969495.1). Classification (NCBI taxonomy): domain Eukaryota; kingdom Metazoa; phylum Arthropoda; class Malacostraca; order Isopoda; family Cymothoidae; genus Ceratothoa; species Ceratothoa steindachneri. The sequence continues at coordinate 22,161,806 of OZ018319.1, forward strand.
CCCCTGGAAGTGGTGGTCTCGCACAGTTTTCTTGGTCTTGTATTTGACCAACGCCTCACCTGGGAGGCTCATATTCGCAGCCTTAATGTCTCTTGTACCCGCGCAATATTCTTCGCTCCGTGGACGTTCAGCGCCTAGGGCACTGATAGGGGTACTGCCATACTTTTTTATCGATCCTTTGTTCGTTCGAAGCTCGACTACGGATGAGTTTTATGCGCAGCCGAGCGTGTATTGCCTAGCGACCGGTGCCTTCTGCACGTCCCCGATTGATAGCCTACTTGTAGATCCTGGGGAGATACCACTCATTCTGCGCCAGGCACAGTGCATTATTCGCATGTACGCGCGAGCCCAGCACCGAGATCGGTAACACTCTCGGCCCTGTGGCGCCCCTGGTTCTGTCCAGGACGCCACCCTGGAGGGTACCACCTTTGACTATTTGTTGCCACGCCTCTGCTCCTAATTCTTTTTCTGCTGGGTTCCTGGACATGTAGGTATTGCGGGGAATGAGCACGCCGATGAGGGCGCCAAAGAGTCCTCGAAGACTGGGCGACCAGACCACGGTTTCGCTCCTCACATCGATTACATGCCAGGAATACGGGCTGCCCTCCGGGCGGCTTGGCAGAGAGTATTGGAGATGGTCGAGGGGAACTTAAAGTTAAGTGCCATTGCGCTGCGACTGTTCCCATGGACCTACCCTTACAATGCCGCGACGGCTTCAGGTTGCTCTTTTTCGTCTCCGAATTGGACACTCGCGGGACGCACCGCCATTTGGTGGAGCGCTCGCCTGCGCCTTACTGCAACGACTGCGTTGTCCCCTAGACTGTTCGGTACATTCTTGTTGAATGTCACAGTCTGGTTGATCTTCGCGCACTTTATCTGTCCCAGTACCGGGACGAGCAAGGTCGCTACCGCTTGTTCCTTGTACTCGGGACGAGTTCGTGCACACAGACTTGTGGACTATACTACTTTTTAGAGGAGGCTGGCCTCCTCCACTTTATTTGACTGCTTGTTGTATGTCCCATGTTCCTACGCCGGGGGAAGGCGGGCCTACCCCCGACGCCGGAGTCCGTTTCCTTGTTGGCTGTTTGCTTCGTTTTCCTTTCTTGTTTTTTTATCGTTATTTTGTAATATAGCCAGTAGTTGGCTCTGCTGAGTAGGCAGTGGCTAGATTGGCTCCTAATTTATAAAAAACAAACAAACTGCCCTTCAGAACTTAATCTGCCATTTTGTCTATGACATTCCCTGAAGTTAATAGCTCGCGTTTTGGCTATGGCCTGCTTTAATGATCCTAATCTCTCCTTTTGCCGATCACTTTTCTAAAGCTTTCAATCTCCCCTTTTGCTCGTGACCTGAACTAAAGAAAAGTCTCCCCTTTGCTCGTGACCTTCTCTAAAGACATTACTTACTCTATCCTTTTGCCCTCGTCCTGTTCTAGAGATCATAGTCTCTCTTTTTTTCGTATGACCTGCTCTAAAGATCATATACTTCCCCTTTACCGATCACTCTTCTAAAGATCTTCATAGTCTCACCTTTCGCCTATGACCTGCTCTAAAGATCATAGTCTCTCTTTTTGCCTGTGACCTGGCCTAAAGATTTTAATCTTTCCTTTGTTCTATAACCTACCATAATGACCTGAGTCTTTCCTTTTGTCTATGACCTACCCTAATCCTTTTGACTTTTTAAATTTTCTTTTTAATGTAGCCATTCATCGTTTCGCTTAATTATGTTATCATCACCTTCCTTAATGCCTTGTTAATAGGCGGAGCTTTCGGTTTTTTTCACCTTAGCTTTGCATCCTTTTGTACGCCTGAAAAGGAACTAAATTAAACTTCGAAAGGGCTAGGAATTCGCCGGGCCGTTTTCTTTTTCCTATGGGCTTAATCTTCATATCAGCCCCATTCCTTTTTTCTCTCGTCAGTTACCCAATGGGGCTAAGGTCATGAATTCCTTGATATGTTCGTAAAATGGTAAGGTTAGGATAAGTGGAGAAGTATTGAAGGTATCTCGTCCGAGTAACCAAGAGGGGGTGGAAGTTGGACAACCGCCACGGCGCTGTTAAACGCGCGTCTTAATATTATGGCAGAGGTTTCTGCCATAATATTCCCATGAAAACTATCGAGGTGAGGGGCTAGGTGATAACTAGTAACGATAAACCATCTTTAAATTGAGCTAGTAAAAATAAGCCATCTCAAAAGTGAGAGAGTAAAGATAATCCATCTCTAAATTGAGCTGGTAAAGATAATCCATCTCTAAATTGAGCTAGTAAAGATAAGCAATCTCTAAGTTGAGTTAGTAAAAAGTCATCTCAAAAGTGAGCTAGTAAAGATAATCCATCTCTAAATTGAGCTAGTAAAAAGCGATTCTAAATTGAGCTAGTAAAGATAAGCAATCTTTAAGTTGAACTAGTAAAACAGCCATCTCCAAAGTGAGCTAGTAAAGATAAGCAACCTCTAAGTTGAGGTAATAAAGATAAACCTTCTCTAAATTGAACTAGTATAGATAGGTATCTCTAAGTTGAGCTAGTAAAAAAGCCATTTCCAAGGTGAGCTAGTAAAGATAATGTATCTCTAACTTGAGCTAATAAAGGTAATCCATCTCTAAATTGAGCTAGTAAAGATAAGCAATCTCTAAGTTGAGCTAGTAAAACAGCAATCCTCAAAGTGAGCTAGTAAAGATAAGCAATCTCTAAGTTGAGCTAATAAAGATAAACCTTGTCTAAATTGAACTAGTACAGATATGCTATCTCTAAGTTGAGCTAGTAAAAAAGCGATCTCCAAAGTGATCTAGTAAAGATAAGCAACCTCTAAGTTGAACTAGTAAATATAATCTATTTCTAAATTGAGCTAGTAAAGATAAGCAATCTCTAAGTTGAGTTAATAAAGATAAACCTTCTCTAAATTGAACTAGTACATATATGCCATCTCTAAAGTCAGCTAGTAAACATAAAACATCTCTTAATTCAGATAGCAAAGATAATTCATCTCTAAATTGAGCTACTAAAGATAAGCCATCTTAAAATTGAGCTAGTAAAGATAAGCTATCTCTAAGTTTAGCTAGTAAAAGTAAATCATTTCTAAATTGAGCTAGTAAAGATAAACCATTTCTAAATTGAGCTAGTAATGATAATTCTAGAAAGTCCAAGAAACTATAAGTAATATTATAAAGTCCCTGAAACCCAAACAGTCATGAAACAAAACCTATCTCACTTAAACACTGGTAAAGATGAGTTATCTCTAAGTTGAACTAGTAAAGATGGGCTATCATTACTTGATCCCGACTAGCTAAGCTTAAAATGGTGGATCCTCTCTCTACCCCTTCCCTTTTTTATTTCCTATTCTTTCTCATTCTATGAATGGTTAATAATTAATAAAAATAAATTTCATTTTTATTTAGTCTTTTTAAAATTCCTACAAAGCAATAAAGTAAAATTTGACTGTCATTTAACAGCTGCAATTACTTGTGCTTTCAAGTTTAGTTTACACTTTTCTCATTTTTGTCGGTTTGTTTTCTTTTATGGAAGAATGTTTTATTTCGCAATTCAACTCATAGCTTAAACATATTTGGATGTATTATTGTTAAAAATGAGGGTAAGCCATGCCAAAACTTTTACTTGGTCTAATTTCTTGAAAAATTTTGTTGCAGGTTCCATAAAGTTTTGTTTTCAGGCTTTATTCAGAACTCCGATGTATTACAAAATTCGTGCATTGACAAACCTCATCCTCTTTACATAGGCAGGTAGAATCCCATCTTTCTAAGCCACTATAACTTCATCACTGCATACAAAAAAAAAACACACTCAAACATACAACTTTAAATGACTGCCTGTTAATTGTTGCATTTAACATTACCTAAATATGTTAAGAAAATCGAGAAGCTGACGTGTCGTACTTCTGAAAATAAGATCGATGGCATTGGCATAAATTAGTAGGCCTGATTTCGAAATGGGGTTTTCCTGTAAGATATCAGTTATATGGTTATGACGAAAGAAAAAGGTAACGGTTTCACCTATAGTTTCACGTGGGAGCCGATGTACAGGTATCCTGCAGAGTATAGCAGCCATAGTGATGGCGACCCGAAACGGAACTTATCTGACAAATTACCCGCATGTAATCGAAAGTTGCGTTTCTAATCGGCCAAGACGTAGTCCTGTGACGAAATAATAGGCCCTCTTTAATGAAGCACCTCAATACGACGATTTTTGTGTGTGCACTCGTTTGGCACGCGGAATAGTAAAAATGCAGGAAGTCATATTTCGCCTAATTTGAAGAAGTACGTGCCCTTGTTGATGAATGCCAAGTTTTCGTGTCGCAAAAACCAAATGAATCAGTAAGTTGATAAAAAAAAAATGCAAATGAGCAGAAAATGACGTGGTTTTAAGAAATATTAAAAGATAAAATTGCGTTATTGTGACCAGGATCTGAATTGGGAAAGAACTCGTGATCTGAGACGTTTTGAGAAAACATTCAAGAGACGCTTTAGGGAAATTTACCAAATTAGGGAATTTTAGAACAACACAATTTCTTTTCATGTTGAATGGGTTCTATGATGTAGTAGTTGTAGCAGCAGTATTAGTAGTATGTGTAATACTAGTAGTTGTATGTGTAGTAATAGTAGTAGTCTCAATTTCCGATTGTGTAGCATGAGTAATTCTTGTGGTGCAATTGAAACATGGAGGAAAGATACACACCCTTTCCGGCCACAGCGCCCGTATTGTCCACCCTTCCGGCCCCAATGGTTGCATGAAGACCCCATCCCCCCCATCCTTCCCGCTATATATCCTCCACCATTTTCACTTCAACTAACTTCACTACGTTCTTTACAGATCTTTTCTTATTTTCTACCTCGCTATTGCGCTTTATTTATTTTTTTTGGGGGGGGGATATTTTATTCTTAGCAAAATGGTCCCAATTTGTAGCTTGCTAATACTGTTTTGATGGGAATTTGTTCTCAAATGTTCGCTTTTACATTCTTTTAGCAGTTCTATCTGTTTTAATATTCCTCTTGTTCGTTTGCTTTTTATTTTAATGTCTGTCTGCCCCTTTATTCTTTTCCCTTTAATATACCCTAGATGGGTTATACAAGAAAAGGGCATACCAGAGATTACAGAGAGAAAGTAGTTTTGATAATTTATATCATTACAGGTTGATCAGAAATGAGCTAAATAAGATTATTAAGAGAAAAAGGGTGGCAGAAATTAATTTAGCTCAATATAATAATAAAGATCCAAGAAAATTCTTTAGCTATTATAGAATTAATAACAAATCTAGCAGTGATAAAATAGGGCCTATTAGATATAAAGGGGCTTTGAATGAATCTGATGAGGAAATAGTAGACATTCTTAATAATCATTTTTCTTCAGTATTTAAACAAGAGAATCAAGATAGATTAATTGATGATAATTCTAGGTCAAGGGAAGTAGCGTTTATTATTAATGTAAACAAGGAAATAATTAAAGGGCTTATATTGGAATTAAATACTAGTAAGGCATCTGGCCCAGGCAATATTCATTCTGGGATACTCAAAGAAGGTGTAGATAGTATTACAGTAGCACTTGAGAAGATATATACTAGATCACTAGAGTTTGGAGAAATACCTAATGATTGGAAATTAGCGAATGCAGTGCCCATTTTAAAAAAGGGAAGTAAAGAGGACCCAAATAACTTTAGACCGGTAGGCTTAACTTCTATAGTTTGTAAAATTCTTGAGAAGATGGTTAGGAAGGAAATTTCTGACCATCTAGAGATTGGTAGGCTAATAAATGATGCTCAGTATGGGTTTAGAAAAGGTAGATCGTGTTAAACAAATTTACTGGATTTTATGGATTATGTAACTAAACGCTTAGATAAGGGAGAGTATGTTGATGTAATTTACTTAGATTTTAGCAAAGCTTTTGATAAGGCTCCACATAGGAGACTAGTTCACAAATTAAAAAAGCATGAGATATGTGGTAAAGTTTTGAATTGGATAGCTGAATGGCTGAAGGACAGGAAACAGAGAGTTATACTGAATGGGGTGAGGTCACAGTGGAGGGACGTTATCAGTGGCGTACCTTAGGGATCCGTTCTAGGCCCTTTATTATTCATAGTTTATATAAATGATCTTGGGGAGACTGTAAATAGCAAAGTGTCAATTTTTGCTGATGACACAAAATTGGCAGCTGTAGTCAAAGAAGTTGAGGGTAGCTTTAAAGTGCAGAGTGACTTGAATAAGTTATTAGCTTGGGCTCAGAAGTGGCAGATGGCTTTTAACCTTAAAAATGCAAAGTTCTTAACATGGGGAGGAATAATAGGGAATTTAGCTATGAAATGGATGGGCATTGACTGAATTCATTTGATGATGAGAAGGACTTAGGTGTAGTAGTAAAGGGTCACTGAAGTTTTCAAAGCAGTGTATTGAGGCAAAAAATAGAGCAAATAGGTTGCTAGGATACATTAAGAGGAATGTTAGCTACAAGAGTATGGAGGTTATCCTTAGACTCTACAACTCATATGTAGGGACACATTTAGAGCACTGTATACAAGCATGGTCACCACATTATAGACATGATATCAACTTGCTAGAGTCAGTACAAAGGAGGGCAACAAAAATAATACCTTCCCTGAAGCACCTTGAATATGAAGATAGACTGAGGGCACTAAATATGTTCTCATTTGAGAGAAGATGTGTGAGGGGAGATATGATTGAACTCTTTAAAATCTGTTCTGGGATGGATAAGTTGGATTTTAGCAAGTTATTTGAGTTGGATGGTAATAATAGGACTAGGGGTCACCATTTAAAAATGAAAAAAAACAGAGGTGCAGGTTGGATGTTAGAAAGTATTTTTTCACCAATAGAGTGATAGATTACTGGAATAGTTTGCCATCTGAGAGAGTAGACAGTCCAAACTTGAATGTTTTCAAACGCAGATTAGATGATTATATGGGAAGGGAGGGTTAACTTTGGGTGTGTGTGGGGGTATTCTGGACTCATTCCTGTGGATGTAGTTTTTTATTATTGCATATTACGATTGATTTGGATTTTGATGAGTCTTGATGATGATGCTTTTTGTTTTTGACACATTCCTGTGGATGGTTCAAACTGTATATTGTAGATGCATGATTGGACACAATCCTATGGATTGTTTAAATTGTTTATTGTAGATGCATGATCTGACACAATCCTATATCCATAGGATTGTGTCAGATCATGCATCTACAATATATAATTTAAACACGCATTTTGTGGGTGGGTTTTGACAGATGCGGATGATTTTTGATAGACCTTGTGGCTTTTGTCACCCGTGAACTTATGTTATGTTATGTTAAAACTTCTAACTCATGTGAAGAATAAATAAGAAACCCAATTTTACCACGTCAAAAATAGTTACCAATAAAGTTCCAATATCAACAAATTAAACGTAAGTGATATTCCCTTTGATGAAAATGAATGCTATAATAATTTATTAAAAATAAAATTGAGTGACAATGGCGTTACATAAATTAATTAGTCTTTTATTTTTATTTTTTTCTATCCACGTGAACAGTTGCAAATAGCGTGGAAGAAATTCGCGGTGCATCCTCGAATGTTATTTAATTTTGCCTCGTCTCTTCCCCATGCGACTCCACTATATTCTGTATGAACGCCTTTGTGTGGATTAATGAAGTGCAAAGAGTGGTTGACGATTCTGAATGATAATTTGGAATATATTGTGTCAGATATCCCATTAATCACTGTGAATAATTGATCCATCATATCTCACTCCTTCCTCGATTATTGGCAAAAGTGTTTCTTGACCTCTGCGTTCTAGCGCCCCGACCTCGATGGTGTTTTGGTTAGGTTAAGTTAACATGGGGTAACCTAACCTAACTTAAACCTACCTTCTAATATTAGAGTTATGAAAACCTCCTTGGGGACTTCCCAAGTCAAGTTAGCTAACCCAAGAATAATGACTCCGAAAATTATTTTGTCAATAATAGCGACCCCTGCAGGTGTTGGCTTCCATAATGACATGATCTAAATTTATTTTTACGAGGGGCGGTCAAAAGGTTTGCAATTCGGATATAAGAAAACGAGATATGAGGAAAAGTGTTTTATTATTTTTCAATATAACTACCCTCGACTTCAATGCACTTGCGCCACTTGTCCCTGAGACTTCGAATTCCCGACAACCAGAAATCTCCCGACTGCTGTTCAATCCACTCCTGGACGGCGAGCTGGACATCTTCATCGTCCCCAAACCGGCGTCCACGCAGTGCACCCTTGAGTTAGCGGAATAAAAAGTAGTCGCTAGGGGCCAGATCTGGACTATAGGGGGGATGGTTGAGCTCCTCGAATCCGCACTCGCGCAGGGCAGCTTGTGCAACTCTGGCCTTGTAGACTTTGACGACGATGAAGTCGATCATGGGGCGTGAGGTTTCTAGGGACCCAACGGACAGAGACCTTGGTCATAGCCAAATTGTCGTGGATGATGTTGATAACACTTCCATGTGATATTCCAAGTTCTCGCTCGATTTCTTCGACCTTCACCCGTCGATTTTCGAGGATCCTCCTTTCCACACGGGCCACATTGTCCTCGTTGGTCACGTCTGACGGGCGTCCTGGACGGGGGTAATTTTCAAGGTACTCACGACCATGGCGGAACTCCCTATTCCAGCGAGCAATGGTTGCATAGGAAGGGGCGGTGTCGGTGTACACTGCAACCATGCATTCATGGATCTCTTTTTCATTCTTGCCTTCCTTGGTCAAAAATTTGATCACTGCGCGGTGCTTAACCTTCTCCATTTTTGAAGATCTGCGATCAGCTACTGCTTCTTAAATAGACGAGGCAGGAGCGTGCGGCTGCAGATCCTGACTTGTCATAACTTGTCCTGACACCCCCACAAACAGCCATCCTCCTTCCTCTGTTTTGCCCTACCGATTCGCAAAACTTATTGACCGCCCCTCGTATATTACCTATGATCACATTTATTTATTTTTTAGGTATTAAATCAGTATTAGCTCCAAAAGATTTGAGGGGCCGCTTCACTTTTCATATAAATCTTGGGTCTAAGATAAAAATGGCTTCGACTGTTTTGATGGATTTATTTTTTATAATATTTTTCAACGTTCATACGCTCACAATTCATACCATATTTGTATTGTCATATTTGACTCAATAATCATTTAATGCAATATTTGGGCTCCTAACAGTCCCAAAAGGTCGTCAGTATAATAAAATATTGATAAACTTGTAATCTTTACCATTCATCCACTAATCTTACGATTAATCCCATTTAAAGATGGATTATTGTAATATACCCGGATTCCTCTACACCAACCATGGTTGAAAGCCAAGGAAGAACTGTCATTTAAGTATTTCTGCTGTTTTTCCTGACATGTCGAGGTCAAACTACTGCAGTTTTAGATTTGATATGTCAATAGGCCCATTTTTTATTCTTCCAAGGGCATTCCGATAATGAAATTGGATGACAAATGAGGAGGTATTTTTCAGCACCCACATAGGTTTTATCGCATTACTTCGCTAACCTTGATTCTAGCTATTTGGTTTCCCCCACAAACGGGGTGTCGGTTGTATCATAAACAATCACACAGCAGATGACATGTAGAGGATTGTGTCCACTCTCGTCTCCAACTTCCGTGTATCTATCTGCCTTCAACGATGAAAGTGAGCAGGGTTGCATTCGAGTCCCCGTAGCGCTGATGCCCTCGTTGGTTTTTGAGTTAATAATACATCATCGCAGTTAACCTACATTTCACATTTTTATACAGTCTCGCTACTTCAAGGAGTCATTTTCCTCCGAAATCTTTTTCTACTCTTTTTTTTCTGTTTACCTTCCTTTTCATTGCTGTCATTCTCCTGTCTTGGGTCTTTTGTGTTTTCTCGTCTCTATTCCAATTTTCAGCCACCTGACTTCGATTATCTTTATTTTATTTTATTATTATTTTTATTATTATTTTATTGTATTATTTTTATTTTATTATTATCATCCAAACTTGAGTGGAGTGGAGAAAACAAAATTGACCCCTTGTGTTTCTTACCTCAACAAAGAATGATAGAGAACGTCAAACCTTGATAAAATGTTCGTCTTCCTTTAATCATATATGCATTTTCTCATAATCCCCACAGGCCTACCAACCACGCCGAATACGAATAATCCTGGGGCCAGACCGGAATACCCGTCGCCCTATCAAGAGATTTGTATTTAAAAATAATATATGCAGACGTTGGTGTATTTAGGGAAGTTAAATTAGAAGTAAGCTGTATCTACAGTCCGTTAGGCTATTTTCACGGCAGGGAAAAGGTCTATTCTCTACAATGACGTATCTTCTTTGAATGGCAAGCGCAGCCAAATCTAACGTGCGCTATGATGCCATCTCTTTTAATTTCGTTTTGGCCACATGGACAGTGTCGACTGACTCCGTTCATGCCAGGTGACGTCAAAGTTCACGAATTACAGTCGCATTGTCATTACATACACATGATGGACGCCGGATTTTGTGTTAAGTTAATAGGATTAGGCCCAAGTGCCATTCATATTTGTATTAAAAGCCTTTTGAATGATGAATTCGAGTACATTAAAAGTCTTTCACGAAACTGAAGTATTCAGAGGGACTTTTGATAAAATTGCGTCGTAAAGCAATGGAAATGCGGAGAGAAATAGGAACGCGTCTCTCTAAATCAGGGGTGGGCAACCTTTTTAAGTGGGTGTGCCAAAATTGGCCAAATCTTTGCTACAAAATTTTCTCACGTGCCAATACTTGACTAAAACACAATGAAAGGATATAAAATTAAAGATGTTCTTTTTATTCATTCCCAACTCTTTATGATGCATACAAATTACAAGGAAAAGATAGTCATTTTACCTAAAAATATACATATTATATTAAAAGAATTGATCTTTATCATTTCAAGCAGAAAACAACAAATCCAAACTAGAGAAAGAAAAATTGTGGACCTTCTCATTTATTTACCATCAATGAGACTTCTGCTGCTGCCTCACTGATACCATAATTCATAACAGGTTGTACACAATGCGGTTGCTATATAAAATAAATTGGAGATACATTTATTTAGTTTTCTTAAGTTAAGCATTTGGCTTCGCGTGCCGGTAGAAGTCGTTGGCGTGCCACGTTTGGCACGCGTGCCAAAGGTTGCCCAGGTCTGCTCTAGATTCAGACGAAGGTATTACAAGAGGTTAGATACTTGTCCGCACCGCCCTCCACGGCGACGGAGAGATTAGACATTACTTAGAAAATCAGTTATAATAATAGAGAGCTCTGCAAGGACCAGAATTAGGGAGATGGCAAAGCATAGGAACTCGCCAGCCTTAAAATGACAAAGGTATTATTTTTCAAATACCTTGTGGCGGGTGTGACCGTAGTTATTACGGAGAGTCCGGAAGAGACATTGGCACGAGGATTAGTGAGCATATGAGGGATTTTAGAACACAGGACATCAAACTGAATGATGATACAATTCGATGAGTGTGGTCATTTGCCAAATTGGAATGGGATTAGAGTAATTCACAGGGATTTATGGAAGGGAAATAAAAAATTAACTGAAGCAGCTTATATTATTAGAACAGGTCAACCAATCACCGAGATGGATAATTCTTCCGTTTGCTTAATGGTGCAGCGAGGATCATAGTTAAGGAGGCAGGTGGGGCGAAGTCCGATCACATCAACCACTTAACTCCAAGGAACCGATCAAGGCAAGGAAAGGGAACCGTGACCCAGGATTATATATATATATATATATATATATATATATATATATATATATATATATATATATATATACTCATTAACCAATAGGAAATAAGGAGGAAAAAATGGCAGACAGGCGATTTTATCTTCTTTTTTATAAAACCAAACATATATTAAGAAAGAAGGATGAGAGAGAGATAGCAAACGGAATAGAATAATATAAAATCTTTTATCTGTTAAAGAAATCGAAAAATAGGTGGGGTTCGAACCTATATCATTGAGCGCTCTTTTCTTTTTAGGGTTGCACATATAGAAGCGGATCTTCAAGTTAGGATGAAGGTAAATACAAGTAAGACAGGATTCATATATTGCAACGTTTCTGGCTATACACGCCCATCATCGGGTACTATATACAAAAAAAAAAAAAAATATAAAAACGGGATGTGGAATGAAAGTTTAAAACTGAATCAGGGGATCCAAGATAGAACCAAAAAAACAAAACACTTATGAAAGATAAAAATGGACACATTAGGTAAATTCACATGACAGAAAGTTCACCTGGCCGAATGAAGAGTCAAGGAAAACTGAGAAAGTGAAGAGAAACAGCAAATAAGTTGGGTAATTTACGATGAGGGAAAATGTTGGTTGGTTGACATTGTTATTGACAATGGGGAGGGGGTTAAGTCTCCATTGAGAGAAGAATTATACATTGGATATAAAGCGATTCCAAGATCCAAAGTGGTGTGGTCTTGAGTAGATCCCAGGATATGAATATTTTCAGTAGATACGAGTACTTCGATTTTATAATTAATAAATTATTGGCAAATTGCTGATTTTTATTTTTTATGAAGGACATTACCCGTTCTTAGGCTAAGACCGAGATGCCAACTACCTCTGGCCTTTAAGGAGCGCACGGTGCTACATGTAGATCTCTTGGTTAAAACCTGAGGAAATGAAATTATATATAACCATGCTGCTTCTCTCGGGGTGGATCCTATCGTTACAATTACAGAACAACCCCAGTTTGAATTTGTAGCAAGGGTAAAAATCAGTGTGTAAATTATTTATTTCAATACTTTGAAGAATTGATCACAAGCAGACTTATTTAGTGGTTCAAGTTCTGGGAGTACAAAATATCTTTCATTCTTATGCATATCAATGGTTGGTGTTTTCGGAAAATAAATACGGTTGAAAAAAATCGATATTGATGTATATAAAAAAGAAGAAGGTTATGTTTTACTGGTAAATTATATAAGGAGAGAGAGTGAGATAGAGAGAGAAAGAGACAGAGAGGGAGCGGGAGAGAGAGAGAGAGGGAGCGGGAGAGAGAGAGAGAGAGAGATAGATAGAGAGAGAGAGAGAGAGAAAGGGGGACAGGTAATTAATTTTTTTTTGAAATGATAAATGCTCTGCACTTGGGTGTAGGTTTGTAATTGACCATGGAAGTAAAATCCAAAGCTACAATGCCCTTTCCTGATCTTTTAGTCACCCTGGATAATGAACCAAGGAAATTTCAGAATTTTCTTCTCGATAAAAGAGGACTCAGGGCTGGTCTTAAATTACTCTAATTTCTGTGATTTTAAGTACAAAATTTCTATATTTTAAACATTAATACCTAAAAGTTTCTCTCTCATTTAAACCTACTTTTCAATGCACAATGAATTTATTTTTCTCTAAAAAAAATTGATCTTCCTAAACAATTCCTTTGAAAGAAAACTTTTATTTATTTTGAAAAGTTTCTCTCTTCAAATTAACCCCCAAAGAGTTTTTGTAAACAAATTAACGATAGGAAGTTTCTTCACCATTAAAGATCCTATTTCTTATGAGCATCGCAGTGATGTTGTCTATCTATTTAAATGTCCCAGTTGTACTGGCGCCTCCACTACAACCGGGGTTAAGAAATGAACCAACTCCTACGTCCCGGCCACGGCAAAGGATGAATGGGCGAAAGCGTGTCGGCGACTGGCCTGTAAAGAAGAAAGTGGCGGATAAAGAATAAAGCCCAGTTAGTCTCAATTTAGTTCGAGACTGCCGGGAGGGCGTGTCCTTCCTCCAGGTACCAGGTGTAACAGTCTACACGGGGCGCCACCTTGCGGGGAAATGGAGGGAGGTTTTCTAAAAAGCACACCGAGTCCGCACCAACGGTAAAATTGGGCGAACCGTTACGGCTTCGCTTCCGCTTCCCGCGTTTTATTCCTTCGTCCACCTATTTGTGTCCCGTTTGTTTCCACCCATTGTTCCATAAAGTTATTTTCCTTACAAATATTTCGAAATATTTTGTTAGGTTTTTCAATATTGGCCGCTTCGAAGACGGGAAAGAATGCCACGGGTTTTTTTATTCGTCCAAATATTCTATAATTGTTTCCCCTTTGTTTTTTATTTGATTATTACTGAATTGCCAGATTTCCTGTTGATTTTATCGGGTGGGTTTTAATTAATATGAACTTGTATCTTTCTTTTGGCGTTTATCAGACATATTTTCCTCTGTGAAGGGAATGGAGAGCGGCCTTGAAAAGCTTTCTGGTAAGTTGTTTGCTCACCAAATTGAGAGATTGTCCCCACTAAAGCCTATTGTCGAAAACCCCCTTTCCTAATAATAGGCTTATGCGATGTCCATAAATTCAGGTATGGGAGATTATTTTAATGTCTTTGTTTCCGTTTATTTATTATTTGTGCACAAAAAATACCGATGTTTTTTGATAAAATTATCCGGTGCAGTTAGGCCTGAATTCGAGACTAAAGTAAAGAATAAGAGGAATAAACAGTTGAAAGTTATATCAAAATAAAAATAGATAAAGTAGTAGTGAAGAATGAGTAAACGAGAAAGAAATAAAAGATTTATTCCTCTCCTTCTTTTCTACTCGTGAATTAATAAAGAATGAAATTTTAAATCGAATCATCATTTTAGAAAGAAAACACTCATCGAGCGCCCATCTCCGCCAGGATGAGACAATAGTTAAAAAAGTGAATAAGTGATCCACTATTCACACTCGTATTCTGGATCCGCCCCCAAAATATAATCAACTCTTCCTTGACCCAAGACACACTTACATTTTTCAATCGATATTACGAATCCTAAGACCTAAGGACTAAGGACAATTTATGATCACTAGCATTATCTTTCACGTCAGGCAAGCGAGAGCTGAAACCATTTGATTTTAAAGAAAACAGTTGTTTTAAAGGATAAAAAGCTCATTTTATTTTTATTTACAATGTACAATTTATATATATATATATATATATATATATATATATATATATATATATATATATATATATATATATATATATATATATTATGAACGCGAGAGAATGATTTATTTACGTAAATTAATCAAACCACAAAGATTTTTTTCGAAAAAATGAATTTTCCTGATTGCGAAAAAATACGTGCAGAGGTGGGTATCAAACCAAGCCCCCTCTTTAATGCACATAAAGTTCGTTCTATTATAGAAAATAAAATAGATTACCATATTCTACTATCCGCCAAATTCATTATTAAAGTCTCAATCCTGATGATTACTCAAACGTTTCATAATGAATTTAAATACGTTTGAAGATATACAAAATATACTTAGAAAAATTATTTATTTGTCAAATATTACTATTAGGTTGAGGAATAAGTTCTTGCATTTTTTTTAATGTTGTCTTGATTTAAGTTTTGTTGACGTGATTTGTGCACATATTAAGAAACAATAATAAATAATGAGAGCAAAATTTGCAAATGTTAGGCTGCGTCTCTTAACAGTGTAGACTATTAGGCTTTTGCTTAGGCTACGTCTTGAAGTTGAGTAATAAGTCATTGCGGTTTATTTAAAAGTTGTGTTAATTTAATTTTTGTTCTGTACCCTCAAAATGGAAGGTCAAGTTGAAAGAAAGGCGCATTTTCGACACTTGTTATTCATTTTCAATCGATACTGGAACAATGCAAACGCAGACAAAGCTCGTCGCGATATTTGTGCTGTGTTCGGAGAAAATGCTTTATCAGAAAGGAAAGCTCAGTGGTGGTTTTCACGTTTCAAAAACGGTCATTTCAATCTTAATGACGAAGAACGTTCTGGTCGCCCCATTAAGTTGGATGAAGATTGATTGAAAGACATTCTTCATGAAAATCCTCGTCAATCGACTAGAGAATTGGCTGTACAATTGGCGTGTGATCAAAAAACTGTAGTGAATCACCTTCATTCGATGGGGAAAGTTCAAAAACTCGGTGCATGGGTTCCGCACGCTTTGAGCGAAAACAACAAACTTCAACGCTCCACGATTGCCGCAGGTTTGCTTGCTCGTCACAAAGCTACTCGTGGATATAAGGACAGATTTCTTCACCGCATCATCACTGGCGACGAAAAGTGGTGTGTTTATGTCAACATGAACCATCGAAAACAATGGCTTAGCCCCCCAATAAAACACCACTTCCGCGATTAAAGCAAGGACTTCATCCACGAAAGACGATGCAGTGTGTGTTGCGGGATTGTGAAGGCATCATTCTTTATGACCTCCTTGCGAACAACGAGATTATCAATGCAGAACTCTAAGTTCAACAAAAGTATCGACTCGCCGAAGCTATTCATGAAAAGCGATCTCATCGACGTTGTGGAGTCCTTCTGCAACAAGACAATGCTCGTCCTCACATTGCCACTAGGACAAAAGACGTCATACAAACGCTTAATTGGGAAATCCTGCCGAATCCTCCATATTCGCCAGACTTAGCTCCATCGGATTTCCATCTGTTCCGATCGCTCTCCAACAATTTGCGCGGCGTTTCGTTCAATACTGATGTGGAATTAAGAACCTGGTTAGACAAATTCTTCGAGTCAAAATCCAGAGATTTTTATTGCAGAGGCATCGAAAAACTAGTTGAACGTTGGGAATAAGTCGTAAATAACAACGGAGAATACATTTATTGATTAAATTGCATATTGTTATCAATTAAAAATAAAGTTTTTCTAAAATTGTTAATGGTAATGAATAAATTTGATGAAACCGCAAGAACTTATTCCTCAACCCATTATAATGGAATGTATGCAGGGCCGGATTTACTTATAGGCTTGGTAGACTGATGAAGCCTATGGCCTCAGAATCTGGGGGAGCCTCTTAGAGATGTAGGAGGGGGACAAATATTCCTGTGTGTGAAAAGGATCCCTACCATCTGCCAAGGATAGGAAGTCTAGTAAACAATGATAAGGGCGATGGACTCTGGTAGACTTGGGTTAGGATTAGGATTAAAACCTTTGGTCTAAAAACTGCCAGAAAATACGGTCAATTTACCTATACCACAACAGTATGTATCTAGTACCCAGAGACATTGATAATGATAAAATTGAGTAAGTCCATTGAAAGGTATAAAGTTGGCATATGTTAAAAACATTTATATAATAATTATAACCATTTGAAAAATAATTCTGCCAAGGCAAGTAAAATTAAACTAAAGTCTATATTGATAAAAGCGGACATGGACAAATAGGCTGCAGTGGTCAGACTTTCTGTTTATAATTGTGAATATGCGTCGAATTCTCTGATTTTGTTTCCGTTCATAACAAAGCATTATTTTTAAAACCTAAGATAAACCAGGCAATGTCTTCGCCCCTCTTCCCTACGGGTGGAACTTGCACTTCACTACTAAGATTAAAATTTAAAATCTAAAAAAAAGCAGCCATGGTTAAATTTATATACATTTTCTGAACTTCGCCAATTATAATCATTTTAATTAGATAAATATAGCTATAGAAGATATATAAAAATACATTTTCTGAACTTCACCATTTGTAATTCTTTGAGTTTTAAAAAATTCACAAAATTCGATACTTATATTTATTTCTGAACTTCACCATTTTGTTTTTTTATATTATAAAAGAATTATTAGAAATAACTTTGATGAAAAAGTCATAACCAAACTAAGATGAAATTATTTTTTAAATATTCAAAAAAATCCCCTTCTTAAATTATAGAGTTAGTGATGATGATGATAAAACTGGAGTATTTTAAGGTATAGCTGTTTGTTGTTTCTATTTTCCCCAAAGGAAAAAAAAGTAATTAGTCGCGTGGTCGCGACTCTATAAGTTACTATGTCAGTTCGTAGGTAGTCGGTCGGATGGTAACCATTTTACTTTTAATGAGTCTTTTTGGCAATAACATCGTAAATATTCTGCCGATTCTAACGAAATTTGAAACCCTTCTGTTACTTTACATTCCATTTCGAATGGTATAATTACCAAGGTCCTCCTAAGGTTAGTCCTGGAATTTCTGACTTATGAAGGTCGTAAGGTCATAGGTCATGAATCAGATTAATTGAGAGCACGCGACTTAGGTCTGTTGACCTTGTTTCCAAATTTGTACAGATATAGAAAAGAAAAGAAAACTCTACTTGATATTTATTCTTTTTATGATGCATAAAAGAATGAATTAATTAGGTACCTACTAATTAGATATATTATTTAAGTAGGTAAGTAGGAGACAAAAATTTACATTTTGAATTTTGGGTGAGTATCTATCGTAAACTTTTAAAATATACATTTAGTTCTAAATATTGACCTAAATAGAATGTAATTTTATTATTCATATATAAATTTATGAGTTTTTTTTGTGCATGTTTTCTAATTGTTAAAAATTAATTTTACTTTTTTTCAGATTAGAATCTGAAAAAAGGGTGAAAGAATCGAAAGTTGGACCAACAAGCGCTGGAGGCAAAAGTGAACTAGTAAAGAAGTTAATAACTACCACTGCTCTCTTGTACCAGCCAATGATAGAAGAAATGGTACAATGCTAGAGCTATCCATCCAACCACTGACGATCAACTAGAAGATAATACCCTTGACCTGGAAATAGTGAAGGGGGACGCAGAACAACAAGCTGATTATGAAGAAGCATCCAAAATGCCAGTTCAAAAAGAAGACTTAGAACCCATTGAACAGTCTCTCACCCTGGACAGAGAGTCTAAAGAACCACAGAAAGGTAAGTTTGATCCTCAAAATTTTCATCTCACATTTGGTAAAGTTGGCTGAGTCCAAGCTATTCCGGATTCAGATTTAGATGATGTCAAACACAAATCTATTGTGATGGACGTTGGTTTGTGGACAGAATTATCAATGAGGAAGTATCCCATTGGGTAGAGCTGGGTCCTTCTTAAGTTCATTGTGGACCATTTGAAATTTCCAAGCGAATGTACAAAACGCAGTCTATGTCTTGCACGAAAGCTTTTTTTTTATTCAACAAAAGCCAAAGGGAAAATTTGGCTTGTGTATTCTTCAAAAGTCCGGACTTATTGCTTTGTTTGTAAACTCTTTCCAAACTTTGCTTCTTCTGCTATAGCTTTAGTAGCATCAGAGAAACACAGGAATGGCATGTCATCTTAACTTACCTAACAAAGAAGCAAGGACCAACATTAACCCCAAAACATAACTAAAAGCAGAACAACACTACAGGCTGTATATCATTGTCGTAGAATGGCCCTTTTCTGATCACTCCACACCTGATACCACTTTTATGTAGGAGAATGTGCCTTTTTAATCTCTCTATACACAAACCGCTTTTGTCGTGGTATTCTTTGTGGTCGTGATATACTTCTTGGATGAAGTAGGCTTTGTTCTAAGAGTGCTAATATTGTTATGTTAAAGAAGTGAGCCGTCTCTAACACGTAAGGATATAGATAAACGCCCAAGAATTCCAGAAATAAACTTATATTTTTAACTTTAACAATTTAATACACAAAAACTAAACACTAACCACAGAAATACTCCGAATATTATAATACACAATAATTACTTTAATTAGATTGCCCCTCTAATAAAATTAGCTAAATTCGCTACGCACTTCAATATATAAGATTTAGGCTTCCTGACTCTACTGGAGTTTAAATACCTCAGGAATGTTATTGCCTCCACGACAGGTACCGACCGGCCAGATGGAGATGGTCGAGATCACGAGGTATTTTGGCAAGGGTAGCAGATGGGGGTCCACACGGTATTCAGGAAATGGGGGAGTTCTTCAAGGACGAGAACAATCACGGTGCTTTAGGCGGCACCAAGGTAGGCGGGGTCTCTCTAGCGAGAGTAAGTCGAACTTGGTTCTTATACCAAGTTAACTTGGAGTCCAGTGTGACCACCGAGTAACGAGCTCGAGGGGGAACTTTTCTCCTTCGTTACTTAATTCCTCATGGGCGAGGACTGAACTCGGGGAGGGTCTTCTTCAAGGGCGAGGATCGAGGGGGGGGGGGGTTCTCTGACGAGAATAATTTAAACTTGAATAAGTTAACTTAAAGGTCGGTTTGGTATCCAGAAACTAGCTCGAGGATGAGTTTCTTCTTAGAAAAAGTTGAACTTGGTTCCTCAACCAAGTTAACTTAGGAGTTTGGTGTAGCCACCGAGTAACGGGCTCGAGGGGGAGCCTTTTCCTTCTTCTTTTCTGAATTCTTCAAGGACGAGGAATACCCCTGGTGTTTAAGATGCACCAGGATATGAGGAGTCTCTCTGACGAGAGTAAGTTGAACTTGAACAAGTTAACTTAACGTTCGGTTTGATAACCAGAGACTAGCTCGAGGATGAGCTGCTTCTTAGCCCCATAAGGTAGCCCTGCCTCTCTTGCAGGGGACTTCGTAGTCTGACGACCCAAGTATTCTACCTGTCCAGTCTCGGTAGCCTGATCTTAACCCGGGGACTTCGTCACCTGGAGACTGACGTATTCTACCTATCCAGTCTCGGTAGCCCGATCTTAATCCGGGGACTTCGTCACCTGGAGACTGACGTATTCTACCTCGATTTTCCTCAGTGTTTCTCATTTATACCTCGTCACCTACTGGAGGAGGGGTAAAAGGAGGGGGGGGGGCTTGGGGACGGGCCCAGGAGGGTTCTTATTCCAAACGGCTTTTCTCACCAAGTCTTACATCGGCTTCCGTTAGCCTTCAAGCTTGGGAGAAACACGTCTCCAATTTCTTACTTGAGGTGAAATTGAATCTCACTCTCTTAAGGGGGATCTTGCATTTTACCCTAAGGGCTTTCATAACGATGAGTGGCGAGGTGCTGTGATTACGAGTTTGACCCCACGGTACCAGGACGGATGTCTTTGCGGTAACCGCCTCGTGTCTCCACTGAGAGAGAACGTGTGGGTGACGATACCCCTACAGTCATGAAGAGAATTATCTCTATAATACTGTACGTAACCCCTGCAGAGCGACGGTACCATTCAGAGGAAACAATGGACAATTTGTATTTCCTGATAATGGTAATTATCTTGGTCTTTTGGAATTAGTAAACAAATTTGATTTATTTTTACTCAATCATATCAATCGATATGGAAATTCCGGATCAGGAACTGACTCAAATCACGGCGAAGGTTCGGGGCGCAATTTTGGCTGAAGTAAAAAATATCATGTTAACTTTTTCTGAGCTAAAAGACCACTCAGGATAAACTATGGCTGATTTAGTGTTTATCTATCTCACCATTGAGTTTGGAATTTACTTCAGAAAATTCTTAGACCAGTTTTACGACAGCGCTGCCAACATGGCTGGAAGATACAACGTTATGCAACAAAAAAATTTAGAAAAAATAAATATGTTAGAGTTATTCCATGCGCTGGTCACTCTTTAAGTTCGGCTGTTGATTGCTCTCTTGATGCAGTGAACTTTTGGGGTATTATAAATGGAAGTTATACCTTCTTTTCATTTTCCACACGACGATGGGCAGTTCTAAAAACATCTTTGCAACCCCAGTCAAATGTGCATATATATATTTGTCAGACACTAGGTGGGATGCACATTCAAAAGCTACATATGCTATTTGAAAAAAATACAGTAATATTACAGATTTTCTAAGTCATTTGTATTCTGATGATAATGAGAATGGTGATACCAGGCTTGAAGCTAACAATCTCTTGCAAAAAATGGAAGAATTGGAATTTGTATTTATGCGGCATTGTGGGACTCGTGTGTTACGCCATTTTCACAAGATAAGCAAAACCATTCAGCAATCAGAAGTGTTATTCAGTACCATAGGTGGGCGTTATCTCGATAACGATATCGGGTTATCGGTTATCCGATATTTTTCCGCGTTATCGATTCATCGGTATCGCCGATACTTTTGGTTCCAAACTAGCGATAATCGATAATTTCAGTTTTTGGTTCCAGTTTAGCACAGGGGCGAGCCGCGCGTGCCTTGGAGGCAGAAATAGGTAGGTCCGAGCTGAGAGCAGGATCCTCAAACCTATGAGACGATGAAGGAGAGCCTTACCAGGTAAGAAACTAAGAAACAGCATTCAAATATTTTTACTATTGTATTATAAAATAACGCTATATATAGTCAATAATCAATATTTTCTTATAATTCTGGACGTATAGATTTATCGGTTATCGCCGTATCGGGCGATACATTTATCGCCAGTTATTGATTATCGGTTATCGCCGATAAGGTTATCGTTATTGATTTATCGGTTATCGTGATACATTTTTTGTTATCTCGCCCACCTATGTTCAGTACCTGTGCATGTTTGTACCGTTCACTTCAGGATTTTTAAGCAACATTAGAGAAGATTTTTATGAGATTGAGCAACAATATAAAGCCGCCTTGCCAAATGTTGATACAGAAATGTCACAAGAAGACAACGAATAAGGAAATGATGCAGGTGCATATGGTGATAATGCCTTAGATGAACTCTCTTCAAGAGATAATTTTAGAATATTTTTTTTTATTCCTATACCTAATTGAATCGCTTGAAACCAATTTAAGAACAACTGCTGCGTATAGTGATGATGCACAAAAGTTTTTATTTCATCTAATTTGGCAGCATCTAACGAAAAATCAAGCAAGGTATTGATCTGTTAATAAAAGCATACATATAATATGTTGACTTGAAAATTACTGATGAATTTGTACACTTTTATTTGTAGCTGAGACAGAGCTATACGTAAACAGAACAACTCAGTCTTATACAGACCTTTATCAAATTCTATGTAGAATCATTTCCGCGGCTATTTCTTAGCTTAATGATTACTAACTATTCGAGAGAGAGGTTTTCTCAAGACTCAAAAGAATTAAAAATGAATTGAAGACCACAATGTCTCAGGAGAGATTATTCGCACTTTACCATGCTGTGCATTGAAGGAGACAAATTTATACAAATAAATGTCGATAAAGTCTTAGACGATTTTGTTATGAAGAAAGCTAGAAAAAAGTTGTTTCAATCTCGGTGAATTTGTTGATTGTAATTTTTTTTTCTTACATAACATTTATTGTTTATGAATGAAACAGTGAACTTTGAATTTAATTTCCCTAACAATTCCTTGTTACTGCACCAAATATTTACAAAGGTTGGTTATTACAAAAGCTTTGTACAGTAGTAAAAGGAAGGAGTTGAGGCGCCTAAAAGTGTAATAGCTTAGGGATTCGCTTCATCTACCTAAATCCGTCCCTAGATGAATTTGCCATGTTGTGGTATTCTTTTTAAAATTAAATGAAATGAAAAGGAAAGTGAGAGAAAAAGAAACAGATCGGCCGATCTCCCTCCCACATCCCCACACTGGCACTCCGTTGAGTGCCAGGGCAAGGGCCCGGTAATCCCTCGTAGTCCTCCGAGCCCCCTCCAACCGAGTCTCACTCGAGTCTGGAACTCGGACTGAGGAGACCTCGGGAGCGGGAGGGAGAGGAAGAAGAAAAGTTAAGGATAGAACAGCGAGAAATATAGTCTGAGACAAAATAGGTGACCTAGGTAGTCATTTGCCCTGCCCTACAGCTTAACGTGAGATCCGAACCACGCTAGTCCTAACGGATGAGTAGCAAACAGCAATTATTAGAACCATAAACCGTAATTCCAAAAAGTGTGACTCTGGATATATGTTGCTAAGCACAATGGTCAAAGTACCAACGCTAATGTATGGGAGTCTCTAAAATTGATGTTTTGGAGCCATTGACTCGGCTCTAATAGGGCTAGTATAAAATAATAGCAACAGATAGATGGGCAATCGATAGCCCTACATTTCATATTCCCGGGTATAGTTCGTATTTACAGATACTTTGCGAGATATTGCGTCCAAATGTTCACCCGATTTAGTTCATCTATGGGCTTGCATTCCAAACGTTTTTAAACCCTTCAAGTATGTTGTTAGGGGCCTCGACATAGTGTATTTTCGTTTTTCTATGGACTTTCTGTCTGAAAATTAAAATCATTTTTCTTTTGTTATTTCAGCGTCGATACCCTCGTTGATATCTCGTTTTCTTTCGACAAAGTGTTTTTTCTTTGTTTAGTAATCTATGATCCGATATTCGAAATCTGCGTCAAAATTTGCATTTTTTCTCCTCACTTATCCTCAAGCCTTTTACCCAATGATCACGAAATAATATCTCGATTTCTTCTTTATCCTCTATATAGTTGCCTCTTATGCCTTTAATTTTCATTCTCTCTCTCTGTCTCGGAGGTTTATCTTTCACTTCATTAATCTTTTCCCAAATTCTCTTGGTTTAGTTTCCATATCTATTTTATCTATGGCTGAGTTACATACTTCTTGTTATTTATCTATAATGAGTGTTAGTAGTTCTCTTTTTTTACTCCTCAATCTGGTATATTTTCTTTTGTATTTCCTTCATGTCTTATCTTTTCTGCTGTCATTCGTATTTCTTCATTAAATCCAAACATTTCTGGTGTCCACTCGAATTGTTTGATTGTCCGGTCTGTTCTTTTAGGAATTGTTTCTTCGTCTGCTTTTTTATTGCTTCGCGTATAGTCCATAGTTCTTCGTCTATCTCCTCTAAAGTTGCTTCGTTAAGTGGATTTGGGATCAATTATCTGAGTTTTTCTTTGTGATTGTCACAATTAGCCATATAATAGGCTTTCTATTCCCTAGTTGGTATCTGTATCTATCGAATTTTGCTTCATTTCTAATAAGATGGCTGTATGATCGTTGCAGATAAGATCTATTAATTTTAAGAGGTAATTGAAAGGGAAATTTATATTTTTCAGACATATATCTGGCTTGGTTGCTGATTTTGCTTTTACATAAATTGGAAAGTTCGGGCCTATTTTTTTGGCAAATTCATCTAGCAATCAATTTTTGTAAATGTGTTCCGTTTGCGTGTTTCTTTTGTTGTCCAATTCTCTGATGTGTGCATTTAGGTCTCCCATGAAAATGACTTGTAATCTACTATTAAATAAATTGGTGAAGTTTGTTTCTTCTCTGAAGTTGATATCCGGTTGCTATTATTATATTAGTTAGTTCCATTTCAATTTCTGTTGCCTGATAGGCTTCTGTTAGTCCTTGTTTAGTCTTGTAATCTAAGTTCCTTTTAATTGCTAATGCGGCCCCGTCAAACAGCGCATCTGTAGGTAGGGTTTGTGGTTATTATGTTGTAATTCCATTATTATTTTCTTTTAGATTAATTCCGTGTCAAGATATTAAAATTCTCCCCGGATCGATTTTTCTGAATATGATTCCGAATGTTGTCTGTAGTTCTTTGCATCCATTTGTATTAATTTCGTTTCCTTTGTTTGTTCTCTTCTTGGCGATATACGTTAATATATTTTACACTTACTTACTTTCTTCTGTTGGTTGTTGATTTTTCTGTATTCGTTGAAATTGATGGGATTGGGTTTATTTCGTCGGGAGTTTTCTCTTCCTTTTTCGGATCTCTTCCTTTTAGCGTTCTTTCTTGTTGTTGTGCGTTTGCTTTCGTCATTAGATTGCGTCGAGCTTTCCTTAATACATACACCTTAGGATTTTCACGTTGAGGAAGGATCCATCGATATTTATCTGGGTTACTTGGCTTTGGGGTGTGATTTTTGTGGCCAAGGCGTACGTAGGATGTGGTTTTTCTCGTTTCCGCGTTCTCAGCAATTTCTCCTTCCTTTCGATGTAGACCTGAGTAATTGATACATTTTTTTATTGAGGATTTGGCAATATTTCCACGAATAGCCTTCAAAGGCTGCATTCAGAACATATTAATTTATCTTTTGCGGGCAATTAGCGGTGATGTGTTCCTCCATTGCATAGCATTTGACACATATTTGGATATGTACAAATATGTCCCTCACAATGTTCTCCTGTGGGATTTTTATGTAAAACTAGTAATCCCTTTTCCACTATTTTCGTCGCCATTTGGGTTGTTTATCATATTATCATGAATACGTGTGTGTGCTCCTTAAATTGACCGATCTTGCTTATTTTGAGCCATGCCTGTTTTTAGTCACGTCGAGTCTAGTCGCGTGCGACTCTACATCTCACTATGTCGATCGGTCGGTCCCGTTTTGCTTCTTTTCTTTTGTAATAACATTGTAACTATTTGGCCGATTCTAACGAAATTTGAAACCCTTATGTTATTTTATATTCTCTTTCGAATGATATAATTGCCAAAGTCCTCCCAAAGTTAGCCCGGGAATTATGTTGGTTTGGCAATAACAACATAACTAGTCGGCCCATTCTAACGAAATTTGAAACCCTTATGTTGTTTTACATTCTATTTCGAATGATATATTGCCAAGGTTCTTCAGAATCTTCAGTTCGCACGTAGCTGTGTTGGTGGATTGATGTGTGCATAAGGTAAGTTTTATTTACGTTACATTTTTATTTAGTGTGATTATAAGTAGTATTGTGGGGTCGAGACCGAGTCTACACACACGCACACACTCATGAACACATTCAAAAACGTACACGCGCACATGACCTTGCACGCCAAGTCTAACACTCTCCCCCTCACTAGTTTGTCGCCAAAATGTCCCCCTTCTCCCCAACCATCGAAACCCCCTTGGTCAGTGACTTTTTTCGAAGGAATCCGAGTCTGCACACACATACACACACACTTATTGGTTTGTCGCCAATCCCCTCCCCGGTGTTTTCTCGTTTCATTCCATATTTAGTAAATACTTGAAAATAATTAGGAGGTTTAATGAGGCGATGAGATGGTTATCTTTGTTTACACATTTTAGTGAACTTTTTTTCTAGCGATGGTTACTACCGTCTGCGACACATTCGGCATTTTTAGATATCGAAAGATTAGTTAAAAGATTACTAATGTCTAGACCATATTTAACAAATCTTCCTGCATCTGAGGTAAGGAGACAAAGATCGCTTTTTGTTTTTCGCCCAAAAGTTCCCCTTCCCTTTTCCACCACCACCCCTCATTAATTTTTAATGGCCCCTTACCCCTAACCTCCCCCTTATTTGCTTGTCGCCAAATGTCCCCCTCCCATCTGTAGAGATATAAAGCCCATTCGAAACCTTCCTTATTTATCATTATAATTCATACCTTTCGCTGGGAAGAAGACTTGTTTCCTCTTGTTTAGGAACTTTTAAGTAAACATAAAAATATGGAGCCATTAACAGAAGATGAATGGAGTTCATGTGGCGAGATAAGCGACTTTCTTGAACATTTCATCGTTTCGCAGTTGACAGCTTCGTTCACAGAGTGTCATTTTGTTTTGGAACTCGTTTTGTAAAAAAAAAGTCAAGGTTGTTATAATGATTTATTTTACATTTTAATTCAAATATGCATTCATTTTCTACAGATTAATAAATCTAATTTTTTTTATACTAACCAGATTATATAATGGCATATAATATATACACTTTAGTAGATAGGCTACACAATTACATATTTTCCAACATTTTATATTTATTGAATGTACATTATCAATTTTTTCTTTACATTCCACTACAATTATTCTTTACAACGATTTCTTCGTTTCTTTGATCATTATAAGAATCAAATTGTCCAATAAAAGATCGATATGATTTACCGAGTGTCATCTGCTGAATGAAATAGACACAAAACAAGCCGCATGAGTCTGAGAAGTAACTCTGAATTGATTGACGATAATAATTTTATTCATTTGTATTAAGTTTTTATGAATATAAACATCGTTCTGAAACTCTAGACATAGGCTAGCAAAATAATACAATTTTTTTTGTCAACAAACAAAGCTATCCAATGCGATCCAGGTCGATGGCGGCTGTCCAGATTAATGACATAAGCTGATAGAAGTTTAAAGGTAGACATAGCTGAGTGTCTCTCGCAAAACATTTTATTTCGATACAATAGTTCTTCTATTTCTATTGCATTCATTTTATTAATAATAAACTAATACGTTTTTAGACTTATCTATCTCAATAACAGACTGAAACTCCGCATATATAACAAGGGAGACCGGGTCTATTAACGGAGCTCTAAACTGTAACTGTATTGATAATGTGCCCTGCTGTAAAGGATTGGAGCATTTACCAAGACAAGTAGTATTCTTGTACTTTTCAGAATGAGGGCTAGATAAGACTTTTGGGAGCATGCCGCGGGCCGGAGTGACAAATGAAATCCCCAAAGTGACCATATATATATATTGAAAATCACATGATGCGTGATTTTTTATAGATGTATTTTTAAAGGCCCAAGGAAATGAAAATTGGTGACACAACCCGGAAAAACACTTAGGAGAATATCACGTAAACCAATCAAAGCTTAAGAAGGAAAATGGGAGACGTAGAGAACGGAAAGATAGGACAAACTATTTTAACTGTTATATGAAAATAAATAAAGAAGTTGGATTTGAACCTGTATCATTTAGCGCTCATCGCTTATATGACCAAGGCGCTGATCGCCTACACTTCGTTGTTCAAAAGGCTTCTTGAATCAACCTTTTTTTTATGTTGACTATTCATAAGAATAGTCAATGCCTTTTATTTTTGTTTCTTGCCAATATATTATTTGATACATAATTATTTACTTCCGTCATTTTCCGATAGACTGTGAAGGCATGTGTAGGCTTAGTAATATTATAGATATTTCCTGTAAATTGAAACTCACAAAGCCCTACTTCATACTGACTGTGGTCTGTTATAATGGATTTGTGCAATTCTATAGTCAGACATTGTATTTTGAGGGTAAACATCGAGGGAGGATGAGGAAGTAAGGGTGACATAAAAACTCTCTGACTCCATCTTTACAACTGATAAAAACTTTCCTTATCTCCCAACTTTATATAATTTCACGAATGCATCTGCTCAAGGTTAAAAGGTAATATCACATGCATTGACGTATGAGTTAAACGACTTTGGGTACTGTCGCCATTTTACTAAATATCACTTGTATTTTCCATGCCCTTTCACTTTAACTATCTTCACTACATATTTCTTACGGGAGTCAAACTTTACTTTCTGTAGTTCTTCTTCATAAATCCACCTTTAATAGGTTCTCCATTTAAATCTTAAATATAATACAGTTCTAATAGATTTGAAATCCTAAATATCTTGTAGATTTCCTCACTCCACCCTACCTCGCATCCTTTTTTAAAATTACTAGAAACGTGTGAGATTCGAACATAATCACCGAGCTTATATAGAACCTCTTTTTTTAACTTTAGCTCTCTGATTTGGTATAGCAACATCATGTATAACTTTGAACGATGTGTTCCCAATCATTCTATGTTTAGAATTATTATAAGCCTTTGCAAAATCATCTAACACGTCGATGTATTTCCATGTATTATTGAAAGTAAAATATCTGAAAAGTCTTTCCTTTATTGTTCTTTGTACAGTTCCACAAGACAAGCTTTGTTTAGCGAATGAACATGATTTACGCCGATATTATATTTACTCAATAAGCCTTTCATCTTCTTTCCTTTAAACTATCTTCCATCATCAGAACATATATAACCTGGAATAGATCCGGTTTCTTCCATGATATTTCGTATAGTATTTAACACTACCTGATTCGTCTTCTCTTTTAAAAGAATTAACAGAGATATATGGAATATACGTCAATTACAAAGAGTATGTAACGTACACCATAATTAAAACGTTTAAACTTAGACATCACAGTTAGATCTAGCAACCAAATCTCGTTTGAACCTTGTGCCTTTACGTGTTTTATCTTGAATTTTTTTCTCACGGGTTTGTGTAGTGAATAGCTATCCAAACCTAACAGAAAGCTTTCCACATCAGATCTTTTAACGACCTTTTTTAGAGATTAAAATAGCCGATTTACCCCACTAAAAGATGTTGGCAGACTCGGAGATGTATATAAGCGTAATAATCGGCGGTTCATTTTTAATTGAATATCTGATTCGTTCACACTCTTATATAACTATTCAATAAAAGACAGCTTAACTTAAAAATCCAATTTTATTTTAGATCTAGGTTAAAATACATAATTTCAATTAGAACTTCATGGATGTCCGCAACCTTATTACTGTGTACAGATTTATTGATTCTCTGAATCAAAAGAGTTGGGTTAATCAGGTCAGGAAAACGGTATTCGATATGTAACGGCTAAAAAATTATCAACTTGTATTCTTAATCCAACTTTATATTTTTGAAAATTAATATCAGAAGTTTTTTTATATGATCTGGAATTTTCTGGGATGAACTTAAACTATCTTCTTGCAAGTCTCGATGACGCAGGTTGGTGACACTACATCCTCTAAAATTCCATGGAGAGACTGATTGATAGATAGATATTCTATTAAATTTTCTTAACACGTAATGGTGACATAGTCGTAAAGTCCCCGAGGACAAATTCTTTAACAAGTTCGATAGTGCCCCCTTCCCTGTTGAGAAAACAATGTATCTCATCAAACGACACAAATCTTTTTATATACTCAGCTTCTTTGATCGTAGGTTGAAGTTGTCGAAATTTATCGAATCCATCGTTGAATGCAAGATAACAAGCATCAACGGCATTCTGTAAACATTTCATATGACGAAAACTTTGATGAAACTCGTCTTCAAGTTTTAGAAAAGTATTGACTCATACTCATTGTACAGCGCGTTTTTAAATCGTGTAGGAATTAACTCTTCATCCATTTTCCAGTAAATACCGAAATTATCATGCATGAGAAGACCGCAAAGCAAGCTTTGAAAGATCAGTTGGGAAAGACGAAAGATGCTATTACTAAAGATACTAGACGATATATTAGAAGTAAGTTAAAAATCTGAGAGTTATGATAATGAGAGGAAATTCGAAAAAATCGGTGTAATAAATAAGCGAAAATGGATGAATAAGAAGTTAAAGAAGAGAAAAAGGTGAATATAGATGATGAAGAGGATGGGGAGGTTTTTTTTTCATAATATCAACAAGGACACATTTTATAGATGTTCTCATAAAGTTATCATCGGCTGTAAATCATACACGTGTAAAAATGAATGCTTTTCATGCAACAAGTTATATCTGTTCGAAGACAGAACTCGATTTGTTTACCGTTCCACCGACCCAAACTTCCATCGTTGAGAGCAATTATCAGTCTTACTCTCCACTTAGCAATATCGCATTAGATTTCACTGCGGTTGAATATTATATATCTGGTAGCGGGACAGTATTATATAGACCCGAGTGAGGTTTATCTTTATATTAAAGCAAGAATTGTGAAGGTAAACGGAAGCGAACTTACAGATGGGGAGAATATTTTTCCGGAAAATAATATTCTTCACAATTTGTTCAGCAATGGTGATATTTATTTAAATGAAACATCTGTTAATTCGATTGAAAATAATTACCTCTATCTTGTATATTTAGAGACCCCGTTGAACTATACTGAAGAAGAAAAATCTACATTTCTTTCCACTGCAGTTTAGTACTCTAGTAAAGAACGTATAGAAAAGAAATATAGCAGGTCAAAGAAAAACTAATTGATGTATATGGAAAACTACACGCCGATTTCTTCTCGCAACATAAGCTGTTGATGAATGGAGTTTTACTAAATATAAGTTTATCCAGAGCACCACATTCATTTACACTATTTAGAAACCAGGCCGGCTTAGAAGCTAAAATATAATTATTTGAGAGTTTCCTTTACTTAAGGAAAGTTCGCCTTTCAGCATCAACTCATCTGGAGATGAAAAATAGGTTGCTTACATCAAACGCTAAGTATCCTATAACAAGCTAGTATGCGAAATTTTACATTTCTGAGTGCAATATCAATGAAGAGTTTTGGGGGTTTGATCCTTCCTCCTTAGTAGGGGCAATGACCTCAATTTATTAAAATATACAAAAAGAATTTGAAAGGAGATGAACCTTGAAGGAGAATGTATATAAAACAATAAAATTATAAGGTTTAGGTGGGAAAGATACAGGCAACAAGAACATAAAGGTGAGTACATAATATTATTGTAAAACCCCCGGGGTGGGTGGACGGGGATTAAAGAAATATCACAAACTATGTGATCTCCACAAGGACCGGCGAGCGAATGAATGCCGGCCCGTGCCCTCACTACCTTATATAGGCATGAGCCAGGCCGTGAGGGCCGGGCTAAAGACGGAGTCTTGCTTCTTCGAAGGTCCGGGACGGCATGTCCGCCGGGTTGTTGGAGCTTTTCACATAACGAATATTTTTGGAAGAATCCCGAAATTTGGTAGAAAGTTCGGACAGGGAGATGGCCTAAAGTCGATTCAGGATTTGCCAAGGGATCTTGCCCTGCATTGTGTTAGTGATGGCGGTATGCAATCCGACAGGATCCTGCCATATAGTAACAAAGCTGTAGTAACCACGAGTACCAAGGACTCAGAGTGGAAGGCATACTGGAGTACCAGTAGATTGGATGTTGGGAAGGCTCACGACTGGTTTACGTGGGCGATGGCAGGCCTGACAGGGAAGCATGTCAACTGACGCGGAGTCGATGTGAGGTTGGATGACCAGAAGACGCCCGTCTGCAGCGCCATGTATGTACTTGATTTTGCAGAGCTGGACCCAAAGAAAAGGTAGGTCCAGGATCAGGACGACGAAGTTCAGCAGGCCGCCCAATCTCTGCCAATAGTTCTGGTCAAGGCCTGGGTGCGTGCAATACCCAAAGCCCCTGTGCACCTTGTCCATCATAAAAACGGTAAGGCGGGCCCTGGCCAGGCGAAGGTCGATTCTCAGTGGAATCAAAATGGATTTGTCCATGTTCACTTGGAGACTAGAGTCGAATAACTCCCCCAGGGTATCCAGGACATCATCTAGACTACTCGTAATCAGGATATTGTCCAGATAGGTGAATGCCTGGGTATTGTGCATACGGGCCCTAGTTGTAAATTGCCTCCATACAGTATTACATGAGGTATGGGGCCCCGCAAATCCCATAGGGAATCTTTTGAACCTCCATGTCTTATGGCTGATCTTGATGTCAAATTGATGTTGGGCCTTTGGATGTAGTGGCCGATGATAAAAGCCGGGTTTTCCTGAGCACCTTTCCAATGTTGGGCAACCGGAAAGTAGGAGGTTGAAAGATGGGGATTACCGCCGACATATAGTATATTATCTTCATGGAGCCATCCGGCTTAGGTACCCCAAACACACGGTGGGTACGAGTAACGTTCGGTGACTCCTCAAGGATGTCGGCTTTGGCGAGTTGTTCCACAGTCTCTAACAACTTAGGGCTGCTCGTCTGGAAATGATGGTAGGATTTCGGGAGAAAGATATAATCCCGTCACCCTGTGCAGACCTGATTACATTATTGGCTGTAGGGACCCTGGATAGGTCTTCTGGTTTGGTAATGCCCAGTTTACTAAAGAACCTAGTAATATTTAGCTGAAGGGGATCGATCACAGGACTGACTTTGTCCTCAGTAGGCTGATCTTCCCTATTTCCGTTGTCGTTATTGTTATTCTGATTATCGTTGTAATTGTCGTCGCTGTTATTGTCCTCAGCTGCTTGATTACCGTCACGATTTCCATTCGGCTCTCTCATGTCTGGGGTTCACGGGGCAAAACAAATCTGGGTCAATGCTGCAGCGATATGAGGAACAGGCGCGTGAAGACGGAGCGTGGACTTTCAGGACTGTGGGGACTGCTAATCCGGGAAGTGGGACGACAGTAATAGAGGAAGGAATATCACGCGGAGACCTAATGTTCTCTATGTGCAGTCCTCCTAATTGCTGGGCCATGTCCTCGAAGTAGGTCCGGAGCTCTGAGGATGCCTGTTGTGGAGAGTCGCGATTAACCTCTAGCAGCTGAAAGTCAGGGAGCTTATATCATTAATCTGGACAGCAACCATCCTCCTGGATTGCATTGGATAGCTTTGTTTGTTGACAAAAAAATTGTATTATTTTGCTAGCATATGTCTAGGGATCCAGAACGATGTTTATATTTGTAAAAACATAGTAAAAATGAATAATATTATTATCGTCAATCCATTCAGAATTACTTTTCAGACTCATGCGGCTTGTTTTGTCTATTTCATTCAGCAGATGACAATCGGTAAATCATATCGATCTTTTATTGAACAATTTGATTCTTATAATGATCAAAGAAACGAAGAAATCGTTGTAAAGAATAATTGTAGTAGAATATAAAGAAAAAATTGATACTGTACACTCAATAAATATAAAATGTTGGAAATTATGTAATTGTGTAGCCTATCTACTAAAGTGCATATATTATATGCAATTATATAATCTCGTTAGTATAATTTTTTTTTTAGATTTATAAATCTGTAGAAAATGAATGCATATTTGAATTAAAATGTAAAATAAATCATTATAACAACCTTGACTTTTGTTTTACAAAACGAGTTACAAAAAGAAAATGACTTACTGTGTGATCGAAGCTGTCAACTGCAAAACGATGAAATGTTCAAGAAAGTCGCATATCCGCCACATGAACTCCATTCATCTTTTGTTAATGGCTCCATATTTTTATGTTTACCTAAAAGTTCTTAAACAAAGAGGAAACAAGTCTTCTTCCCATCGAAAGGTATGAATTATAATGATAAATAAGGAAGGTTTCGAATGGGCTTTATATCTCTACAGATGGAGGGGGGGGGGGGCATTTGGCGACAAACAAATAAAGGGGAGGGTAGGGGCAAGGGTCCATTAGAAACAGATGAGGGTGGTTGTAGAAGGAAAGGAAGAACATTTTAGCGACAAGCAATAAGCGATCTTTGTCTCCTTACCTCAGATGCAGGAAGATTTGTTAAATATGGTCTAGACATTAGTAATCTTTTGATTAATCTTTCGATATAAAAAATGTCGAATGTGTCGCAGACGGTAGTAACCATCGCTCGAAAAAGGTCACTAAAATGTTTAAATAAAGATAGCTATCTCATCGCCTCATTAAACCTACCAATTATTTTCAATTGTTTATTATATATGGAATGAACCCAGATAATACCTGAGAGGAGGAGGAGGAGAATTGGCGACAAACCAATAAGTGTGTGTATGTGTGTGTGTGTGTATATAGACTCTGATTACTTCAAAAAAAGTCAATGACCAAGGGGTGGGTTTGGGCTGGGGGAGTGGGGGACATTTTAGCGACGATCCAGTGAGGGGGCAGAGGAAGGGGAGATAGACTTTGCGTGCAAGGTCATGTATGTGTGTACGTGTTTGAATGTGCTCATGAATGTTTGTTCGTGTTTAGACTTGGACTCAACCCCACAATACTACGATTGTCAACCTAATTCAGGAGTAGAAGTCTAATATGGAGGAAACAGCATAAGCTTGGGAATTTTCACTCATAAAGTAAACTGCTAAAGATAAGGTTATTGTTATGACTCGTGTGATATATATATATATATATATATATATATATATATATATATATATATATATATATATATATATATATATATATATATATATATATATATGAGGAATTAAACCACATTCCCCGAAGACAATTTAATTCAGAACAGTTTCGGTGTATCTCACACCCTTTTTCAATTGACACTGGATAGAAAATATAAGAAAAGTGCTTACAAACATAACACAGGGTCAGGTCGTGAAAGATCCCCTCTTTTTCCCCCAATCCCCTACTTGTGGCTAATCAGGGGGGAGGGGGGGTTGGGCCTAAACATATTGAAGGGCTGACATTTTACTATTTTGTTTATTTGCCTTCGTATTACAGGATTAAAAGAAAATTTACCCTCAGATAGATTTAAATTAGGAACTGACGATATCAAGCTCGATTCTACGATTCTTCTCTTAGCATAGTTAGCCGATTTAAATACCATTTTACTTCCATTGAAATCGATCGAATGATTCGAGTCTCTAACATGGCAAAATATTCCACTGCTTTCGCTGCCCACTCTAATATCTCTTTTGTGTTCATATAATCTCTTTTGTCTAGATTTCTCCCCGTTTTTCCGATATAAACTTTATGGCAATCGTTGCATGGTATTGCATATACTCCTATGTTATGATTTTCTTTGGGTTTCCTGGCAATCATCAATTGGTTTAAGGAATTATTATATTTAAAGGCTAGATTAATACCCGCTTTTCCAAATATGTCCTTTAAACTATTTAATTTATTATTAAATGGCAATGTTATACATTTGTTGAAGTCATCTTTTCTTGCGATATTGCATTAATTTTCATCATATATATATATATATATATATATATATATATATATATATATATATATATATATATTTATATAGTGGGTGCAATAAATATCCGATACGTGGTAAAAAGTTTACTTACCATAGTTACACAACAGCAAAGTATTCGAAAATTGAACATCATATGTATTTTGTACGTTGAATGCAAATTCGGTATTAGAATACACAAATAGTAAAGCATTGATATTATATCGACAAAAGTGTTAGATTATCGCCTCAAAAAGTATCCAACACACCACAGAATTAGTTTTAAAGCGATAATAAATAGTTCTCGAACATTCCAGAGTGGTTTATGTGACAGGAATGCTCTAGAACTTTCTAGAAAAATAATCTATTTCGTCCACGTGAAACAGCGGACCTCAGTCAGTGTCTGAGAGCTGCATGAGAAGGAGGTCATATATATTATATATATATATATATATATATATATATATATATATATATATATATATATATATATATATATATATATATATATATATATGTCCCCTCTGTACAAAGGATATTCACATTCACCTGAGTAGTTGTCTGTGTTAAAAAAAAAATATTGAGATTCATCTTGAGAAGGTGTCTTCAGTACGCAGAAGGAATAATGAGAAGAGTTTGAATATTCTTAATAGAACAGAGATATACTCAGAAGGAATTTGAATATCTTTAGTACACTTGAGACATACTCAAGGTGGATTGAAATATCCTTAGTACACCGAAAAGACCTACTCAGGAGAAATTTGAATATCTTAAGTACACCGGAAGCACCTAATCAGGAGGAATTTGAATATTCTTACCAGATTAAAATAACCAAGTGACAAAGTACTTTTAAGCATCGTAGAACATCCTACGCTCCACCTTATAATGCCCTTATAATGACCTCAATATATGCCACTTGAGTGCCCGCTGCTATTATGCTATACATTTTCCTCCTATCTATACCATTCACAAACTTTCCGCGGGAGTCTGCTCGTCGGTTTTCTACATCAATTTTTAAAAAATCACTTTGATTAGCAATGAGAGAACCAAAATTACCCCCCTGAAAAAAGGCAACAACAACACAATACCATTTCAACAAAGAGTTTAGACCTTAAAAACCTCTTGCATGACTTTGTTATTATATGCATTGTCATAGTCAAATGTTATACAAAGCTGATACGACAATTAAAGGTTAACATGACAAGGAGGTGGGGGTAATTTCAAATCATCGAGGGAACACCGAGCTCTGTGAGTCGTTCTAGATCAAAATTGGGTTCTCAACCGGGCATGCCGCGTAATCTCCCGTGCCGAGAAGAGTGACCGTGAAGAGAAACCAACAACTGGAAGAGCCCCGCCGGCTTCAAGTAAAAGAGAAGGCATGAAAAACAACCCCCTCGTCAGATGTGGAACTATCAGTGTATAATGGCATGGTTTCAGTGTGACAAGGCGTATGATCCAAGAATTTCCAACGCAATTCTGAGCAAAACTGGAGGCGCCATAAGCCCAAGAGCTACATCGAGCTCTCGAAGGAGTTGTCTTGGCATCTCATGGTGGCATAGACACCATCGAGATTGACAGCGAATGAAATAAGAGCCATTGGCAAGTAGGGGAGGGTCTGGGCAAAATGCAATGTGTACGTCTTAGAGCGATTTGCATTTTACCAGAATCGAAAACTAACTAACTCTGTGTGGAAGGCACAGGTCGCAAACGGAAACCAGTGTGGTGGATTGAGACCACATTCAGTGTTCACGCTCGGGTGTGAACGCGTAGAACTCGCATCCGTAGAATAGCTCGGAACCAACAAAGGTAGTACAACAAGTAAAAATAGCCATACCAACACCACCTCAAGTGTTGAACACCACGAAACGAAAAATGTCCATGGCGTGAGTAGAAGAAACGCTAAAGCCTCGAATATGACCCTTTTACATGCGTGTCGGTCAATAACCAGACAAAGCAAAGGTGCGACTCTACCACATATAGGTGCGCCCCATTTAGGAACAAGTCTGGGTCGGAGTGAAGCCGTGGATGGCAACAGAAGTGACCCACTTTAACCTTAGACAACGAACTTTGAAACCCGTGTGCTTCAGCATACCGAGAGATGGGGTTTAAAGGCTATTATGGTCAACGCCCCAGGCAAGTCATCTGGGCCGCACCAAAAAAATATCGAAAGATAGTATATATAGTGCGTAATGAGGACATCTTCAGGCGCCATAGAGAAGATACCATTGGTGCCAAAAGGGAAGAGGGTGACACAGAGGACACTGAGGACACTTCTCTGTAATTAGAGAACAGAGAGTTCTTCCACCCGTACGCAAAATCGACGATTCCGCAGATATTCAGAAACGAGGATTGAGAACTCTTCCCTTGTTTCCATGATGTAAAGGGTTTACATGATACTGTAACGCCATGATGCATTCTTTAGACCAAATAACACCGTAGCGAAGTGCTGTTCACGAAAAACGACCTCATAGATAGCATTTTCCAGATGGAGCAGAGCATTTGACGTTGAACTTGCCAAAGTAAAAAATGTTGATGAGACAGGTTACCTTCGATGTTCATGAAATAAACTAATAATTCTTTTATAATATAAAAAAAACAAAATGGTGAAGTTCAGAAATAAATATAAGTATCGGAATTTATCGAATTTTTTAAAACCCAAAGAATTACAAATGGTGAAGTTCAGAAAATGTATTTTTATATATCTTCTTCTAAAACTTATATTTTAGCAACGTGATATTTTGAAAGGGAAGAAATTTAGTTTAGAGTTTCTTTTTAAAATTATTATAATTGGCGAAATTCAGAAAATTTATATAAATTTAACCATAGCTGCTTTTTTCTAGATTTTAAATTTTAATATTAGTAGCGAAGCGCAAGCTCCCCGCGTAGATGAGACTGGCGAAGCCATTGCCTGGTATATTAATAAATTCGCACTTTAAATAAATATAAAGTTGACTTTGAGTTTGACCACTTAATTTTTATTAGCCTTCAAAAATTGTACTAGTAAAAGTGAATGTATTGAACCCCGTTTTTATTTTTGTACCTTTCTTATGGTTAATCTTTAACATCTTCTTGGGTTGGGATTTATACGGGGTGTTATTGAGGAAGTGTGATCGTTTCTTTTTTGTTTCACTTGCTCTTTCTCAGCTAAACAGCAACACACTCAACCTTGGCATGCGGTTAATATAGAAATGATTAGCTACTTTGACACTGTATCGAGCATAAGGTGGGGGACGTTCCTCCTCCATAGGGCGCAGCCCCTTGATTGTCGCGGATGAGGAACTATCGTTGACAATTTGACGCCTCGTTTCGTTCACAAATGTGCACCGTGGCTCCAAACGCTCGTGTTGCCAACGGGAACCCCATAAATCTCTTAAAATAAAATAAACCCCTGGTTACTGTGGCCTTCACTTTCTGCTGATTTACTATATATATATATATATATATATATATATATATATATATATATATATATATATATATATATATATATATATATATATATATATATCATCACTAACTCTATAATTGTATAACGGGATTTTGAAGATGGGTGATAAATTAATAAATGTTTTTTTCCTTAGTGGACAAATGACGTTTTTTATCAGTTATTTCTAATATTTTTTTATAATATCAAAAAACAAAATGATGAAATTCAGAAATAAATATAAGTATCGAAATTTTGTGATTTTTTTTAACCTCAAAGAATTACAAATACTGAAGTTCAGAAAATATATTTTTATATATCTTCTATAACTATATTTTAGCAACGTGATATTTTGAATTCCTTTTTTAAAATTATTATAAATGGCGAAGTTAAGAAAATTTATAAAAATGTAACCATGACTTCTTTTTTTTTAGATTTTAAATTTTAATCTTAGTAGCGAAGCCATTGTCTGGTATATATATATATATATATATATATATATATATATATATATATATATATATATATATATATATATATATATATATATATATATATATATATATATATATATATATATATATATATAATTTTAATTGCAGAAGGAAGGATACGACCATCAGTGACATTCTTATTTATTCCAAGCAACGTTTCGGATTACCCAATCCATCATCAGGCTAAAAAGATAAACACAATTTATGAGGCGAACAAATGTTAACTTAAACTAAATAAAAATCAAAAGCAAATAATTAA
Organism: Ceratothoa steindachneri; assembly: GCA_963969495.1. Taxonomy (NCBI): domain Eukaryota; kingdom Metazoa; phylum Arthropoda; class Malacostraca; order Isopoda; family Cymothoidae; genus Ceratothoa; species Ceratothoa steindachneri. Next base: position 22,201,909 of record OZ018319.1, read on the forward strand.
GAGAGTAAACCTATAAAATTAAAAGTATTAATAATTACAAGTACATATACAGATAAGATCAAAGTAAAGGAGAGGAACAAATTCATACCTGCTGTCAGCGAGTCAGGGGAATGACTAAGGAATTTATCAAAACCGGACACGATTATGGGTAGTTTATTGTCGGTAGAATATTAACAGGACTGATGCTGGTTGGTTGTGGCTATTACCGATAATGGGTGGCAGGTCATGTCTGAATTTAACGTGGGCGAATGTGTTTTTATGAAGAGAGATTCCAGAATTCTGAGCGGGGTGATGTTAGAATTAGAGCCCATAATCTCAAAATTATTGATGTTTACATCAACCTTACACTTTATAATGTGATCTCTGATTGCCGAGACTTCCTTCCTGGCGAGAGACTTTCCTGTTCGGCAACTAATGCCAAGGTGTGCGCAAACCCTCGAGTGTAACGAGCGAATAGTACTACTAATATATGTTCCCTGGGAACATTCAGAGCAAGAAAATTTGTATACAATACTATTGCTCAAATAAGCCTGGGTTAAATCCTTGGTGTGGAAAAATTACCTATTTCTAAATTGTTAATGAAGGTTATTCGGAAATGTATTTGTGGAAAAAAACTCTGAAGAACTTTTCTTTACCGTCTTGAAACCTCTTGATTCAGAGGACCGAGATCAGGTAGGAGAAAATATCGCAAGTCCTTAGGGACATCTATCTTTGCAACCTTTGGATGAAAGGAGTCATTTAATATTTTGCCTATGACTCTGTTAACCAAATCTGAGGGGAATGAGGTGGACACGAAAAAACTTCTTAGAACGTCAAATTCAACGAGCATTGCAGCGTAGGAGTTGCAAAGCCGCATGGCTCTTTGTATCAAAATATAGAAACTGTTCATTTTAAATTTTTTGTCACAAAAGCTCAAGAAATTTAGACCTAATCCAGAATATGTTGGTTTTCTAAAGATGGACGTGCAGAAACCAGTGGATGTTTTTTTTAATTAGAATGTCCAGAAAAGAAATCGAGTTTTCATGTTCACTCTCCATTGTGAACTTTATATTAGGATGAAGTGTATTAAAAAAATGAAAAAAACTTAAAGCCTCATTTTCAGATTTAAATAGCGCATAGGTGTCGTCAACAAAAGGCCTATAAAAAAGCGGCCTAAAGGAGGAGGGACATTCTTTGAAGAGCCTATTCTCCAGGGATACCATAAAGGCATTAGCCAAGGTTGGTCCCAAGGGACTCCCCATCGAAACACCATCCACCTGACGATAGGCGGAGCCATTGAAATTAAATATATTTTCTTTGGAGGCAAAGAGTAACAACTGTTGAAATTGTTGGCGATTAAACCCATGAAACACCGCGGATGTAGAGTCAGAAGGGAAAGCTTTATCCCAAATAATTTTGAGGACCTCTTCAAGTGGAACATTTGTAAAAAGAGACGTTACTTCATAACCACCATATAGCCATGGCCATTGAGTTGAAGCAGTTCAGTGGAAAATTCATAGCTATTTTTTACTGTGTATTGATTATATGTAAACTGTGATAAAAGTGGAACACAAGATTTGGCAAGAGAAAATGTCGCCATTTCAAAACCCGCCATGATCGGTCGCAATGGTATTCCCTCTTTATGGATCTTTGGTAATCCATAAAGTTGCCCCAATGAGGAACCACTTACATACAGTTTTGAATAAATATCCTCTGTAAATTCCAGATCTTTAAGGAGAAATTCTTTGTCTATCGCATGAAGTCTTTTCTCTCTCTCGGAAACTTAAATTCTGCTCCTTATTTCTTAAACCTGATGACATTCGAGTTCTTAAGTTGCTGGGAGGAAATAAGGAATTAACAATCACTAGACCTGATAAAGGCAATAAAATTGTTCCTATGAACAAAGCCGATTACATTAACAAAATGAATTCTATCCTTGAGGATTCCTCTAAGTTCTGTAGGTTTTCCGAATCTATTCTTACTCTTGTTCGTAGGTTAGAAGACAAGATTAACCGCTTTCTCCTCAGCCTCGAAAATTCAAACTCTTTAATAGAGGATATTTATTCAAAACTGTATGTATCTGGTTCCTCATTGGGGCGCTCAATGGCTGAAAGGCTATAGTCTGCAGGCGGATTAACCCGTGGGTTGATGAAAGGGCCCCAGAAAATATAAATTTGGAAAGAGAGAGAAACCAGCAATGGGCAAAAGGGGCAGAAGTTGTCAAATTCCATAGCATCACACGTGTTCAAAGTCGTGTTTGAGGAAATAGAAATAGCAGTCATACCGAAAGAAGCGGGACTAAAGCTATTTTAATTGAAGATCTCTACCAATCAGATCGACAGGGAAAGATTCTAGAGCGTTTGATCTGCTTCAACTGCTACAAAGTCGAGGACTACCAAAGTAACGCCTGCCCAAGTAAAAATGAACCTAAAATGTGTTTAGAGTGCCCCCATACAGGTCATGAATGGATGCACTTTGTAAATGGGTTAAAATGTGCATTAACTGTACAGGTCTACATCGAACCCTAAGCATGCAGTTCCAGGTCAGAAAGGAGCAGCTCAATAAGAAAAGGGGTACAGCAGACAGACCCCGCCCCTCCTACGCGGTGCCGCCAACTCCACACCGCTCAGCAACCCATCCCAAAGCTCGTCCAACCCCAAATTATCATACAGATAACCGACTCAACGCCCCTCCCCCTCCCAAGGTGCAGGCCTGTATTCTTTATACACACGTGATCAATTGGTCCTGCCTTGGTACATTCAACGCATAGATGAACAGGATGCTAACTGCGAATGGGCTGTGACCCTTAAATTTTCCGGACAACCCGCAGTCGGCGAAAGTTCTCTCCGCAAAAAAGGCTCAGAAGCTACTAGCTAACCGACCCTAACAGCTCCACAACCAGAAAAACAAGAAGAAGGGCCTGCCCATCACGAACCTGAAGAAACTCGGGAGACAGCACCTGCGGCAACCAAAACCAATCTTGTGGGAGTAAATGAAGAAAAACCGAACATACGTCAAGAGGAAAACACTAGCGTGTCCTCCTGGTCAGCCGCACCGAGAAAGTACAAGTACGATGATAAGTAGATCAACCTCACTATCGCACTAAATACGCAAACAACGCAGGAAATGACAATCTCTCTAGAAGACGTAGTGCAAAAATCCGCAGAGGCCATTTCAAATGATGATTCGATTCATCTGTAGATAAGGAGTCATTTAAGACAGCTTAGATGGATAAGAAGATCAAGCTGTACGACAATTGTCTCAAGTTCTATGAGCCATCGGTTTATAAAAAACTTCGTTCGGGCTTACCCTACAGCCCCCGCCCTACTAAAATCCTACAAGCCATAGGAAGACACAAGATGGTTGATAGGAATATCTTCACTATTCTAGCACATAATGTTCAGTGATGACAGTTGCACATAAACTGATATCTGAAGACGTCAAGCGGAAGAATTTGGGATACAACGTTCTACAAAAGAACGTTACATGAGAGTGCTATGACGGAGTTATGATAACAGTCAATAAAGATTTTCAGTACAGACCAGGTAACCACATGGGCGAATCGTTTCTGTCGATAATTCTAAGGTGCTCTCTATGTCATATCGAGATAGGCGCAGAATACCAACCTCTCCGCCGTCTTTATTTGCACATCCATAACCTGTTCACCCTATTCAAGAAGGAACACCCAGTACTATTCGGCATTGACCTGAACGCGAGAAACAGTATGGGGAGGTACGCATAGGCGGACGCTAGAGGCAGAAGCTGGACCTCTTATTGAGAAGGGATATCGTGTAACGCACCGGGTGGGACTTCCATACATTCCTGTATCCAAGAAAAGCCACTAAGCCTGATGTCGTTCTCACGAACTCCAACTTTCTATTCTACAAACTAGTCCGTCTAGGACCTCCAACGCCTAGTGACCATATTCCAATGCTGAGCACCGTAGCAGCTGCTCCTATACCTATTCTCGTTGCACCTAGGAAAGACATCTCCAAGGCAGACTGAGATGCCTTTAGGAGGGTGGCCCACTGACACTCCTTGATCCGGACGGCTCATCCAAAGAAGATCTCGACGAAGAACTTATTGCTATCGACGTCTTCATAGACTCCATGCCAACTCACAGGATGGCAACAAAATCACCAATGCGGACTTGTGGGGGGCGATTTCATCGTTCCGACCAAAGGCTTTAGGCCTCAGCCTAATTTCCATCAGGCACATGAAAGAGGCGCCTGAAAGACTTCGGACTAGACTACTGAACCTACTCAATGCGCCCCTGGCAATGCGATACTTTCCTGATGCTCTAAACACTCCGAAGATGATTTTCATCCCAAAACATTAAAGTCCGGAAAATCAGGTGATAAATTACACACCTATCTCATTGCTAGAGATCATTGGGAAGGTGTTTGAGAAAGTCCTCAACAGCAAACTAACGAGCCATCTGTCAGAACATTCTAATCAACGAGGAACAACATGGATTCAGGAAACACCGGAACACGGAGACAGTCTTAGCTCTCATGCTTCAACACACCGCATCAGGGCGGGTTAGGGGAATGATTGATTGATTTCGACAAAGTTTGGATCGACGGCCTGCAGTACAAAATCCCTTGACTGAGACTCACGCTCCACTACGAAAAAATATTCTGTAGCTACTTGGCGAAGAGGCAAGCTGTCATCGCCTTCGGGAAACATGCAGGGGAGGTCTTCGAGCTCTTATCCGGTATCCCTCAGGGAGGATGCCTTAGCTCCACTCTCTTTACTATCTTTATGAGAGAAATTTCAAAGCTACTAGACCAAATAAGCATAAACGTTCAACACGCGGACGATGTCTCCCAGTTCGTGGTTCGAAGGATTAACTCCGCAAGGATGATGGCCAAAGTCACGACAGCTGAAGTCGAAAGCATCTCAAGATTTGAAAGACGCTCGAAGATCCAAACAAACGTGACAAAATTCACGGCAGTTGCAATTGGGAGACATCGGAGTGTCTCTCTCAACATAAGCGACAGGAACCTTCAACTATATACGTTATCACGTCCATAACCAGTCGTGAGACCGCACAGCTCTCTTTCTCACTCTCTCTCTCTTTCTCCCATTCTCTCTCTCCCCAGCTCTCAATTTCTCTCTCCCTACTTCTTCGCTCAAACTCCCCCTCTTTCTCATATCTTATTCTATTTCTCAAACTCTATCCACCCATATCTCCCTCAATCTCCTACCAACTTTCTCCTTCTATCTCCCTCAATTCCTCCAATCTCCCCCCCCCCATCCTTCTCTTCCCACCTCTCTCCACTCTCACTTCCCCATTTTCTCCCTCTCTCTTCCATCCTTTCACCATCTATCTCTCTCAATTCCTCCCCTCTCTGTCCCTCTCTCCCATCCCCCACCATCTATCTCCCTCAATTCCCCCCTCTCAATCTCTCTCCCTCTCTTCTCATCTCTCTCCACTCTATCTTCACCTTTCACCTCTCTATGTCCCTCTCTTCCCATCCCCACTCTCTCCGTCTCTCTCTTTAACTCTTTCCCCTCTGTATCTCCCTCTTTGCATTTCCCCCTACTTTCTATTTGCCTCCCTCCTCGATTAAGATATGTACATGAGCTGTTCAAGAAACATCAAAAGGCTCAGTAGAGCGACCTTGTTTTAGTCCAACACCGCAAATCTTTTCACCACCAATTCCTCTTTCAAACATAAGCACACAAGGAAATAAGGAGTGACCAAGGTCTGCCTGCCCTTATCAGATAACTAAAGACAAATGTCCTTGAATGGTGCCGCTCTTTCAGAATAGAGATATTCCCCATGAAGTTTTGCTGTTTTTTATTCCCATGAATTAATTCCCTTATTTTATTTACAAGAAGGATCAATTTACCTCTTTCCCGCAGAGTGAAGGATGTTAAATTACGAAAACTTTGCAGGGGTGTTAAAAAGGTTAGTTTAGTAATGTTTAAATGCAAAAATCTAATCTACTCGAACAATATTTTGATCATCAATCTTTGATTTATCGATAAATTTATTATTAGTCTTTGGTTTTATTAAATTATAAGCAACATCTTTGGCTTGTTGCCAAAGCTTTCGAAGGATGAATAATTATCATGATTTTGGGGTTGGCGGGTGCTAAAGTGAGACCGAAAGTTAATTATATTTATGCTATTTTATTTATATCAATGAATATTTTTGTCTTTTTGAGATTATCAAGCGTAAAAGAGGGTGAATTTGATCTTGTGAAGCTATTTAATGATGCTAGTTTGGGAGATCAAAGTTTTAGCGTGTGTTGGCTGCTGCATTCAAGGTTACGACGACTCGATTGATGCTGTGAAAATATATTCCGATGGTTAAAAATATACCAAATGGCCTTCTTAACTTCGCTATTGAGCCCATTTCCACAACGAGTTTCCTATATCACCCAAACATCTTTGTTAGATATCCTCTGTCGAGGTCTATTTTTTGTAGATTTCAGGACCAGGATAGATACCAATACACCTTAACAAACAACTAAACAAACTTTATTAAACGCTAACATTTTCTAATATTTTGGAAAAGAAAACAATGGACATAGATTTATCTCCAGTCTGGTTCTAAGGAAGGATACACCACTGAAACACCTCTCTGCTACATGTGAGGGCTCGCCTTCGCCGTGAAGCCGACGCTGGCCTCAACCTTCTATTCTGGTATTTCTGGACCTCTTGGCAGCATTTGGCACTATTGACCACACTGTTATTTACGGTTTCCGTGAATTCCGAGTGGTCCCTGGAACTGCTCTTAATTAGTTTCGCTCGTATCTTTCATCTCTTACTCAATCTATTCATATTAGAAAGGATATGTGTATCTCGACTGGAGGAAGCGCTTTTTGGTGTCCCGCGAGGGTCGGTTCTTGGTCTGCCCCTGTTTTGCGCCTTGGTCCATCATTTCATTTCTATGCTGAAGCTATGCGAATCTATCTCTCCTTTCCCACCGCCTCCTGCGGATGTGATTCGTTGCAAAACTGTTGCTCGCAATATTTGGCTCCTTCTATGTCCCCTTTTCCGATACAGTTGCAAATCCGAGCGTCACCTTTGGGAGGGTCAGCTATTTTTCAAAACTCATGTTATTAACGTCTGCAAAACATCCCTTTGCTCTATGCGCAATCTCCACTCCCATTTTGATCACAACAGATTTGAGATTGCAGTTCATGTTGTAGTCACCTCACGCATGGACTACTGCAACTCATATCTCACTGGATCACAGACATCCACTCATTGAACTCTTCAAAAGGTTCAAATAACGCGGTCTTGAAAAAAGGGGACGTTTCTCTCATGCAACCTCCCTTCGTCGCGATCTCTACTGGCTCCCCATTCTATACGGAATCACCTTCAAGGTCATTTTTACATCTAACTCCTAAATGCAGTTGATCCACCCTTGCTGTCTACCTAGCTTATCCTACCCCAGCCTCTGAGAACCGTACACCCTGGCTCTGCTGCTTCAATGCTAATTCCTGGTGGTCGTTTGTGCTCCATGGCTGATTGTGATTTCTGAATATTTGCTCCTAGAATGTGAAATGAGCTGCCTGGTCTTATGGGCTCACTAACCTTGGCTATGTTAGGTTATGTTAGTGTCTTCAAGCGTTTTTCAAAGAGCCACCTCTTCTTTCTAGCTTTTTCTTTATTAAATAGACAGGCGATAGGTGAAGGCTAAAAGCTTTGGAAGAACGTCATACAAAGAATGTATATTATTATTACTTAGTTTAAATCTTTGAATATTTCGCTCTTATCAGCATTACCCTTGGATAGAGGGAAGGAGGCTTAGAACTTAAATACAAAGTGTATATTTTTCTTTAGTTTATAGGGGCTATGGAGCAAATAATTATAATCAATTTAGAAGCAAATTTATAGCTCCTAGACATCAGTGGAAAAAATAGACTGAGTTTGCCATTTAAGAAGATGAAAAGAAGGAGTCAGCAAAAGCTAATCAATAATAACATTCGAAAGGTTTAAAAATCCAGAGATTTCTTGAAGAGAAGAAGCCGGCGATGAGTTTGTTTGACGAAAGAAATCTAAAAAAAAAGAAGAAAATAAAAACATAGAAGTTGGGAGAATGGGAGACGTAAAAAGGAAAGATAGCTGCATGCAGAAACATGATGCTTCATCGTCGCCAGAGACTACTACAGAATGCCAAGAATGGCTGCCACCAGTCTCTTGTCTATCTATCGAGCGCATGTCGATCGCCTCACCTTCCAGCCTCTCTGTTCTCTCTCTTCCAATCCTCCTTCCCCTCCTCGGCCTCTCCATTTCTCCCTATCTCTCTCTCCCTCTTCCCTGTACATCTCTCTCCCCCCCCCTGTACATCTCTCTCCCTCTCCCGCTCCCTCCATACTTCTCTATCTGCCCCTTTCTCTCTCTCTCTCCCTCCCCCTGTACCTCTCTATCTACCCCTTTCCTTTCTCTTTACTTCTCTCTCTCTCTCTCTCTCTCTCTCTCTCTCTATCTCTCTCTCTCTATCTCTCTCTCTCTCTTGCACTCGATTTCATAATTATCATTCGTAACAACAGGAATAATTAGTTGTAAGAACTTGTAAATAAACCTTATAAAAAACGTGATGTGTTTGACAACCGAAAGCGATTGCCGCGTCCCAACCAAATTATCAAGATACGGGACGCGTTCAAAAAACTTTAAAAACAATTCCACTTTCCAACATAAGCATAAATATAAACAAAAATGAAAGAGTGATTGATTCAGGGCTGCCGCGATTAGATAACTGAACAAAAAAGTCCTTGAATGGTGTCACTCTTCCCAAACTGTCTGTTACGTTTCAGTGACTCAGACAAGTGTAATCCCTAAAGGACAGATGTCACAATTCAATCCCATTATAACATTCGGTTCCACTCTTGAATTCAGCTACGTCAAATTTCATTTGGAATTTTGGCACCTTACCGAATCTCCTTGACTTTGGGCTCTCTTGATATTGAGTAATATTATAGCAAAGGATAAGTGTGTAGCAGAAACCAAATAATGTTACATTTTGGGGCAGTTAAGAACCATTTGGTTGTAAAAGGCTTGATTTACTTTATATGACTTTTTCATTATGTATTAAATTTTTTCAGCATTAATTTGATTGATTTATCGCGTTAATTTTTCCAATTGATTAATACGGAGGGGGGGGGGGCGTATTTCACCTAGCTTATCCAGTCGTAACACTTCATCTTACTCTTGTGAGCCCTTCCGCAATTTTCCGGCTCGCTGAATTTTCTTTTGTACATTGAAACAAGATTGATTTCTTTAGCTACCAGGCGCGGATCCAGGGGGTCTTGGGGGCCCCAAATTTCATATCAGTTTATGTTTATATCTTTTTTAAGCAATACTTGTATTCACCTATTCAGAAAGAGTTATGTAATAATATAGAAAAACATTTTTTTAAACCGTTGCGATCGAATGTACCTTATATGATACATGTCTAAAATAGAGGTAAATCTCAAAAATAATTAGTCAATTCAATATTATATCTTAACTGACGTTCAAAAACTACAATTCATAAATTTATGATGTGTGGAAAAAATTTGGATCTGAGAGAGTTAGTAATCACTGCTTTATGAGATGCTGTTATTTATTATCAATGCTGTGTAAGATAAACATTATTGATGATAATATTGATGATGATGATAATTCATGATATTTGTTTTGTCAGACTACTCAGAAGGAGGAGGAATTCAGGTTAGCCCCACCCACCCGCTCCATTTTTAGTCGAGTGGGAGTCTAGTCGCGGGCGACTCTACATCACACTATGTTGGTCGATCGGTCGGTTGGTTCCCGTTTTGCTTTTTTCAATAACATTGTAACTATTCGACAAATTCATACGAAATTTGAAACCCTTATGTTGTTTAACATTTTCTTCCGAATAATCTAATAATTCACAAGGTCCTCCCAAGGTTAGCCCAGGAATTATTTTGTTTTGACAATAACATTATAACTCTTTGGCTGATTCTAACGAAATTTGAAACCCTTACATTGTTTTACATTCTCGTTCGAATGATATAATAATTGCCGAAGTCCTCCAGGGGTTAGCCCAGGAATTATGTTGTTTTGGCAATAATATCATACCTATTCGGCAGATTCCAACCAAATTTGAAACCCTTATGTTGTTTTATATTCTATTTCGAATGACATACTAATTACCAAGGTCTTACCAAGATTAGCCCGGGAATGAGTTTGTTTTGGCAATACCATCATAAGTATTCGGCTAATTGTAAAGAAATTTGAAACCCTTATGTTGTTTTACATTTTCTTTCGAATGATATAATTGTCAACGTCCTCCCAAGTTTAGCCCTGGAATTATATTGTTTTAGCAATAACATCAGAACTATTCGGCCGATTCTAACGAAATTTGAAATCCTAAAGTTGTATTATATTCTCTTTCGAATGATATAATAATTGCCAATGTCCACCCAAGGTTAAACCTGCAATTATTTTGTTTTGGCAATAACATCCTAACTATTTGGCCAATATAAACGAAATTTGAAACCCTTACATTTTTTACATCCTCTTTCGAATGATATAATTGTCAAAGTCCTCCAAGGGTTAGCCCATTAATTATGTTGTTTTGGCAATAACATCATAACTGTTTGGCCGATTCTAACGAAATTTGAAACCCTTAATTATTTTACAATCTCTTTCGAAATATTATTGCTAAAGTCCTCCAAAGGTTAGCCCAAGAATTATTTTGTTTTCGCAATATCATAACTATTCGACCGATTCTAACGAAATTTGAATCCCTTATTTTGTTTTACATTCTCTTTCGAATGATTTAATAATTTCCAAGGTCTTCACAAGGTTAGCCCGGGAATTAGTTTGTTTTTGCAATAACATCATAACTAGTCGGCCCATTCTAACGAAATTTGAAACCCGCTATGTCGTTTTACCTTCTTTTTCAAATGACATAATTGGCAAAGTCTTTCCAAGGTTAGCATTGAAATTATTTTTGTCCTGCCAATAAAATCATAGCTATTATGCCGATTCTAACGAGATTTAAAACCGTGTTGTTTTACATTCTCTTTCGAATGATATAATTACCAAAGTCGTCCCAAGGTTAGCTTGGGAATTAATTTGTTTTGGCAATGACATCATTACTATTCAGCCGATTCCTAACAAAACTTGAAACTCTTATATTGTTTTACATTTTCTTTTGAATGATATAATTGCCAAAGTCGGCCTAAATTTAGCCGGGAACTATTTTGTTTTGGCAATAACATCATAACTATTCGGGTGATTCTAACGAAATTTGAAACCCCCACATTGTTTTACACTCTCTTCCAAATAATATAATTGATAAAGTCCTCACAAGGTTAGGCCTGGAATTATTTTGTTTTGGTAATAACATCATAACTATTCGCCCGATTTTATGAAATATGAACCCCTTATGTTGTTTTTACATACATTCTCTTTCGAATGGTAGAATTGCCAAGGGCCTCCCAGGGTTAGTCCGGGAATTATTGAAAGTTTTGTAGGTCGTAAGGTCATAAATCAGAATAAGTGAGAACATGCGACCTTATGGTCATTAGACCTTGTTTATCCTGGATCCGCTACTGTTAGCTACTGGGAATTTTTAAATGTGTAGGATGTGGTTAGACAAATGCATCGGCCAAAGAGACACTTTATTTTGGTATAATTAATTGACTGATCATTTAGCTAAAAAAAGAAATACGAGGGATTTTAAGGGTGTGGGTTTAGGGGAGAAGTTTAGTTAAAGTGAGTGAAGGTTGCATCCATGTATTTTACTTTATTTTTTATTTACTCCAGTATTATATGGGTGAACTTGGCACGGATTCATAAACCTGTTGTTGTCTGTTTGTCCGTCAGATGACAGAGCCTCACAAGTAGTAAGTTTAATGATGCCAGCAAAAGGATGGTGACTACAATAGCATTATTGGCAGTTGGTGGCCAGTAAATAATACCTCAATATATCTATGACATCCAAGATTATAATATATGTATATATATGTATATATATATATATATATATATATATATATATATATATATATATATATATATATATATATGTATATATATATATATATATATATATCTATATATATATATATATATATATATATATATATATATATATATATATATATATATATATATATATATATATATATTTTACAAAAGCTGATAAATCTAACATGTTTGTAATAATGAATAAAAGGTATTTAGAATAATGGCTACTTTGTTATCTAATACCTATTCATACGTACCGTTAAGAAGCAATCCCTTAGATGATGTAATTAAAAATTTAAATAGACATAAAAAATATTAAAAAAAACACAAATCAATTATTGACCCAGTTTCTTCTTGTGGTTCATCATTACCTTATTTGTAAGGAATAATAAAAACACATAAGCCAGGCAATCCAATAAGATCAATCATCAATGCAACTGGGTCAATCCAATATAAACTGAAAATAGTTAGTAAATTTACTTTCTCTGATCTTAGGATCCATATCACCCTCACATATAAAGAATTCAGTTAATCTTGCAATAAGTTAGACGGTCCTGAGATTAGTTTGTTTTGATGTTACCTCATTATTCACTAAAGTGCCCGTTGATGCTTTATTGGATTTCTCAGCTGCTATTCTAAACTCCTGTTTTGCTTTTACCGCCCAACTCGATCATTCAACTTATTTGTTTATATACTCAAAAAGGTAAATTTAGTTTCAATGGTAAGTTCTACGATCAAGTGTGAAATACTTAGAGATCCCCAGGCACCTCATGACTACCCTCAACTAACTTAATTCTAACAAAAATATAGTCCTAACAAAATCGGACAAAACTAACCAAATCGTGATGTTAGACCAAAATCCTTATACTGAAAAATTACAGGATTTACTCATTGATATGAACATTTACGAGAATTTATTTTCCAACACATTGAAAAATAAAACCGAGATCTTCAACAAAACTCTCACAAGATTGCTCAAACGATCCAACCCAGACCTTCTTCATCGTTTTAAACCTACCAACCCATCACTTCCCCGTATGTATCGTCTGCCTAAATCCCACAAAAGAGGAAGGCCACTCCGACCTATTATATCGCGTATTGACTCTCATGCATACAAACACTCGGAGTGGTTAGCTTCCCTTATGGCTGACGCTGTTGGATTGACCTCTCCTTCACACATAATCCATTCCTCTGATTCCATTGAAAAATTTAGGAAAATCAACATAAAAGGAAGCCGCTTAATAAGCTTTGATGTAGACAACCTGTTCACTAATGTCCCAGTTAACGAAGCTCTTGATGTTCTATCTAAGGTATTAGATAATCAAAAATTAAACCTCCCTCTAGGCAAAAATAAAATTATAAATCTTGTTAAACTTTGTGTTACTGACAATGTATTTATCAGCGATATGTTTTTTTTCCGTCAGAAATATTGTCTTAGCATGGTTAATCCCTTTATCGTCCATATTATGTAACCATTTTATGAAAAATTTCGAAGTATCATTACTCCTTTCTGTGATTTCCCATCATAATTTTGTTTGTTATAGGTATGTAGAGGATGTCATATCGATTTGGCCTATAAATAGTTTAAACTTATTTGACAATTTCCTTAAAAGTCTTAACGACCTCCATCCCACTATCAATTTAAAGTAGAGCGAGAAAAAGATAATTGTATATCCTTTCTTGATGTAAAAAAAATTCTTAGTCATTGACAAAATTAGCTTCACTGTGTACCGAAAACCAACCCATTCTAACTCATATATCCTTTTCTTTTCTCATCATGATATTAACATTAAGCGAGCCGTCGCATCAGGTATGTTTTTGAGAGCACTTAAGATATGTGACCCTTGCTTTCTAGAAGACGAGATTACAAATATTACCTGCAGTTTCATTGAATTAAATTATCCCCTCCACGTGATCAATCAAAGTTTATCTAAAGCAAAATCTACTCATTGCCGTCCCAAGGATAAAATCAAATTTAGTAATACGAAGTGACTATCCCTCCCCTTTTCTCCCTTCCTTAAAGGAGTGAACAAAGTTATTTCTCCAGGCCTAACCACATTTAAATACCCTTTTTTATCCTTAAATCTTTCTCTTGGACCAAACTCGTGGATCAGCTAAATGAAGCAGGTGTATACTTAATCCCGTGTGTCTCTACAAACTGTCCCTCATTTTACATAGGAGAGGCCGGAAAAAAACTTAACAAAACGAATTTATGAACATAAAGGTGATGTCAGACGAGGCAGTACCACTTCCAGTATTTTTAATCATATTAGCAATTTCAACCAACAAATTAAATATTTCCGTAAAAAAAAAATAGAATCTATATTAATAGGAGAAATTCCCAATTTTAATTTGTCAGATGGGCAATTGAAATGCAGCCCCCAATCCCGTAACCTCATCGTAAACAGATTAGTCGAGGATCTTAGACTCACACCCGATGATTAATGACCTTTTTCCCTAGTTTTGTGTTTCTTTGTGGTGTTTCTTTTCTTATATGTACGCTATTTCTAGACTTTTGTAACAATCACATTCTCTTAAATTAAATCTTTTGCTCCTATACAGTGGTTTCACCATCATATATATATATTTGTTGAAGACCCTGGTGTATTTCGCCTTAGTTAATTTACTTTGGCAACTTTCTATTCTTCTACCTGTTTTGTAGATGGTAGATCACTTGTCATGTATTCATCTTTCTTTTAAATGAATGGGTGTGGTAAAAAACAAACTAAATTGCTGAGCTTTCGATCTTATTCGATCATCTTCAGAGCGTCTTAATATATTCTTTCCTCCTTTACCAATGAAATGTGGAGTCAGGATCAGACTCAATATAAATGAAAGAAAACGATTTTTAGGGAATATTTATTCCGCCTGGTTAAACGTATCATTAAAGGAAACGAGCCAATCCGGTGAGTGGAATTTTAAAACAACTTTAATGTTCGATTCCAGCTTAACGCTTGACTATTGATGGTCGGCTTTTCTTCGTTTATTAAAATGGCTTCTAAGATGTTTAGCCTAGCTTTATTTCCCTCTTTTCTTTTAATGAAAGTGTTGTCAACTAGAATATCTCTCGTTAGGTTGATATTATGCACACCCTCCATATGATTTTTAGGTTCTCCGCTTTGCAGATGCATAGTTAAACGTCTCAAAATTGTGGTAGTTGCTATGCCAATATATTTAGTTATTGTAAAGCTTGTAGTCTTTATTGGGGCAGATGAACTCGTAAACTATGTTGGTTGACTTGAGATTAGAGGAGTTTTGGCAGCTATTATTTTTCATAAGGAGATTGTTGGCTTTTCGTTTTGGACGTTGATGTAGATGTCGTCTACGTATCGGCAATATGTGAGTGGCTTATTTTCACTGTTGTCCAATAATCTCTCTTCAAGTTGACCCATATAGTAGTTGGCGAAGGTCGGCCCTAAGGGAGACCCCATGGTCACTCCATCCACTTGCGTGTATAGATTACCGTCCGGTGTCCTGAACGCAGCTTCTGATGTGCATGAACGTAACATGTTCCTTAAGATGTTTGGGTCGAAATTTGGAGGAGACATTGTAGGATGGCGGTACACGTTTTATATAATGATGTCGATGATCTGAGCGATAGGCACGTTCGTAAGGAGTAGACCTTCGCTAACTACTATATGGGTCAACTTAAAGAGAGATTATTGGACAACAGTGAAAATAAGCCACACACATATTGCCGATACGTAGACGACATCTACATCCAAAACGAAGAATATCTGATAAACATCAAACAGCAATCTGAGGAGAACTCCGTGTTAAAATTCACTTATGAATTGAGCACGGGCAATAAACTCCCTTTTTTTGGACGTTGAGGTTCAAAACATCAAAACATTATATCACAAAAGTATATAGAAAAAGTACGGACATGGTAAGATCCCTCAATGCGGAAAGTGAATGACCTGAAAGATATAAAATAAGTGTAATCGGCTCATATATCTGCCGAGCATATAAATGCTGCTCTATGTGGGAAATTTTCCATCAAGAGATCTCACGCGTAAAACAAACATTCGTGAACAACGGTTTCTCGAACAACATGAGTGCCAAACAACTCCAATCATTTTTAAATAATCGCTTCAAAGATACGGATACAACGAAAAGTAATCAGGGCGCAGTAAAAAACATCAAACTGTACTACAGAAATCAGATGTCCACGGCCTATAAAATAGATGAAAAAAACATCAAGGAGAGTATTAATCGTAACATCAAAGTTAAGAATCAAATGGATAAATTTCAACTGATTATTTACTATAAAACAACCAAAGCCAACAATCATCTTATGAAAAACAACAGCTGCCAAAACTCCTCGAATCACAAGTCAAGCAACATAGTTTACGAGTTCATCTGCCCCAATAAAGACTGCAAGCTTTATAATAACTAAATATAGTGGCATGATAACTACCACACTTTCGAGACTTTAACTATGCATCTGCAAAGCGGAAGACCTAAAAATCATATGGAGAGCGCGCATAACATCAACCTAACGAGAGATATTCTAGTTGACAACACCGTAATTAAAAGGAAAGAGGGTGGACTTCAGACGAAACGGACCTCTTCTTAAACTCCCAGAAGAAGCTTATCACCGGCAAAGGCGGGAAAGAAAAGGGAGAGCCACGCCCAAAACGTGAACTTGCCGCACTTTTTCCCCACGGGGACTCCAGAAACGAAGATAATTTAGGGAACCGCACATAGCCGCCCCATGTCCGGCTAATCCCCCCCGCGGCTTCCTTATCGGGGCAAGGGAGCGGAAATGAGCTGAACTGCCATTCATCTAATCTCGCTTCAACTATGTCGGTCTACTTTGATAGACATAATTGGGGGACGTAAAGGAAAGCAGGTTTGAGGATTAGCCCACTGTGGAACTCTACGGAAGAGACCACCCGGTTACGAGGCGATGCTAAAAGCTTTGGGGAAGAGTTCGCTCTAATCAATAAGGGTAGTTTCCGGCCAAGACCACAAGGGAAACATCCAATCGCCCCTGTGTAAGTTGGAAGCAGCATCGATAACCAAACCCCAGACGAGGCGGCACCCCCGGGCGGTGGTAGTTGATTCTATCACCACCCATCATTAAGTCCGCCACTTTTCACCCGTCTGAGGGGCCTCCCCGGGCTCGCCCACCATCATTCATCCATCCCATCTGGCAGTTCATGTTCATGGAAACTTACTTGCAACGAGGGGGGGCGGAGCACCTAAAATCCTTCCAAAAAGAAGAATTGGACCCTACATCAAGGGAAGTACAGCGAGGAACATCCAGAACCCCCTTGAAGGAAACAGCAACCCAACCGCAATGGACGACCGAGAAGAAGCGAAGAGGGTTTCCCTTCGCATCCTCCCCGGCCGCGAGATACCCTCCCGGGAACAGACGCTGAAGAGCATATATGCGGATATAGGAGTGGTCCTCCTACGGCTTAAAGACCAATACAATGGCCTCGTGGCGCTATGCAACGCGGAGAAAGATCTCGATCACCCTTTGAGTGAGGGCGCGGCCAAGAAACTCTGCAAAATAGGACTAGCCCCCCGGACGCCGCCTGACGTCCAAACAAAGAGGTCAGTAATATGCTGGGGCGTCTTGACCCATGGGTAGGTGATCATACAGCCCAAGAGATAAAAGAAGAGCTGGAAAGAGAACAAGAATGGGCGAAAGTCGAAGACGTAATAAAATTCAGGGACCAGAATGGAGAGGATCACAGCCACGTCTTTAAAGTGATCTTCCGATCGACAGAGATTGCAAAGAAAGCCACCGAGCAAGGACTCCTAGCATTTTACACAAAAATCTCCCCCGACCAGATAGAAAGGGAAACGTTCGTTTCAGTGCAAATGTGCTTTACATGCTACGCGCTAGACAAGCACCCAACCAAGAAGTGTACCTTCAAAGTTAAAGCTTGCTCTGAATGCTCAAGTCAGGATCACAGATGGGATGAATGCAGAGGCACATAGAAAAAATGCTTGAATTGCGGAAATGGACATAGGACTCTGGCCATGTCATGCCCAGTAAAAAAAAACCAACTCATTAGGAAGACAAAGGCCGATATCATCGCAGAGAAAGAAAGGAGAAAAAATACGACCCACCCTACAGCAACTGTTAACGGAGGCATCTCTGCACCCACCGGACAGACCATAACGGTCAATATCGAGGGCACCATGAGGACCGACTTAATAATTTGCATAATGCATGCACACTTTGTCAATATGGCGATTCCAGGTTCTTATGCAACTGAACTTAATACCATGCTTGAGAAAAACGGGCTAGAAAAATGTGGTTCCCGGAGAGCCCACCCTCGAATGAGTTATACAAAATGAATATGACTCCAAAGGAAACTAATAGCCAAATAGAAGAAGAAGAAGACAAAAATGAAATGGATACCAAATTAGAGGAAGAAAGCACAAAAGTGACATAAGAAAACCAAAAACCAAAAATGACCACCCATCACTTCAACATCAAAATATACGGATCTCGTGCTTACCCCATTCCTAAGCAATACAAGCAGAAGGAAATAGTCGACGGACTTGCCAAGAGTAAATTCAGATAGGAATACGAAGCAGACGCGGACGAAACCGAAGTTCCCAACGCACTGAAACAGGGTATGTTATTCATCGGTCCAGAATCATGCAGCAACATCTCATGCGGTGAATTCAAAAATAAGAGAAATGGGCGCACTCGATCCCCAGGCCGACCAGAAAAAGCAAAGTCAGGTAGAGAAAACAAGCAATAATAACAATAATAGACGTGTTTCAACGAAAGCTTAAAATATTCACCTTGAATGTTAACGGCTGGAAAGAAAAACGCCTAATCTACTCCAACATAGTAAGTAAAGAAGATTCAGACATAATCATCTTAACAGAACATGGCATATCCACAGATACAGAAACAATAAAAATCCCCAACTATAAAATATTAACAACAAACCACTCACAGTCAAGGTACGACGAAGTTGCCCTAGGCATTAAAAAAGGCATACCCTTTACTGAAATAAAAGGGCTAGAGGAATAATTTTTAGCTGTAAAAATATAAATGACTGCAGGAGACCTGGTCATAGCCGGGGCATACCAACCACCAAGACGCTCGTACCTACCGATACCCAATTTCATCAAGCTATTCGGCAGACAAGCCTAAACCTTTCTAGCCGGAGACCTTAATGCAAGGTTTAGGGAAGCAGGGTACACAATCCATACAAACGGTACGGGAAAAACCCTACATCTCGTGATGCAAAGAGGCCTACTGAACAGAGAAGGACTCGACTTCCCTACGTATTTTACAGTCCGATCCTCCACTACCCCAGATATTATTTTAACTAATCAAAACTTCAATTTAAATCACCACACACAGCCAGATCCCGCAACTCCCTCCGATCATTTAAGCATAATTACCACCATCTCAACTTCACCCATCCAAATAAAAATATCAAAGCAACCAGCAAAACAAACTGGGATGGATTCAAACAATACTTAAACACAGTAGAAACCGGATCCCTTAGCAACCAAAGTAAAGAGGAAATAGATGCCCAACTAGAGTTAATCACCAGTAAAATCAGAGAGGCGGACAGTTTATACACCCCAACAATAGAATACAGAACCATACCTGCACCTAGATGGACCCAAGAGATCCAAGATGAAATGGATGCATTTCAAACTATGATAAATGAAATCAGGGTATCGGGTAATACGATCGAAAGGTACAGAAGCATTATCACAATTAGAAGGAGGATAGACACCCTCATCAAGGAAAATTCAGGCAGGCTCTGGGATAACATAATAGGTAAGATGGAGATAGAAAAGGATCCAAGGAAATTCTAGGGACAATTCCGGAAATTACGAGGATCACATCAAAAAGAAGAAATAAGCCTGAAAATTCAGAACAAGAAAGTAGAGCAAAATGAGGAATTACAAGAGCATTTCCGAACACACTGGATGAGAAATTTTTCTATTTCACCTGAAGAAAATCAAAATTTAGGCCTAAACTATGAGGAGGAAATCATACGTAGCCTGACAACACAACGTGAACTCATTATACCGTTTAGAAACGTCGATGAACAAAGAGACAATCCCTTGGGGGAAGGAAAGCCATTTACTATGATTGAATACCTGACAGCTTTAAAATCATTCAAACAAAAGGCTCCAGGGCAAAGTGGAATATCTAAAGCTCACTTAATTAATGCCCCAAATAATGTGCACGAATCGGTAGTGAAGGTCTTCAATGCCTGCCTAAATATGGGATACTTTCCCCAAGCATTTAAAACGGCAATGATGATCTTCCTGCCGAAGCCGCGCAAACCGAAACATCAAGTCGAAAGCTTCCGTCCTATCTCACTCCTAGAATTTCTAGGCAAAGTCCTAGTAAAGCTCCTTAACGAAAGGTTGATCAAACATCTTAACACAAACAACCTATACAACCCACAACAACACGGGTTCCGGAGCAAGCGAGGGACGGACACCGCGCTGGCAATCATTACCGAAAGAATTGCTACTGCCACTGCGCGGGGCAACAGAGTTGACATTGTGCTTCGTGATGTTGCCAAAGCCTTTGACAAAGTGTGGTTGCCCGGCCTAAAGGCCAAAATCTGCGACCTTAACCTGGAAGTAAACCTCTGCAAAATACTCTGCAGCTATCTAGATGAGAGAAAAGCGGTATTGCAGATAAACGGCAAAACGGGCGAAGCAATCAACCTACAAACGGGGGTCCCACAAGGAGGCTGCCTCTCACCTACGCTGTACACAATGTATACCAGGGACCTTCCACACCCAACTGATGAGAGTTCGCTGTACATACAATTAGCGGACGATATCACTCAGATAGTGACCAGCGATAGGAAAAACCCCGAGGACATCACCCTAAGAACAGGTATAGAAATTAAAAACCTAAATGATTACGAGAAAAATAATAAAATTTAAACTAACAAGGATAAGTTCAAACTAATCCCCATGGACAGAAGGAAAAAGGCTACTGTACGCGTAGATGGAGAGGCATATCCTTTCTCAACAGAAGGACATGTCCTGGACTAAAAATAACAACCAACGGCTATACAAGTCACCTACCACAAAAAATCATAGAATCAAAATCTACCTTATCAGCGCTATACAGATTCAGGCAACTTTCAACCAAAAATAAAAGAAAACTATACCTGGTCCTAGTTCAACCCAAGCTCCTATACCCAATTGTACCATTGAATACACTAAGTAACTCCCAAATCAGGAAGATCAAAAGATGGGGTCCAAAATCAAGCCACTAAATTCATAACAAACACAGGAAGACTAGATTACATACCAGCAGAAGAACTCCTCCGCAGATCTACTATTGAACCCATAAACATAGTCATACAAATAAGAGCAAGAAAGCTGTGGGAAAAGATTAAAAATACGATTCCACAGAATATAATAAACCAAAGCATCGTACAAGAAGACCGAATCCATCGTACGCAATAGAAACACCCCTTCGACGGTAGCTTGAGAAAAACGTTAATAAACGTCAATCCAATCTATAGGTAATAAACTATAGTACATACAGGTAACTACTAGGAATGCAACATCTAAAACGGACAACTGATTGCGACTACCAACTATACAACCCAAATGTGAATCCCAATGAGGAACTAAAAGTAATTACTGACAAATATATATATATATATATATATATATATATATATATATATATATATATATATATATATATATATATATATATATATACATAAATATATTTATATAATAGCATTAATAATAATAATAAAAAAATAAATAAATATATATATATATATATAAATAAATAACAAAAATAAAATAAAAATAAAAAACAATAAATGATACAAACGCTCTATTGAGCAAAAGAAAACAAAGGCTCCAATGCTTAAAATAATAATGTATCACAAAAATATAATAAAATTAAAAGAAAAACGAAAGCATTAGCCAAGCAACCCGGCACAAATCTCTATCATCTTCACACATCATCCTACACACATTAACACACACACAACACTTTAATTTCTATCTATCCTATCTCACTCTCTCTACACATTCTAACTTTATCCATCTTATCTGATCTTATCTTCTTTCATTCAGTCTGATTCTGACTCCACATTTCATCGGTAAAGGAGGAAAGAATCTATCAAGACGCTCCGAAGATGATCGAATAAGATCGAAAGCTCAGCAATTTAGTTTGGTTTTTACCAAAACCATTAATTTAAAAGAGAGATGAATACAAGACAAGTGATCTACCATCTACAAGATAGACTAAAAAAGACAGGTAGAAGAATAGAAAGTTGCCAAAAGAAATTAATTAAGGCGAAATACACCATGGTCTTCAACAAAATTGCATTCAAGAAAGACTGCTACCCCTCTACACTAATATATATATATATATATATATATATATATATATATATATATATATATATATATATATATATATATATATATATATATATATATAGAAAATAAAGTCATGTCGTAATTAAATTGGGATGACCATTGTTTGAAATTCTTATATTGTGGCATAAAAATATCTTTAATTACTGATTATTAGGATGAGAAAGGTGGACTAAGAGGGGTAAAATTGTTAGGAAAAATATCGAGGATTAGGGGGGGAAGGAATGGGGAGGAGTAAATGAGGTGATAAGGGTAGATGAAGAGGGAGATGATAGGCAAGGTAAAATGGAGGTGAGGGGGGAAAGAGATGATCACAATCGTTTTGAAAGATCAAAGAAGCCGAAGGCCAACAGCCCGAACGGGTGATACGAGCGCAGCGAAGCCATAACTTGTATACATGTATGCGCGAGAAAATGATGAAATAAATCCAACACACCGCAACCAAGAGAAAACGGAATAATTTTTTCTTCGGAAATAGTTATTTCCTACTTCAAAAAAATCCGTGCTGGGGTGGGATTCGAACCAAGCACACTGAGGCAGCGAGCAACCGCTTTGATCTCAACTAAAGTGAGCCTTTAACCACTCGGCTACACGTAGTCGAGTGGATATGGGACGAGCAAGGATTGCTCTTTCGATTCCAAGTGGCACTAATCTATTCTACCAGGGTATAGAAGGTCGCCATTGTGTCTCGCGCCTTGGAGTGTTCATGTGAGAGACTCTCCCACCTCAGAGGACTCCACTAAAGCACAGCGCCATCACAAAAAACGATGGAATAACCATACGCATTTTGGGGGTAGAATTCGAAGCGCAATAACAACGAGGTCGTATCTTTTCGAAGAGTTGGAAGGGAAAATCTCTAAATAGAGTGGTGAAGCGGGAAAGAAATGGAATATGTAATCCGTGGGGCACGGAGGAAAAAGTGAGCGTGTTGGGGCCCGGAGGGCACGCGTGAAATTCCCTTGCAGGTGCATGAAAGGATAGATAACGAAAAGAAAGAGGGGGAAACGGAGAGAGGAACATGCAAGCATGTTAAAACTCACCACCGCAACACGAATCAAGATGTATTAGTCCCCCCTTCCCCCCCGCCTCCGACTCCCAGTTCCGATCTGGGAGGAATGGAAGTATTCTGGTTGATGACTCGTCCCGTGATATTCGTCCCCGCCACAGGCGGAAGAGCAGTCTGGCGCCAGATGTGGCCGGCCAGAGTCGGCAGCATAAATAGTTCTGCTGAACCTCCTCAATGACAGCCTTTTTTAAAAAAAATTTACTCGCTTCGCTCCGATTCGTACTGAAGAAGATGATGTGGCCTTGTCACAAGAGCAAAGAGTACTACTGTCAGCTTAGGCGACTGTCTAAAAGGTTGTGGTATTGCAAGAAGTCTAAAGTATGTTAACATTTGCGTATCGGAAAATGGTTCATTGACAGTCGTCTAGCATTCATTAGATGAGGTATGTTGAGTAAGTTAGGCTAATTAGTTTGGGTTTGTGAATTGAATCATTTTTTATAGTTTTTTAATAACCTAACCTAACATTATTCTTTGGGAAAATAACTGGCTGTCGATAATAGGAAAGTAAAAAAAAAAGAAAAAAAAGGCTTTGATAATTCATAGGAAACTACCGATTTGTCTTGATTCGTGAGTTCAGCGTTTTTGAACTCCGAGGCACCACTGAGTCTTTTCTTTATTCTACCAAGAAAGCGAACCATTTTAATTGACTGGGCATTTTTGTTTTAATTGCAAAAAAAAACCCCCCACCATAAATGTATCATATATGGACTTTAGCGTAATATTTTTTAATGATTAAGTTGTTGTGGTATATTGGTATTCGTATCCGTAGGAAGGAGACACTTGTTGGTTGATTTGGTGAAATTAATTGATGAACATAACTGTTCATATAAATAAGACGATCCTTAGATTGTCACTGTAGCTTAAAGCCAATTTTCCCATTGAGGCAGAAGGGTTTGTTAAAGGGTTCGATTCTGCAAAAATGAGGTTCTCTACTCTTTTTTCTAAGGATCCCTCTTCTTTCGTTACTTGTCTAATGTTTATACTTCTGTTTCTTCGAAATTCAGATTAAGGTCAATAAATTTTGACTTACATTACTGGACTTCCTTGAAAGTCAAATAATTTCCTTTTCAACTTATCAATGTCGACCAAATCGAATTCTGATAACTTAAGGTCTTTAAACTGAATAAAATAGGGTAATTGGATAAATTTAGAAAACCTCTGAATGTTTACGTTTTGGAATTTTTCTTCATTTCTTGCACTTTGGAATTTCTTTTTTCGAAAGCTTTAATATACCCAAGCATTGACAGAACAACACAGTGAGCTTTCAATTTTTTATTCAACGTATTGTAAAACAATGCTAAATCGCCCCTCAAATGTAACTCATCCAACCAATTCATGTCAGTGTTGGATATTTGCGGGGGTTTTTTTCACTTAAAAAAAGTCTTATTTGATCTAACACCCAACAAATCTGTTCACTACCTGACTACGGCTTTAACCATATGGCATTGTTATGCATGGATAACTCCGAAAATTGAGTGTTAACCTAATCCAATACGTTGATGTATTGATCTCTTTTAGGAGGGTCAGTAACTATGAAGTTCATAATCTTTGTTATAAGGGACATGAAATTTTCATCTGTTTAAACTGACATTTCGCTCATAGGCTTCTTAGTGCAAGATAAAATTAAATTCAGCAAAGTTGTTAGTTATTTTCTTTAAATAATTGAAAAAGAACCTCCAGCATTTTTCCGTTCATACTTGGAGCTCCTTCAGTCGCCATAAATCCACTATTTTTGAAATTACTACCAAGTTGAACAAATTCCTCCTTCAATTCATGCATAATATGCTGAGATAGTTTTCTCAGAAAGTGTCATAAATTTAATTAGCTCTTCCTTCATTCTATTTCCAGAAGGAAATCTCGCAATAACTGATAGATGGCATGCGATGTAACTTAGGTACTCTCATCGAAACAAATTGAAAATATTCCTGCATTTTCTTATCTATTAAAATTTGATCGGGTGCACCTTTGTCCCTGATAATTATTCTATCTTCTATTGTATTTCTGGCAACAGCACATTAATTATTATCTTTATTCTGGAAATCCTCGAAAAAAATCTGAGCCGTTTATAAAAGCTTTTTTTTTTAATATATCATAGGAACGTGTCTTTCCGTGTCGAACAATAATCGATGATAACTGAAAACTAGCTGTGGAAATATTGTTGTTTGGTTGAAACATTCGTCTAAAATTAATACATAGTTCTTTTTATTTTACATGTCTAAAAAAAAAATAATCCCTTTCATTATCTATCACAGGACACACATGTTGATGATTGGTTTCGAAATTTCGGTTAATATCATAAGAATGAGTAATAATGAACTAATTGCAAAGATAGTAAAAGACCGTTTTATTTTGTTCAATAACACTTTAACACTGCACTCTTCATTAAATAACCTCCCACCACTACATTCCTAACTAACTTTCACTGTAGCAATTTTTATGTGTTATAATTTCTGAAATCTTAAAGGACTTGTTAAACTTTTATATTGTTATTTTGTTCTTCAAAAAGAGGATATCTAAATATTTGAATATTTTTGAATAAGAATTCTAATAAAATATTGACAAAAGGTAAAATATATTATTTTTAAATCAATAAAATTCAAATGTGTGATATGCGTTAAAATATTGACTTTTAAAAAGCAAAATAGATATATATTTTTTTAAATCAGTAAAATTCAAATATATGATTTAAAATTTTCAAGATTTTGTTTAATAATTCTTCATCTTTCATCCAAATTAGATCTACTTATCATAACCCAGTTATTTTTGCTGCCATAATGAAACGCGAGATGTTGAAATGCCGTGGTATGTCATTTGCAGCTCTTCCCCAAATTCATGCATGGGAACTCTGGTCAACGAGACGCTTCAGAGCTGTCGATCTTTATACAAAAATGAATTATCAAATTGTCTAGGATTATTTTTTTAAAATTCAAAACATTGAATGAAATATTAAGAAGTACTGTAATATTTTAATGTAAACCAGGTAATGGCTTCGTCATTCCCCCCTACGTGGGGAGCTTGCGCTTCGCTACTAAGATTAAAATTTGAAATCTAAAAAAAAAGCAACCATGGTTAAATTTTTTAAAATTTGCTGAACTTTGCCAATTATAATAATTTAAAAAAAGGAACTCTAAACTAAATTTCCCCCTTTTCAAAATATCACGTTTCTAAAATATAGAGTCATAGAAGAAGATATATACAAATAAATTTTCTGAACTTAACCATTTGTAATTCTTTGGGTTTTAAAAAATTCAAAAAATTTCGATACTTATATTAATTTCTGAAATTCACCATTTTGTTTTTGATATTATAAAAGAATTATTAGAAATAACTTTGATAAAAAAAAACAAGTCATAACCAAACTAAGATGAAATTATTATTCAAATAATCAAAAAGAGTATTTGAATAATACTCAAATACTAAAAAAAATCCCTTTCTTAAATTATAGAGTTAAGTGATGATGATGATGATAATAATAAGGTTAATAACCTGAAGGTCAGTGATTTGCCCTACATGGCCTAGGCTATATAACGTCGACGCATTTTTACTTTCACTACGAACTATTCCTCATAAACTACCACCGAAAATTGGGTTAAGCCTCTTAGTTTTACGTTAATAATAAATCGATTTCACCGACTCTATTAAACACACATGGTTGTTATAGGTTTTCAGTAGTACTTGATAATTTCTAAGTTTCAGTAGCACCTCATATTTGAGTGGGCACCCATGGTCACGTAGTGTCTCTACGTGAGGAAAATGGTCCCGTTCGGGACGGGATCGTTGGCCTTTTTACTCCGTTCTTGGCTCTGTCCCACCCCATCCTTGGCGTACCACGCACCTTCACCATCTCTCCGTGGAAAAAAATTTGTTGCCTCACTTATTACTAGACAGGTCAAAGCGGGAAAGAGACGCCATCGGCAGCCAACGTTAGTACGTTTGTACAAAATTGGCACTAGCCTTATATAAATTTGGCACTACGTTACAATGTTTTGGTACACTTCGCGCATTGATTGTTAATGTGTATATTTCAATGTTTAGTAAAAATTTGATTGAATTCAAGATTAAACATTATGTTTTTAGTTGCGCAAATGCCATGTTGAGATCCGTCGCAAATCGTAGTCACATGAGAATTACTTTAGAAAACAAGGTCTGCTGACTAAAAAGTTGCGTGCTCTCACTTATTCTGATTTATGACCTTATGACCTTCAAAACGTTCAATAATTTCCGGTCTAACCTTGGAAGAACCTATATTATTCGAAAGAGACTGTAAAACAACATAAGGGTTTCATATTTCGTTAGAATCGGCCGAATAGTTATGATGTTATTACCAAAACAAAATAATTCCCGGGGTAACCTTGAGAGGACTTTGTCAATTATATCATTCGAAAGAGAATGTAAAACAACATAAGGGTTTTAAATTTCGTTAGAGTTGGCCGAATACTTACAATGTTATTACCAAAGCAAAATAAATAGCAAACCGGACACCGAAGGACCGACGGACGGACGGACCGACGGACCAATACTGGACCGACCGACCGACATAATGAGATATAGAATCGCATGCCACTAAAAAGGTCATATCGAAATTTTCCGTTTATGATGAATGATAAAGTTGATGAGGAAGTTAGTTTTTAATATAATATAAGGTTATTAGAGATTAAGCTAGTTTCGAATAAAGTATGTGGCTTCACCGTTTTGATTTTTCCAAGGGTTTCATTAATTTACATTTAAAATTAGGACAGGAGGATTCTGATGAGTCACCTCGTGTATTGGGATTTTCAGGGTGTTTGTATTTTACATATTAAATAATTTAGGCACAGTTAGATTATTTAGATTTCAGTCCATTCTGATTTTTAGGCATTTGTATTTTACTTATTAATTAGTTTAGTTCAGGATTAGGCCATGGTTAGATCGAGTTTATTTCGAATTGAACAATAATAGCATAGACTAAACTAAATAACATGTAAACACAAACTTCTAAAAATCACGATAGGCTAAGAGACCAAAATAGCCTGATGCGTCCTAAGAATTAATATTTAAAATATAAACGCATAATAAAATCTAAATGAATTAATATGGAGAATACAAACACCTAAAAAACAGAAAAGGAGATGAGACAAATTAAAAAAATTACGATAGGCAAAGACATCGAAATAGTCTAACGCAGCCTAAATTCATTAATATGTAAAATACAAACACCTAAAAAACAGATACTTTGTTATTTATATTTTTAGTTTAATTTTAAATAATTGTTTTCATTATTTTAATGAATTCTTATGTCATAGCTTTGTGAATTCTAGTCATTTCTTATGCTATTAATGCTTCTCTACAGTGCCTTTGGGTGTTTTGTGAGATTGCCATGTGTGACCTTCACCCTATTTGGGAGCTTAAGTGGTTTCTATAATAATAATAATGATAATAATGAAATAAACCCTTTTTAAACAGTTTAATTTGGGTTTCACGCAAATGCTTCCCCTTTTTTATGAGTTTTCCTAAGATAGAAGGGATCAAATGTGGAATTCGGACCCCAGATAACCCATATGAAGAATACAAACCCAAAATAATCACAAATGTAGAATCCAGACACCAACTTCCTCTTAATGTACAATTATACTAATTGTAAAATCGTATTTAGTTTAATTTAAAACAATTTAAAGTTTCTTATTTTTATAATGTTATTATCATAAGTTTAATTAAAAGAATATTGTGAAAAAATGGCAACACAAAATTGGAAAAAATCTATCGTTAGTGCGTCTGTCCTTCATGCCACATAAATTCGTTTAAGTATGAATCTCAAAAGTGAAATGTACATTTGATCACCCAAACCTTCTTTTTTTTTTAATATATTTTACATTTTAGCCTTTTGGATATAATAAATTTATAAATAATTGTGAAGCTACACTAAATCTCATAAAAGTGCATTTCACATTTGTCTTAGCATACGGCCGTAAGTGTGATCTCCTACATCCACACATTGATTTTTTAAAACTTTTTTGTCGATTTCAATGACTTTCGATTGTTTGCGTGTAGTACATAGAGTGTTTGTGTCAACAAAACAAAGCGAATGATTTACAGCTCTGTGAGTAAATCCAAAGATCTTGTTAAATGCGTGTGTAAGTTTTACATTTATCACTGAGAACTGCAGTTTCAGGTTTTACTATTTTTTTAATAATTGGTAGTAACGTATCTGCATTTGTCATGTTAACAATCTCCATATATGTAACATTAGGTATTGTGTTTGTGTCTACTAGACCAATTATTAATTATTTATCAAAAATGGCGTGCTTGGAGCTCTCCCACGATGGTGCTTGTGTAAAAAAAATATGACATCCATTTCTATAACGATGCCAGGACCACCAAGTTGTACTTGATTGTCTTCAGGGTATTTCCTGCGGGACATTGCATTCATTGCGAACCTCACGTGCTACTTTGTCAGTTATTCATTTCACACACACACACACACACATATATATATATATATATATATATATATATATATATATATATATATATATATATATATATATATATATATATATATATATATATATATATATATATATATATATATATATATATATATATATATATATATATATATATATACAAGTTCTGCGGGTGATAACAACCACCCGGCCAGGAATTTCAAACCTTTTTTCCCTGGCGTTATTTCTGTCTTCTCGGTAAAGAAGTGCCTTCATTGTGCCGCCCTCTGCTCTCTTTGATTTTAGTGTGTCCCTTTCTCTTACCTCTAAAAAACTCCTATTTCTTGTCTCATTGTTCATTCGCGTTCAATTTCTCTTTCTCTTGTATATATATATATATATATATATATATATATATATATATATATATATATATATATATATATATATATATATATATATATATATATATATATATTGTCGTAAAATGACCCTTGGTTTTGATCACTATACTCTTTGACACAATTTTAGTATCGGTATGCTTTAAGGGGCGGGAGTTACTTCTATGATGAAGTAGGCTTTGTTCTAAGAGTGCTATTCAGTGGTTTTGTTCTTAAGGAAGAGCTATTTTTAAACACATAAGGATAAGAGTAAACACCAGAATCTACCAAAATAAACATGTATTTTAAACGAAACACTTAACTATTACAAACCAACAGTTAACACATTTCTATCTTTGGCATCAAAGACCTTTCAATGACAAAAAATAAACAAATAGGCTTCCCGTAAACATTCCAATTGCCGATTAGTATTTTTTTATCGCGACTCTATTTGATTAGCGTTAAACATTAAATTAACGTACTCTCGTCTACAAACACATATGACCTAGGTTCAAGAACAATGGTTTCTACTCTCCTTTAAAACGTGGGACGTACTAAACTTCTACTATCGCAATAGAGATATAAATGTTATTTTTAACTTACAGGTAGGTATTAGGGATTGCCGGATGTCGCTGGAGGACTTATCTCTCGCTTTGACGTGTTGTGGCCGCTGGTTGAATTTTCGTGGAGGGATTGCTTGTCGCCTGTGACGGGGGCTGATTCTTCAACGTAATTAAAGAACGGGAGCTCGTTGGGGCTGGGTTTTTCTCCTCTCACTCTTACGGAGCTTGAGATGTGAGAGTCGCTCGAGTGTGAGCGGCTTTGCTTTTCTTCAGTCGAACTTCTTTGCAGACTGAAGAGGCTTCTTGGGTATGGCACCGATATAAAGCTTGACTATTTAGGTTAATACGGCCCTGAAAGGGAGGATCGATTTTCTCAATCTGATCCTATCGTTTCTCACGGAAATAGTCTTGTATGGCTGAAGGATCGATCTTCACGAACTAACCCTTCTTCTGGCGTATCGACTTCTAATCTTCTTGTCTGACTGAAAGATCGATCTTCACGAACTAATCTTTCTTCTGGCGAATCGACTACTAATAATCTTCTTGTCTGGCCGATGGATCGATCTTCACGAACTAATCCTCCTCTGGCGTATCGACTTCTGATAATCCCCTTCTCTTTCTTTGCGGGGCTTATTTATAGGCGGATTGCCGCCCCATCCAAAGGGGGAAGTGACCAGGCCACAGAGGCAAAGGGGGAGGGGGCGAATGGTGAGTTAGCATCTGGGGCGAGCGAGAATTCCTAAGGTGGCACTGGGGTGCCCAAGTCAGCTCACAAATTAGAGGCTCGCAACCGCACCGCTACTTGGCGTGCCTTCGGACTCGCACCGCTTTTTTTTCCATAACCACGGGTTTATGGGTCTCGTAGGTAATTGGATCGTTAGAGCGTCGTTTAAGGACCTTAGGTGGTCGCCTTAAAACAGATGTTAGCTCCAACGGCCCACAGTGGCGGGGAGATCACACATGGTAAGCAGTTTCGCCGGCTACCTTTCCCACGCTTCTCCTCATGAGGGGGGGGGGGGGGCTTTAATGTACCTATACTCCTCCAGGATGCTTAAGGTAGCCATTTCTCTACATTTACCTCCCCCCTTAAGAAGATAACGGGAAAGGGGGGGGGGTTCCAATCCGATGCTTACAATAATATACATGGGTAACTTACGGAACATTATATTATACAATAAATTCTAGTTCACTCGGGAATGCCTCGATAACATTTCACCTGACCTTACATTAATTGCTATATTACTGTGCCAACTTAGGATCTTCTTACCTACCACTAGGGGGTTACTCGCCCCTACTTACTTACAATTCTACTGATTTACACTTAACTTTGCTATAATACAATAGTTGGGCTGCTCCTTAATCGTCGACATGGTTCCGACTTAACGAGTCGGCCATACAATTGTTGGACCCTTTTATATAGTGAATAGAGTACTGGTACTCCATCAAGAGTAAACTCCATCTCAGGAGTCTTCCATTCTTACTCTTATTTTTACTTAGGTATGACAACGGTTTATGGTCGCTGTCGTAGAATTCTTTCTGATAAGAACCCTACTTACCTGACACCACTTTTATTTAGTGTCGTAGAATTCCCCTCCTTTTTGTTCTATCTCTAAGAGTGCTAAGAGTGTCTAATATATATTGATATTATAAGAATATCTTAAAGAACAGAGCCGTTACCAAACACGTAAGGATATAAAAGAAACGCCCACTAATTCACAAAATAAACTTATATTTTATCTTTAACCATTGAATACACAACCTTTATACATTAACTACAGCACTACTCTAAATATTATTATAAACAAGAATTAATTAAATTAGTTTACCCTCCAAAATTTGGTTAACGTTTTCTCTACACAAAACAATAATATAAGAATTAGGCTTACGGACTCATGTGGAGTTTAAAGGGCCTCAGAAATGTTATTGACTCACGACGCGAGCCGTGTGTCCAGTTGTAGATGGGCCAAATTCCACGGTCGTTTTGGCGAGGGTAGCAGCTGGGGGGTCCACACGTTCTTCCGGGGGGGGAAGGGTTCTTTAAGGACGAGAACCAGGACGGTGCCTTATGCAACACCTAGGCAGTCGTGGTCTCTCTGGCGAGAGTGAGTCGAACTTGTTTCTTAAATCAAGTTAACTTGGAGTGCGGTGTGATCACCGAGTAACGAGCTCGATGAGGAGCTTTTCTCCTTCGTTACTAATTTCCTTATGGACGAGGACTGAACTCGGGGAGGGTCTTCTTCAAGAGCGAGGATAACGGAGGGGGTTTCTCTGGCGAGAATAAGTTACTTAAAGTTTGGTGTGGCCACCGAATAACGGGCTCGAGGGGGAGCCTTTTCCTTCTTCTTCTTAATTCCTCAAGGACGAGGAATGCCCCTGGTGTTTAAGGAGCACCAGGATATGAGGAGTCTCTCTGGCGAGAGTAAGTCGAACTTACCAAAGTTCACTTATCGTTTGGTTTGATAACCAGTGACTTAGCTCAAGGATGAGCTTTTTCTTAGCCCCTTAAGGTAGGTAGCCCTGCCTCTCTTGCAGGGTACTTCTTGGTCTGGCGACCCAAGTAAACTACCTCTCCAGTCTCGGTAGCTCGGTTTTGGATCCGAGGACTTCGTCACATAGAGACTGACGTATACTACCAATCCAGTCTAGGTAGCTCGGTTTTGGATCCGAGGACTTCGTCACCTGGCCTGACGTATACTACCAATCCAGTCTAGGTAGCTCGGTTTTGGATCCGAGGACTTCGTCACCTGGCCTGACGTATACTACCGCGATTTTCCTCAGAGTTCCTCATTTATACCTCGCACCCCCACTGGGGGAGTGGTAAGGGGGAGAGGGGCTTGAGGACGGCCCCAGGAGAGTTCTTTTTCAAAACGGTCTTTCCCATGAAGTCAAACATCGGCTCCTCGTTAGCCATCGAGATTGGGAGAAACCCGTCTCCAATTTCTTGTTCAACGTGAAACTGGATCTCACTCTCCTGGGGGAGATCTTACCTTTTTGACCTTTAGGGTCTTACATGGCACCGAGTTGTGCCACACTGTGGTTAAGCACTGACCCGCCGATGCCTTCGACGGATGTCGTTGCGGTAACCGCCTTGGGACTGCATCACGAGTGAACGGGGGGGGGGGGGGGAGTGACCATTCCCCTACACACCTCCCACCGAAGAATTTAATGGGGAGTGGGGGATTCTCCCGGGAACTCAAAACACCTTACTCAACCTAGTCGAGCTTAGCAAAGATGTATTTCTTTGAGCCCTCCCTTACATTAAGTTTCCTTACACATGAGCGCCCTCGCGCGCGTTTACACAGGCCATGTGTCGAACTAGACCTACTTGCAATACAATTTTACATAGAAAATTAAAAAACCTTAATTCATCGATTACCCCCCCCAAAAAAACAACAAAACAAGCTACTTCCTTACCTTTCTAAGTTATTGAGAACTTAAATCCTACCGATAAATATTAACACGAACAACAAATGAAAACATGGTTTCACGCTCATTAGGTACTGAAATAACCCTCAATGGTTTTTCGTCTCCGCCTATAGAGCAGCTCTCCTTTATCGGCTCCTTTGAGGTAGCTAATCCTAAAATGGTGCTCTGTGACCATTATTCTACCGCGCCTGAGTCGGCCGTTCTGGTTATTGAGTCTACCCAAGTATGGTACTAAATGGTAGCGGTATTTCAACCTACTCGAATTACCCTTCTTATGGTACTTGACTACCTTTAAACTGAACATTATGGCTAGAGCGGCCTGTTGTAGCGGGGCATAATTGATGGGAGCGTAGGTCCCATAGCTCTCCTTTAACCAGGTACACGGGAAGATCGTGTCTGGGTTCGATCTTTGGGGATCGAGAAAATTTTTACCTGCGAGGTCGTTAATGGGCTTGGCGCTCACTACGACTTGGCGATTTAGCGGTAACTCCGTGGACGTTCCGTTCGGGGAGGAGACTATTAGGGGTAGGGGATACTCATCCGCGTCTACCATTTGATTAGTCTTACCTGGGTGTATCGCAATAGCACCTCTTTCCTCCTTCCTTGTCAACCCATTTGACTCGCTTCTCTTCGCCGGTAGTTCCTCAGGTACACCTGCTCGTACCTCTACCCTCTCTTCTTCCGTGATAACCCCATTTGGCTGGGTTCTCCTCGTAGGTTTTCCTTTAGGTACTCCTGCTGGTACCTCATTCCTACTTCCTACTTCTTCCATCGTTACCCCATTTGGCTGGGTTTCCCTCGATGGTCCTTTCTTAGGTCCAGGCCGGGCTACAACTTCCTCGGCCTCTATGAGATTCTCGATAGGTGCTCTTTCGAGTGCGAGCAATCTTTCCTTTTCTTCTGTCTCTTCTCTTTCCGCTTGAGCACGTTCTTTTTCCCTCTGTATTCTTCTTTCATCTATTTCTTTTTGAATCTTTATTCTCCTCTCTTTCGACTCTTTTTCCATCTTCATTCTCCTTTCCTCGGCTTCTTGTTCTGCTTTCGCTATTTCGTTTTCCCGTCGAGTTCTTCTTTCTTCATCTTCCATTTCTGTCCTTATTCTGAATTCTCGTGCTTCTCTTTTCAACAGTATTATTCTTTCGCTTGTTTTACATCCTCTCAGCATTCTTCTTTCCTCTCTTTCTAAATTCCACTGTATTCGGGATTCTTCACTTTTCCGGTTCATCCGTATTTCTATATTTTCCCTTTTTCTATCAAACTCTATTATTTCTTCTTCTTCTTCTCTTTGTATTCTCAATTCTTCAAGAATGTAGGCATTCATATCATCGCCTTCAAATCCCAGAATTTGGGCTTGTAGGTAAAATCTTTTGACCGGATCCATTTTGTGTTGGTCCGTCGAATTTTCCTTACTGTACTCTCAGGTAATTATGCCACCACTCACCAGGTAGCGCTCAGCATAACTTACCCTTAATCCCACTACTATGCTGATTGAAATACCACTCCCGACAACAAAATTACCACTTGGCCTGCCAATTACCTTTATATTGTTACCACCCCTAACTCTACCAATTGTCCTCTCGTCAATTATTCTCTTATTCCTGATATTCCTTTA
Source organism: Ceratothoa steindachneri (assembly GCA_963969495.1). Taxonomy (NCBI): domain Eukaryota; kingdom Metazoa; phylum Arthropoda; class Malacostraca; order Isopoda; family Cymothoidae; genus Ceratothoa; species Ceratothoa steindachneri. The sequence continues at coordinate 22,237,692 of OZ018319.1, forward strand.
CGTGTTGGCTCTTTCTTAAATAGACACTGCTGGGTTCTTTCTAATAACAACCCCACACCTGACGCCACTTTAATTATGTCGTAGAATTCTTTCTGATAAGAACCCTACTTACCTGACACCACTTTTATTTAGTGTCGTAGAATTCCCCTCCTTTTTGTTCTATCTCTAAGAGTGCTAAGAGTGTCTAATATATATTGATATTATAAGAATATCTTAAAGAACAGAGCCGTTACCAAACACGTAAGGATATAAAAGAAACGCCCACTAATTCACAAAATAAACTTATATTTTATCTTTAACCATTGAATACACAACCTTTATACATTAACTACAGCACTACTCTAAATATTATTATAAACAAGAATTAATTAAATTAGTTTACCCTCCAAAATTTGGTTAACGTTTTCTCTACACAAAACAATAATATAAGAATTAGGCTTACGGACTCATGTGGAGTTTAAAGGGCCTCAGAAATGTTATTGACTCACGACGCGAGCCGTGTGTCCAGTTGTAGATGGGCCAAATTCCACGGTCGTTTTGGCGAGGGTAGCAGCTGGGGGGTCCACACGTTCTTCCGGGGGGGGAAGGGTTCTTTAAGGACGAGAACCAGGACGGTGCCTTATGCAACACCTAGGCAGTCGTGGTCTCTCTGGCGAGAGTGAGTCGAACTTGTTTCTTAAATCAAGTTAACTTGGAGTGCGGTGTGATCACCGAGTAACGAGCTCGATGAGGAGCTTTTCTCCTTCGTTACTAATTTCCTTATGGACGAGGACTGAACTCGGGGAGGGTCTTCTTCAAGAGCGAGGATAACGGAGGGGGGTTTCTCTGGCGAGAATAAGTTACTTAAAGTTTGGTGTGGCCACCGAATAACGGGCTCGAGGGGGAGCCTTTTCCTTCTTCTTCTTAATTCCTCAAGGACGAGGAATGCCCCTGGTGTTTAAGGAGCACCAGGATATGAGGAGTCTCTCTGGCGAGAGTAAGTCGAACTTACCAAAGTTCACTTATCGTTTGGTTTGATAACCAGTGACTTAGCTCAAGGATGAGCTTTTTCTTAGCCCCTTAAGGTAGGTAGCCCTGCCTCTCTTGCAGGGTACTTCTTGGTCTGGCGACCCAAGTAAACTACCTCTCCAGTCTCGGTAGCTCGGTTTTGGATCCGAGGACTTCGTCACATAGAGACTGACGTATACTACCAATCCAGTCTAGGTAGCTCGGTTTTGGATCCGAGGACTTCGTCACCTGGCCTGACGTATACTACCAATCCAGTCTAGGTAGCTCGGTTTTGGATCCGAGGACTTCGTCACCTGGCCTGACGTATACTACCGCGATTTTCCTCAGAGTTCCTCATTTATACCTTGCACCCCCACTGGGGGAGTGGTAAGGGGGAGAGGGGCTTAAGGACGGCCCCAGGAGAGTTCTTTTTCAAAACGGTCTTTCCCATGAAGTCAAACATCGGCTCCTCGTTAGCCATCGAGATTGGGAGAAACCCGTCTCCAATTTCTTGTTCAACGTGAAACTGGATCTCACTCTCCTGGGGGAGATCTTACCTTTTTGACCTTTAGGGTCTTACATGGCACCGAGTTGTGCCACACTGTGGTTAAGCACTGACCCGCCGATGCCTTCGACGGATGTCGTTGCGGTAACCGCCTTGGGACTGCATCACGAGTGAACGGGGGGGGGGGGGAGTGACCATTCCCCTACACACCTCCCACCGAAGAATTTAATGGGGAGTGGGGGATGCTCCCGGGAACTCAAAACACCTTACTCAACCTAGTCGAGCTTAGCAAAGATGTATTTCTTTGAGCCCTCCCTTACATTAAGTTTCCTTACACATGAGCGCCCTCGCGCGCGTTTACACAGGCCATGTGTCGAACTAGACCTACTTGCAATACAATTTTACATAGAAAATTAAAAAACCTTAATTCATCGATTACCCCCCAAAAAAACAACAAAACAAGCTACTTCCTTACCTTTCTAAGTTATTGAGAACTTAAATCCTACCGATAAATATTAACACGAACAACAAATGAAAACATGGTTTCACGCTCATTAGGTACTGAAATAACCCTCAATGGTTTTTCGTCTCCGCCTATAGAGCAGCTCTCCTTTATCGGCTCCTTTGAGGTAGCTAATCCTAAAATGGTGCTCTGTGACCATTATTCTACCGCGCCTGAGTCGGCCGTTCTGGTTATTGAGTCTACCCAAGTATGGTACTAAATGGTAGCGGTATTTCAACCTACTCGAATTACCCTTCTTATGGTACTTGACTACCTTTAAACTGAACATTATGGCTAGAGCGGCCTGTTGTAGCGGGGCATAATTGATGGGAGCGTAGGTCCCATAGCTCTCCTTTAACCAGGTACACGGGAAGATCGTGTCTGGGTTCGATCTTTGGGGATCGAGAAAATTTTTACCTGCGAGGTCGTTAATGGGCTTGGCGCTCACTACGACTTGGCGATTTAGCGGTAACTCCGTGGACGTTCCGTTCGGGGAGGAGACTACTAGGGGTAGGGGATACTCATCCGCGTCTACCATTTGATTAGTCTTACCTGGGTGTATCGCAATAGCACCTCTTTCCTCCTTCCTTGTCAACTCATTTGACTCGCTTCTCTTCGCCGGTAGTTCCTCAGGTACACCTGCTCGTACCTCTACCCTCTCTTCTTCCGTGATAACCCCATTTGGCTGGGTTCTCCTCGTAGGTTTTCCTTTAGGTACTCCTGCTGGTACCTCATTCCTACTTCCTACTTCTTCCATCGTTACCCCATTTGGCTGGGTTTCCCTCGATGGTCCTTTCTTAGGTCCAGGCCGGGCTACAACTTCCTCGGCCTCTATGAGATTCTCGATAGGTGCTCTTTCGAGTGCGAGCAATCTTTCCTTTTCTTTTGTCTCTTCTCTTTCCGCTTGAGCACGTTCTTTTTCCCTCTGTATTCTTCTTTCATCTATTTCTTTTTGAATCTTTATTCTCCTCTCTTTCGACTCTTTTTCCATCTTCATTCTCCTTTCCTCGGCTTCTTGTTCTGCTTTCGCTATTTCGTTTTCCCGTCGAGTTCTTCTTTCTTCATCTTCCATTTCTGTCCTTATTCTGAATTCTCGTGCTTCTCTTTTCAACAGTATTATTCTTTCGCTTGTTTTACATCCTCTCAGCATTCTTCTTTCCTCTCTTTCTATTTTCCACTGTATTCGGGATTCTTCACTTTTCCGGTTCATCCGTATTTCTATATTTTCCCTTTTTCTATCAAACTCTATTATTTCTTCTTCTTCTTCTCTTTGTATTCTCAATTCTTCAAGAATGTAGGCATTCATATCATCGCCTTCAAATCCCAGAATTTGGGCTTGTAGGTAAAATCTTTTGACCGGATCCATTTTGTGTTGGTCCGTCGAATTTTCCTTACTATACTCTCAGGTAATTATGCCACCACTCACCAGGTAGCGCTCAGCATAACTTACCCTTAATCCCACTACTATGCTGATTGAAATACCACTCCCGACAACAAAATTACCACTTGGCCTGCCAATTACCATTATATTGTTACCACCCCTAACTCTACCAATTGTCCTCTCGTCAATTATTCTCTTATTCCTGATATTCCTTTACGTGTTGGCTCTTTCTTAAATAGACACTGCTGGGTTCTTACTAATAACAACCCCACACCTGACGCCACTTTAATTATGTCGTAGAATTCTTTCTGATAAGAACCCTACTTACCTGACACCACTTTTATTTAGTGTCGTAGAATTCCCCTCCTTTTTGTTCTATCTCTAAGAGTGCTAAGAGTGTCTAATATATATTGATATTATAAGAATATCTTAAAGAACAGAGCCGTTACCAAACACGTAAGGATATAAAAGAAACGCCCACTAATTCACAAAATAAACTTATATTTTATCTTTAACCATTGAATACACAACCTTTATACATTAACTACAGCACTACTCTAAATATTATTATAAACAAGAATTAATTAAATTAGTTTACCCTCCAAAATTTGGTTAACGTTTTCTCTACACAAAACAATAATATAAGAATTAGGCTTACGGACTCATGTGGAGTTTAAAGGGCCTCAGAAATGTTATTGACTCACGACGCGAGCCGTGTATCCAGTTGTAGATGGGCCAAATTCCACGGTCGTTTTGGCGAGGGTAGCAGCTGGGGGGTCCACACGTTCTTCCGGGGGGGGAAGGGTTCTTTAAGGACGAGAACCAGGACAGTGCCTTATGCAACACCTAGGCAGTCGTGGTCTCTCTGGCGAGAGTGAGTCGAACTTGTTTCTTAAATCAAGTTAACTTGGAGTGCGGTGTGATCACCGAGTAACGAGCTCGATGAGGAGCTTTTCTCCTTCGTTACTAATTTCCTTATGGACGAGGACTGAACTCGGGGAGGGTCTTCTTCAAGAGCGAGGATAACGGAGGGGGGTTTCTCTGGCGAGAATAAGTTACTTAAAGTTTGGTGTGGCCACCGAATAACGGGCTCGAGGGGGAGCCTTTTCCTTCTTCTTCTTAATTCCTCAAGGACGAGGAATGCCCCTGGTGTTTAAGGAGCACCAGGATATGAGGAGTCTCTCTGGCGAGAGTAAGTCGAACTTACCAAAGTTCACTTATCGTTTGGTTTGATAACCAGTGACTTAGCTCAAGGATGAGCTTTTTCTTAGCCCCTTAAGGTAGGTAGCCCTGCCTCTCTTGCAGGGTACTTCTTGGTCTGGCGACCCAAGTAAACTACCTCTCCAGTCTCGGTAGCTCGGTTTTGGATCCGAGGACTTCGTCACATAGAGACTGACGTATACTACCAATCCAGTCTAGGTAGCTCGGTTTTGGATCCGAGGACTTCGTCACCTGGCCTGACGTATACTACCAATCCAGTCTAGGTAGCTCGGTTTTGGATCCGAGGACTTCGTCACCTGGCCTGACGTATACTACCGCGATTTTCCTCAGAGTTCCTCATTTATACCTCGCACCCCCACTGGGGGAGTGGTAAGGGGGCGAGGGGCTTGAGGACGGCCCCAGGAGAGTTCTTTTTCAAAACGGTCTTTCCCATGAAGTCAAACATCGGCTCCTCGTTAGCCATCGAGATTGGGAGAAACCCGTCTCCAATTTCTTGTTCAACGTGAAACTGGATCTCACTCTCCTGGGGGAGATCTTACCTTTTTGACCTTTAGGTTCTTACATGGCACCGAGTTGTGCCACACTGTGGTTAAGCACTGACCCGCCGATGCCTTCGACGGATGTCGTTGCGGTAACCGCCTTGGGACTGCATCACGAGTGAACGGGGGGGGGGGGGAGTGACCATTCCCCTACAGTCGCATTCCAACTTAAACTCGCGCCCTATTAGATAATATTTGAATTTACCTATGGACCATATTATGGTCAAAGCTTCGATTTTGATAGTAGCGTAGGCTTTTTCTCTACTCATCAGTTTCCTACTGACATAAGCTATGGGATAGGCTGTTTCGCCATCTTAGTATTGAAGCAATACTCCGCCTAACCCGTCCTGACTAGCGTCCGTGCGAAGGCCGAAGGTCTTGTTGGGATTTGGTAAGCGAAGAATGGGCGCAGTTACGAGTTTTCCTTTTAGAACCTCCAACTGAGTTATTGCATGGGGGTTCCACGTGACAGGGTCTGACTCTGTCTTTTTTAACAAATCATTCAGTGGGGCCGCAATGGAAGCGAAGTGTGGTACAAAACGCCTATAGAACGAGGCCGCTCCCATAAACGATCGGAGTTGTTTCTTTGTTTTCGGCCGGGGCATCTTGACTATGGCGTCCACTTTTTCTTGCTGGGTAGTCAAGTGTTTTTGTCCTATTTTGAATCCCAGGTAGTCAATGGATTCATACGCAAAATAACACTTGGTCGGCCCGGCAGTTAGACCTTGCTCCTTCAATTTCTCGCAGATTCCGTTATCGGATAGATGAAATGGACTCGTAAAAATTGGCTTGACTAACAGTAGTTTATTAAAATACTCCATCAATTCTGAGGTGAATTGGCGCCCTCTATCCGATAGAATTTCTTTAGGCAGGCCTACTCGTGCAAAAATTCAAATTAATGCTTCCGCGCAGGAAATAGTGTCAATCTTCCGTAGGGCCACGGCATCTGGGAACCGGGTGGCACAATCCACTAGGGTGAGGATGTAGGAGTGTCCTCCACTTGAAGGGGGGTGAATTGGTCCCACCAAATCAATAGCCACTCGAAAGAATGGTTCGGTTATAACGGGCACCTTTTGTAAGGGAGCGGGAGATACCCGTCCTCTGGAGGGATCCTTCTGACACACGTCGCATGATCGGCAATAGGCCACAGTTTTCCTGGCAGCCTGGGGCCAATAAAAGTGTCGGAATATCTGCTGCGCCGTTTTGTTGTGCCCAAAGTGTCCGGCTAGTATTCCATCATGCGCGGTATTCAAAATTATTTGCGTGTATTCTTGAGGTACACACAGTGCTTTCTTGTTCTCCTTATCCTCCTCGCTGATAGTACGGTAGAGAAGTGAGTCTTCTACGATATACTGGATAGGCTTCTTTCCTTTCACTTGGAGAATTTCACCTTTAATAGCTTTCTCCCATAGAGGTTTAAGAGTGGGGCATTCCTTCTGAGCACTGGCGAAGGAAGTCAATTTTAACCCATTGTCTTCGAGGGTAATCCTCGGGGTCATCTTAGCAGGTTGCTCTTTCCTCTGGGCTTCTTGTGCCCGGGTGACTACTTGTTGGGACACTTCTTGCTGGGGAATTAAGGGGTTTTGTCCGATTAGTACTGCGCAAAACTTAATCGGGGCTACTACCACGTCCGTCCAACCGGTGAAATATCTGCATTGTATATGACATCTCACGACGGGGAATCGATTGTCGCGTCCTAAAAAGTCGTGGACGATTGCGAATTTCTTATGGTTAGGGTTTACTGGGGGCAGCAACTTGTCGGATACCACTATGCACGTACATCCGGTGTCTCTGACTCAAGTGGATACTCGGCACCCATTAACAGTGCCCTCTTCAAATTGTAGGCCGCCTGGCGAACTTTTGTTGAATAGAAAGTTTACCTGTTGCTGGGGCCCTTCGGATGTTGGCGCGGGGACGTAGGACGAATCAGCCTGTCCTGCTGGGATCGCGGCAGTCAGGTTTTGCACCTGTTGTCTCGAGGTCTCCCTCAGTCGGGAGTTCTGTGGGCACTGGAAACTCAGGTGACCTATTATCCCGCAGGTATAACAAGTGACGGGCTTCCTGGGATACGTGCCGGTATTAGGGTAAGATCCTTTTGGAATCCTAACTTCTTTTTGATTTTTTTTCCTCCAAAAATTAGCTTATAAGTTCCTTTTGCAACTGAGAACTTAAAGGGCTTCTTCTGCAAATGCCTGGGTGGCGGCCCATTTTTCTTTGGGGAGGGAGCCTTCTCTTTCTTGTACTCCCTCGGATATAACCGATGATTTACCGCGTGGAGGTCAGCCTCGTCCAGACACTCGTTGAAGGTAGAAGCTTTTCGGTCCTTAACGAATGCACGGATTTCCTGGGGTAGTGTACTTAGTAACTGATCTCTAAGCATGAAGTCGACGACCGCAGCGACTTCGTTCTCTACCCCTTCTGACTCCATCCAAAACTGTAGGCTTCGACGAAGTTCAAAGCCAAAATGTTTGTATGTTTGTCCAGGTCTTATACGAGACTGCCTGAACTTCATCCTATATTCTTCCGGGTTAAGGTTTGTTGCTGAGAGAAGTTCGGCTTTGAGAGTGGAATAGTCCACAGTCGCTTCTGAGGGTAAAGATACGAATATCTCTCTCATCCTACGATTGAGTAGCGGTAACAGTCTGGCGACCCCATCTTCTTCTAGGTCCCAATTATTGACTTCAAATATTTTCTCAAAATGGGAGAGATATGAGCATAAATCTTCATCGTCCCTGTACTCCGGGAGTTTCATGCTGGCCGCTGGTGACACTCCTGTTCTGGATGACACTGACTGCACCTCTAACTCGTCTTTGCTAAGAGCTCTTTCGTGGGCCCTTATCTTCTCTCTTTCATCAGCTTCCATTTTCGTCTTTTCTCTTCTTTCATCACCTTCCATTTTCGCCTTTTCTCTTTTTTCATCAGCTTCCATTTTCGCCTTTTCTCTCCTTTCATCAGCTTCCATTTTCATTTTACGTTCCTCTCTTCATTCTTCTCTTTCGTTTCTCTCTTTCTCCTGAATAAACGAGTTCAGCTCGGTTCCTTCCAGTCCGAAGCTTTGACCTTGCTTCCGATAAAGGTCAAACAATGCCATCGCGCTTATGTCAGTCATCTACCTTGTTTTTAATCAAGCCTGACCTACTCCACCACCGAAACTTACCAATTGGCCTAACAATTACCTTTAGATGGTATCCACCTCTAACTTTACCAATTTTCCACTCGTCAAATATTTTATTATTCCTGGTGTTCCTTTTATGTGTTAGCTCTTCCTTAAATAGACACTGCTGGGTTCTTTCTAATATAAAACCTATAGACCTGACACCACTTTTATAATATGTCGTAAAATGACCCCTGGTTTTGACCCTATACTCTTTGACACCCTTTTAGTAGCGGTATGCTTTAAGGGGCGGGATTTACTTCTATGATGAAGTAGGCTTTGTTCTAAGAGTTCTATTCAGTGGTTTTGTTCTTAAGGAAGAGCTATTTTTAAACACATAAGGATAAGAGGAAACACCAGAATCTACCAAAATAAACATGTATTTTAAACGAAACACTTAACTATTACAAACCAACAGTTAACACATTTCTATCTTTGGCATCAAAGATCTTTCAATGACAAAAAATAAACAAATAGGCTTCCCGTAAATATACCAATTGCTGATTAGCATTTTTTTATCGCGACTCTATTTGATTAGCATTAAACATTAAATTAACGTACTCTCGTCTACAAACACATATGACCTAGGTTCAAGAACAAGGGTTTCTACTCTCCTTTAAAACGTGGGACGTACTAAACTTCTACTATCGCAATAGAGATATAAATGTTATTTTTAACTTACAGGCAGGTATTAGGGATTGCCGGATGTCGCTGGAGGACTTATCTCTCGCTTTGACGTGTTGTGGCCGCTGGTTGAATTTTCGTGGAGGGATTGCTTGTCGCCTGTGGTGGGGGCTGATTCTTCAACGTAATTAAAGAACGGGAGCTCGTTGGGGCTGGGTTCTTCTCCTCTCACTCTTACGGAGCTTGAGATGTGAGAGTCGCTCGAGTGTGAGCGGCTTTGCATTTCTTCAGTCGAACTTCTTTGCAGACTGAAAAGGCTTCTTGGGTATGGCACCGATATAAAGCTTGACTATTTAGGTTAATACGGCCCTGAAAGGGGGGATCGATTTTCTCAATCTGATCCTATCGTTTCTCACGGAAATAGTCTTGTATGGCTGAAGGATCGATCTTCACGAACTAACCCTTCTTCTGGCGTATCGACTTCTAATCTTCTTGTCTGACTGAAAGATCGATCTTCACGAACTAATCTTTCTTCTGGCGAATCGACTACTAATAATCTTCTTGTCTGGCCGATGGATCGATCTTCACGAACTAATCTTTCTTCTGGCGAATCGACTACTAATAATCTTCTTGTCTGGCCGATGGATCGATCTTCACGAACTAATCCTCCTCTGGCGTATCGACTTCTGATAATCCCCTTCTCTTTCTTTGCGGGGCTTATTTATAGGCGGATTGCCGCCCCATCCAAAGGGGGAAGTGACCAGGCCACAGAGGCAAAGGGGGGGGGGGCGAATGGTGAGTTAGCATCTGGGGCGAGCGAGAATTCCTGAGGTGGCACTGGGGTGCCCAAGTCAGCTCGCAAATTAGAGGCTCGCAACCGCACCGCTACTTGGCGTGCCTTCGGACTCGCACCGCTTTTTTTTCCATAACCACGGGTTTATGGGTCTCGTAGGTAATTGGATCGTTAGAGCGTCGTTTAAGGACCTTAGGTGGTCGCCTTAAAACAGATGTTAGCTCCAACTGCCCACAGCGGCGGGGAGATCACACATGGTAAGCAGTTTTCCTGGCTACCTTTCCCACGCTTCTCCTCATGAGGGGGGAGGGGGCTTTAATGTACCTATACTCCTCCAGGATGCTTAATGTAGCCATTTCTCTACATATATATATATATATATATATATATATATATATATATATATATATATATATATATATATATATATATATCCACTAAATTTTGGGGGGAATGGTTATTACACTCCAAAGACAAATGGCGAATATCCATGGACATGGTTACGTCTGGGAACCATCCATTTATTAGTTCCTAAATGCCACCATATCTCTCATTTAAGTGCTCAAAGCACACATTCTGTTTAAAATCCTCGATTAATTTGATTTAAATTAAATATATAGAAGCTATTGAATTGTAATTATTGCCTACTGTCTTTTACACAATTTTTATAATTTTTCAACCAAAAGAATTATATTCATGTCTTGCTGCTTCTTTTTAAAACGGTTCTAAAGTTCTTCAAATTAATGAGAAAAAAAAAATGGTTTAGTTAGAGGTACAAATAAGAACTGATTGCTTTACGGCCGAATCTTGAATTTTAGGAAAGCAGTGATTTTATTCTAGAGTTTCATAGCACCTGAAATCCAGCACGAGTTCTTATTTCTTTAAGTGGTCTCGCAGTATCTTTAGGTGCTCGTTATTTTTTTGTAGTTTTTATATATTTATCGTAGTTTGCACCACTTGAACACGTCATACCATCTTAGGGAACAAAAGTACCTCGGTCATTTGACCACAATCCTTTGGAACTTTTCCCCTAAAGAAAGGTATTAAAATATGAGAAGAGTGCTCTTTTTTATGAGCACTTATTCGTTCGGATTCACTTACCTGGACTGATATTTTGGTTCGACGTGAACACATTATAAGATTTCATAAACACTTCAAAGAGCTATTTTTTTTAGGTTTCTTTGAGTCTCTTATTTCATATTACAATGTGGTTCCTACATACTTTCTACAAACAAAGATTAATTATATTTAGTTTTCTTGAATAAATGTTTATCAGACACAAGTTTGCATACAATCCTGTACGTACACGAGTATAAACTTAAGAGGCAAGTCCTTACATGGTTGCCATATTCGTATTTGTATAATGAATGTTTTAATTGAACCGCGTGATTGATTTCAATTGAGTAACTCAGTTGTTTTTTTTTCCTTCTTAAGGCTACTAAATGCTGAGAGACCCTAAATAAAACGGGATCAGAGGGAAGAAAGCGAACATTTGACAAACAAGGACAACTTGAGGATATTAACGCCATTTTTGTTCGGTTTAGTGGAACTCTCGCTATCCTAGTGGATAATACGTTGGAATTCTACGCCTAGATACCGGGTTCGATGGCAAGCGAGAGCGGACACAAATATATCTACGTTCGTGTGGAGTTAGCCGCTAATTGACGGTGCGCTGAATATGGCACATGCGGGAAGTCAGCTCCATCCACATACGCAAAGATCCACTTTCCTCCCTTCACACAGTCAACACATCATTCGTCTGTTTAAGGTACCATAATAAGGCACTATCGTTCTTCTTACTACTCCCTTCCCAAACGAGAAGAGGCTGGTTCTATTCTTTATACTGATTTCATTATCCGACCGAGGGACCTCATCCACTCTTGAAAATGAACGAGTGGCAAAATTACTTATTATTAATTGTGTTTCGTCACCGAATGCAAGTACTCTCTTATACATGATTGTATACAGAGTTTTGTCAGGTAATTAAACATATATATTATTACAATTATGAGGTCACCATAGATACCGAAATCAAGCTGATCTATTTAATAAATAATGTTATGTGTAAGCTATAGTCTCCATGGCTTCACAACCTCGATAACGACCAATCATCGCGGGCACGCCATTTGGCACACACGCAATAGTGTTGTTCATTGATATTTCTTTTTCATTTAAAAACTGTTCAACAACAAAAAAATAATAATTTCCCCTTGGTTTGAGTTTCAAGTTCATTGAAAACAGCAATCTTGAACATCTTTCTCCTTTGTAACGAGACGCACGTAACCTACAATAATGCCACGTTTACTGGTAACGAAGACTCATCCAATTGTATCCCAAATGACTGCATCTTCACTAGGTTGCATAAAGTTTGTTCATTATCTTCAACCATTTCAATTAGGGACGTATGGTGAATGTGCGAAGGGCTTCCTAAATTGATGGCAAAACTAATTTCCTATCCAATGGTATGAGGTTTGCCTGACTTTGCAATTATCAATACGATCTCGTATGAAACAGTTAATCTATCATCAGCTTGCTGTGACTTATAATCAAATATAGTTTGTATGTTTTTTTCTATTTTGAAATTTGTCTCGAAGAACCTCTAAATACGATAGTTCTTTTTCTACTTGATAAGGATTAATTATCTTCCTATGGTCAGACATTTTGGACGACATCATTTGAAAATATCTTCTCACAAAAACATATACACATTGGTTGCTTTTGGTCACTTGACGAAGGAAGGAATCCATATTTTAAGTAATCCATGCTGTACTGTCTACATTTATTTTTTAATTGCTGACTTTCCGCTATGGCAATGGGGTTTGATTCAGAGAATAAATGATTTAAAAGCATACATCTCTATAAAATATAAACTTATCAAAATATATGTAACATACTCGTATATGAAAATATATTACACATTAATTTAATAAAAAGTACAGGGTGACACAATACAAATTGACATAAAGATAAGACAACTTAGTCTTAAAACAGACTTAATTCTAGACAGCCACATGAACAGAGAATACGAAAAATCAATCAATGGTAACATAAATGGGGAATTTCGTAAGTGTTCTTAAAAGTCCTAAAATATTTGCTACAATAAATTCAGGTTTACTCATGAAACGAGAGCGCCAAACGTACGATTAAGCATCATACAAATCTTCTGAGATTAAAGATTTTCTTCTACTTACTTGGATCTGAACATCGCCTACTGCCTCTTCAACCATTAGATTTTTATATCACCCCAAATTTCAAAATTCTCCGAAGGAAGGAGGGGTGGTCAAGGTTGCGCTTAATAGATGGAGAGACATATTTGCCAAATGTTAATAATGAAAAGCGCCGTGCGTTTATTGTTCATTGTGAATACTTCCCAATTAGACTGTCTTTAATTCAAATGTAGTGAATTGTATAAGCTAAATAATAGTGCTAATTGTCCCAATAAATAGTAAAACCTTACTGTTCCTCCCTCGCCATGTAAGTCTCCTTTAGGCCTCGTCGGCTGTTTCTCAAATTACTTGCCATTAATCGGGGAATAATTCATCTATTGTTAGCAGGTGGAAAAATACGCATCAGTAAATCACCTTATGCAAATCCCATTCAACTAGTAAAGAACTCCGATCATAGTGACCAAGTTACTTTTGATTACAGGTTACCCAAGTATCCATTGTCCTACCTAACGGACTTCACTGAAAATTTGCACGATTACAATGTTTTTTCTTAGGTAGATAGATTTACGGGATGCATTCTCCCAAATCCCGATCGAGAAAGGCTCCTTTGAAAAGGACCACCATGACCATATCCCTCTCAATGTTCGAATGGGGAGTCTTACCGCAAGGTCTATTACAGTTTGTAATCCTTTCAACGGTACACAACCCTATTTTGGGTGATCGTCTTAATTTTTTCTTATGTTGGCCACTTAATAGTAAACACCTGGATCAACTCTTTGCAAGATTTGTTACACTGATTGAAAATCAATCGTGAATCGTGCATTTTCGTTATGGATTCAATTGACACCTGTTAATTCACTCGGAATTCTCCCGAATGATAATAAAATCGCCGTGATTAGGGAATACCCACACCCTCAAAAATTGCAGGAGTTGTAGAGATTCTTTGAATTGATGAATTTTCAGGTGATTTGGAATAAATACCGCTAGCACCTTTAGGCCTCTCGTCAGGTTCGTTAAGAATGCAAACACACGCTGCCCAAATTCTACTTTGAAATGGGGCGAAGAGCGAGAATTTAACTTTAATTCAATTTAGATACATTGAATATAGGATCAGCTGCAGTCATACGTCAATTTTTCAGTGATTAATACTAAATGCTGGGCTAATTTAGTCAAGCCGACAAAGACACAGAAATAAATTATTCTACTTTCAGCAAAGAATGGCTCTGGCCATTAAAAACTTCAGCCATGTCCTCGACGGCAATAGATTCTTTGTTCGTACTGATTGTAAGGCAATACTAGGACTGGTCTGCCCGCACTTAAAAAGGCAGTCTCCCAAGGAATCTCGTGAATACACATACGGCATAATACCCACCGGGCAAAGAAAATTAAGCTCTTTTTAAGTACTTATCACCACTATTAATGTCCTTCTCGGCTTGCAACAATAATCTAACCTCTTGGGATTTAATTACTTCCACGGTACGCTGATACTCGGTAATGGACTATGAGCTACTCAAATGCTCAATGTTAATTATTATCATTGCAAGATGATCTCTCCACTTCTCTTAAATTTCATAAGATCGCTCTACCTTCATCTAATTTTTCGATCATCTGCGATCTTTCTAAAGGTATTATGCGACTGTAACTCGCTTCCATTCGACTACTATCATAATGTGTCACATTTAGGGACATGACCCACCTTAAAGTTTATATCGGATAGATTTTTACGGAGAAATATGAAAATTAACGGGTGAGAATAACTTAGAAATTACATAAGTTGTCAAAAGTCAAAGGTAAAGAAATATACAAAATCACCACTCACAGTTTTCTGCACTAGACACTCTTTCATACCCCCCTCTCACTCTTTACTTTTCTCTGTTCTGCCTAGAACTGTTTTGTCTGCCTATGTCTGTGGATGTTCAACTATGGGTCTTTTGCTTCTACAACCGTTCTATTGTGGCTGCCTGTCTATCCGAGAATTATGACAAATATCATAAAGGTGAGTCAAGGGGTCAATGGGTCAGACTATGTAGTAAACCTGACGGTCCAGGGAATGAAAATTTCTGCCAAAGGCTGAAAGGGACGCTGTCAATGATAAACGATTTTTAACAGAGTAAAATTTTGCACACAAATGTTTCGCTATTTTTTTTATATAATGCTATTCTTTTTTAGTAAGAAAGTGAATAAGGTATACATAGTTAATATATTGATACGTGCGCCAATTCTCGACTAGTGGATGAGATATTTTCTTCTTCTATTTCACCTTATCTTTATTTTTCGTCTTCACCTTCCACTTGTTGTTTTTCTACTTTCTCTAGCTCGTATTATCTAGCTCTCGCTCTCTATTTCTTTACTTGCATTCATACTTGTAGTGGCTTTAGGAACTTGCAGTATTTATCACTAGTTTCCATTTATATTCTTTATGTCACTCGCATTAGTCTCTTATAATTATCCATTATCGTTTTGTTTATCTTTTCCAGTGCTCAAGTCTACTAGATGCATTTATGTCTATTAGGGCAGTGGAGAAATGCTCTGATGGATATATAATAGCCGCTTACTATACCGTGGGGAACTGCATTAGGGTATATGGTATACGGCGTGTTAGGACAGGTAGGGTATGCTGTTAGTGGTATCCGTTGGCACAATTGGAAATACTCTGAGGGTGAAATAATGGACAAGTGCTTGGTGGTGTGGTACCTGTAACAAGTAAATAGAATAAAGGGTGAGTGCTGATGCAAGAGGGGTTTAATAGAGGGTTTTAGGCTTGTAGGGCACTGTAGTGTGGCGAATAGTTTCAAGCTTGGAGGAGAAGCGGGCACAGTGAGTATTGGGTAGACAGGCTGCATATGGAAAGATTTGTTGGAGTCAGTAGGACACAAAATCTGCTAGGTGATTGGGTTTGCAGGGTGGCACACAGTGGTTTGGTTGAGTCCGAATCAGGGTATATAGTAAATAGTGCGTGTTGGAGCAAGGGAGTGTGTGGTTTAGTAGTGGGGTACGGCTTTAGGCGTTGCGACCGATAGGGTATGTTGTCATGATAAGACTTAGCACAGTGGAAAATGCTCTGAATGGGCAAGGATAGACACGTGTGTTGGTGGTGCAGTGAATGTAAATAGGGAATATAGTAAACGGTGAGTGCTGGTGCGTGAGGGATTAGATGGTGGGTATTGGGTCAGTGGGGTATACTGTTAGGGCTTATAGAGCTTCTTAACTGGTGGGTGCTGGGAACTGTAGGGCAGTTCGCAATGACAGTGAGCTGGGGCATAAGGGCATGCTATCACATTACTATATACGCTTTAGTGGGTATTATTATTACTATTAATTATGTAAAACATATGTCTTAATTTTATCTCGCTTGATAGTATCTCCTCATCCTTCTTTTCTGTTGGGCGCCCCGTAACTTAATCCTGAAAGAATGTGCTTGTGGCTCCATTAGGTGACCAACCCAGCCGATGTCGCTTAACTTCGCTAAAATAGAAATCATTGTTTCCACGCGTTTAAGCTATAGCTCACGGGGGAGGCGGGGGGGTCCAAAGAATGGGGCATCGACGCAAGCTTTTCTTGCCCTGGGCCGGGAACGGGTAGATGGTAATATTATCAGCGTTGACGCGCACCGACGCTACTGGGTTGGAATTAAAGAGGGTAAAAAGGGATATTAATATTTGTGTCGTTGATGTGCATAGAGTGCAACCGTGTGATTGATAAAGGACGGTTGATGAAGAAAGGGCAGCATTTGTGGGGTCGATGCACATCGATACTAACCACGGGGTAAATAAGGAGTGTGATGATGGATGGGGAGATTAGTGGCGGCGATGCGTGCCAATCTTACCGTGTGGTAAGTAAAGGGGGTAGGGGAGAATCGGAATGTTTGTGGCGTTGATCAGCGCTGATCCTAGCCCAGATGGATTAGTGAATATATATATATATAACATAACATAACATAACATAATTACACGGATGACAAAAGCCACAAGGGCCTATCAAAGGTCATCCGCCTCCGTCAAAACCCACCCACAAAAAGCACCATCACCAGGGGAAGACAAAATCAAAGTCCCCCACAATATAATATAACGGATGACAAAAGCCACAAGGGCTCATCATAGGTCATCCGAGTCAAGCGGCCTCTTTTTCAAGGCACCCAAACTCCCAGGAAAACTACATCCAGAGGATTGCATCCAGAAACAAGGGTATCACCAATCAAGGCTTGTCAAGAACTAAATCATGCAGCTATAGATATATACAAACAATATTAATATATACAAAACTTAGGAACCATCACAACCTTCCCTTCCCATAAACTCATCCAACCTACTCTTAAATACATTTAGATTTGGACTACCTACTACCCTCTGCGGCAATTTGTTCCAGAAGTCTACCACTCTATTGGTGAAAAAATACTTTCTTAAATCCAACCTACACCCTTGCTTTTTAATTTTCAAGTGGTGACCTCTAGTCCGATTTCCATCATCTAACTCAAAAAACTTGCTAACATCCAATTTATCTATCCCGGAAAAAATTTTAAACAGCTCAATCATATCCCCTCTCACACACCTCCTTTCGAACGAGAACATATTTAATACCCTCAGTCTATCTTCATATTCAAGGTGCCTCAGGGAAGGAATAATCTTTGTTGCCCTCCGTTGCACTGACTCAAGAAGGTTAATATCGTGTCTAAAATGTGGGGACCATGCCTGTATACAGTACTCTAGATGTGGCCTAACATAAGAGTTATAGAGTTTAAGAATAACCTCCTTACTTTTGTAACTGACATTTCTCTTAATAAAACCCAGCACTCTATTTGCCCTATTTCTTGCTTCAATATACTGCTTAGAAAACCTTAATGACTTATCTATTACTACTCCTAGATCTTTCTCATCCTCTACTGAGCTCAGCCAATGCCCATCCATTTCATAGTTAAATTCTCTATTATCTTTTCCCATGTTAATAACTTTGCACTTATCAAGGTTGAAAGTCATTTGCCACTTATGTGCCCAGGATAACAATTTATTTAAGTCCCCCTGCACTTTAAAATTATCATCAATATCTTTAACTACAGCTGCTAATTTGGTATCATCCGCAAAAATTGACACTTTATTATTAACTGCCTCCCCAAGATCGTTTATATAGATGACAAATAATAATGGACCGAGAACTGATCCCTGAGGAACCCCACTGATAACATCCCTCCACTCTGACTTTACACCATTTAGCACTACCCTTTGCTTCCTGTCTTTCAGCCACTCAGCTATCCAATTTGAAACACCCCCACATATCCCAATCATTTTTAATTTATGAACTAGTCTCCTGTGTGGTACCTTATCAAATGCTTTACTAAAATCTAAGTAAATTATATCTACATTCTCTCCCTTATCTACTTGATCTGTTACAAACTCCAGAAAGTCTAGTAAGTTAGTCAAACATGATCTACCTGATCTAAACCCATGCTGAGCATCGCTGATTAACCCCTCCCTCTCTAGATGTTGGCAAATCCCTTTTTTAACTATTTTCTCAAGAATTTTACAGACTACAGGAGTTAGGCTAACCGGTCTAAAGTTATTTGGATCCTCTTTACTACCCTTCTTGAAAATGGGGACTACATTCGCTCTCTTCCAATCATCGGGTATTTCTCCATATTCCAATGACCTAGTATATAACTTGTCCAGAGCTATTGAGATACTTTCTACCCCTTCCTTAAGTATCCTAGAATGAATATTATCAGGGCCGGAGGCCTTGGTAGTATCTAAATCACCTATTAGTCCTTTTATCATCCTCCGATCCACACAAATGTTAGTAAACACCTCTTTTCCTGACCTATGAGTACTATACATAGGACTATTTAGTTTCTCTTTTGTAAATACTGATGCAAAATGACCATTTAGTACCTCAACTATTTCCTCATCAGTTTCTCTCACAAACCCTTCATATTTGATAGGTCCTATTTTAACTCTGCCACACTTGTTATTAGTTTTATAGTAACTAAAGAACTTTCTAGGATCTTTGTTGCTATCCTGAGCTAATTTAATTTCTGACACCCTTTTGTTCTTCTTTATAATCTTATTTAACTCATTCCTAGCCATTCTATAATCACTTAAATTTTGAATATTATTTTCTACCTGTAATTTTTTATATGCCCTTTTCTTCTCTGAAATTTTTCTAGCTATCTCCTGATTCCACCATAATGGTTTCCTACTTTTGTTCCTAATGGCCTTCATTGGGATACATTGTTCTTGGACTACATTTATTATATGCTTGAAAGTATCCCACATCCCATAAGCATTTTTACCTCTGAATTCTATATCCCAGTCTACCAAATTTAGCAAGCTTCGAAGTTTTACATAATCTCCCTTATGAAAATTTGGAACTTTTTCAGCATTCTCAGTTATTTTACCCTTCTCAATTCCCAAGTTAAAACGAACTATCTGATGGTCACTATTTCCCAATGCTTCCCCAACAGTCAATTCTTGAACTAAATGATCACTGTTAGAAAGTACTAAATCTAATATATTGTCCCCCCTCGTTGGCTCATTAACAAATTGATTCAAAAAATTATCCTCAAAGCATTCTATGAACCTGCCACTTGTTCTATCCCTACCTATCATATTTTCCCAGTCCACAGAGTTTAAGTTGAAGTCCCCAATAATAACTGCATCTGTTTCACATCCCTTACTTATTTCCCTTATCATTAGTTCATCTATATCATCAGTCTGCCCAGGTGGCCTGTAAAAAGCTCCCAAATGCACCATTCTATTTTTACTGAACCTAATATCTATCCAAAGTGACTCAACTCCATCCTGCTTTATTGAAGTATTTAAACTTGAAACAATCTTGTTTTTTATATAGATAATTATTCCTCCACCAATCCTACCTGTCCTTTGACTAATGTACATATTATAGCCCTGAAAATCAAATTCACTTATAGTGTCACTAAATTCTATTTCATTAACCCATGATTCAGTAACGCATAATATATCTATATCCTCATTGCTAATATAACTAAATAGCTCATCCTTCTTGTTTCTAAGACTACGAGCATTTGTATAGAAACAATTTAACCCCCCTATCCCTGAAGCACCTCTTGAAACTTGAATGACCTCACCTCTATCGCCTTGGAACCTATTTCTGTTATGTGCCAAGTCCATTCTACTTTCAGTACTATAATGTCCTCTCATAATTCCCTGACCACTATTAGTATATATATATATATGTATATATATATATATATATATATATATATATATATATATATATATATATATATATATATATATATATATATATATAGGAAATGAAAAACTCACAAAATATCACGTGAGGGTAGCAAATGAATGCAATGTCCCGCAGGAAAAAATGAAAAGGTGTTTCCAAGTACTTTCGAACTTTATTAAGTTCCTTATCAAGGATAACTACAAGAAATAAAATTATATTAGAGGTATATATACGAAAGAAAAGTAAATATTACGAACAAACAGGTAAACAACTTTCTGTTCGCATAAATCAACATAAATATAATGTCCGAAGAGGGGAAGATAACAGTGCTTTCTTTGTCCATATGTCAGATAAGAACCATCTAATTAACTGGAACTCGGCAAAATTTATTTATCGTTCCAATGACCATATTAAAAGGAATATCATTGAATGTGCTTTTATAAGCCAATGTGATAATTTTAACCTTTCCCCTGGCTTATATAAAATAGATGCTATAATTAAAAGATTAATACTTAAAGAAATTAGTTGAGTCTTTCGTTCTTAGTTTTTTATATACATTCTTTAGTTATGTGGCCCCTATTTTATTTTTATTCTTTATTATTATTTTTTAATTGTCACTGCTCTGTTTTGTACATTGTATTTTCCCCCCTTTTGTTCATCGTGTCTTATAATCTCCCTCGTTAGGCTATCTCCATTTCTTTGTATCTGTTACCCTTTCCGTCGGCTTAGTTTGACCTTACTACCTGCTTCTTGTAATTCTTAATGTGAATCTTTACCTTCCCCCTTTCATCTTCCTCATTGGTGATTTCTTGTTTTTGAGGCGGATCTTTCATACTTTTCTTTCGTATATATACCTCTAATATAATATTATTTCTTGTAGTTATCGTTGATAAGGAACTTAATAAAGTTCGAAAGTACTTGGAAACACCTTTTCATTTTTTCCTGCGGGACATTGCATTCATATATATATATATATATATATATATATATATATATATATATATATATATATATATATATATATATATATATATATATATATATATATATATATATATTTATTGTTAATAGCCCAAGGAAAGGCAAAGTTGTATCGACCCGGTAAAATGGTGAGGAATATAATACATGACCCTTAAAAGCTTAAGAAAGAAAATGGGAAATTTAAAAACAAAGAAAATATGGAAGACTATTTTAACCGCTATATGAAGGTGAAATAAAGGAATGGATTCGAACCTGTGTCATCAAGCGCTCATCGCTATCAGAACCACGACGCTCATCGACTGAGAAACCATCTTCAACCCCCAAAAGGTTGATTCAAGAAGCCTTTTGAATAACGAAGTGTAGGTTTTTATCCAAGTTTCGACGCAGACATCTGCTATCTCCAGTTGCTGACAAGCTAATGAATACAGAAAGATGCTTGACCTAAGGACACACAAATGTACAAATCTGAATTTAATTAGGAGAGGGGGCGGGGGGTATGGAGCTTCGTCATTTTTTTATCAGAGGATGGACGAGTCTCTTGCTTATCAAGGGATTAGTGTTGAATTACCCATCGGGAGGAATAAAATTGAGAATATCTTTTATGAGAGCTGATTCTCTTAGACGCCTATGTATATAGTTTTGGGAATTATAAATTATTTTAGCATTATCAATGTCAATTACATGGTCTTCACCAGACAAATGTTAGAACAGGCTTCCAAGGTGCATGACGGATTTGTGCTCTTGTATTCTCTTGTAGAATCTTATGATTTCGCCAATGTATATTTGATCGCAAATTTTGCATGGAATATAATAAACGCCCTGTTCTTTATCGATAGATCTATTTTTGGACAGACTATTTCGGATTGTTTTTTTCATATTGAAAGGCAACATTAATGTTGTTGGCCCCTACCAGCTTTTTTAAATTAATTAATTGGGGTGAGTATGGGAATATAATATAATTATTACAATATACTTTTTTCTTAAGTTTACCTAGTGAGTAAAAGTTGGTTCTGGCTTTATAATGACATTTTTCTATGAACCAAAGGCGATATTGCAGCTCAATGAATGTTTGGATGATCGTCTTAATTTCATCCTGCAGGAAACAAGGATCACATATGCGATATGCTCCAAGAAAAGAGGAAGAAACTACAAACATTTTAATATATTCGTCGTTACAAGAGAAATGATGAATATTAACCTTAGAGTTGGTTGGTTTCCGGTAAACAGAACAATATGCTTTGTTGTTTAGTTTAGATATTTTGACATCGAGAAATGGCAGTGAATTGTTTCGTTTTTATTCAACTTTAAATCTAATGGTGGGTTGAATGTTGTTTAATTGTTCAAAGAATGAATCAAATGTGTATCATTAATAAGCCATGTGTTATGCAAATGTTGAATACTATATCGTTGACCTAGATAGCGTATGATGATACAATATTCTACACGCATAATTTTTTATTGATTGAAGGGATTTTTGAATTATGAATAATGTAGGCCAAAGGAAACGCTTCTCACGTGGGATAGAAAATAAATGCAACGAGTTTTTAAAGAAAATAATATATATATATATATATATATATATAATATATATATATATATATATATATATATATATATATATATATATATATATATATATATATATATATATATATATATATATATATATTAGAGATTAACAAAACAGATTATAATAAGTTGAATTACGTTAAATTAGGCAAGGTTGAACTTGAGTTGTAAATAACTTCGCGTGACGAGATGAAGTGTGACGTATAAATTTTGTAAATGGATGTTGAATGTGGAAAATTATTTTGATGTAGCGAATGTAATCGTTTTGCTGTAGCGACTATAATTAGTGAATTTGAGCTCTAATGAAAGTGTGAATAGGAATTAGGATCTCTCTCTAGTATGGGGTGATTTTAGAGAATAAGTGAAAGGGAAAGTTTTTAATATACCTTAATATGAGGGCGACGCGAATACAAATGAGAGAGTCATCTCGCGTTATTTCACAAGTGGTAAAATGCGTGTGTTTGCATGTGCGTGAAATTCTAAGAGATGTTGTTTGTATCAGTGCGTTAAATGAAATCAGTTTCTCGTCACGGAATGATTGAATTATTAAAGGTTACATAAAATAAATGAATGATTGAATTGCAAAAAGTTATGCATAAATTAATTGAATAATTGAATTGACAAAAGTTAAGTAAAATAAATGAATGATTTGAATTTTATACATAGTATATATTTAAGTTTCCCAGGAGGATTTGATTATAGGAATACCCAGAGGGCATTGCTATAATGTGGAACATACATCATCAACATAGCCGAACCATGTTATAGGATTAGGAAAGATAAGGGGGAAGGGGAGGTTTTTCTCAAAGTTTTCCATGAACAGATTACATAAGATTGGGGAAAAGAGATCACCCATACCCAGGCCATATTTCTGTATGTAAAAGCAATCTTCAGCTTTAAATACATTGTCTGTAACGCACAGACGACGCAACTTTATAATTTTATTACATGCTAAGGGCAATGTTAGGTTAGACATGCAGGCCTTCATCAACGAGAACTTTAGTGAAAAGGCTATTAACATCACAACTTAGCAACTGCCTATTGGACATTGGACATTAATTTTATTAACGAAATCGCCAGAATGAATAATGTGAACTTCAGAGATACTACCAACTAATTTTGATAAGATTTCGCTAACCACTCAGATACTTTGTACACTTGGGACCTAACACTGGAAATAATCGGTCTAAGCGGATCACCGTCTTTGAGTTTTCGAAAACCATACATGTACGGTAAAAAAGGATTATACACTTTGAATTGTTTAATTAGATCAGAATGTCCTTTAAAAATATTTTTGAGAGGACTATTGAAAGACTTAGTTTTGTTTGCAAGTGGATCGTTATTTAGTTTTTCATAAGTATTCATCTCACTTGCCAAAGCATTCAATTTAGCAGAATACTGGTCGCTGTCCATAGTGAATATCTGATTAGTTAAGTCAGTTCTTTTAAAGCATTGATAAACGAAATAGAATAGACGCAAAGTTGTGATCGGAATTTAAGGCATCAATACTAATACTACACCTGCCGAACTCAGACATATTCTCCACACGAGCCAAACCAACCTGTACAACGTACGACTAAAGATCAAAAACGACCACAAGAGGAAACTAAATCATTTATTTTAAAAAGTCCGTGGGATCGTGCATCTAATCCGAACAAAAATATCGTTAATCTGTCGCAATTTCAAATAACCCAAGATCAAAAGATTATTTTTGGTTTTGGCCTGTCTTTTCCATACAAATTTAGTGACCATCTCAGTGTTCGACATTTAGTATTATGGTATTTGGTTATTAATGGGATTTATTTTTGTTTAATAAATCAGCCTAAATAGCTATTAGAAAATCATTACCATAAATTTTGAGTTTAGATGGAAATCGTCGTCTGCTAATGTTTAGGCCTAATGACTGACGTGAAATGAATTTATAAATTTTCTGAACTAGGTTTGTAAGAAAAACAATTAAACATAATAAATATATTCACAGAATCAACGACTGCACAATGAGAATTGAATTAGGAATACAATGTAAGATGCGGTAGAGTAAATATAATTAGGTAACTGAGTTAAAGTAACTAATATATGAAATGAATATACTGTAAAGTAATATGTGGAGTGAAAGTGAAAAAGAAGGAGACTATGATGGATTGAATTGGGGTCTGCAATGAGAGAAGTAAATATAATTAGGACCTACTCTCGTATGGCAGTTTGCAGATAATAAGTATGAGAGGATGAGGAATTAAACTAAGTATGATTTGTTTGGAGTTAAATGACTAAATGTAAAAGGAATGATTACCGACCTTTATGCTGAGAATGGCGAGAGACGAATGGGGAATACTCGGGTTCAATTTGGTTGAGCTGAAAGCGTGTGTTTGTTTGTGTGTGCGTGAAATTTTAAGAGATGTTGTTTGAACCAGTACGTTAAATGAAATCAGTTTTTCGTCACAGGATATTTGAATTATTAAAGGTTAAATAAAATAAAGGAATTGCAAAAAGTTATGGATAAATTAATTGAATGATTGTATTGACAAAAAGTTAATTAAAATTAATGAATGAATGAATTAATTATTAAGTTGTACATAATTTGCATGAATGATTTAATTGACAAAAGTTAAGTAAAAAGAATTGAATGATATGAATTCTATACATAATAAATGATATTATATATATTTAAGTTTCCCGGGAGGATTTTATTATAGGAATGCCCAGAGGGCATTGCTATAGTATCGATTGAAAAATCTAAACAAAGAGCCGATATTATTAGTAAATTTATCGCTTTATCGGGGGTTATTTACTTGGTGCCTTAAATTCCTATCATAACTCCACGCTACAAGATTGTCAGGACTAATATCATCCCTTAACATAGAAACCCTGTTTACGAACGTGCCTATCGCTCAGAACATCGACATCATTATAAAAAACGTGTACTACCATCCTACTATGTCTCCCCCAAATCTTAACCCAAACATCTTAAGGAGCATGTTACGTTCATGCACATCAGAGGCGCCGTTCAAGACACCGGACGGTAATCTATACACGCAAGTGGATGGAGGGGCTATGGGGTCACCCTTAGGGCCAACCTTCGCCAACTATAAAAAGGGTAAACTCGAGGAAATATAATTGGACATCATAGAAAATAAGCCTCTCACATATTGCCGATACGTAGATGACATCTACATCATTGGACATTGGATATAAAAAGTGTTGAAAAGGAAAATAATACATACACACATATGAGAATGCAGCTGCACTCACGCATGCATCTATGCATATGATAGTGGAAGATAATAGGTAGGGATAGGTTTCCCTGATGAATAGGATAGAGAGAGTGGGGGGGGGAGAGGAAATCCCTGGTGATAGGGAATCGCAGGCGAATTTGAGTTTGATGTTGTTACTCGTTGCTTTTCTCTATATATACTGGGTGTTATTCGTATTCTTCTTGGTTTTTGATGTTTTGTTTTGGTTATGATACTTTTTTGCGTTTTTCTGTTTTGTGTTCATTATTTTGTTGTTCGTGATCCTTAGATTGTTTTTATGTTTGTGTATGTTGTTTCTTTCTTCATGTAGCGTTCAAGCCTTTGTAGGCGTTGTTCTGTTTCTCTCGTGTTCTTCTCTTGTATGTATTACGGGTTTTTTCGTAAGTGTTGTGTCTTTGTTTGCTTATTAACGTTGTCTTTATTTTGTTTTGTCGTGGTAAAGTCCTATGTGTACATCGGTACTTCTTGTCGTTCGGTCTGTGCTTTGCTGCTGGTGAAGTGTAGTTTCCTACGGTTTCTGTCATCGGGTGGGATGTCTATGTGTCTCCGTCTGGTCTCGTCTGACATGAGTCGTGGTATTTTCTCCCAGATCTTGCGGGCTCTACTTTGCAGTTCCAAATTGACCGGAGTCATTTGGATCATGTGGTGTAGGTCCCTCTGCCTCCTTCGATCTCTCCTCCTGGTGTTTGTGATTAGGAGTACGCCTTTGTTCTGTACTCTCTGGAGGAGTTGCATCTTATTCCTAGAACCAGTGCAGATAGGTATCGGTGGATACAGCAGTTTAGATCTTACGAGCGCGTTGTAGATCTTCTTCTTGTTGGCCGTGTTCAGATTCTTGAATCTGAATAGCTTAGACAGCTCGGCCTTCGCGCTCGCTGCCGTCCTAGTGACGTGGCCGCCGTATCCAGTTTTACCTATCCTTAGTCCTAGAACTGTCCCGTCCGAGCTGTATGGAATACGGGCGTCATCAGTTACGATGTCGGCCTGTCTCATACGGAAGAATGGGATCACCTTGAACTTTTGGGTGTTCGTGGCGATCTTCCATCTCCTCTCGAACCTGTTGACATTGTCAATCTCACTGGCGGTTATTTGTGCCATGAGTTCGGGACTCTTGAAGGGGGCAGTCGTGATCTGGGTGATGTCGTCAGCGAACTGAACGTACAGGCATTCGTCCCTGATCGGTTTTGGAAGATCAAGGGTGTAGATGATGTACAGCAGGGGGCTTAGGCACCCACCTTGCGGTACGCCTGCAGCCAGCTCGAAGTTAGGTCCCGCGTGGTCGAAAATTTGGATGTAAGCTATTCTGTCAGTCACATAGTCGCATAGAATCTTTTCTATTCTTGGATTGAGTCCAAGTCTAAGTATTTTGAACTGGAGCCCAGTCCTCCATACTTTGTCGAATGCCTTCTTAACATCTCTGAGCACCAGGTCCGCGTACCTTTTCTGGCTTGTGATCTTTGCCAGTTTTTCCGTGATCACGGCCAGGGCCGTGTCAGTCCCCCTCCCCCTTCGGAATCCATGCTGGTGTTCGTTATGGAGGTTATTCGCCTCCATAAAATCATGGACTCTGTTGGCAAGGATCTTTTCGAAGACCTTGCCGGCTACTTCGAGGAGGGAAATGGGCCTGAAACTCGCTGGATCGTCCGGTGGTTTCCCTGATTTTGGAATGAAGATCATTTTGGCGATCTTCCATTCGTCAGGGAAATATCCCACGTTCAGGCACGCGTTCATAACATTGACCAGCCCCCCTAGGATGTTACGGGGGGCGTTCAGCCAGTTAAGCTTGGTCAAGTCTAGCCTACGGCAGACCACACTACGATGTGCCTGAATCTGGGGGGGATCTTTGGAGTCAAGTTTATTTCTTTGAATACGGAGTCGGCCTTGGCAGAGGCCAGAACCTCCGCGTTCTTCTCGTTCTGGCATATTGCCGTGTATCCAAAGGGCGTATCTATAAGCCTAACGAGAGCTACATCGAGCTCGCCGTAGGCCACGGAGAAGACGTCCCCCCGATCGGGTTTTGTCTTTTCGGGGAGAGTCCTCAGGCTAACCCTGAGTGCGTCGTCCATCATTTTTGCGTCGTCATAGTCATTGTAGTCATGTACGGTGTGTAAGGTGAAGAGAGCAAAGAAAAGGAAATTTTTTTTGTCCAAATCAAGTTAGCACTTTACCTTTGATACGATGGGTCGGGGTCCGAAAAACTTGCCGTAATCCGGAATTGTGTGGCACTGGCACTGGGTGTGGACTATGGTTGCGTACCACATTCACTTGGTATCGTTAGAGGAGGTATATGGGTGACACATGGGAATTAACACTTTTGAGAAAAATCTATGGAGGCGTCAAGTAAAATTTCCTCGACGGTTTCCTCCTTTGCTGAATGTTACTTCGCGAGAGAGCGTAGTTTACATACGGAAATCTTAGCAGTCACTCCTCGACATCTACATCAACGTCCAGAACGAAGAACATCTCGTTAACATCAAGCAACATTTTGAGGAGAACCCCGTGCTAAAATTCACTTATGAATTGAGCACGGGAAATAAACTCCCTTTCTTCGATGTTGAGGTTCATAACATCAATGGCAACTACATCACTAAAGTACATAGGAAAAGTACGGACATGGGAAGATGCCTCAATGCAGAGAGTGAATGCCCTGAAAGGTACAAAATATACGTAATCGTCTCATACATCCACCGAGCTTATAAATGCTGCTCTACGTGGGAACTTTTCGACCAAGAGATTGCACGAGTAAAACAAATAGTCCTGAATAATGGTTTCTCAAACAGCATGATTGATAAACAACTGTAATCATTTTTAAATAACCGTTACAAACATGTGGATAAAACTGAAGTAATCAGGGAGAAGTCAATAACATCAAAGTGTATTACAGAAACCAGATGTCCACGGCCTATAAAATAGATGAAAAAACATCAATGAGAATATTAACCGTAACATCAAGGTTAAAAATCAAGCGGATAAAATGCAACTCATCATTTATTATAAAACAACAAAAGCCAGCAAGCTTCTGATGAAAAACAACATCTGCCTAAACTCCTCGAGTCTCAAGTCAACTAACATAGTTTACGAGCCCAACTGCCCTGATAAAGACTTTAACAAAATCTGGCCACGGCTGGAGAGACTGCCGCGAAGAACAACTCAAATGTGTGAACTGCGGAGGAGAGCATCGGGCACTGGCCATGAGATGCCCTCTACGCAAAGAAGCCATAAGGAAAAAACGAGAAACGTTAAAATCACAAAAGGAGGAAAAGGCCCGAGCAAGCTCCTACGCAACCGCGGCATCTGCTCCAAGCAACGTCACACCAGCAACCGATAGAGCAACTCCGAAGCTAATCCTGCCGGCCGAAAGCAAGGAGATCATGACAATGGTCATAGTGGCCCACCTGGCCAACCTTGCGCGACCCGGCTGCTTCTCAGAGGAGCTTAACACCATTCTACAGCACAACGGAATGAAGAAAAAGTTGTGGTTTCCACCTAATCCAGCATCTCAAGACGTGTTGAATATCAGGTTCGCTGATGACACACAATCTCAGACTGCCGACAAAACCACAAAACAAAAAGTAGATGAGAAACAACCAGTAAACAACCAAGAAGACGGGAACCAGGAACATAATAAGGACGAAAACGTTGTAAACACAAAAAATAACCCTAAGGAGAAGAGAACAAAGAAGAAGAGGAACAACACACCCGCAGCAAGACAAATAGAAGAGGAGAAGCATGAAGGAGAATCCGAAGACGACGACTCTTACCCCGGAGTTCCCCTGACCGAAAAAGTTGATGTCCTGAAAAGAGGACATTTTTTCGACGGAGAACAATTACAGCTAAAGATTTTTGGGACTACTGGATGTAGACCTGAAAAATGCAATCAAACTCAGTTAGTGACAGGCATACGAAATGGCGAGTACAAGTGGACCTTTGAGGGGCCGTGGTCCCCAAAGGAAATGGAGAGCCTTCTGTGCAGCGGTACGATGTTCATTCCGAAGTCCAGTCTACATACAGTTAACGCGGCCACCTATAAAAATATAAAGTGCGGGATGATGACCTCATCAATTAGCTAACAGTGAAAAAGTGTCAAGTGTTAAACAAATAATAAAGCAAAAATGATAAAAGTGATAAATAAATAAACGTATAGGTACAGTGTCAAATAATTAAGCGACAACCAAATAAGCAAGTGTTTAAATACGTCACGTAAGTGAACGTAAACTCTACGCAAGTTCCAGTGTTTATGAGAAGTAATAAAATTAAAACGTAGCAAACATTGAAAAAACAAAGTAAGCTGAAAGCATAATTCGGTAAATCATAAAAACATAATGAGTATAGTATCAATAATAAAGTAATGTTAAAACTGTCAGTGTAAGCCAAATGATGAAACAAGTGAAAATAGTTCATACACCAATATTAATGTAAATAATAAATAACAGTGTAAATAATTATGTAGAAAAATCCAAATGATGAAACAAGTGCAAATAATTCATACACCAATATTAATGTAAATAATAAATAACAGTGTAAATAATTATGTAGAATTGTCAGTGTAACCCAAATGATGAAATTAGATAGAAGTAAAACCCAAACAAACAAAAAACTTAAACGAGTAAGTCTTAAATCGATAGACCAATATTAATATAAATAATAATGTAAATAAATCTACCTATTGGTAGGTACAACTTAAACGTAAATGTAGTAAATTAACAAAAAGCTGAGCTCCTGCGTTGTATTTCTCCAGGAGAAACCTCTTTTGTATCTTTGCCTTCGACTAAATCTTTCCTCTCCTCAGCTAAAAAATTTTTTTTATCTCTTTCAACACTTTTTACTATATATTTTTTTACATTGTATAAATTTATAAATTTATATATTTATCTAAATGTATAAAATACTTGTACTCTTTCGAATAAATATATCATCTTTCACTTTCGCTTGCTCGGAAATCTTGGTTTTAAGTACTGGCAGTATACCTCAGAATCGGTAAAGGAGGAAAAGTTTTGGGGAAATTTTTCCCAACCCCTACGAAATTCACCTTTGTCACGAAAGAGAGATAATACTCATCATTCACTCATCACTAACCTCATCATTTTCTTTTCTAGAGGGCCCCCTTAGGCAGATGACTGCCTAAGCCCCCAGCCCTGCCCCCCCAAGTGAACTACTGCCAGATGTGACGAGGATTTGCCATTCATATTTCGTCCCAACTATGCCGAGCAGTTGCATTGGCATAATTGGGGGCATTGGAGGAAGCTGGTTTGAGGAGTAGCCCACAGTAGAGAACAATGTCAGAAACATTCCGGACAAGGGACGGACTGCAACCTTCGGTGCTAATTACGGCGAAGGCCCCTTCCAGGACCATAGAGGGTGAAAACCGTCTCTATGGTATGTTGGGGAGCGGTCGCGATTCAAAACCCTCGGGGGGGCGGCGTTGTCAATAAGTCCGCCATACAATCACACCCCTGAGAGGATCCCACCCGGACTCATCTCATCCATTCTATCATCCATCCTAAAGGCAAATTCTCTTCCATCTAGGTGGTGGGGTAATGAGGGGGGGCGCACTTCTCCCCAAGGCAAAAAACCCCAAAAAACGTAAAAAACGTATTAACACACCATAAATTCCACCGTAAATCACGTATAAAAGCCTCATCATCGGAAGCAAGAAGAAGGATTCGAAGAATATAAGTGCACCCCTCTTCAAGGGGCGGCACCTCGAAAATGGCGGACTCGAACGCCCCAAGAGTACCGCTAAGGACACTGGCGGGCAAAGAAAAACCGGATAAGGGAACGGTATACCAAACCTTATTCGGTGAATTAAATGTCGCCGTGCTCCGCCTGCTGGACGGACCGTCAGGATATGTCGCAATATGCGAAAAAGAACGCGATATAGAGGTCCTGACCAAAGAGGAGTCAATTGAAATTCTGAAGGGAATTAACCTCCAGCCCACTACCCCTCCCCAAATACAGGCACACAGAAGCGTGGTCTGCAGGAAGTTGGATCCTTGGATAGGCCAACATTCCAAAGAGGAGATAAAGGAGGAAATTGAGAAACATCAATCATGGGCAAGGATCGCAGAAGTCGTGAAGTTTAAGAACAGGAGGGACAACACTGAATACAGCCATGTTTTCAAGGTGGTATTCAGTGATACTACAATGGCAGCCAAGGCAAAGGAGAATGGCATTTTGCTGTTCAATGCCAAAATAAGCGGGGGGCAGATCGAGAGAGAGGAGTTCACTCCTATCCAGATCTGCTTCAAATGCTTCAAGCTTGAAGCACACGCTACAAAAGACTGTAAGGAGCAGGAGATCACCTGCTCCAAATGCAGTATCAAAGGCCACGGCTGGCGTGAATGCCAGGCTAAGGAAGAGTGCTGCCCAAACTGTGGACTTAAGCATGGGGCCATGGCGATGTCATGCCCCAAAAAGAAAGAGCTTGTGAGAAGAAAGGAAGAAAATAGAAGGGCGGAAGGCGTAAGGAGAGCCAACACCTCCTACGCTCAAGCAGCCAGATCCCCCCCAGCAAGAACAATTGAAACCCACCCAGCCCCAAGGACCTACTTGAAGGTCGGAAACCAGGTTTCCACTAAGATCCTCACGTGCATAATGTATGCTCACGTGAGGAACTTGACTAACCCGGGCTGCTTCGCGACTGAGATGAACACCATGCTCAAGAGGAATGGTCTGGAGGAACTCTGGTTCCCGGACAACCCTCCGTCGGGGGACATACTGCAACTGCAGTATGAGCCCGAGGAAGAGGCCCCAGCAACCCCATTCCCTACTCAGGCGGTAAGAGAAAAAATAAATGAGAAAAAGAAGACCCAGGCCCCCCAAACGAAAGTAAACAGAGACCCTAGAATTGAGGCTCAAAAGAAAAGAGAACAGAAGGAAAAGAAAGTCGCGAGGAGGATAAAGGAGGCAGAGGGAAACCTCGCAAGCTCCGCGTCTTCCTCAGAGGATGAGGAGACAGTAAAGCCTCAGCCCCCCAAAGCAAGAGCAAGAAGCTCAAGCAGGGGTAAGGCTCCTCAACTGCCCAAAACCCTGGACGGAGAAGAGCTCAACATGCTCTTCTTCAAAACAGAACACACCCCCTTCCCAGATAACCCCACCATTAGGGAAATCGTCGAAGGGGTAAAAACAGGGCAGTTGAAATGGAACTTCGACGCTCCAGTTCAAGAGGCTATAGTCGACGAGGCGCTCATGTCCTCGAAGATAAGGCTGTATACAGACTCCTGCCTCACGATTAGTGAGGTGGAATTTACAAAAATTCGTAACGGAAAGAAGAGAAAGGAGAGAAAGTGAACAAGGTAGACACACACGCACACATATAAACACACTTAGAGTACAAAAACACTAATTTAACATGGAAAACACCAGCAACAAACTGAAAATTCTATCACTTAACACGAACGGTTGGGCTGGAAAATCCATCATATACGGAAACATCTTCCGAATGGTGGACCCCGACCTGATACTCATATCTGAACATGGTGTAAACACTGACACACATACAATCAAAATTCCAAATTACACTGTTATCACAAAAAATCACACACAAGAGCGATACGATGGCGCTGCTATCGCCATTCGTAAAAACATTAAATTTAAAACACTTCCAGACTTAGAGGAGTCCTTTGTGGCTGTGGAAATCCCAACCCTAGTTGGAGCCTTGACAGTGGCAGCGGCTTACCAACCCCCCCCGCCGTAAATATCTGCCAGTTCCTAACCTATTCAACATCTTTGGTCGAGGAAAAATGGCATTGCTGGGTGGTGACCTAAACGCCTGTTGCGCAGCTTCAGGATACTGTCACACCAACAAGAGGGGAAGGAACCTGGAACTACTCATTGAGAGAGATAGACTCCAGAGAGTAGGACCAGACTTCCCGACTTACCTTACGCAACACACGGCAACAAAGCCGGATGTTGTATTGGCAAGCCGAAACTTCCCCTTCAACATCAGCAGCGTGCCAGGTCCTGTGGTACCGAGTGACCATGTCCCCATACTGACAACCATCTCGCTGGCACCGATACTCATGCCAGTGCCACTTAGGAAAAGTTATGCGAAAGCTAACTGGGAGCTTTATAGAGAAATGCTCGGCGAATACCAACCTGCCGACCTGGGCGACGCCATCCTTGAAGAGGTGGACGAGGAGATAAACACCATCACCAATCTCCTCATACAAGCCGACGAGAGATGCGTCCCCAGGATTGCCTATAAAATGCTCCCGCAACCTAGGTGGACAGACGAGATGAGGGACAACGCTCGAGAACACAGAGAAATCCTCGAGGAAATAGGCAGGACAGGCCCAAATAGGGAAAGGACAGCCAGAATTAGACAGCTAAGCGAGGAACTCAAACACATTATCACAGAAAAACAACAGGAAATCTGGAATGACATCATTGGTAGACTGGATAGGGAGGTCAGTCCACAGAGTTTTTGGAATACAGTCCGAAGACTAAGGGGACTGCCCGCCAAAGCCAGGATTAAACTAATAGATGGAGAAGAAATCATTGAGGATCCAGAGTCTCTCGAAAAAAGATTCAGGACACACTGGAAAAAGATTTTCGCTATTTCCCCTGAAGAGAACGAAGACTTCGACCAGGACTTCGAAGACCAACTACTGGACGAACTCAGCACAATGATACATAGAACTCACCCACACCCGCAGGTGTCTCAGGAAAGAGAGATGGTTGGCCACGGTTGCCCGATAACATTTGAAGAGACCATGAACACCATAAGGTCCTTCAAACAAAGGGCACCAGGCTGGTCCGGGATCACGAAGTGCAATCTCGTGATGGCCCCAAGGCAAATCATTCAGGGACTGGTAAACACCATGAATGCCTCCCTGAATGTAGGCTATTTTCCGGACGGGTATAAGATGGCCAAAATCATCTTCATCCCGAAAGGAGGTAAGCCCCCGGATCAGGTGGCGAACTTTCGCCCAATCTCTCTTCTGGAGATGCTCGGCAAGATCTTTGAAAAGATCATAGCAAACAGGCTAAAAGCTCAGCTGAGCGAGTTAGGAGTGCACAACCCTCAACAGCATGGGTTCCGTCAAAAAAGGGGTACCGATACGGCCCTAGCACTCCTAACGGAAAAAATAGCCTATTGCCGTGCGAATAAGTTCTATGTAGACATTGTGTTGAGGGATGTACAGAAGGCCTTCGACAAGGTCTGGCTGGAGGGATTGCAATACAAAATCCTCAAACTCCAGTTAGATCCGGTCCTGGAAAGGATCCTTTGTGACTTCGTCATGGACAGGAGGGCATGTCTCATGATAGAAGGACACAAGGGACCCGAATTCGAACTAAAGTCAGGTGTCCCTCAGGGAAGTTGCCTGAGCCCTTTGCTTTACTTGGTCTTTACCATCGACCTCCCGAACCCGGTACATAGGGACACGATGTATCTGCAATTCGCAGATGACATCACACAGATCGTCCCGTGCCGGGTGAGGAAAGCAAGGGAACAGGCGACGCGAACAATAGCGGAAATTAATAACATCAACCAGTACGAGAGACGCTGGAAAATAAGAACAAACACGGACAAGTTTAAGATCGTCCCAATTTGCCGCACGTTGACGGACCCCATTGTCATCGAGGGGAGGAGATACGGCTACTCCGCCGAAGGCACCGTCCTGGGCCTAAAATTCTCCGATCACGGATACGCAAGGCACTACACGGAGAGGCGGAACCTGGCGAAGAGAGAAATCTCTAAGCTATACAGGTTTAGGGATCTTAGCTCGGCCAACATCAGGAAGATATACCTAATGTATGTCCGGTCTAAGCTCATCTATCCCGCAGTAGTGACCCAAGCGGCAAACAATACCTCAATGAGAAGATTGCAACGAGTGCAAAATACTGCATCCCTGCTGATAAGTAAAGTCAGAAGGCGAGAACACCGCCGTCAGAGGGATCTCCATATTAGTAAGAAACTGGACCCTATCAACATCTTCACCAGGAAACTGGGAAAAAGGGTCTGGTTAACACTTACTAATGATGTCATACCAGAACTACGAGAAATAGGAGACAGAATGGGCATTCCTGCGCATCTACGTGGGAAAGTCACAAGAAGCTCCCGATTCCCAAGCACCAAACATTGTACACAAGATAACACACCTGAACTGTACACATAACGGACACCAAAAACACGACACTAAGACAAAGAAAATAACATAAATACAGAACACCGAAACTGTAAACTAGGTAAATTGCCGAGCCGAAAGCTTAGAAAGGCTTGAATGCTCAACAATTTCGCCAAGAATCAGTAAAATAACATTTTGAAACATGAACAATAAGAAGAACACGCCTGATACACGTAAAATTAACAATACAGAATAAACAATACATAACACAAATAAGTAAAATATGACAACAATAAAAGGAAAAAGACTGCGATGCCCTCCTACTAGGGCCCCCCCCCCCATCTTATATATCTTTTATATTTTCACCTACTTTATCTACTACTATCCAAATTCTTCAGAGAGTGTAATATACCGTCCTTTCACTTTCTGCCAGATCCTCATTCCACTCATTACATCGGTAAAGGAGGCAAGAACATCTCAAAACGCTCCGAAGATGATCGAATAAGATCGAAAGCTTAGTAATTTAATTTGTTTTTTACCAAACACATTCATTTAAAAAAGAAATGAATACTGGGCAAGTTATCCACTATCTACAAAATGGAATAAAAAAGATAGTTAGAAGAAGAGAAAGTTGCCAATGGAAATTAATTAAGACAAAATACACAATGGTCTTCAACAAAATTGGCATTCAAGAAAGACTGCTACCCAACTACACTAATATATATATATATATATATATATATATATATATATATATATATATATATATATATATATATATATATATATATATATATATATATATATATATATATATGCCCATCATCTCTCAAGCCATGACTCCTACGTATTGTTTAGCTAAAACCCTAAATGCATTAATTAAACCATACATCCCTTTAAAATATAACATAAAATCCACGGAGGAATTCATCGACATACTCCACGCTACAAGACTGTCAGGTCTACATAATATTATCTCGTGACGTAAAAAGCCTGTTCACAAATGTGCCTATCGCTCAGACCATCGACATCAATATAAAAAAAAACGTGTACTACCATCCTACAATGTCTCATCCAAATCTTGAACAAAACATCTTAAGGAGCATGTTTCGTTTATGCACATCAGAGGCACCGTTCAGGACACCGGACGGTAATCTATACACGCAAGTGGATGGAGTGGATATGCGGTCACCCTTAGGGCCGACCTTCGCCAACTATAAAAAGGGTAAACTCGGAGAGAGATTATTGGACATCATGGAAAATAAGCCACACACATATTGCCGATACGTAGATGACATCTACATCAACGTCCAGAACGAAGAACATCTCGTTAACATCAAGCAACATTTTGAGGAGAACCCCGTGCTAAAATTCACTTATGAATTGAGCACGGGAAATAAACTCCCTTTCTTCGATGTTGAGGTTCATAACATCAATGGCAACTACATCACTAAAGTACATAGGAAAAGTACGGACATGGGAAGATGCCTCAATGCAGAGAGTGAATGCCCTGAAAGGTACAAAATAAGCGTAATTGGCTCATACATCCGCCGAGCTTATAAATGCTGCTCTATGTGGGAACTTTTCCACCAAGAGATTGCACGAGTAAAACAAATAGTCGTGAATAATGATTTCTCAAACAGCATGATTGACAAACAACTCCATTCATTTTTAAATGACCATTATAAACATGCGGATAAAACTGAAAGTAATCAGAGAGAAGTCAACAACATCAAAGTGTACACGTTAGTGCATGCGAGTGAGACTATGATATGGAAGGAGAAGGAAAGATATCGATTGAGAGCAGTGGAAATGGACAACTGAGGTGTTAGGTTTGCTGTTCTCTGTGAGATGGATAGAGTGAGGAAAGATTGGGTAGGAGATGTTTATGGTGCCAAGAAGGGTGTGAATGAGATTGTAAAAAAATATTCTGACGTGGCAGAGACGAACATATGATAAGAATGGTTGTCAATAGATTTGTAAAGAGAATATACTAGAATGAGCCTCAAGGTTGGACGATTGCGTTAAAGGTGAGTTGATTATATGAATGAGAGTTTCAGAGAGCAAAGGTTGATTGAGGAGGAAGTAGATAGTATGTAGGATATGTGGGATTGACAGGGAGTGCTAAGGAAGATTATTCTTCTGCCAAGTATGAACCCTGACTGGACAAACAACAACATATACCACCCAACATTATAATAGAGACTCAGTGTGGAGAAAAGGATGGGTGGCCTTGTGCCGAATTAGGGGGTGGGTAGGGGGAGTTGTTTAGGGTGGCGTTGAAACTCGCCAACACCCGTTTCTGGGAAAATGATTAAGCGTGATTATGAATAGTACCAATATGTTAAATGTAGCTCAAACATGCAATTTAGTTTCCTTATATTATTTTTTTAGACAATTTTCTATTTTTTCAAAACATACATTTTTTTAATAAAAAATATAATTCCAGCGAAAGCAGCGTCAATAAATTGATTTTGAAAAGAGGTTGGTAAAGAAACGACGAAGTTGAGAAGTGAAACTTGCGAAAGATTCATAGTATTAGAAAAATATTTTCGACCGTTGGATTTCCCTACTTTCTTCTTTCGTTCCTCTACTACTTTTTGTCCGTCTATTTTCACGTCTCTGGGTGTCCCCTTTCTGTGTAAGAACTTGAGATCGGTTTTTGGATTTCTCTTTTTGAATTACGAGAGTGAAGTGGTTATTGCGCCCCACGTATTCTCGCACCCTAACCGGTCCGAGGTGGGATGGAAGTACATATTGGAGGGGTGGTAGGATCAGAATGAGAGTTTCTTCGACCATGCCCATTCACGCACTCTCGTGGAGTCCTTCAGTCAGTTACAACTTTTCAAAAACAGAGTGAAAACAGCCACCAATAGAAGCAGGCACTCGAGGCGTGTAGTTTCCTTTCAAACGATCACCTTTTCAAATTAACTTTTATCCTAAGTATAATAATTGTAAAGTGCTTGTGAATTCACAATATGTTAATTTAACTTGTAGTGTATAATAACTGCACACACACACACAGATAGATAGATAGAGAGAGAGAGAGAGAGAGAGAGAGAGAGAGAGAGAGAGAGAGAAGGACAAATAAACATTTTGCCAGGTCGAAGTATCAAAGATGGAATGGTAGGAGCAATAAAATAAGGTCGTTTGGAGACAGTTTGTGAATCAGCGGAATCAGATTAGAACGACTGGTTTGAAACCCGACCACAATGTAAGGTTATCGCACTCGAGTGTGAGAGTAGATAGGCAAGCAGAGTAATTAGAGCTGCCTAGAATGGGAACAGAATTGGCGACAAAAGATGTTTTGCTTTAATGTAAAATTTGATAAGGTCATCTTAGCTTTAAGCAAACGGAGTTTCTGTGATACCCTCGCAGGGGAAAGACCTACAAAGTAAGATACGAAGTAAAGAATTTCAGCGAATCACAGGCTAGACTCCAGCCAATCACAGGCTCCTCTGGGCTGACAGGCAGCTAGGCATACCCCTCGGACCGTACGTCAAGAAACCTGTAAGCAAGCCACTTTACCAAACCTTTATAGGATAGCCTTGTAATCAAAACAAGGCCTACTTACCCCAAATCTATAACTGGCGACCCCATATTTGACGACCTATAAACTCTTCATTAGCTTTTTATTCTGTTATGTTTTAAGCTTGACTCATAAATTACTTGAAGGAAACGTTGGCTCTCATGTACCTACCTACTGTCAGATCAATCAAACCCCTTTCAAACCGCAACATTCAGTCTATTTTTCTGAGCCACGACGTATAAGGTATATAGTAGTAGGTTATTTAAACATGTTTAGTTTTTGGTAATTTTACCGATTAACTCAAAATATCGCCAACGGGCGCAAGCGTTTTCTCTATATTTTTTTACCCCCAAACGAACAAAAGTTTTTCTTCACCATGTCACTTTGAACTCGTGTTACTATGCTCAACCAGTTAAAGGGCCCTACCCCGCAATTTGTGTATCTCGATTTTTTTTACGTTCATCTGTAGAATTACCAAATCTAATCACGTTTAAATAACCTACTACCCCGGCTTGGAATAAATGGCAACAGACAATTAAGATAGGCATATAAAATAGATTGAAAGTAAATTTTCTGCAAAAAAAGTGAGGGAATTTTGAATAAGACTGGCGCAAGAGTTTTTTTCACCCCAAAATAAAGAAAATAAAAACAATGACTCACAAGGTGACTTGAAAGGGAAAATAAAAATATTGCAAATTACTAATGAAAATTTTATTGGCTCTAACAATATTTAAAGGATCATTTAAATATCATATTGTTCAGTTATATGATTACATAAGCTTTGAAATGGGTTTGACGAAAACCTGTCCTGACATAAATTGAATCAAATATGTATGTAGAAAATCTTGTTTGCAACCTCTCATTGTTTTAATTTTTTGTATCTCCTTATTCCAATAAGATTTTACGTCAGGGGTCGGCTAGATACGGCCCGTCAGCCAAAATTGTTCGGGCCCGCAGTCCCCAAACGAAATATAGTATCAACCCAGCCCATCGTGTCTAGAAATAAAAATCTAAATTATAGATTTTTATTTCTAAACTTTAAGATTCTAAAGCTAACTTTTAGACTCGTGGAATGTTGAGAGGTATTCTCGAATTTTCGAGAACAATCAGTTAACAAGAATTTACACCAGAGCATTTTGGAATACTCTAGAATAGTTCTGCGTGTGTATAAATTCCGCTGGGAGCGTTAAGATTAATCTAATTAATTTCAGAGAATCATTTAAGCTAGATGTGTCTTGATATAACAAGTGAATTATTATATTCTACGAATCTACATAATTAACTTTAAAGGGACTTAAACGAATGTAAGCAAGTCTCAAATGTTATGTTAAGAAATTGTAAAATAAATTTTTATTCAAGTTAATAAATGGTTTTAAATGATTTAATCAAATTATCAAACATAAGTCTATTTCTTTAGTAGAATTACTTACTAAATGGTTTCCCATGCAATTTACAAAAGCGATGGAAGAAAATAAAAATTCATATGGCTAACTATGATATGTATGCATTTTAGCATTTGAATAGCATTTAGCCCATAAAAATGAAGCAATTTGATTCTAAAATATATTGATTTTTTGCGTGATAGTGATACAGAATGTATCACTGTATTCTTTCTACCAACCAATTACTTAGAATTTTAAAAACCAACCCTCACTAAGTCAAAGCTTTACTTATTACAAAATTTTTAAATTTCATTCAATCAGCTCATAACTTTCTCCAAATCAGGTAATATGTGATAATATATTAAATGTTTATCTCTTTATCCGCTTCTATCGCCATTAATGTCATTTGAACTCATTTTGTATTTTTAAAATTTTGTACTCAAATTACAGTAATTTATCCTTCATATATATATATATATATATATATATATATATATATATATATATATATATATATATATATATATATATATATATATATATATATATATATATATATATATTTTCATTTTTATATTTTTTACATTTAACCCTTAGCTCTTCTAATTGTTCTCTTTTGTTAAAACTGATCTTTTATGTTTTTATTGTTCTAGCCCAAACGGTAAGATATATATATATATATATATATATATATATATATATATATATATATATATATATATATATATATATATATATATATTATATAGTTAAAATCCACAACCAAGGAAGCATTGTTCAGCTTCTTGAGAAATGTCACCGGATCTGAAGATTAATTTATAAAATAATTGCAACAATTTTAATTTCTTCTCAATAGCACTTTAGATAAGATTCTATCGACACGGCACAACTTGCAGTGTTTGTACGTGGAGTAGGCAAAACTTTCAACATTTTTGTGGGAATTTGTTCAACTGGTACCCTTAAAAGGTGCACTACTAAAGGAGCAGACATTATTGAAACACTTTTCCAGTGTACTACAAACATGAATCTGGATCTAATAAAGCTAGTATGCGTAACAACCGATGGAGCTCCGGCTATGGCTGGATAAAATAAAGTTGCCGTTGCTCTGCTTCAGAAACACATGAAAAATCCCGGAAGAAAACACAATGTCATGAAAGTGCACTGCATAATCTCCCAAGAATCATTGTGCGCTAAGACATCAAATTTGAAGGACGTGATGGAAGTAGTGGTGAGAGCAGTAAACGTGATTTTGTCCAGAGGATTAAACTATTGTCAGTTTCTACAAATTTTAACAGATGCAGAGAAACAATATAAAGATTTGGTTTACTTCTGCAATCCTCTCTGGCTCAGTCGAGACTCTATGCTGCAAAGAGTATATGTAATTCGGGAAGATATAGCTGGATTCCTTTAGAGCAAAAATATGAATGCCACATAATTTTGCGAGGCTTTTAAGACTGGCATTTCTAATAGATTTAACATCCCATTTAAACCGTTTGATTTTGCAGCTTCAGGGTAAAAATCAATTAATACATGACATGTGGGGACACATTTGAAACAAAACTACTATTGTGGAAATGTAAGGTGGAGAAATCAAATTATGATAATTTCCCTACACTGCAGGAGACTAAACCTACAATTGCGAGGCTTTTAAGACTGGCATTTATAATAGATTTAACATCCCATTTAAACCGTTTGATTTTGCAGCTTCAGGGTAAAAATCAATTAATACATGACATGTGGGGACACATTTGAAACAAAACTACGATTGTGGGAATGTAAGCTGGAGAAATCAAATTATGATAATTTCCCTACACTGCAGGAGACTAAACCTACAATTGGCAAAATTGTTGTGATTCATGATTTAAGAATGGAAATTTCCTTTTGGTTCGCTTCGATGCGATCACACACAATCGATTTCAAACTGTTCGCTACTCCATTTGATGTGGAAGTGGACAACGTACCAGAAGAATTTCAAATGGAACACATTGACATGCAATGCAATGCAAAGAAGTATTAAAATAAAAAAATAAGCAAAAGATGTATCTCTATTGGAATTTTAAAAAGAAATATCTTTTTCAATCCGGTCTGTATACCAACTTGACTGGTCATGGGATGAAAATGGTATCAGTGTTCGGTCGCAGATATACGTGTGAGCAGTTATTTTCCAAAGTAAAATACATCAAAAATAAGCGGATGACCATTTAGAAAACGTACTGGTTCTGGTTTCAACATCCTTATCAACTGATGTTGAAAAACTTTCGAGTCAAAAACAACATTAAACATCACACTAATTCTGTCCCATATAAACATCAATAGTTCAATGTAAAATTTATAATGAATACCAACTCAAATAAACATAATCTATTATAATTTCTAGTTTCATGTTTTATTATTATTATTTTCATTTATTTATTATTAGATAACGAATATAACATCTATAATTATAATAGTTTAATTTTAATGTAAATTATGAATGTCGCTCTCCATCACTTCATAGACTTTCTTCTTGCCTGTAAGCTGAAAAAGGTTGCCGACCCTTGCTCTACGTTTTGTGTGTGAACACCAGTATTTTTATCTTAGTAAACTAAATTTGAGGTAAGTTACGATCTACTAAGTCTAAGAGACCTTTAAAATATTTACAATTCAAGAATAAGCACCTGCGTTTCGTTCAATTTAAGATTAAGAACCCCAGGTGCCTAATCTTAAATTGATCCAAAAAACAGCAGTAGCTTATATAGACTATGCACGCACCAAAGTTTCCAAACATTATTTATGGAATGGAATTTTGGTTTTTAAAACGCTCCTCGGTCTGAAGGATTTCTCTCGATTTTCTCAATTGTAGCGAAGGAGACTTAATATTTGGGGGTGGGAAAAGGGTAAAATAAGTGATTTACGACATAAATAAGTGTCGAATTTGAAAGAATCACCGAGAAACAGGATAAACCTCAATTCTATCATGTAGATAAGTTATAACTGAAACAAGAAATTTACTATCACTAATAACAATAGATATTTGTGACATTTAATGTTACAATACAAATGGTATTCGTACCACTGTTGCTGTTAACCCTGAAAGCAAAATGAATCGCTCATGAGAGCAGTTGTTTCCGATCCGATGACAAACTCAGACCTTGGAAAAACAATCAA
Organism: Ceratothoa steindachneri; assembly: GCA_963969495.1. NCBI lineage: Eukaryota > Metazoa > Arthropoda > Malacostraca > Isopoda > Cymothoidae > Ceratothoa > Ceratothoa steindachneri. Next base: position 22,281,697 of record OZ018319.1, read on the forward strand.
CAATGAATGGCGAACAAAAATGGTGTAATTTAAAAAATCTAGCGGGCAGATTTCCTTGTAGCCGGTTTAATTCATTCTTTATTGATTCAGTTTTTGTATTTCGGTTATTTATATTCCCGGTACTTTGACTCGAGTGGTGTGAAGAAATTCGTGTTAAAATCCTCCAGTTTCCTTATTTATTGAAATAAAAGTACGAGAAGCGATGTTTGGACTTCGTTTCAGATCTCGGTCGCTAAATGGCACTGATCTCGTCATTCTTGTGGTAGTGGAGCCACTCTGTGACATCGTCTAATGGTCTTGGTATATTAACGCACAAAATTATATAATTCCAATTTTAAAGACACCTGACTATTGAATTAGACTACCACTATTTTCTTCGTGTATTTAGGTCATATCAAGAGAGTTTTAAGTCACTTAAAAGTCACTATGGCCTAGGCCGTCGGTAATCCACAAACAATTATTCACAGAATGACTACTTTAAAAAAAGACATTGGCTGGATGAAGCGAAGCTCTTATAACGAGGCAAATGAACATTAGATTCTCGCTCAGGCGAGAATGGAGGAGGGATGACTGGGGCGTGAAAATGCCTCATCCATAAAAACTAAAACGGGTGTAAAGAATCATTAACGGATGCACGCGCCAAAATCTGCTATATAATATTATTAATATAAATTTTTAGTGCACGCAACTGCTAATGATTATTTACACCCGTTTACAGCTGCCGGAAGTGTAACTGTAAACTCTGTCCTTGGGATGGCACAAAGGACGAAACCATTTTAACGGAATTCAGTGGTTGTATGTTCAGAATATTTAATTTTTTATTCTTACTTCCTGGATGACAGAAATACTATTCGAAGCAAATAAGGTTGGCAAGGTTTTCTATTGCCCTATGAGACTTTTTCCATTTTATGCACTTCTTTTTATTCTTCTGTATGTACGTTTCCTCTGAATCAGCTTATGCTCGTTAAAAGATCAGCACAACGTCGTACATTTAATATGATGGAGAAAGGACGGGCGGGGTGACATCACAGAATAATCCACAAACAAAAACAATAAATAAATAACTGAAAACTATAACATAAAACAACAGCAAATGCTCACTGCATATACAAAAAACATTAGTTTTTTTTAAGACAAAAGGCTTAAACGCCGTTCAAATGTACCTAGAACAACAACTACGAAAGACACTCAAAAACAAAAATATATAATGAAAGAGAGAAACCTTGATCACCAAGGAGCCTTACATCCCTTTGCAAATCTCCTACACTACCTTCTTTTTTCACCCCTTTTAATTCTTTATGTCTACCCACACGTGTTTTATCCCTTACAAACACACACACACCTACTTACATTAATTGGTAATCAGTGGAATGAACTCTAATTGATTCCGCATTACAGAAGACTCGAAATTACGAATGACTCAGAACCCACGAGGTGAACCTACAGGGAACGAAATAATAGATAATGGACGAAAGAAATCCTAAAATAAACACTGTATTAATCAATCTCTACCCAAATTATACACTGCATTTGGATAGGCCCTAGCTGATTTTCTTCTTCTTTACTTTATGTTGTGATGAAACTTTCAAAATACATGGAATTTGGAAACGTTACGAGGAATGGTACTATTTTAGGAGGTAAATTATTCCAATGATATGAACGAAAACTATTTTAAAACAATATTAATATAGGCATCATTTACTTTATTTTTTACATATGGTGAACTTTATATTTCCCACTATTGGGGTGGGGAAGGAAAGGAGATAGGGTGAAATATTATATATATTTTTTCCATCATGGTTAATTTGCGGTCAAGAAAAAATATAAATAACTCAAAGACGGCAATTCTTCTTCTTTGGGAATGGTGAAGTTGATATGTGTGAGAGTGAGGTGGTGTACAAGAAAATTAGTAGGGGTAACAGTTGTGAAATATGAAAAAAAGTATTAGAGGTGCAAGATTTGCAAAGTTGGCTGGAGATCAGCTAATCTCTTTCAGTGTGTGTTTTTCTTTATATATATATATATATATATATATATATATATATATATATATATATATATATATATATATATATATATATATATATATATATATATATATATATATATATATATGAATGCAATGTCCCGCAGGAAAAATGAAAAGGTGCTTCCAAGTACTTTCGAACTTTATTCAGTTCATTCTCAAGGATGACTACAAGAGAAAATAATATAATAAGAGTATATATTAGCTAGTAAAAGATAAAGGACCGCCTCTAAGACAAGAAATCACCAATGAGGAAGTAGGAGAGGGATGGATAAATTCACATTAAGATTTAGCTATAACAGGTACCAAGGTCAAATCGAGAGGCAAGAAAGAGTCAAGAACAGAGCCAAAACGGTTAAAACGATTAACGGATAAAGCGATAGTCTAAATAGGGAGATAGGAGTGACATGAGAAGTAAATTGAAACAAAAGGCTGAGGGAGAAGGACAAGGAGAGAGGCAGAGAAATAAAATAATGTTAATACAAAATCGATGCAATAATTAAATTGACGCATCGGGTTCCCATAAAAATGAAAATTGCAAAAAAAAGGGAATATAAGTCAAAGATAATTTCTTTAAGATAGAGTTTTTTCATAACAACATCAATTTTCAAAAGGCCAGGGGAAATGTTAAAGTTATTAAATTGGCTTATACATGTACATTCAACAAGGTTTCTTTTAATTGAGTCATTTGAGCAAAAAATGAATTTTGCTGAATTCCAATTAACGGGTAAGTGGTTATTTTTGGACATATGCACAAAAAACGCACTATTATTTACAGCTCTCCTAAAATTGTATTTATGCTGATTAATATGGACAGATACTCGTAATTGCTTTCCTGTCTGTCCAAAATATTTACTTGGACAAACAGATCATTCGACCGAATAGACTCCCCCAATATCATTACAATTATTGTGAACTAGAATGTTTTTTATAGTTGACTCGTATTTGAAAGCAACTGAAATGTTAAAGTTTTTTTAAAGACGGGGAAGGTCAATGAAACAAACAGAGAAGGATAAAACCAAAATTTTTTTAACATTAAAAGGGATAGCAGGAGCTGTATTATAGAACGTCTTTTTTTGCGGAAGAAAGACTGTTTAGAAGAATGGGATAAGGGTAACATAGTTTATGGCCAATTTCAAAGATATTGAAAAATTCAGAATCCATATATTCAGGACTAACAACTCGTAAAACCCGTAAAAACATAGAGGTAAAAACGGAACGTTTGACTTTGGGACTATGCGAAGAGTTAAAATTAATATAAGAGCTTGAATTAGTAGGTATGCGATAGATGGAGAATTTAAAACCAGTCGGTGTTCTATGAATAAGAAGATCGAGAGAGGAAAGGGTTCTATTATTTTCAACCTCATGGGTAAATTTAATGGAAGGGACGAGTGAATTAAGTTTGGTAAGAAAGCTATTAACATCTTTAGAATTAGGCCACAGGCAAATGGCATTATCAATATACCTGTACCAAAGAATAAGTAAGTCAAGGAGAGTAGGGAGGAGTCTTGTTTCAAAGAACTCCATATATAAGTTAGAGAGAACAGGTGAAATTACCCATGACTAATCCAAACTTTTGAAGAAAATATTTGCCATCGAACGAAAACTTACAATTTTGGGTACAAAATTGTGAGTTTTCGTTCGATGGCATAATCTACAAATATAAATAAAGAATTAAAAAAAAAAGGACTCATTATATTGAATGTTATCGATAATATCAAGTGGAAATAGAGTGGGCTGCAGTTCCGAGGTGTCTATAAACGAGCCGCCACTGGGTCACTCACCTGCATAGATCGAGTATAAGGTCGGATGACACACCCTCCATGGGACACTCCTGTCCATAACGCAAAGGTCCGCCCGTTCGTATGTCCTATACTGATGTACGTTGACCTTTCGATGACGTAGTCACAGGGAATTTTCCTAAGTTTTTGGTTTAATCCTAGCTGGAGTATCTTATACTGCATTCCCCTTATACATGCTCTACCAAACTCTTTTGATACGTACCTGCATACGATGTCCGCATAATTCCTATTTTTCTTTGCTTATGCAATCTTCTCTGTGATGACGTTTATCGCCATTTCGGACTTTCACTTCTTCCTGAATCCATTTTGCTGATTGTTCATAAGCAAATTTTCCTCGAAGTGCTCGACGAGTCTCCTGTTTAAGATCTTCTCGAAGAGTTTCTTCCCAAAGGGATAGTGGGTGATTACTCTCGTTCCTCGTCGCAGGTTTCCCTGGCTTGGTTATAAAGATCATTTTAGCCATTTTGTACGAATCGGGAAAGTAGCTTACATTTATGCAGGCATTAAGGATGTTAAGCATTCCTTCCAGAACGCACCTCAGTGCTCTCTGTTTGAAGTAATGAAGGGCGCTTTCAAGTTCTTCGAGCATCACTATTTCTTCGTCCTCATCTCTCCAGTTCACTCGATGGTTCGGATGCGTCTTTTCGACTTTTGCATTCAGCTCGTCTATTATTTGATTTTCAAAATCAACGTCAAAGTCCGGAGCCAGACTTTGGCACTGCAAATCAGGGGGGGGGGGGGGGGGTTCCAGGATTTTTCCAAGGTAAATTTCCCAAGCGTACCAAGTAGGCGAACAAAACGAGACTTCGCAGGTAGGGGAGGGGAGGGGGGGGGGTAGATGATTGTAAGTTAAGTTCCCCCTTGATATTTTTTAAATATCAGTGCTACGTTGCCTGTATACAGTCATATTGTGAGGTTTAATGCCTATATAGTATAGTAGCACACGGAGGGTCGGTTTAAGAAATTATTAAGACGAATGGCTTGAACGCCATAAAATAAAAACTATAACGAAAACAACAAAAGAAACATATGACAATAGTGTTTATGAAAGTGATAGGCCTGACCACCAGGCGCCTAGTATCTCTCTGCACCCTACCACACTTCTTTCTCTTTTCACCATTTGTCTATTTTCATCTATCAATCCACACTCCCTCTTTTTTTCCTTATGCATATACACACACTTACATCAATTCGCCATATTCGGGCCGGTTTAAGGAGCTGCGAGGCCCGTAGCACAAGGAACAGCGGGGCCCCCATCCGTATATGTATATAATAATAATAATAATAATATAAAAAATCAGGAAAATAAATAATTATTTTTTCTCGGCCTTCTGTGCCTAAGGGCAAAAACTTAATTATTGCTAATGTTTTACATCCCCACGGGGCCCCCTGAAGCGCGTCACTGAGCACACGGCATATAAAGTTCTCAATAAAACAGAAATGTCATATCACATAATTAGGTCTCCTTAATTTCGACCCTCTAAATATAGGAGTTTGAAGTAAATAGAAAATAAAATGATGAAAAAAAACGCATTTTTTACCAATACTCAATTTTTCGGCAGAGCGCTTTATGTTGAATGGCGGCCTACCTTTGTGGACACGCAACACAACAAGAACTTGACTGAAAAGTTTGGCCATAGTCACATTGAAACAAATTAAACTACATTTATTAAATCCTATGACATTAATCGAGTCAAATGCTTACAAGAACTGACTACACATTGGTAGTTTCGTGTAAGAACCAGAAATTAATTTATGAATTTTGTTTTTCGAAGAACCCCCCCAGTTTTCATCAAAACAAAATAAATAAAATTGTCAGTTAGGTCAGTGTCAGACTATTCAAGTGTTACTCTTGGTGCTTTTCTTATGTGCCGAGACCCAGTATACTATTAATGTATCCACATATCCGCACGAGTGTTCAACTTATGCTCAGGGGCGTAGCCAGCCGAATCGGCCCCACTCTGGTATCTCTATCATCTATGTCTCAAAGTTGTGAATTTAAAAAAACCCACCAATATTCCATGTATTTTATTAGTACTTGTATTATAAAAAAATGAAATGAATACGTCTTGTCAAAACACTTTATTAGCATTTAGCCTCATATATGTAGTTCACTTTAATGCTGATAAAACAGTAAGAATTCCATCATGTATATATCCAATACAAAATAACAAAGGCCTCATACATTGTCAAGCCAAATATGGATCTGTTTAAATTATATTAAAATTGTATTCTTCGAGCCATACGGCTGGCAAACAGAAATAACCATCAAAATCAAGATTCCCTGCCAAAGGAGCTTCCATTGCCAAGACACCTAAATTGCTTAGTCTATTCTGACACATCGTTGACCCCAGGACAATTTTTACTCTTCCTAAAACAATGAAGGGCCGTTCTGCTCCAGCAACAGTAACTGGAAGAGTGCAAAATATTCTGAGAGCAAAACATACATTTGGAAATAAGGAATTAAGGTTTCGATCGACTATACAGATTATTAAGCAGCTGAAAAGGAAATAAATTATCTTCAAGATTTGCTGAATAGATACATTTTAAATGTTGCAGTCGAAGATAACTGCAACTATTATCTCATCGAAGAGTGTATATATATATATATATATATATATATATATATATATATATATATATATATATATATATATATATATATATATATGGAGCTCGGCCGTGAAGCCTGCATTTAATATTGAGGATAAATCCCAGAGCCACGAGAAAGGGATGCAGCATCTTTTAATTTTTCACTACGTTTCGAAAACTACAAGTTTTCATCTTCAGGCTAGAATAATTTTACAAAGTTAATATATATGAAGAAAACTTGAAAAGGCCAACAAGAAATTATTTTAAAAGGTGACCAATTACAAAATATCAGTAAAAAGTACTACAAGTTAAATTAAATATGACTTGGCAACAGTTAAATTTGCTTTAAGACTGACTGAAAAATTAGTTAATAAATTTAAGGATTATTGCAGAAATTAATTACAAACTATAGGAGAAATTGACCTGGCATTATTTAAAGATAATAAATTTAAACTTTGTTTTTAATTTTGTAAAGACTGTAAGAGTTAAAAAACATTTAATATAAAAACGGAAATTTGGGTACTTACTAAAGCGGATCCATCCTAGAGAGTGAATGGTGGGTTTCATTCATTCATTTTGTGTATAGAAAGAACAGAGAGGGACTGCTGTAACACGGCAGTCGGGTAGTCAGAGAGGAGCGTTGCGGAAAATAATTAAGAAAGGGACAGCGAGAGTAGATAGGTCGGTGGCTATACACCGAAGCGAGGTGTTGTAGTGAGGGTGTAGGTTATGTGGTAATTGACTGGGCGAGGGTTGGGGGCAAGTCAGGGGGGGGGGGGCTGACAGTCCATCCGGAAACGCGTTATTCACGATGCCTTATTGGTTTTATGCGAAGAATGGTACGGGTGGCAGGTGTTCGTGGGCCGCGGGATATCGCGGCGCCATCGCGTACCTTCTTACATGTAGCGAGGTGTAAAGTGGGTCTGTGGTGAGTTTTTCAAGTTGTTTTGTAAGTCTGGTGTGAGCGTAGGTGTTGAGAGGAGTTAGTTTGTTGTTGTTGTGTAGTGCGTTCATTCTCGAGTACAGCGGCGAACGGCAAGCGCGCTTCAGAGCAGAGTTCTGAATGCGCTGAGCCTTTCGCTCCCAGGTGTCGCTCGAAGCTACGAGTGACAGTGGGGCGTACGTGAGAATGGGACGCACGAGTGCTTTAAATAAGTATAGTTTTAGTTTTTCACTCCCTGGGTAGAACCTACCCAGCGATGCGTTTGTACGTGAGGCTCTTGATTGTATTATGTTCTGGTGTAAGTTGAACCTGAGGGATTTGTCGAATGTTACCCCCAGGATTTTGGTGCACTGTGTGTATGCGAGCCTTGTTGGGTTTTGGTGGATCATGTTTGGTGTGTGTGAGTAGATTTGTAGGTTGTGCATGAAGTGATCTCTAGCGCCGTAGAGTGTCATCTGTGTCTTCTGAGGATTCGTGGCAATCAGCCATTTGTCCTCGTAGTCTGTCTTCTCGTCAAGTATTCTTTGTGCATGGAGCGCGATTTCTTCGGGGGCCCGGCCGCTGACGAGAATGGTCTCGTCGTCGGCGTAGGCCACTATGTATGTGTGAACGCAGTTTTCTGGTGGGCGTGGGGTGTCGTTCGTGAACATAATGTAGAGTGTGGGTGCCAGAACGCTTCCTTGGGGAACGCCTGAGCGTGGTGTGAAGGGTCTTGAAAGGGTGTTGTTGTATCTAATGTGGCAGCGCCGTCCAGTGAGGTAGTGTGAGAGGAGCCTTCTGGTGCAGAGAGGTAACTCCGTGTTGTTGGCGAGTTTCCAACGGAGTCCCTCGTGCCACACCTTGTCAAAGGCTTTCTCCACGTCCTTACTGACGGAGAGAGTCTTTTGGTGTATCTGTCGTTTCTTCTGTATTCTGTCGTGTACGATGGTCACGGCCGCCTGAGTGGACCTGCCTCTCCTGAACCCGTATTGATGGGGGGAGAACCAGTCCCTCTCTTCCAGGAACTCCCGTAGGCGGCAGTTGACCATACGTTCGAGTATTTTGCCTAGGTGCTCTAATAGAGCAATAGGCCTGTAATTGTTTGGGTGTTTTGGGTCTTTGTGTTGTTTATGAAGGAGTATATTGTGAGACTTTGAATATTTTAGGGAAGTGGCCTGAGGCTAGAGAGGCATTGAATAGATGTGTGAGTGTGGGGTATATGTCTGCGGGGAGGTTATGTATTAGTGTGGCTGGTAGGCCGGAGGGGCCGGGGGCGCGTTTTGGTGTCGATTTTATGTAGTGTTTTGTTTCCTCGACGGTGATTGGAGTGGTAAGTGTGGACGTATAGTCGAGCACCTCCATGCGTATCAGGGGGGCAGGCCTCAGCTCGTGAGCATGAGTTCGGCACCATTCCTGAATGTCCTGGAAGTGCTCCTGCGCATGTGGTTTTGGTGGGTTGTGGGTGTGTACTGTGTCCCAGTGGGACCTGAATGCGTCGAGGATGTCATTGGTGTCTGTGAGTGTGTGGTTGTTTATTTTCAGTGTTATTGGTTTGGATGGTTCTGTACCCAGCATCCTTTTCACGTGCCGCCAGAAGAAGGAAGGGTCCATGCAACGGGTGTCATCCGCGATGCGGACGACCTCACGCCACTGCCGGTTCCTATCTAGCTGCACGCATTGAAGGATGCAGGCACGTAGTTGGTTGATGTTCTGTTGTCGTGGGCCTCTGGTGTAGTGTTTGTTGTACTGTGTGATAAGTCTCTGTGTGTGTATTGAAAATCTGAAGTGTTTTAAGCAGGTGTAGTTTTTGCGTGGTGAGTGTAGATTCCGTGTGGTGGTGATGGTGTCCAAGAGTGAGCACCAGTGGTGGTCTATTTGTCCTGGATTGGTGTTCTCCAGGTCGAGGTTATGTGGTGTGTTTGTGGATATGTGGCTCCTGAATTCAGCCCAGTTTGTGTTTTTGTAGTCGCATATAGGTGATGTGGGGATGAGTATGGGGGATGTGGATATGAGAAGGCATATTGGTATGTGGTCTGATAGTACGTGGGGACCGGGTGCAATGTGAGTGTAGAATCGTGTGGCGTGGTCGTTACGGAGGACCACATCCGGGGATGTGGTGCCCCCGCGCGTGCCGAAGAACGTGGGGAAGGCAGGGCCGATGTGTTCGCAGCGGAAACGCCGCAAGGCACCGGCCAAGTAACTCCCCGCATCGTTCGTATTGTTGGAAAGGAGTGTCGGGTGAAAAGCGTTGAGGTCCCCCGCGAAGAAGATAGGTAGGTTGTAGTTTGAAAGGGCCCGGAGTGGGACTTCTAAGTTTAGCTGTATTCGTGGTGGTCTGTAATGTGTGGCCACTATTATGGGGCCAGAGCTTGTGTCTATTTTGCAGGCTAGAAAGGAGGTGTCGCGTGTGTTGACGAGGGAGTGGTGTATGTTGCGCTTTACTAGGATCGCAGATCCTAGGTGCCGCGCCTGTGGGGATAAGTATGTGTGATAGCCTGCAATGCGAAGTCTGTTGTTGGGAGGGTGCAAGCTGGTGGAGTTCAGTAGTATGATGTCGGGTCTTTGTGTGTTGAGTACCCAGTTGGTGACCGTATGGCGAATACCGTGCCAATTGCTTACGTTTAATTGTATTACACTAATACGACCTATTGTCGTGGTCTTAGTGCGCGGGAGGCTGACTTGCCAGGAATCGTCCCCTTCTCCTTGGTTATTGCCCAGGAGGCGTGAGGGGCGAGTACCTTGACTCGTGTTGATGCGTGTTTGTGAGGCACGGCCGTGTTATTGGGTGGGGGAGCCGTAGTGGGTGGGGGAGTGTGTTCTGTAGAGGTGGTGGCTTTGGGTGGGGTGGTGTTTTGGTGGGGGGAGTTCGTGTCGGGGGTGGGCGGCGTAGAGCTGGAGGATGATGGGCTGGAAATGGTTGGGGAGGTACATATTATGAGAGGAGGGGTTTCGGGGGAGAGAGGAGGTAGGGACGGCGGAGGGGTGGTGGAGGGGGTAGGGGAAGGAGTCGGAGGAGAAGGAGTAGTAGGAAGGGGGGCTGGAGGGGAAGGAGTCTTAGGTGAAGGGGCGGAAGGCGGAGGAGGAGGGGAGTGAGAAGGAGTAGAGTGAGAAGGGGTTTGTTGAGAAGGGGAGGATGCAGAAGGAGTGGAGGGGGAAGCAGTAGGGAGCGAGGAGGGAGTGGAGCCAGGAGAGAGGGGGGTTTGTTTGTCCCGTGCCTGTCTACGCGGGTGGGGCTTGGGGGTGGGGTTTTGGGGGTTGGCACGGGGTGTAGTGGACTGCGAGGGGGTTAGAGTGACAGTGGAGGCTGTGGGAGAGGAGGCTGAGATGGGTGCGAGGGGGGTGGTGGCAGTGGGAGGTAGGCGGGGTTTGGATCGAGGGGTGGCGGAAGCGCGAGGAGGATAGGTTGTGTGAATGGGGGCTGGAGCAGTGGCTAAGGAAGGTGCAGGGACAGGACAGACGGCGGGGAGAGCGTGGTGAGAGTGGGGGGCGGTGGTTCCCTGCGGGCAGGGGTGTGTACCCGTCGGGGTGGGGAGGAGTGCAGGTCTGGATGTGTGTGCGTCTATTAGAGCGAACACCTTCTCGGGGAAGGTGATTTGCTCAATGCCGTTGGAGGCGAATAGTGTATTTAGTATATTCGCGTATAGTCGGGGGTCACCCCTCGACATGTCTTTTGCCACCGCTGAGAGCAGGGTGGCCAGGTGTAGTTTTGTTTTTGTGTTGTCGCAGGGGTGGGGTGGGGTGGGGGTGGGGGGTGTAGAGTGGGGTAGGGGTGGGCGTGTAGGGTGGTGTGGGGGTGGTAGTGTGGTGTGTTGGTGTTGATAGTAGTGGGGGTCTCTGAGTATTATGAGCTGGGGTAGGGGGGGGGAGGGATGTGTGGGTGGGGTATGGATGCTGCAGGGGGGGGGGCGTCGGGGGTAGAGCAGGGGGAGCCGGCAGCGTAGGGCTGGCAGCAGCGGCGAATGACATGGTGAGGGGAGCGGGTGCGGGGGCGGGGTGTGTGGTTGTGCGTGTGTTTTGTTGTGGGTGCCGGATGGCCTCCACGACGTCGTAGCGTGCCTTGCCTAGGTAAGGGCACCTGGGGTTGACGGCGACGTGGTCGCCGCCACAGTTTGCACAGCGGGCTGTGGTGGAGGTGCAGGTCGTGTAGTGGTGCCCCATTACACTGCACTTTGAGCAGATTAGGTCTGCAGTGCAGGTGTTGGTGCTGTGACCGGTTTTATAGCACCGGTGGCATTGTGTGGGTCTGATGTTGTGTTGTTCCTCTATGTGTGTGGGGTTTGTGAGGGTGCCGCAGACCTTGATGCCTTGGTCTAGCTGCATTTTTTTCGTGTTGTCACTGGACAGTGTAATTACTGCCCAGTTTTTGGACCTGTTGAAGTACAGGTCCTTGATGACCTCCTCCCCGTACTCCTGACGGAGGTGCGAGCGAAGGTCCTTGTTAGTGAAGGCCAACCACAAAGGGTTGGTCCTTGTGACATGTATTTGGTATCGTACCATGATACCGTCAGCGAGTCTCGTCTGCAGGTTGTGTGTGTTTAGTGTAGTGGTGGCGTTTTGGTGGAAAGTTAGCGCGTCCTCCTGTGAGCGGAAGACGAGCTTGTGGCCTGTGCGTAGTTTGATTATGTTGGTTATTGGTGTGTCGTGGGTGGAAGCTAGCGTGAGCAATGTGTGGTGGTCGATTGTGTCGGGTGCTGGTTGTGTGGTGCTCGTTATTATGAGGTGAGAGGTGTTTGCTATTTTTGTGGTCTATACGCTTTTTTCTTTATATGGGAAGGCCCCCGCCCCGCCGATGAGGACCCCGTGAACATGACTCGAATGTGGTGAAGGGTGATGGATGATTTTATGGACCTGGTTGGGCTCCTCAGAGGGTGTAAAAACATGGCGGACTTAATGATGACTGAAGCCAGAATCAACTGACTCCAGTCGGGGTGCCGCCCCCTCTATTGGGTTTTGGTTATTTAACAGTTACGTCCGACATCTCACAGAGACGGAAGAGTCTCCCTCTGTGGTCCTGGACGGTGCCGCAGGGTAGGTTGTTATGCCTCCCCACGTTTGTAACTGAATCCCAAACCAGGTTGCTTCTTCCTCTGGGTTCCGCAGCGGGGTAAGCCTCAGACCTCCTTTCCCCAGAGTTTTCAATTATGCCTTTTCTAAGTAGAACGGCATAGTTGCAACGAAGCTATATGTGTAGAGTCACGATCACGGAGCCAGACATCACGGCGGAGCAGGGATGGGGGGGGGGGGGTTAGCACGTCATATCAGAATGACGTGCCAAGGAAATAAATTTATTTTTATTCGGGGGGGGGAAGCGGGGGCAGGGGGGGACTTAAGGTCCTATTTAGGTCCGGGGGTACTTGTAGATGGTGAAATCTCGTCATCGAGAAAAAATCCGTTGGTGAGCGGGAGTGTCCTGGAGGTGACTTGCCCTCAACGTTTCCTCCTTTGCCGGCTAAGACTTCTCTTAGGTTGTAGAGCTCACGTAGAAATCGATCGCTGTATCTGACGTGTCGACCTGGTGGGTTTAACAAGGTGCTAGTATTTATAGGGTACATTGACGCTTGGTTTATTAAAAGGCAAACCAACCGTTTTTATATTAAATGTTTTTTAACTCTTACAGTCTTTAAAAAATTAAAAACAAAGTTTAAATTTATTATCTTTAAATAATGTCAGGTCAATTTCTCTTACAGTTTGTAATTAATTTCTGCAATAATCCTTAAATTTATTAACTAATTTTTCAGTCAGTCTTAAAGCAAATTTAACTGTTGCCAAGTCATATTTAATTTAACTTGTAGTACTTTTTACTGATATTTTGTAATTGGTCACCTTTTAAAATAATTTCTTGTTGGCTTTTTCAAGTTTTCTTCATATATATTAACTTTGTAAACTTATTCTAGCCTGAAGATGAAAACTTGTAGTTTTCGAAACGTTGTGAAAAATTAAAAGATGCTACATCCATTTCTCGTGGCTCTGGGATTTATCCTCAATATTATATATATATATATATATATATATATATATATATATATATATATATATATATATATATATATATATATATATATATAAAAGGGCCAAGCCCGTGCCCGAGCCCTGGGGAAAAAGCCCTGCCTTCTCCTCTTTGACTACAACCCAACTTTTGTCTTATATAGGTCTCGTTTAATTTAAAAATTATATCCTATCTTCCTCCCACTGGAGAAAATCCTTCAATATATTTGAAAGATCTCAGAAAAAATACAAGGGTTTTAGTAAAGTTAGATCACTACCAATATAATGAGAAAGAGGAAATAATAGTGCATGCAATAGAAATACTTTGTCCTTTACATCTTGCAAACACGTTGCAAGATCATCCTGTTCAGCGCTACTCTCATTTCGGTTGACACAAAGTGACACAAGTTCTTACTTCCAAGCGCTGGCGATCATGTTATGCGCTTGTTCCTGGAGTATTTGTTCTATGTGGCTCTCGCTAGCCTAATGGATAAGGCGTATGTTTTCTAACGTCTGGGTTCCGGGTTCGATTCCTGGCGATAGCAGACACAAAACATGAGCAGCATGTGAGACTGTCCACCTATTCATGGAAGCGCTGTGCCTATCATCGTTGGAGTATGTAGCTCCTAAACAAAACACCATGCACATATCGAATCACAACACCGCTTTCTTTCTTTGATCCGTCCTCACAGTATAACACACCCTCTTTCTCCTCCTTCCTGGGACCTGACGTAGAACGGGCGCCCTATGCGCCCTGGCCCACGAAAATTACCTGATCGTGGTTGACACTAAAACATAATACCTGATACTTTCTGCCTCAACGAGAGTTTGTGTCCTACGACATGCCAGCGATTGTCATTGTGATTTTTATGTAAATTTCATTATCCGGGCAGCATATCTCGGCCACGATTGAAAATAGACGGTTGGTGTAAGTTACTACCTATAGTGAGTTACTTCCGCAAAATTGAAATTATAGACTTTGAACTTGATATTAGAGTGACGAAATCTGTTCTAGTGATCGCATACTAGAATTCATTATTAATTTTGTGATGAGTCCTCTCGACGAACTGGATGAAGATAATGAATTGAACGACCTGCATACATTTATCGGCAAATTGATCTGCAAACTAATTGGACGGATGGATAGTTTGATCTGCAAGTAAGATATCGACGCCAGACACCTTTTTACGACAACTACACAGGAGATAGTACTTCTGAAGATCAGCGATTTCATCCAAGTCATCAAAGAACACGATCAACGGATGTATTTAGTGTATCAATCAGAGGAAACAATTGGACTAGTTGATGAACAATTTGGGACTCTTCAGCAAATTTACAAGAACGAGTATGGCTTCAAAAAATCCATTGACATCAACTAGGCTGCATCTTTCAAGGAGAGTTGGAGTTTGGAGAATCTTCCACCAATAGACAAACCGAAAAAGTTTTGCGGTGGACTAAAGAGGGCAATGCTTACGACAGTTCCAGCAAATGTGAATTTTGGCTCATCGATGTCGTATAAGACGACTACCGCAGCATTCAGATCTCGCCTGGAGCGCATGCTCGCCGCCGAGGTCGGCTACATTGATTAATACAAGGGTCTCCAAACTACGGCCCGCAAGGTCAGTTCATCCGGCCCGCCACTGCACTGTGCCACAAATGAGCTAAAATATAATTATGTGCATATAACTTGTGCATTGCAACTTTGCATAAAAGTATTATTTTTCTAAAACTTTTTGGGTAGAATATTCAATGTGTAAAATTCTAAACACTTATTGCTTCCCTCTCAACATTTATCCCTCCTCCTATTCCCCCACATCCTACCTCCACTCTTTCCACTCCTTTATCACTTCGCCTATTCCCCCACCTCCCACCTCCACCCCTCTGGCTGGTAGAAAAATTGAGAATACTGCTTTCATTACGAGAGCTATTCTTACTATAGATCAGGAGAAATAATTAACATCTTTGTTACGGCACAGTACCCTCGTCGTAGCTGTGCCCATATGTTACTGTTTATTACGGCGCAGCTCCTTGTAGTTGCGTCATTAGGTTACTATGTACCTGGGTTTGTCCAGCTGCAGACTCGTAGCTCGTTGATTAGGACACTTTTGTCCTGCCTGTGTAGGACGTACCTGATTACAGCTTCTTTCACTGTCACCTACTTGACGATACCTTTCCTTCGACGCTCGCTATTTCAGGTGCCGTTGCAATGCTTGAGGGATGATATAGAGAGGCGGGCTTCTACTTGAATTTACTTGCTTAAATGAGATTCAATCTTATAATACTGGCATAAGCTGGGGAGGTTTAATGGGACGAGGAACAGAGTTTTGATAATACGAACTCGGGAAAGGTGAGGTGTGAGAAGACGGGGTCTTCTCAGCAGGGAGTCTTAGTTACCCTCGAAACTTAGGGTAACTCACACTAAAGTCAGAGTGTTACTCGACTAAAATCTGACCTGGATTTAATCAGGAATTTATCTTAAGGGTTTCGAGTGAACGGGTGGCCAGTCGAGAGACTCCTGCACAACTACCTGCCCTCCTTTGGTTGGGATTGTCTTTTATACCCGATATTACATGATTTCCGGCGGAACGAAAGGAATCTTGAGAATCTGGCGGTGAAGCCGCCCGTGAGAACAAGTCATGGCTTGCATGGATTATCGAGAGGGAGAATGCTGAATCAACTACTTGGCAGAAATTGATGGCGCCTTTGCGTCGGTCCTTCAAAACTCTGATCCTGAGAAATTATGTTCATATATATACAACGTTACGGCCAGGGCAGTTTATGGGTTAGTTACAAATACGAAACTCCCTTATATCAATTCAACATAATCTATTCCTAGCCTAGGCAAATCCAATATAACAAAAATACACCGTCCTATATATAAAGGTGAAATATCCTATACATAAAAATGAAAGCTCTTATACACACATGTGCATTCGTTCAGTTATGGAGCGAGGCCATGAGCAGCATAACATTTTTATTTACCATTTTGATCGTTTCTACAGTGTTATTAAACTGAGATTGTGATTAATTTTTATGAAAAGAATATGAATTCAGTGTTGAAATTTAATTAACTTTAAGTCCCACAAGGTGAGCTTGATTTTTCATATTGTGACACTTAAAGGTATATTGGACTCTGATTCTTTTTCTCTTAGTTGTGTATGTACTCTTAGATGAATACTTTTCAGGTTTTTTTTTCTTTTATTATTAATTATGATTTAATTTTTTATTTTATTTTTCAGAGTTGTTTTTATATTAGATGCCTAGTTTCTTAAAAGGGCAACTGGTCTTGGGTTTTATGGGAGGTTTATTTTAAAATATAAACTTGTTTACACATGCTTACTTGACGTTACAAATTTCTTTTAAAAGGCAATAATTCTCAAACTTTTTTATATCCAGTAGAATTTAATGCTCACACTGACGGTTTTAAATATTTTGATCAATATGAAATTTAATTTTGACTTGTCAAATTTATTGAGTGGCGTAAAAAAGGGTTCAAAATTTGAACTTTAATAACTCAGTTAATTTGAATGATTATATCTCTCTATATTTGGTACGCATTATCATTCATTCTTAATAAGTTCACAAAATTTCATTAATTTTTACCAAATATTTTGGCGACAAGTAATAGTTAAAAAACATGGGTCGAAAATTTGATTGCCTCTTCAATCCTTCTAGGTAGGAACAGACATAAGTACGCCATGTAAAATATTTTTATTTACAGCCTGTAAATTAAAATATTTTATATGAACATTCTAAACAACTGTTTATCATTTTCAGATCCTGTTTTCCTTACCCATCGTTATGGCTACTAGAAAAATAAAAGTGGAGGCTGAGTGTCGCCTTTTCAATGAGGAATGGGGAGAAAAGTATTTCTTTGTGGAAACAAAATACCAGAAGGCTAGTTGCATAATATGCAACGAAAGTGTTGCCGTTTTGAAGGAGTACAATCTTCGGCGTCACTATGAAACAAAACATCTGTCAACATATTCGAAGTTTTCTGAAAAGGTGCGTTCTGAGAAAGTTTGTCTTCACAAGAGTGTTTGCTGAAAATTAATCTGTCACTCGAACAAGTTACAAAATAGTGCATAAGATAACAGAGCGAGAAACACCTTTCACTGACGGCAACTTCTTCAAAGAGTGTATGATGGAAGCAGCAGAAGACTTGTGTCCTACGAAAGCCAATATGTTTGCAAGTATCAGCCTTTCAGAAATTCTGTTATGCGGAGAACAGAAGAACTTGTAAAGAACTTAGTGCGACAGATACGCGAGAAAGCTAGGAACTTCTTGTGGTATTTTCTGGCGCTGGATGAGTCTACTGATCTCTCGAGTACGTCACAACTTCTTGTGTTCATTCGTGGTGTTAATTTGGACTTTCGGATCACTGAAGAGTTGGCATCTGTTTGCAGCATACACAGAACAACAACTGGAGAAGACATTTTCATGGAAGTAAAGAAAACTTTGCAAGACTGTAACCGTCAGTGGAATCAGCTTCGATGTGTTACAGTTGATAGGGGAAAAACATGGCTGGTGTGAGGAAGATTCTGGTGGGGCAGACTAGGACTAAGTTGGAAGATTTACAACTCCCAGTCGCTCTGTTTATACACTGCATTATACATCAGCAAGCACTATGTGGAAAAAACTTAGATATTTCTTGCGCACTGAAACCAGTCGTTTCTGCAGTAAACTTCATTTGGGGTCATGCACTTCATTACCAGCAGTTCCAAGCCTTTCTTCAAGAAATTGATTCTAAATTATGTGACTTGTCTTATCACACAACAGTGAGGTGGTTCAGCTGCGGTAAAGTCCTGTTTCGTTTTTCTAAGCTCCAAAGGGAAATATATATATTTTTCTCACCAAAAAAAGATAGAGCTGTTCCACTTCTGTCAGCTCCAAGCTGGCTGTCAAAGTTATCATTTTTGGTTGACATCACATCCCACATGAATGAATTAAACTTAAAACTTCAGGGAAAGGATAACCTTATCTGTGATCACTACAGAATCATCAAAGGATTTCGGAAAAAGCTATCATTGTTTGAAAGACAACTGGAAGGAGGAAACTTCTCTCATTTTCAGTGCTTCAAAGAGTTTCGCGCTGGAACCGCAGAAGATGTCAACCTCGAGTTTCCGAACAAGATTATTCATCATTTAAATAAGCATTTTTTGGCGAGCTTTTGACCTCGACATAATTGAAAGTGACATTCTTCTTTTCCAGAATCCGTTTGATTGCAACCTTGATGACGTGCCAGTCGAACTACAGTTGGAGCTCATCGATTTGCAAGGAAATGACTTGTTGAAAGAGAAACACAGAGAATGAACACTTGTTGAATTTTATCGCTGCTTACCTGATGATGAGTTTTCAAAGTTGAATAAATTTGTATCTAGTATGGCATCAAAGTTGGAACAACTTATGTTTGTGAGCAGACTTTTTCAAAAATGAAGTATGTGAAGTCAGCACATCGAACGAGGCCGACTGATCAACATTTGAAAGCAATTCTCTTGATTGGATGCAGCAATTACAAAGCAAATATTGATGATAACTTAAAAGCTAAACGCCAGTTTCACAAATCTCGCTAACCTTTTTTGCTACTTAGTTTGTGAGACTCGGATATGTGAGCACTTGGTGTGATAATATTATCTGATTGGTAACGACGCCTTCTTCGATAACTTTTTGGTAAATAAATATGTTTGTTGTCTTTATTTTTTGTGTATTTTGCGTATTGGTAAATAAATATGTTGGTTGTCTTTATTTTTAGTGTATTCACTATATTTCATTGAATAAAATGGTTATGCGGCCCGCGCTCGTCATTCTCTACGTTATCTGACCCACTCTTAAAAAGTGTGGCGACCCCTGGATTAATATTACAATTTAAACAGATATTTATTTATTAAAACAATAAAAACTTGTCTAACTGCATCAAAACTATCATTGTCTCCTTTGTTGAGAGAGTTGTAAAGAGTGTAACAGAAATTTTGCAATACACGGTAAAACTGTAGATAGAGGGATTTAGGAAGAATGACAAAAAAATAGAGCGGGAGACGAGTTGCGAAGTTTCCCTGCATCGCCTTGGCCACTTAAAAAAATGGACGGCGTAAGCACTCAACCATTAAATATCTAATATATATATATATATATATATATATATATATATATATATATATATATATATATATATATATATATATATATATATTTATATATATTCAAGCCACACTGTTAAACCATTTGTTTCCAATTCTCGCCACACCACAAAACTAACTAAAAAATTGTTTCTGTTCGCCAGGTCCACAATAATTATAAATGAAATGCATTTTAAAATACAAAATTTCCTTAATCATGATAAGCTATATGTTACGGTTGCGTTCACTGTCCACTAGTTAACAAGTTATCGAATTATTAAAGTCCTCAAAAAGTAATTTACTCATGATCAAATAAAACAGAATTGCAAAACCGGCGTCTTGGATTTGTATGTGTGAAGTACCGAACAATATCCTCTGTGCTGACGGAGAGCACATCTGACGAATGAATCACCGTCCTCGTTACACTTGCCAGTCTCTCCCCCGATATGTTTGATCGCAGATGAGTTTTAAGGCGTCTTAGAACAGATAAAATTATCATTCTGTCTCAGTCGACCCCACTGGAGAGATATATCTAACCAGATATTTGGGAAGTAATGTTCGTCCGCATATGACATGTATGAAGCAAATTTTCGGAACCTGACCTTCCTTATGTGCTAACCAGAAGTTCTTCGAGCGATGGAAGATGTCTATGAGAAATAGAGCCGGGTAATCTCAGTCTATTAGAGGGAACTAGAATTTGGATGGGGTTTTATTTCTCAAGATGCCAAGTGTAACAGTCTACACAGGTGTCGCAAAATTATACGACATTTTAATTCCCGAAGGATTTCGTTAAGACGAACCAACCGTAGACAATAACAATTTCAATGATTTTTTCCACAACCTGAATTCGTTACACCCATCGATAAAATTCAAAGTAGAATGGGAACAGAACAACTCTTTACCGTTTCTAGACGTAAAAATACACCGTTTAAATAATCATATTCAGTGCTTAGACTATCGAAAGCCTACAAATTCAAATGCATACATACATTTCTTCTCATCACACGACAACTCGTTAAAATATCTGTTCTTTCTTTCCCTTTTCTTCGAGTCTATAGAAGATACGACACAATCTTCCTCCAGGATGAAATTAACCACCTTTATCTGCAATTTCATCGAACTAAAATACCCAATTCACTTCCTAAACAGATGCCATTCGAAAGCACAAAAAAATTCTATGCAATCTCCACACCGCGAAGGGACGATTTAAAAAATATATATTAGTTTCCCATATGTTCCAGCCTAAGGTCCCCTTAGAATCGTATGCGAACGGAAATAACATAAATATTTTAATACCATACGAAAATCTTTGACTAGACTGCTTCCAATCAATCGCGACGCTGGTGTTTACAGTATACCATGCCAGAATTGCAATTTGGCACACATCGGAGAGTCGGGCCACTTTAATAAGAGGATAAAATAACATCAAGCCGATATCAGAAGGTGTACAAACTCTTCAAGTCTCTTTACGCACATTCAAAAGTACGACTATAGAATAGATTTCAATCAAGCAAAAATAATTTATAAATCAACCAATTATATTGGGAGGAGAATTGCGGAATCTATCATCATTAACAAAGTTGATAATTTCAATTAATCTGAAGGGCAATACAAATTCAACAACTATATATCGAATAAAGTCGCCAATCTTATTTATAAACCCGCGAAAGCAATTGCTCTCGGAGGTTGGTAACTTTCCAGATTGTTTCCTGCGTTTTCATTTTGTTTAGTTTGTTGTTCGCCTTATATATACTGGTTTTTTTTTCCAAATTGTTTCCTGCGTTTTCATTTTGTCTAGAATTTGGTTCACCTTATATATACTGTGTTCGTTGCTTGGCTTCTTCATTACTTATTTGAAAATGGCATTTGTAACTTCACCTAAACTAGCCCGTTGGTTATAAATAAATCTTTATTAAAATATTGTGGGTTTACCATTGTCTTTCACTGATATATATCACGCTAATGTGATAACTTCCAATATATATATATATATATAAATATATATATATATATATATATATATATATATATATATATATAGATATAGATATACAAGGGGGGCGTTATCGCGATAACGATATCGAGTTTTTTTCCGCGTTATCGATTCATCGGTATCGTGGATACTTTTGGTTCCAAACTAGCGATAATCGATAATTTCAGTTTTGGGTTCCAGTTTAGCACAGGGGCGAGCCGCTTGTGCCTTGGAGGCAGAAATAGGTAGGTCCGAGCTGGGAACCGAACGTATACTGAACGGAGTGCAAGGTGGCTGGTCTAGACGTCTTCTCAAAACGTTCGCTCAGCTTCAGTCTTTTACCAGCTGTCGGATGAGAGGTCACGATGTGTTGCTCCTGCGCATTACCGGTTTTACGCCTTCTTTGATTTTTCCCCCTATGTTTCCGTGCTCCTTCCGTTCTAATTTTTTGTGCACGTGTATATGAATGCATGTACTATTCGGTGTTATTCTTTAATATCCATTTATTAACGTTTTGAACACTTACTAAGTTACGCCCCTATTCTAAACTAATCATATTTTTATTGTAATTTAGTAGTGCAGTGCTTTGTTATTTTATAGTATTGAATTAGTGATGGCGTCGCAAGAGACTGTGCTCGCATCAAGCCAAATAGACTCAGTGGAGTTTATTGACTCTGAGCTCACTGAGGCTGAGCCTCAGTTACCATGGTCATTTCTTGGATTTATGGATTTATCGGTTATCACCTTATTGGGCGATAAATTTATCGCCAGTTATCGATTATCGTTATCGATTTATCGGTTATCGTGATACATTTTTTTCGTTATCGCACCCACCACTGCATATATATATATATATATATATATATATATATATATATATATATATATATATATATATATATATACCGGGTGTCCCAGAAAAAAGTTAATCGTACTTTGAATTAGTATAGCTCAAAACCTAATCGAGATTTTGGGGTCCTGCAAAGGTGTTTTATTTATCAACTATTTATCTGTCGATTCTAGAAATTTCATTAAATTCCCTTTTATGATATTGATACACTAATGGGTTTAGTGGAGGCTATCAAAAATATGTTTGCGCAAGGAAGTAAAATAATGAAACGAAGCCTAGGAAGGCTAGGCCACCGTGTACTTTAAAAAAGAAGCGTAGGGAGCCTAGGTAGCCTAGGTCACTGTGTGAGTCTTCAAGCAAAGCCTAGGCCATTTTACAGTGGGTATAGACCACGCTGTGGTATGGTCTCGTCATTATTGCTTACTAAGCAAATCAAAGCGTTCCTGTGACAAAAGTTTACTTCCATATAACCTTTTTAATCATGCAGTTAACAAAAGATCAACGCGTATTTGTAGTCACAAACTTTATTAAGACTGACAGTATTAAACAAGTACAATATTAATTTTAACAACGTTTTCCATGTAGGCTGTCACCAAGCAAGCCCACAATTTGGAGAAATGTTCGCAAATACCAACATGAAGGAAAATGCTTAAATCTAAATAGAAGTCGTTCGGGTCGTATTAGAACCATAAGAACGACAGAAAATATCGAATATGGTCAGATGACACTTCTTCAAAATCCAAATGTGTCAGTCAGAAAGAATGGACTACAATTGTCAAAGTCATCATTTAACTGCATTATTAAACATGACTTAAAATGGCATCCCTATAAGATGCATGCAAGACACCAGCTTCTTGAAACTGATTTTCCTCGTCGTAGACAATTTGTTGAATGGCTTCTCCATAAACCTGCTCATTTCTTGGAAAACATTGTGATTGGTGACAAGGCAGCCTTTTTCATGAATGGAAAGGTAAATAGCCATAACATTCGGCAATATGCGCCGCTGAACCACCTCCCAGCATTCAACTTTGACACACGTGTTTGTCAGCCGAAAGTGTCTCTGCGGATCGGAATATGCGGGAATGGCTATCTTGTCGGCCCATTGTTTTACGAGAATAACTTGAATGGTGCTGTCTACTTGAACATGTTCAACGAAAGGATCTTCCCGGAACTCCGCCAGATTTACAGCAATCAATTAAATAGACTTGGGTGGATTCAGGACGGCGCACCAGCTCATGACAGCTTGCTCTAAGAACAAAACTAAGAGGAACGTTTGACAACCGCATTGTCGCGCTAAATCATGTGATTGAATGGCCTTCCAAGATCCCCTGACTTAACACTGTGCGATTATTTGTTATGGGTTAGAACATAAGAACATAAGAAAAGAAGGAGACTGCAAAAGACCCTTCATGGCCTACACTTGGCAGCTCCTGTTCCAGTCAACACACAAAAGATTTCTTACCAGAGAAAAGTCATCAACATTGTCACCCTTAAGGAGTTCGTCAGATCTAATCTACAATATACATAAAATGCATCCAGAGGATTATGTCCATTCATGCAACCGCAAAATATAATCTCCCCACTCCTTAGAAAAGTATATACATATGTACAAAAAAAAGAAGAAAAAAAGTCAGTCCCATCTAGCAGCTTCATCCATATATTTATCTAATCTATTCTTAAAACTACCCAGAGAGGAGGCTTCTATCACATGTCTAGTGAGCCTATTCCATTCATCTACCACACGATTTGTAAACCAATTCCTCCCAATCTCCTTCCTAAACCTATACTTATCAAGCTTAAACCCATTGCTACGTGTCCTTTCATGTTCACTAAGTATAAGAACCTTACCCAGATCCCCTTTATTATATCCTTTTACCCATTTGAAGACTTCAATCAATTCCCCTCTGACTCTTCTCCTTTCCAATGTATGTAGATTTAGTTTTCTGAGCCTTTCACCATAAGGTAAGTTCCTTAGCCCACCAATCATCTTTGTCATCCTTCTCTGCACAGACTCAAGCAAATCAATATCCTTCCTATAATATGGTGACCAAAATTGTACTGCATAGTCTATATGAGGCCTAACTAGCGCCAGATACAGTTTTAGAATGACTTCTGCACTCTTATTGCTTACACTCCTCCTAATGAATCCCAATATCCTATTAGCTTTATTCTTAGCATTTAGGCATTGCTTTCTAGGACGAAGGTCTGAACTTACCAAAATACCCAAGTCCCTCTCACAATCGGTCCTCCCTAAAATTCTTCCATACTATTTTATAACCATTCAATGGATTATTTCTACCTATACTAAGTACACAACATTTGTCTATGTTAAACTTCATTTGCCATTTCTCGGCCCAATTGGACAGAATGGTCAATTCCTCCTGCATTACAACAGCATCAGAATCAGCCCTAATGGCCCTACCTAGCTTAGTATCATCAGCAAATTTACTCAGGTTACTACTTATACCTATGTCAGGATCATTAATATAAATTAAGAATAGCAAGGGACCCAAAACAGATCCTTGCGGAACTCCACTGCTAACACCCCCCCACTCAGATTTAACTCCATCTATACTAACTCTTTGCTGTCTGTCACCAAGCCATGACTGAATCCACCTAAATATACTGCCATCGATCCCGTGTGCTTTAACTTTGCTCAGAAGCCGTAAGTGTGGCACTCGATCAAAAGCCTTACTAAAGTCCAAGTATAAAATATCATAGTTTTCATCATTATCTGCTGCTTCATACACCTTACTATAAAAAGACAGCAAATTAGTGAGACAGGATTTACCCTTACTAAAGCCATGCTGTGATTCTTTTATCAACTTATGCTTATCCAAGTGATCTCTAATATTCCTTGCTATAATAGATTCCATCATTTTCCCTACCACTGATGTCAAACTTACTGGTCTGTAATTAGACATATTTGTTTTATCCCCTTTCTTAAATATAGGTATCACATTGGCTTTCTTCCATGCCACTGGCACAATGCCACTCTCCAATGATTTTCTAAAGATGCATGCTAGGGGCTCACTTGCCACATCCTTACATTCTTTCAAAATTCTAGTAAAGACCTCATCAGGACCGGGTGCTTTACTACTTTTGATTTTATCAATTTCCTTTGTCACTATCTCCTTTGTGATCAAGATATCCTTTAATTTCTCTTCATCATTACCCCGAAAGATCATTGACACCTCGGGTATATTTAGAGTATCCTCCTGTGTAAATACTGAGAGAAAAAAGTCATTTAGCATTCCAGCCATTGAGTCCCTATCACTCACTAATTCTCCATTGGAATCTATAAGTGGGCCTATTTTATCTCTAACCTTAGTTTTGTATAATTGATAAAAACTTTTAGGATCTTCCTTTGCCCTATTTGCCACTTTAATTTCATAATTTCTCCTTGCTACTCTAACTAACTTTTTAACATCTCCTGCTAGTTCATTATATCTCTGCCTTAAGTGATCCTCTCCATTTTTTATTTTCCTATAAATGCCCTTTTTAATGCCAATATAATGCTTAATTTTATCTGTCATCCATTTTGGGTCATTATTTTTAGTCCTAATCTCCTTATATGGAATGTTAATCATCTGACCTGTAATTAATTGCTCAATTATTCTTTCATACTCCTCTTCAATTGTAATCTCTTCCTCCTGTTGATTATTGCCTCCACTAACTGGTATCATTGAATCTATTCCTGAATTGATTTCATTGCCTGGTTTCTGTACAACTGCCTCCAGGTAAGTCCTTAGCCCATTATAATTTGCTCTTCTAAAGTCAGGAATTTTAACATTGTTCATGCTACTATCAATACCATTCCATTTCATCTTGAATCTAATTTCACAATGGTCACTATTATATCTAAAGAATAAAGTGTATTGTACTCCACCACAAAGCATCAACCAGTTAAGAGATAGTATCACACGTGAAGTCAATAGACTTAAGGAAAATCACAAGTTAATCAAAAAAGTTGTTCAATCGATGCGATCAAAGGCGCAACTGTGCTTGGAAAGAAATGGAGGACATGTGGTAGGAAACGGTGCTTGGAAAATTAAAAAATGAATTTGTATTACCTATATGAAGAGGTGTTTTTGTTAAAAAATAGATTTAAATACATTTGTTGATTTTAAACTTCGAAGTTTGATTATTTTACTTCCTTGCTCAAACATAATTTTGATCACCTCCACTAAACTCATTAGTTAATCAATATCGTATAAGGGAATTTAATGAAATTTTTAGAATCGACAAATAAATAGTTGTTAAATTTGTTATATTTTGCAAGACTCAAAAACCTTTAATAGGTTTTGAGTTATACTATTTCAAAGTACGGTTAACTTTTTTATGGGACACCTTGTATAACTTCAATTTCGATGAGTCTAACTTTATTTTATTCTTCTTAATTTTACGTACGTAATTCTTATTTGCAGGTGGGAAATGAAAAATTAATTGAGGTAAATCCATTTTATTGAGATAAATATTTATTTATTGGGTCGTGAGCTTTCGCCTTTCTTAAGGCATCTTCTGACGCAAATCCAAGTTGATTTGGCGTACATCTTTGTAGCCTGGAAGCCCCTTCCCTCCCGTTACTAGTGATCCTAGGTCTGCGTTGAGTAGCTGCCTCTATGGATGGATGAATGATATTCTCAGTTTTTATGGCATTTTTTTTATATAGGCGGCGATGTGGGAGTAGTGTTTAGATATTTAATGGAACACAAGTTTTTACGATGTGTTTTGACTTAAGTTTCATCTCTTTGATGAGCAGGGCTTCGAGAATTCTTAGGCAAAAGGCATCGGAGTTTCTACGGAGGATGTTGGTCTTGTCAACAAGGATTTTTCTTGTTATTTGTTTTCCGTCTTCTGTGTCATACTGTAGTTTAATGGAACTTTCTTGCAGATGTGTGGCCAGTCTTCTGCTGAGGATTATTGTAGTCATGGCAATGGAGAAATTTGGAGGCTAAAGCTTGCAGTCCTTATGAGGGATATAAAAATGTGTAAACCACATCAATTGAGTTCACCTTAGATTGTTCAGCTGTGATGTTTTTTGTCAATAAGTTGCTAGTTTATAGGTTATCGTAGATTTATGTGGAAGTCTTTTGCCTATGCTTTGATTTGTCTTGTTCCTCTTCGATTTCCCTGAGTACATTTTCATTGGTTCTGTATGCGTTTGTCATCCGTTTTTTTTGTATATATGAATTGTGGCTTCTCAACTTGCTTTTCCTTTAACTTGAAGTGAGAGTTGAATTTTTTGTAATGGTATTAAAGTCTGTTTGAATAGCTGTAGTTAATTAAAATATTTTTTCTTGCTATTTCATAGTAGAAGGAATCTCGTGTTTAGCAATTATTCGTGTCGCAGCGTATGTAAGAGCTCATAACCAATCTCTTGAAATTTTGGGTGCATTTACTTTTAGCGTTCCTGACTAAAAGATGCATGAAGAGCCATCGTTTTTCTTCTGTTGATGAAGTTAAAGGTCTGTTTTAACTTGGTCTCTTTCTCAAACCTTAGTAATGATATAGTTTAAATGGTTGGTATTAACGCTTGCGAAAGTGTTTTAATCTTAATGGAGCCTATGTTACAAAATAAAATTTATAATTCTTTTTGTTTAATTTTATTCCATTTTTTACGAACCTTTTGAAGACCCTTCATACATATATATATATATATATATATATATATATATATATATATATAAAAAATCTCTCTCTCTCTCTCTCTATATATATATATATATATATATATATATATATATATATATATATATATATATATATATATATATATATATATAATGTGCGTTTGTGTCTTCGACAACAAATGACACATGGGGAGAAAGGGTAAGAGAAGCCAAATGTGGTAACGAGGTTCATTTTATTGACGTTTTTCTTGAGTGACAAGAAACTAGGAAAAGAAATTGTGTGGACAAGATATCTGCCAACAGTGGTCCGGCGAGGCAGGAAGATGTTTGCAACTTGCCGCACAATACTTTTGTTTGTTATTTTTTTATCGTCTTTTGCCTATCCCTTTCAATCAATAGTTGTGCCTATACCATAAAGTGAAACATTAAGTTTTGGATACGTTTTCAAGCAGCGTTCTTAGTCTCCATTTCTTCAAAATAAACCCCGATTCTAGAAGGGGGCTGTGTATTATGCCGAGAAGTGCAAACGGGAGGTTTAAAAACTTCGCTTTGATGAGTCTTTCAAGAATTAGGATTGCGAAGTCGATACGCCACTCTCCAATGGTGTTTCAGTTAGTCAGGAAGGTCTTTGTAACTCATCCTTCTGTACTTTCATTCTTCATTTTTCATCACTTCCTTTTCCTACACACGTAACTCAACAGAAACTTTATTTGCATGATAGTTTCGTAACAAAACATATAAGTTAATGGATGACAAAAGCCACAAGGGTACCAGAATTGATCCGAGTCAACACATACCCTACAAACTGCATCCACAAGATTGTGTCAGAACTACTCAAAACGGCATCACCACCGTGGCTTGTCGAAAACTAATTCATGCAATTACTACTTAGAAAGGAATCACCGTCATGGCTTGTCAGAAAGTAAATCATGGATATACTGCTTAAAAAGCCATCCCCATCATGTCTTGTAAAAAAAACAACCTAAATCATGCAATGCAGATATAGTGGACCAGATGATAAATAAGATTCCAGCTCAAATTTCTGGTTTTAATCATCTTAAAATATGACACAGGGTTCAGCGCATGCTGTAACAAATAAACGCAATAAGTCTAAGACAATTACATTAAATTATTAATAATCTATATAAATGTCATAAACGATATAAAAAAGGTTAAGTAATAATAAGAAGTTATATTTACCTTAAACTAAGACTCACCAGGTTGATTAATTTCCACCATTCCTTCAGAGAACTGAGGTAAAAACTTTAGAAAGCATTCAGCAGAAGACTGACCACTACCAGCAGCTTCCAATCGTTATTAGTTTTATCCAAACCAACCAGCTGTTCTTGCTGGTTGTTTTCATTGACAATTTGTAACAATACCCAGCACAACAGACACCAATAATGTAATATAGACACAAATCGATATTGCAATATGCAAAATTACGCAATACAACTTAAAAACCATTACAAACTACCCTCCCTATATACTCATTCAACATGTGGTTGAAAACGTTCAAATTTAGACCGTTTATTGTCTGTTCTGGTGGTAAACCATTCCAGTAACCTAACACTCTGTTAGTAAAAAAATACTTTCTCGCATCCACCCTACAGCTGTTTTTTTCAAGTGGTAGCCTCTAGTCTCATTACTACCTTTCAACTCAAAGAACTTGCTAAAATCCCACTTATTTAACTCAAAAAAATATTTTGAAAAGCCCAATCATATCCCCTCTCACACACCGTTTTTCAAATGATAACATCTTTAACAATTTCAACCTAACTATATATTCAAGTTACTTCAGGCGAAGGTATCATATTTGTTGCCAACCGGAAACACTGACTCTAGCAAGTTGATATCATGTCTAAAGTATGGGGACCATGCTTGTATACAACACTCTAAATGTGGCCTGACATATGATTTATATAGTTTAAGAATGACCCCTTTATTTTTAGAACTAACATTCCTCTTATTAAAACTCAACATTCTATTTTTTTTTCTACTCCTAAGTCCTTCTCATACTCTATACCATTCAACCAATGTCCATCCATTTCGTAAATAAATTCTATATTATTGCTTCTCATGTAAATATCTCTACATTTTTAAAGTTAAATTCATCTGCCACTTTCACACCCAACCTAATAATCTATTTAAGTCACTCTGCACTTTAAAGTTAGACTCAACTACAATTATTATAGTTAACAATTTTTTTCTCACTAGCGAAAATTGACACTTTACAATTTATACCCCCCCACAAATTATTTATATAAACTAGTTATAATAATGGTCCGATAATAATTTCGAGTTTCGCAAGAATATCTAATACTTTTCATTGGGCCTCACCATGAGAGTTACATACTGTGTTAAAGACTAAGTGTACTTCATTTTCAGCTAATAAATAATAATACTCTTGTTCGTTCGTCATTCACCGGGTTCTACTCCATGAAAAACTTAGAGAAATTGGAGTAATGCAGCTAACAATCCCAGTCATCCTCAATGGAATTGGTCACCCTATCCCTATCCGCCAAGCCATTTCAAACAGATTCCAGTACTTTCTGACCAAAATAGGACAGTTGCACAGAATATAATCCACCCCCTCCAGCCTGTGCCAACAAGGCCCATTTCTTTGCAGACTGCTGAGTTGGCCAGCAATTAAGAACTCTACTCCTTTCCTAAGCCCTAGCGCACAGAAACTTCCAGGCTTTGACCATCTCCAGGGCCCATAGTGCTCACCCTGGCACTCTCTGGCCCTCAATTTACCAAATTACCAAAAATTGTTCGTTCGTCTCTCTTACTCTCTCTCTCTCTCTCTTTCTTGTCATTGATTAGTAGATTTTAGCTTTATGTGCGAAGCCCTATGCTGAAGTTTATTATTTTAATACCTGTTGCCTTTTCAAGAGCATACGGTTTTAAAATCGAACCTGAATGTAAAATGTGCAAATTTTGTCCAGCTCAATTCTGCAGTGTTCTCTCCCTTGGAAGTTCACCAGCTGATTGTTCAGTTGGTAGGGATGGGATGGGATGGGAATAGAGACTGGCAGGTTATGTGTATGCTGCCTACGATAGGACTGAATGGCGCAAAGAGGTAATGAGAGTGGATACAAAATATGAATTAGAAACAATCGATATATGAGGACAGAGCAAAAGGAAAGCTGAAACAAAAAATATTAGATTCAGGAGAAAGGCTCTGGAAAAGAGGAATAAATGGAAAGAGAAGTCTGAATGTATACAGAGGCAAAAAGGAGCCTTGCATTGAGAATATGTATAATGGGAGTTTTGCAAGCCAGCTACTATTCAAGGCACGGACTGATGGTAAATATGTAGATTAGCGACTCGAACGATGGGACGTACTATTTTGTCTGTGTTCCAAAATGATTCACGTTTTTGGAGTACATTTAAGGGGACGGCTCGTGTGGAGGTAAATACAATGAAGCGGATCATACTACAATGATCCTGAGTTTCATTAAATTGGGATGGGGGTCTGGGGGGCACAGCATCCCAGTATATAATCCTAGGTAAATATGTAGATTATCGGCGCGAACGATGGGACGTACTATTTCGTCTGTGTTCCAAAATGTTTCACGTTTTTGGAGTACATTTAAGTTGACGGCTCGTGTGAGGGTAAACACAATGGGGGGACTACACTACGATGATCCTGAGTTTCATTAAATTGGGGGGGGTCTGGGGGGCACAGCTCCCAGTATATAATCCTAATTGTTTATAGAATAATAATTTGAAAAGGACTCAAACGCGTATGAATATTCCAACACGAGTGAACGATAATATTTACACACAAATTTTTTTTCGGCCGGGCCGCTAATCTACATATTTACCTAATCCTAATTGTTTATAGACTAATGTCCTAACATATAATCATCTAATCTGCGTTTGAAAACATTTAAGTTTGGACTGTCTACTGTCTCATGGCAAATTATTCCAGTAATCTACCACCACTCTATTGGTGAAAAAATATTTTCTAACATCCAACCTGCACCTCTTTTTTTAAAATTTTTAAGCGGTGACCCCTAGTCCTATTACTACCTTCCAACTAAAATAACTTGCTAAAACCCAACTTATCCATCCCAGAACAGATTTTAAAAAGCTCAATCAAATCTCCCCACACACATCTTCTCTCGAATGAGAACATATTTAGTACCCTCAGTCTATCTACATATTCAAGGTGCTTCAGGAAAGGAAGGTATTATTTTTGTTGCCCTCCTTTGTACTGACTCTAGCAGGTTGATGTCATTTCTAAAATGTGGTGACCATGCTTGTATACGGTACTCTAAATGTGGCCTAACATATGAGTTGTAGAGTTTAAGGATAACCTCTTTACTCATGTAGCTAACATTCCTCTTAATGTACCCTAGCACCCTATTTACTCTATTTTTTACCTCAATACACTGCTTTGAAAACTTTAGTGACCTATCTACTACTACACCTAAGTCCTTCTCATCTTCAACTGAATTCAGCCAATGCCCATCCATTTCATAGCTAAATTCCCTATTATCCCTTCCCATGTTAAGAACTTTTGCATTTTTTAAGGTTAAAAGTCATCTGCCACTTAAAAGCCCAAGCTAATAACTTATTTAAGTCACTCTGCACTTTAAAGCTACCCTCAACTTCTTTGACTACAGCTCCCAATTTAGTGTCATCAGCAAAAATTGACACTGCTATTTACAGCCTCCCCAAGATCATTTATATAAACTATGAATAATAAAGGGCCTAGAATGGATCCCTGATGTATGCCACTGATAACATCCCTTCACTGTGACCTCACCCCATTCAGCACAACTCTCTGTTTCCTGTCTTTCAGCCATTCAGTTATCCAATTTAAAACTTAAATCTAAGTAAATTACAACATTCTCTCC
The DNA here is from genome assembly GCA_963969495.1 of Ceratothoa steindachneri. Taxonomy (NCBI): domain Eukaryota; kingdom Metazoa; phylum Arthropoda; class Malacostraca; order Isopoda; family Cymothoidae; genus Ceratothoa; species Ceratothoa steindachneri. The sequence goes on from OZ018319.1 coordinate 22,314,463, forward strand.
CTTATCTAATTGTTCAGTAACATAATCCATAAAATCCAGTAAATTTGTTAAACATGATCTACCTCTTCTAAACCCATGCTGAGCATCATTTATTAACCTACCACCTCTAGATGGTCAGAAATCCCCTTCTTAACTATCTTCTCAAGAATTTTACAAATGATAGAAGTTAAGCTTACGATCTGTACCCCGGTCACTTCTCGCTTGTGAGTCTCCTTGTTCCCATAATATTCCATCCATTTTCTAATATATTTCACCTGTCATTTTTTTACAACTTGTTCCTCAGGGGGGGGGGCATAGTCCCTCTATATAACAATCTATAGTATGGCTCAAAATCGTCTTCCAGTAACCAAACACATATATGAATAATCTAAAAATATAAATTAGCACACTTTAGTGACCACCGCAATTAATGTTTTGTTGTATTTGGTTATTGGGTCATTCCATCCGAATTCAACAAGGGACATTTAGTCACCATCACCGATTTTGATGAAAATTGGTATACAGGTTGATTTTGATGAGAGAAAAACAATGAGACACTTCCCAGCCCTCAATTTTGAATAGCTCAAAAGTTATAACCTGTCAAAGTTGAGAAAAATTGTCAAATTTCTTGATACCAGCATTGCTAAAAAAATTATTTCTCCCTTATTATAGCACATAAAACAATGAATTATGTATTTTTTTTTAGCTTAAGGGTTGCTCTAAACATTTTTAACAACAAAATTAATTTTTGGTAAAAAAAAATTGTTTGACCTTAAAGGTCAACTTTTGACCTTTAAAAAAAATATATTGGTATCAATAAATTTTTGTGTAATTTTTTTTTTTAAATATATATGCCTTTAGACTACAATATAAGACAAATTTCATTCTGGGTTTTTCATTATATCAGGAGTTATGATCAATTTTGTAACCACTGGTATGGCCATTTTTTGCTATCTTCACAAATAATTTTTTTTTATATGCATCTTTGTCATATTAACAGAGTTACGTCATATTCCCCGAGTTAGTTATCAATTATTAGATGCCTAAGTATTATATTTGAATGCTTTTAATATATACTTGTGTATTAGAATCATTAATTCTATAGATATGTGTTAAATCCTACCTACAAGAAAAAATGAACTTTCAGTAATTTTTTATTTAAAATTATAAATATTTTTAAAGCTACCTACCTATGTATTTAATTTATAATTTGCTATGGTCAATGGTGGCAGAGCCACTACCAACAGTTAAGATACCTGCATAACTGCTGGTATCCCCATCGCCTAAGGGGCCACTCCTGATAGCTCAGCAAAAAAGCCACAGGTCCCACCCAACCTCCCAAAATGAATTTATTCTTTTTATAATAATTTAGGAATCAATTTTTTTCTGCATTATTTCTGTTGATTTTAATTGTTTATTTTTAGATAGTTTGTAAGTTCTTCCTGTTGCTGTTACAGGCTCAACAATGCTCAATATGTCATCTAATGGCAATACTAATACATCTGGTTTTCTTGGATATTTAAATGAATTTGATGGTCCTTCTGGTTCTAGGAATGTTATTTTAACAGTCATTTTCTCAACATTGGTATCCAATACACACCCTAAGTACCATTTGTCATCATACTTAGCAGTGACAAATCCTTTTACATCCTCCAATAATATTGCCTCTGTATAGGATATTTTAACTTTCTTGAATTCTGATGCAGATGATATTGTTTTCACTCTTAGTTCATTTTCATTAACTGGCTCAAAACTGTGTAATTTTTGGGTACCAATTATTGCTGAGGCCTGGTCAAATCTTTCTTGCAAATAATTTTTTTCTTCAATGTATTCACTATTTGGGACATATGAAAATTTGATTCCCTTAATGTGTCTTTCAGCAAAATCAAAGAGCTGTTGAGGAGTCATTATCTGATCATTATATGCTCTTTGCAGGCTAGCTTTTGCTGCTAGTCTTTTTACTGTGCCCCCTACACCATCGCATGGTCCTTTTCCATGAGATGTAGCAAAGAAATGCCATTCTGCTTCCAATCCAAAATCTGATTTATGGTGACATAAATTAATAAAGTTTTTAAAATTTTTATATTGTGACGCAGCTCCATCAGAAAAATATATAATTTTTGTTATTGGGAATTTGAGTTCTTTTTTTAAAAATTCAATAAGTTTTTTTTAAATAAATGGACTGCAACAGTGTCATGCTTCAAGCAGTTTGAAATCACAACAAAACTTATGTGTTGTGTTTCCCCAGCTTCTTTGTAGTAGGAAAGAAAGGGATGTAATGTAGCTTGGGAGTTATTCCAGTGGTACCCTTGTGCTGCATCCTGAACAAGGAATGAGTAATTTTCAGCAAAATCGCATACTACTAAGATTTCACCTGCTTTTAGTTCTTCTTTTTTAGTTGAACAAAATTGTGCCTGCTTTTTTACTATGAAATCATGTTTTTTTAAATTGAGAAGACTTAAGGTAAAAGTGTCTATAAATTCTTCAGTTGTTCTTGAAACAAGCTCTAAAGTTGAGCGATCAGTTGAGAGCCACTGCTTGTAATTTACCTCATCAATCATATTGTCATCCAAAATTTTAGTAACATATAGTTTTAGTTCATCTATTTTAGAAAAACATTCTGAGCATTCATCAAAATAGCACTCATAAGTTGGAGGGTCACATGTAATGAATGATAGACATGTTTTGTAATCATCTAAATGCAGGTCACTGTCTTTTGTCAACTGTGGTAGCCTTGTACCAATAATCATCAGTTTAACATTTTGATGATGTGTGCAAACACACACACTGTGAGTTCCTGCACTACCAGCTAATACACACTCGTTGGGTCTCAGCTAAGCAAATTTTGAAAAGCCAATCTTAGTGTCTGGGTATTTTGTTTTAAATAAATGATAAATTTCTTTTAAATTTCCCCAAATTAAGTATTTTTGTTCATGAGTTTTCTGTCCATCTTTTCTAACACTCTTGAAATCTTTTTTCCCTTGCATAATTCTGCTTACTTCTTCATTTTTATAAAAGTCTTCTACTACTTTAATTGTTTCTGATGGAAATGTACCTTTTCTTTTGCTTGGCAATGACATTATTCCTTCTTCCATTGCTAGTTTTTTAGCTTGTCTGGCCATGTAATTAGTAACATTAAATTCAGATTTAATTTTGGATAAGCTCCAGCTTTTTGGCAAAACAGTTAAGATTTGCAGCTGCTCAGACCTTTTACTAGTAGTTTGAAATTTCTCCTTCAGTTGATTTATCATTTCTTCACCATCTTTACTTGATTCTGTTCTAGAAGACTCTGGGTCTTGATCCAAGGGTAATGGATATTTTGTTGCAGAGCCTACAGTTCTGAGTTTACTTGAAATGGATTTTAGAATTTTATTCATTTTATCTGAACTATATTTTTTTACTACATCCATTTTAAATTTCTGGACTGGTGACTCTCCAATAGCTATTAATGATTTATTTAATTCAGTTAATGCTTCTTGTGATTCTTCTTGTTTAGTAATTGGCTCAATTTCCATTCTTTCTTCTGAAAGGCTTGGATTCGTATTTTGAGATGAAGAACTATCATCATCAGCTATCTTTTTTCTGCAGTTATCACAGATTTTTTGGTCCTTAAAATTTTTTAATTTTGGATATTCTCTTATTAAGTCTTCTGAAATTAGTCTCAGATTTTTCTTTATTAATTTTTCGTGACCTTTGTAAGGATCGCAGCAATACTTAATATTTAAAAAATGCTTTCTCTTCTCATCCATAATAATTTGTTAAAATACAAATAATTGGTAATGCAAATTATTAATTACTTTTTTATCTAAATATTAAACTTTCTGAAAAAAAAGAAAATTTTTTTAAATTAGCTTTCATAGTTTATAAAGTAACACCTAATATATAAAATTTATAACATAAAAATAGGTAAAAATTGGCATACCAAGGGTTACCAAATTGATCATAACTCCTGATATAATGAAAAACCCAGAATGAAATTTATCTTATATTGTAGTCTAAAGGCATATATATTTATAAAAAAAATTACACAAAAATTTATTGATACCAATATATTTTTTTAAAGGTCAAAAGTTGACCTTTAAGGTCAAAAAAACTTTTTTATCCCAAATTAATTTTGCTGTTAAAAATGTTTAGAGCAATCCTTAAGCTTTAAAAAAAATACATAATTCATTGTTTTATGTGCTATAATAAGGGAGAAATAATTTTTTTTCAAATGCTGGTATCAAGAAATTTGACAATTTTTCTCAACTTTGACAGGTTATAATTTTTGAGCTATTCAAAATTGAGGGCTGGGAAGTGTCTCATTGTTTTTCTCTCATCGAATTCAACCTGTATACCAATTTTCATCAAAATCGGTGATGGTGACTTAAAATTTCCCCCCAAATTGGTTGATTTCATATGGAATGACCCTATTGAAAGCTGATCTTGAGCGGTACTATAGGTTGCTCTATGGGGAGGCTCCCCTGCTCACTATACTCACCCCCAAAAACAAGTAGTAAAATGCCAGTTAGGTGAAACATATTGGGAAATGGCCAAAATATTATGGTAACAAGGAGACTCGGGAGTGGTGAAATGACCGTGGTATGGATTGTAAGGTTTACCATAAATAGATATTTTTGTGGAACTAGTTTTTGTTGCTCATACAGACATGCTACAAATCTTCAGTCATTTTAAGCACTTGGAGGTAAGCAATATATTCATGCGCATTAAATGAAACATAAAAACGAGTTCCAATACATTTTGGTTTAAAAAAACAAAACAATCACGCCTGAGGAGCTCATCTCCAACTTTACCTATGTATGAATTATAAAAAAAATTGAGGGTCTGCATTTTCCAAAACTTAACCACTCCATTTTACAGGTGCTTTCCAAGCCAAACATGCTAAAAAAAAGTGTCCTAGAGTTATATTTTGATGGCCAGGTAAATCATCCCCCAAATCATTCTCAACTACCACAACTCAAATCACAGAACTATCCAAAAGATTGTTAATTATAATACAAGTTGATTGGCCATAGAATGATATTGATGTAAGTGCAGTGGGATCTATATGAAGAGGGGGCATTGAGTAAGGATTAAGTGGGAGCCATTTTCCTCTATGAATCTTCATCACTTTTTCTTATTCTATCCTTTTACCTTACTCTGTGATTAAGGTAGATAGATAAGCAAACTGTATAATAAATATATTTCACCTGAAGCTTAAATATTAATGATATTGTTTGTTTCTAGCTGCAAAATTTCTCTCATTTTCTGAATAGAGGATAATGTGTCTTCAAGATTTATAGTAAAAAAACTCAATATAATTTTGTGCATTAAGATCACCCTAAGAATAGGTTTTTTAATGCTCTTAACATTTAGGTATCATTAGGACACAATTCATTTGTCTCAAATAAAAAACTACCTAATTGTTAGGAAAAAAACTTGCTTCACTCCCCTGGCAAAAATCTGCCCACTGGTTAGCAACGCTACCCTCTTACTCACCTCCCCTTCCCCAAATATTTAAATTTTGAAATTGAATAGAGAAGTTGGTTATTTTTGTTCACATCTTCTGTTAATTATGGCTATATATAGTTTTTATGATTTGTTTGTATATATATATATATATATATATATATATATAATGGAAGATATCACATTAGCATGATATATATCAGTGAAAGATAATGGTAAGCCATAATATTTGAATCAAGATTTTATTTATAACTATCGGACTAGTTTCAGCAAGTTACAAAATGCTATTTTCAACTAATAATGAAGAAACTAGGCAAGGAACACAGTATATATAAGGTAAGCCACATCCTAAACAAAATGAAACTGCAGGAAACAATCTGGGAAAAACTCAAGTGTATCTGGGGCAAATGACAAGCTAAACAAAATGAAATGAAACAGGAAACAATCTGACTAGAGAACTAGAGTACTTTTCTATACAAACCTCTTGCAAAGATTTTCTTAGTGGTTTTGCATTTGTTAAAGGAATACGATTGTTTGTCTCATCATTCCTGGTATATTTTTACAATATACCAGGAATGACTAGAGAATAGAGGCATCATCTCTTATTTTCTATTTGTTTATGTATTGATTGTTATTGTGTTAGAATGAGATTTCTATTTTCCAGGATTGTTGAAAAGCTAAAGTTTTAACTGGTCTCCTTAAATATTATTTATCTAGTCAGTTATTTAGTCTCATTTAGTTTTTAACTATTATTCACAATGGGAATTCTATTGTCAAAACTTTGGAATCTTTTTGGCAATGAAGGTGAGTTATTAATTCTTTTATATTTAACTTGAATGATCTTGGTAGGAATTTTTCTTTATACTCTTTAGTTGTCAGATGCTTTCAAAATATATCCTTGGTAATTTTAGTTGAGTTGATTATTGGATTTTACTTGTCTTAAAAACCATGTTCACTTATTCAGTTCTTTTAAGGATGTCTATTCTTTCTGAAGTACGCTATATTGTATTCTTGTAAGTAGTACTGATATAATTGAAATATAGTATAACCCAGTAAGTTCAACTAGTAAAACATCCTTTATTAGGAAAATATGAAAAATGGGATAATTTAGTATTTCTGCTAGATAGCAGTGACTTCAGAAGTTCAGATAGGTTGTGTTTGCACATAAAAAAAAGATACTCTAAATTTGTCAAATTTAGAAGTGAGGTAACTTGCCCTAAAAATAGACAAGGTTTGCAACTTAATCTGGGTAGTTAGGGAATTTGTTGAATGAATGGTAAATGAGGTTTAATGCAAATAAATGCAAAGTATTCATATTGGAAGCATTATCCACTGATTTGTCATTGGGGAAATCATAATTAGAGTAAACAGATGGCCTGGTTGCTATGTTAATAGCATGACTGCTGGCCTGTGTAAAATGGAGCAGTATGTTGTTTCTGCAAGATATCTTCATTGGTTTTCTCTCTCCATCTTTGGTGTCAGGCATGGAGAGGGCTGCGCCTTCTGAGTTGAAACTTTAAAAAAAGTCTTTCTTGGCTATTTTATTTTTATATATACCCCTTTTATTAGGTTCAATTTCAAGGAAAATTTATCACAGGGTCAACCTTTTTTCCAAACTCTGAGTACTAGCTAAAGTTACAATAAATTTTGAGTTTTATTAATTTTGATCAGATCTTGGAGGAGCTTTAGGAATATTCATTTATTACAGAAATTAAGGGGTGCTAAAAGCTGGTTAACTAATAGAGGGGAGTACCTTATGAGTTTAATACAACGTATACTCAAGTGTGGATGACATAGGATAGGTATGGGATTCACTAAACTGTTACAGGGTGCCTCTTGCCCAGCAAGAGTTTTTGATCCACTGAGTCTTGGTGAAGGTTCTACAGAAGGAAATGCATAATTTTTAGCAATGCAATTTCTTGAATCTGCATTTTATAGGTATATTTTTTTAAGAAAAAATCAAATTCTGACTTTCCTTAATTGCATATAATAATACATGGCGATGATGTACCATAGTAGAGTAATACCCTCTCACCCTAGGATGACTGCAGCACAGATAAACCATTCTGTTTCACCCAATGAAATTGTATTGCAATGTTTGAAAGATGTCTTATTATTCATGAAACACAGTAATTTGACTATATATAAAGATTCTATTAGTTTGTTGTTTAAAGGAACGATGTCCTTAGTTATTGCTATTGTATACTACTTATTATTCATTATTTCTTTAGAATTAATAATTCATTCTTTAAATTTTGGTTTATTATTTTAACTATTGGTTATCACTCAATTATTTCATTACTATCTTAACTGATTATTTTATCACACTGTTTATTTCAAATATCATTAATTATCATTTCCTATTATTATTATTTTATTAATATTATTTGCTTATCACTTTTACCCCAGCCAGTTTCCACCCAATCTCTCTAACCTCTTGCGTATGCAAGTTGATGGAGAAATTGATAAATTTTAGATTTACTTTTTTTTCTGGACAGCCAAGGCCATCTGTCTTCAGCACAGTGTGGTTTCTGCAAGTTCCACTCCACATTGGGTGCTCTGCTCTGACTGGAAAATGACATATGCGAGGCCTTCCTTCATATACAGCACTATGCCATGCTGTTTTTCGATCTGGAGAAGGCCTATGATACTGTATGGCAAAGCAGTATCATGTAGATTGTCCACACAATGGGGGCGAGGGGACACCTCCCAATCTTTATATCTGAATTTTTGCGAGATTGTTGATTCCCCATAGAGGTGGGGGGAGCCCTCTCCAGCCCAATTGAGCAGAAAGAGCGTGTCCTGCATGGAAGTCTCCTCAGTGTCGCATTCTTTGCCCTGAGCATCAACAGCATCACCTCTGTGCTGCTGGAAGATGTTCTCGCTATGCTCTACGTGGATGACCTTTCGATCTCTTTTGGTGTGGCACAGATGCTGACTGTGGAACATTGACTCCAACAGGCATTGAACCGTGTCTCTTGCATGCCGAAGCGGACAGGTTTGGGTTTTTCTTGGCCAAGAATAAGGTGGTACATGTCTGTCACAACTCCACCCTGACCCAGACTTGTTTCTCAATGGGGTACACCTAGAAATGGTTAAATCACACTGTTTCCTTGGTCTTGTATCTGGAGGCTCATATTCACAGCCTTAGGATCTCTTGTACCCGTGCCATGGATATTTTGTTCCGTGATGTTCATCGCTTGGGGCACTGATAAGGCTACTGCCTTACTTTTTTATCGATCCTGTGTTCGTTCGAAGCTCATCTGCTGCTGAGCGTGTATTGCAGAAGGTGGAATCGATCCACCACACCAGCCACATTGGGGGGGGGGGACCTCCCCCTGATGCCGGAGTTTGCTTCCTGCTTGTTGCCCTTTTTTTATTGTTTTTTTTTTGTTTATTTTGCATATTATTTTAAAGTAGCCTATTACTAGGCAGTGGTGAGTACGGTGACTTATGCCCAAATGGGCAGTCGCCAGATGAGCTCTTAAAATAAAAAAAAATCATGCTAACATCTTTTTGCCTCTCTTTATCAACTTCCATCATCAATCACCAGAAGAGGGTACCATGTTACACTCGTTACCTGGAGGAACTCCATGTCCTACCGGTTTGAGTGCAAATTAGGGAAGCCTCGCCACTATGTTGACTGAGCTCTGATTCATCTGTGAGAAGTTGTTGTAGTCCCTCCTCATTTCCTCTTGGCATTCCTTTTTTTCTACAAATATGCCATCAACTCTCAATAGGCATTCCCTCTTTTTGTAGAGTTGGACTACTTTTCATTTCCAGCAGGTCCCTCTTTGCCTTCTCAAGGGTTTGCCAAGAACATGGCATGACAGAGGTCATGCCACCTCATTTCCCACCCCTCCCATTATGGTCAGATGAACCACCACAACTCCCTTAGATGGGTAAGAAGTGGCTCCGTCTCATGGGTCTTGCTACAACACCTTGTAGACCCGAGGTTTGTGAGCTTGATGGTAGCTCGCATCCCTGGTTCTCCTTTTTTCCTAATGCTGGTTAGCATGCTGGCTCCAATGACATTTGTCATAGGCCATTGGCCCTATCAGTCAGATGGCGGCCCCTCCTGAGGTGGAGATAATCTTGGTGTTGCCCCCACCCCAGATGGGAGGGTCCTCCATGGGTATGGACCATAGCTCGGACCCAGACACCAAACCTAAGTCCACCCCTGTGCAAGGTCCTTAGGTGGCACAGGCCTCTGAGGAGTCCAAGGAAAGGAGGGACTACCTCCCCTGCCTTGCACCCACTTGACAGCCACAATCTCCATTTTAAGAGAAAGATCTTGCTAAAGACAGTCCATCCAGCCTCAGGACCCCCTCCAGGGATTTCGGGTTCACTTCCCACCTTCTCCTAAAAGGAAAATGAGTAAGAAAAAAATATCAAAGTGGGCTAGGGAATTCCTCTCCCTCCATGGGAGCTCCAGGGATGGATGGGTCCAGTGCCATTTCGGCAAGTGACCAAGCCAAGATTGGTATATCTAGCTCTAAGAAGGCACCCTTGGGTAAGGGGGCCCAAACAAAGACCAAATTTGGAAGTTAGTTGAGCGGAGCATCATTATGTCAGCACCCCCCATTCAAAGACTACCTGTTATTTTTTAGCTTATTAGCTTCAAACGCTTTTTAGTTATTCACTTCCCTAATGGCAGTAAGTTGGCTAAAGGCCACATGTTCCATCAGAGGATAGCATTTGCTAGGTTGACTGGTAGAGAACCGAAGGTGACCTATTTCTTGGGTGGGACCCTTCTGGTGAATGTGGCAGACCCTTCCAAGGCAGCCATTATTATTACGCTTTGGACACTCGATGCCTCTCCGGTGAATATGACAATGCAATCTACCTTGAATCTTGTGAAATGGTGGGTGGTTTATGAGAGAGAACTCACTGACTACTCCTAAGAAAGCCATCACTGGATAGCTAGCTGACCAAGGAACAGTCAAGGTTGAACATGTGATGAGAAAGCAGGAGGGTGGTGTCTCAGGACCCACTCCTAAACTGTCATGTTCTATCATGACAGGCTCCATGAGTGGATGTGTGCCTGGTTGGTATCTCTACCATGTGATGTCATTCATGACATTCCTGTGGTACTACTACATTGCTTCAGCCATACAAATTATTTGTGTAGATGTGTAAAGTCATATATGACAGTGTGTCAATTGTGGACAGCCACACCCTGCTTCCTTAATGCAATATGACTTGTATTTCCAGGAGGCTAAGGATCAGGCCGATTCCACATTCAATTCCACCTCCATTCAAAACCCTACCCCTCCCAGCCACTCTCCTGGTAAAGCTGGTGGTATAAAGGGCCTTATATGGCCAGAGTTCTGCTTCCAGGAATTGTACAACCATTACCGTGAGGGTATTTGTATCAAAGAGGGCCCACCCTCCCCTCATGTCCTGCTGTGCCCCCTTAGCTTATGCTTGCAGAAGACCATGCTGGCTGTGTGCCAGTGATGATCCTTCCTGGATATAAGGGTTTTGTGACTTCACCACCACAGGAGCCATTTGATAGAGCGCTCCCGTGCACTTTACTGAAACAACTGTGTTGTTCCTCAGACCATTTTGACACATTCTTGGTTAATGTCCCAGTCTGGATGATCGGACACTTTACCTATCCCAGTACGAGTGGGGTCACTACCGCTTGTCATAGGGATGGATTCATTCACACAGACTTGTGGACTATTTGACATTTTGGAGGAGGCTGGCTTCTTCCATTTTATTTGACTTTGTTTGGTGTTGGTTGCTTCCTCCTGTGCCAGGAAGAGGTAGGCCTCACCCTTGATGTTGTAGTGTGCCTTCTCCTTCGTCTTTCTTTATTGCTTGATTTTTTTATGTTTGTTTGTTTTTTAATATAACCAAACATTAGGGTATAAGATAATTACAGCAACTTAGGCACTTCCAGCCAGTTACCAGATGAGTACTAAAAACCAAACAATCACCACTACAGGATGGGGGTCAGCAAGAGGTTGAGCGATTTACACTTGGCACGATATCTGGGTTCTTATATTTGCTCTCTGTGACTGTTCCGTGGACCTACCTCCACTGTCCCAACAGTTCAGGTGCCTTCTGTCATCTTCAAATTGGGCACACATGCAGGATGCACTGCCATTTGATCAAGCACTCCTGCACCTTACTGTGATGACTGCATTGTCCACCAGACAGTTCAGCACATTCTTGTTTAGGCATATTCTATGACAAATCGGGCAAAAGTTTTAAATATGGAACCGCATCCTCTCAGATTTTGATGAAAATTGGTGTATGGGTAGATTTTTGGCTGAAACCACCAAATCTGAAATTTGTTTTTCAATATCTTAATTAGAAGTAAAGTTATGGATATTCAAAAGAGAATTTTTAGTTCTTTAAAACTGATGTCAATATTTTATATAGAAATATTAAAGATAGGCCATCTAAATTTTTAAATGGGAGGAGACCTCCCCAAAGTACACGGAAATGAAATTTTTATTTCTTTTGTATATTTTACTTGGTCTGTTCAATATACAAAGTTAAATATATTGAACTTTTAAAAAAATTTCCTCTAGATAATGTTTTACATACACTATTTGGCAGTATAGACAACCTAGACAGCAAAACTATACATGTAGAGTCACTTTGTTAGAAGTAAATTTTGCTGCTTCTTTTGGGTCAAATTAATATGTGACTGTGACTCCTGCATTCACTTTGGGGCCATTTAACACACTCAAAATCATCATTACCATAATTTTTGAAGGCTCCATACATGTGTCAGCTTTATTTACCTAACGAGGGCTCTCCATGCTGCTCGATCTCTGGTTGTTTCTCTCTTCAAACTTATATCTCTGTATGACCTCATTCCACCTCTTCCTCTGTCTCCCTCTGGCAGCTACACTCCCAACCTCCAAACTCCTAACACCCTTCACCCCAATTATTATCCTGCATCCTTTCCACATGATTGAAACAGCTCAATCTGCCTGTTCTCAGTGCCACACTAATGCATCTATCCCCAATCTATCCCTTAATTCGCAGTTTGCAACTCTGTCACCCCTAGGCCTCAAATTCTGAGATGCACTGCACATCCATCTCACCATTCTCATCTCAGTACGCTTGACCCTCTGGATGTCCTCTTCCTTCACAGCCCAGGTTTCGATGACGTACAACATTGCACTTTGTACGCATGCAGCATACAGACGTCCTTTAGCTTGGAGGGGAAAAACCCTTGGCATCAAAAGAGGAAGTAGCTCCCTGAACTTTTTCCAACCACTTCTAACCCTTTCCACGGAACTCGCCCCAGCACCTCCTCCTACACTGATCATATCTCCCAGATAGCAGAATTCTTCTACGCATTCAAGTGACACACCATCAAATACAATCCTCTCCTCTACTTGCTCTCCTCTACACACAGTGCACTGAAACTCTCCATCATTCTTCAGCCTACCCCTACCCAGACCCTTTTTTACATCATCCTGCCCAACCACAACTCTACCATCATCATTTTTAATGCACTGTTCACCTGCTATATCACTATTTTCCATTTTCATCTGCCTAGCCAATTTCAACACCCTTTTCCTGCTCTCAGCACCATTGAGGCTCTCAAGAAGAGCTTTTTGGGCCTCTGACTTAGCCCTATAGCTACACTTCCCGACCTGCCCTTCTTTTCACTACCAAGTACTTCCTTACTCCCACCCTGCTTCCATGTCATAAACAATCTTCTTTTCTCCTTCACTGCAGCCTCAACTTACTCATTCCACCACCAAGATGCCTTGTGTCTAGGTGGACCTCTTGACCATCCACAAATCTGTTCAGCGGCTTTTAGAAGGTTATCTTTCAGTCTCCCATACTGCTCACTCACACTTCTATCAGTCTCTATATTCTCCGGCACTAGTATACCAAACTCCTCATAAAATACCTCCCTTGCTTCCTGATTTTTAAGCTTCCACACCTTCCTCCCAGGCACAAACACCCTCCTCCTGGCCTGCAATTTTCCTAACCAAATACCAGTAACTTATGTTGCTGTACACACACTTCACTGGCTATCATTTTAACATCTTTCACTAATTTTCTCTCTCTTCTTCTAACCATAAAATAGTCTATCTGATGTTCATCAATTCCCAACATGTATCCTCAGATGACAAAAAATGAGAATTTGTTTTATGCAACCTGGTGCATGAAGTTAATTTTACAGTCTTGATGTTCATCTGTGATTTCTTCAATAAGCCCTATGTAAGGAACATTTGGCCAGTATTGTAGTCATTGTAGGTCATGGAAGGAATTGATATATCAGCTGAAATTTGGTGGACAATATATTCTGTTGACTGTGATGTTTTGAATGCTTTTACACTTTTTAAACTGTTGGGAATAATTTTATAGAATTCTTGTATACTTGTTAAGGTTTGAGCAGTCTCAAATCTAGATTGCAATTGCTCTTCTATTGTTCATATGTCATCAGATGGAATGTAAAAGAATTGAATTGAGGTAAAATAATGGACAGAAAATTTGAAATTCAATAGTCTTATACAGTAAACCCTTGATATAATGAACTATATGGGGCGGGTGGTCATTTGCTAAAGCCAAAAGTTTGTTAAAAGCAATGGAAATTTTGAACCAAGTTTGTTATGGATATGTAATATGTATGTAATTACTAATAAAGTTAAATGGACTACACTACATAGTATTAATACAAACCTTGCACTATAGGAGACATGTGACACACCAACACTCACTCAGGCTGGTTGTAATGCTTGCCTGTTAAACCCGATGGAGTTTGGCCAGGGAATTTGGTTCATTATATCTGAAATTTGTTATATTGAGGTTCATTATATCGAGGGTTTACTGTAATTGGTGATTTATAGACCCTCCTTAGTTGCAGCCCTATAAACATGCCTCCAATGCCATCACAGGCATTCTTCCCATGATTGATACTGAAAAAATTACATTCACAATTCACTCCACTCTATGAAATTGTACTTGTTTTTGTACTAAGCAGCACAACGATCTGAGAAATAGTGAACTTTAGAGACGTTTCTTTCCAAGTTCTTTTTTGCCATCAGCCATTCTACCAAATGAATGATACATCATCAAACAATAGATAGGTAATACTTTTTATTGCAAAGGGTTTATTGAAGAAATCTCAGATGAATATCAAGACTGTACAATTAATTTCAGGTACCAGACCCTATGCATAAAGTTGCGCAAAGCAAATTCTCTTCTTTCTTTTTTCTCCAATGAGGATACATGTTGGGTATTGATGGAAAACATTTTGAGTGTGTTGAGTGCCACCAAATTTAATGCAGGAGTCAGTCACATATTTATTTGACCCAAAAGAAGCAGTAAAATTTCCTTCTAACATAAAGTGATTCTACATGTATAGACTATAGGCAATTTGTTAAAAAGTGCTATAAAGTCCACTATATTTAAACTTGTTTATTGAACAGACCAAGTAAAATGTCCAAAAGAATTATGCTTTTTATACTTTTGGATAATAATGAAATTGGATATTTGGTTGCATGCATAGGGTTATTATAACCAGGATAATGCATAAACAAAATATATCTGATCTCCCCAAAATCCTAATATCATTTTTAGCTATGGGACAAAACTATCCCCTTAGTATTTCACCACCATTACCTGGTGAGATAAAAAATGTCCCAATAGTATTTCACACCAATATAATCATATGAAAAATTTTATAGACAGGAATAGGATAAACATTGTATTGATGTAATTTATTGAGATTAACATGATGTTTATGTATGGTATGGAGTAAAGCAGTCCATGCACCGGGGAAGATTGCAGTTTTGCATAGATGATTTGTTCTTTTCTCTCTTTTCTGCGATGTACATCTAACACATCGATGCCTGCTTTTGTCTTTCACAGGCAAGTGGTCTTCCAATGGAACATGTTTTTTTCCGCTTGAGAAATTCAATATATGGCATCTTATGGTGATTGGTTTCGCAGTAAATGACATACGAGTTGAATATTGCAGTCATCATCAGTCTTATGAAAACTTTTCGCCACTATTTGGTGCTTTTCCTATCTAGGTCATACAAAGTATCATCTGGTCAGTGTGGTCCATGCCACCCATATATGTATTATAGAATACAATGGCTTCTGGACATGAAATTGTTTTTTTAGTGCCATCATTCATAGTTCGTTTGATGGTTCCTTCCTCTTGACTGTGACAGTTACTCAGCAAAATTACATCTTTGGTGTCCTTCCAATGAACACCAATGATTCCTTCTTTACATACAACCATTTCCGATTCTCCTCGTTCAAAATCAGCGCCGAATTTGGGCATATTCCTTCTGTTTTTCATGTAAGTTCCTACAGCTGCAAAAGGAAATGAGCACATAAGATTCACACTTGTGAAAAATCTGTCAAGACATAGGACAACTTTATCCTGAATTGTTGATGCAAGGGTTTTTACAACTCTCTCACTAAGGGTCCCTTCAATAGTTTCAGTTTCTTTGCCATGGTAAATATGTGTGTGATGCACATAACCTGTTTCAGAATCACATCTTGTCCAGAGTTTTATGCCCCGCTTCACAGGCTTCATGGGAAGAAATTGTTTGAGAAATGATCGCCCTTTGAATTTCGCCATCTATTCATCAATACATTGGAATGTACTATCAGTTCTTGCCATAAGAAATCTTTCTTTGAGACAAGTCAAAACCCCTTCTATATAATATATCTTTGATGCATCTTCAGGTTTATCTGGGGCATTGTAGTACATCTTGGAAAATAAAAGTTGAAACCTGTCTCTCGAAATAGCTCCCTTGATTGTATTATTTCCTAACGAATTATTCCTTGACCAATGCATTCTCACTGCAGGAACTCTGTTGTATGACATAACCAACATGCAGCCTTAAACAATAATTATTTCTTCTGGTGAAGTCCTGCTTATTTTTTGGCCTTTCTTCTCCTCTAACATAGCTAATCTCATGTTTGTGTAATGGGATATTTGTATGAAAAGACTTCTAGGGAATAGTTTCAGAAATGTATTAAGTGCAGATGTTGATCTGTCTAGTTAGGCATCACTGCACGATCTGTTTTAGCTGGAATGTTCATTCTTGGGATAAAGTTATCTTGGCTGCATGTCCATGAAAATGTGTGTTCATTCACATTCTTATTAGTCTTTTCTACATTCTTGTTACTATCATCAGTTTCTTGTCAGAAGACTTTTCTTTCGAAATGGGAAACTCTCCTTACTGCTTTCATCTGAGTCAGAACTATCCTCTGAGGCCTTATAATCGGGATCCCCATCACTATCATTGCTCAAACCCCAGTTGTCGATCTCTTCATCACGTAAACGTCTGTTCATCCTAAAAAAAAGTAGGGAGTCAAATCCTATTGGGGTAAATCTATCTCAATCTGTCCCAGTGTGAAATACTGTTGGGATCATTGTATCCCAGATGTACATAAAACTTGAAATATTCTTACTAAATACTCCTAAATGGTGAATTATATAATTGTACTTCCTAATGTAATAGGATACTTTACTTACTTTGCATGTAAATAACTTCAATATGCACAAACACCAAATACTTGTAGGGAAACACCAACAAACGTATTTTCAATTAGGCCATTGACTGGCTAACTGAAGGCAGAAGTAGCAATAAAATAAATTTTATCATAACAAAAACATATGCCAGCAATGCTGGATTACCCAGCTGTTTGCCAAATCCTGATTCATCCCATCCCATCCCATAAATTCAATTTTAGTATTTCAACACATTTTCTTGGGATATATTTATCCCAACAAGACCAAAAGGGTTAAAAAAAAATCATTTAGATGTATTTTGGGGGTCCTCCCTATTTAAAAATTTAGATGGCTGTAACCTTTTTGATATTTCTATGTAATATATTAAAATGCTAAAAATTCTCATTTGAATGCCCTTTTGGTTAACTTTCTAAGTAAATCAAAGGATGAGATAAGAGTCTATAATTAGGGGGATGGGGGGCTGCCAAATCACCCAAATTGGGATGTCCATAACTTTGCTTCTAATTAAGATATTTGGTGGTTTCAACAAAAAAATCTACCCATGCACCAATTTTGATAAAAATCTGAGAGAATTTGGCTCCACCCCTTGCCTGATTTGCCAGAGAATCCATAGGCCTTAAATGTTCTAGTATGAGGGATCTTGACTCACATTACCTCTCTTGGTAACGGGACAAGTGGGATTGCTACCTCTTGTTCCCTGTACTCAAGAAGGATTCGTGCAAATCTATATTGAGTGCAACTTACTCTGGGCCATCCCTATTATAAAAACAGCTACCCCATTCATTTGCCTCAGACAACCATGAAGAATATCTAAATTGAAGCTACTCTAAACTGGTATTATTTGGTTACTGTTATGCTTTGCACCTTTATTAGGAATCTGTTATGTGCATTTGACGAGTGGCTCACCAACTTTCTCATCAATGGTAAAAATTAAATACAATATGTTTTAACATTGTGTAGGTTCCTTGACATGAAACACATTCCTACACTCAATTTAAAATGCACAGCCTTTTTGGGTCAAACTCATTCCTACCTTCATTTTGAAATTGAACATAACTTTTTGGTCAAACATATTCCTACCCTTAATTTGAAATTGCATACACCTTTTTTAGTCATATTCCTACACTTATTTTGAAATTGCAGGATCCTTTTTGGTCAAACACACTCATATACTCAATTTGAAATTGTACAGGACTTTTGGATGTATTTACTATAATTATGTTCTCTGTTCCCTGGAAGTTGTAAAGTCTCAGAGAATGGCTTGTATTTCACCATTCATTTTCACTATTACATTAGTTATTTAACATCAAAAACATGATGGAGCAAACAAAATAGCATTCTCTTTTCATTGTTACTGGTCTGAAAGTAAATTTCTTGGTTAAAGGAAGAACCATGTAAAGCATTAATATTTAATAATTGGTGTGGTATATACAATAGATTGTAGCATTTTTAAAGAATATGGACACAATTAAATGTTGCTTCTATCTTACAAATTCCTATCACTGTGACTGAGTAGGTCCTATTTAACATGCTTTGCAATTTAACAGAGCTTTGATGCATCTAACTTTATTTAACTAATATTTGTAATTAATTTTGTAAATTTTAATTTAAGTCAAGATATATTAGCACACTATGATTAAAGTTTTTCTAAAGCACAAAAGATACATCAGTATATCACAATTGGGAACTTTTCTCAGGCTGCAGTAAATTCTTTTCTTATCAGAGCAAGGAAGGACACATAATGAGTTATTAGCTTATTTCCTGACCATCTCACCTTTTCTACATTTTTACATGGATTAGCTTTGAATGGACTTGGGGCCTTTGGTAGTATGGATATTATGTGAAAAAATTCATTGGACAATTACTTCATAGGCTATGGATCTCCCTCTAGTACTATGATGCATTTTAAGATCCAACTTAAAATTAAAAATAAATCTAAATTAATAACGCCAAATTTTAAGAAATTTAGATATCCTGGTTGCGAGATATATGAAAGTTTAATTTTTTCTCTGTAATGTTTCATTTCATATCAGAACACAAATTGGTTCTTGTGGGCTTAGACAATGCTGGCAAAACGACAATCCTCTATCAACTGTTAATGAGCGAAGCAGTTCACACATCTCCAACTATAGGAAGCAATGTCGAAGAGGTTGTATGGAAAAACTTGCATTTCATCATGTGGGATTTGGGAGGACAAGAATCTCTAAGGTCAGCTTGGAGCACCTACTACACAAATACAGAGGTAATTATATCTAGAGTTTAAGAAAGCTAATTTGATTGATATTTTTGTTTTAATGCTTGTGAAGTAGGTTCAAAACTAATATAGGTGGTTTGTATTACATTTTTACATTATTGGCAGACCTGGGCCTGATTGCAGATTCCTTGATTTTGTCTTAGGCATTAGTGTACACATTTTCCAGGTGCACCCTGGTAAGGGTGGGATATATTCACAAGAGTTGTGTATCTTCCCAGACCATAGCACTGTCATCGCTTGCTTTTAGTTATTTTAATTTCCCTTTTTTTTTTGCAAACCTCGTTTTATAACCTTTTGGTGTTTGAGATAACCACTGTTGGTTTAAAGCCTTTTATTTATAATAACCACAAATTTAACCATATATAGTACACAATAGTCTGAACTAATTTATTCTTATTTTATGAGAACTCACTCTTAAGTATTAAAATATTAAAAGCACTGGTGAGAGCATTTAATAACAAAAGGTACTCTTGCCCCTTTTGTCATTTATTGCAGTTAATAAATCAAAGTTATTGATGCAATAGTTCAAGCACTCACTTTGTAGCACTGTTCTGATGACGATGTAATCCCTTGCCTATGATGCTGCCCTTGGATTGGTCCCTTCAATTACTTTCTCTCCCCCCTTTGGTTATGGACTAGTTAAATGGAAAAACTGCTCCCAATCACAATGAAGTCAAGCCAAATGTATGGTGTATTGTCAGATGGAGTCCCAATTCAGGTTGACCAAATAGACGTAGATGATACCTGTGGTTTGGATCTGTTAAAACAGTAGTCCCCCACTGAGTAATACTGAGAAATAAAAGGTTTTATAAAAGAGTTCAGATTATTAGTAAACTTCTTCCTATCAAATCATTTGTTAAGAGTCACCTTTCCCAGGCAGTTTCAGCTGTGTTCTTTAAACTTGTTCTGGGAGGGGTTGCATTCAATTTGCACTATTTAACATTGTTGAATTTTACTGAGTAAAATTCAACTGCTTCTTTTGGACTCTGCATCATTCATCACTTAATATATAATTTTCTTGCCACTAAGAAATTAATTTTGCATTTAATCCAAGGGGAGGGGGAGGATTAGTTTTACCATAATCTGCACTCTTTTGAGAGCCTTTAATTTGTCAATGCAACCGATAGCTTAGGGTGGGATCTGGATCATGGATATCTAAAGTGTATGGCAGCTCCTGTGAATGTGACTGAAATTTGGACTCCAGTGACTAATCACACCCATCGTTGCTTAACTTTGCTAAAATCAGAATCATTATTTCTGCTCTAAGTCGATCTTTAAAAAAAAGGATAATGTATGAATAAATATCCCTAACGCTGATTAGCCCCAAACTTGTTCTAAATATTTTTTCAAGGCTTTCATATCTATCGGATCATCCTTTTAAGTTTATGCCAAAATTTTGATGGACAATCAAAATTCATTAAAAACAACAACAAACAGGACTCCTTTGAACTCCTTTACAATCAGTATTATCTCCATAATTTAAGAATTTAGTGGATTTGTTTCCATTCTCCAATTATAACCACAAAGTACATTATATTTTGAGAAGGTTATAAGCCTACATCCATTATTAAAATACTTTCTAAAAAAAATTTCAGTTTATCATCATGGTCATTGACTCTACAGATCGTGAAAGATTAAGTATAACAAAGGAAGAATTATACCGGCTTCTTGCTCATGAAGAACTTTCACGAGCAGCCCTGCTTGTTTACGCCAATAAACAAGATGTTCAAGGATCCATGACTCCAACTGAAATATCTCATCATCTGAACTTGACCTGCATAAAGAAACATAAATGGCAAATACAAGCATGTTGTGCCCTGACTGGAGAGGGGTAAGGATACCATGATGTGCCTCATACTACTACTTAATAGTGTTCAGGCTTAGGGAGGTTAAGGGTAGTTCCTTGATTTGACCATCCAATTCTTTCCCACCCGATGGCATATTTTGCATGAGGGTAACAGAGATGATAATCTCCTGCACATTTTATGGGATTTCAACCTAGGTGAATAGAAACACACTTTCCCGCATGAGTGAAATCAAGACACATTGGGTATTTTTAGTCATTAAATGCGATCCTTGATATGGGCTATCTTTATAACCGCTGCCATATGTTGGAATGACCTGTGGGTTCAGGTAACTTGAACCATCATTATTATTTAAATTATAACTACCTCTTTCACCCTTTGTTGGGTCTATCCAGTGCTTTTAATTCTTAAAAAAAAAAAATCATAATGCACTGTGTCACATCCCACACCACTCCCTCCTGTCACCCCAAACACCATCATGTCCCATCTATCATTTAAAATCGATAAATGACACTACACCTCGGGAAATTTAATGAGTTTTGGAAAATTCAATGTATAAAAGAGAAGGTATTAGTAATCGATGCTGTTAGTGCTGAATCCCCTGATGTTAATTGGTTTGAAACAAATGTGTGAAGGAATTTCACTATTTTCAGTCTTTTATGACAATACCAATTTAAAGTGTAAGGAGCTGTTGCCTCTACTACTACTAGTACTAACATTCCTCGCTGATTGCTGGTTGGTGTCAAAATAAAAAATACCAGTGATGGTCATACTGATCTTTATGTTGGTTTTATTATCTGGTCAGAGCTCTCTTGCCTTCAGGATGAGAGATATCATCCATGAGCGAAAGACAGTGGAACATAATAGTATTGACCACTCTGTTCTTCTCCACTGCCTTTGTGACTTCCTGGTTGTCTCTGAAATTGCTTTAAACTTGTTTTACTCTCCTCTGTCATCTCATACTCATTTTGTTCACACAAAGGGTGTTGTCTCTCAACCAGCTGCTGTGTCCCATGGTGTTCCTCAGAGCTTCGTCCTTGGCCCGCTCCTTTTTATGTATCTACCTCCTTCCTCTTGGCCTTCTCCGCCGCCTTGGTCTACGCTGATAAAACAAATATTTTTTTCCTCCTCCCCAAACTCTATTTCAAATCACATGTTGCTAATATTAGCAAATTATCTCTCTGCTTTCTCTGTAACATCAGTCTTATCCGCTTGCACTTTAACTGAGTTTTGAGATAGCCATCCATGCTTTTGTTACCCCCCCTCGTCTTGATTACTGTAACTCTCTTCTCACTGGACCCCCAACGCTACAATTCGTCCTCTTCAACTTGTTCAGAAATTTGCAGCTCAAGTTCTCTCCATCGAGGACGGTTCTTGCGGGCCACACCTCTGCTCTCCAAACTGCACTGGCTACCCATTAAATTTCAAATTTTAAATTTCTCCTTAAATTTAAAATGCTAAATACTGCAACTACCTCTTCTTACCTGTCCTCCAATACTGAATGGGCCCAGACAACAAAGAGCCCTTTGCTCGGGAAGTGCCCTCCTGCTTTCAGTTCCTCGTCTCTCCTGCATGGGTGATTTATCCTTCTCTGTAGTTTCCCCTAAACTGGAATGCTCTTTTCCCTAGCACTTTCAATCAGGCTCTGAAAACCCACCACCTCTTTAGTCAGGCCTTTTCATAATCAATGGAGAGAAACTTGGCAGGTGTGAAAGGATATTACTGAAGTTAATGGAAATATTTTTTTTTTATCAAATGGATCACCCTGTCCCCAAAACAGCAATTGGAGAAATGTGTACAGTGTGTGTTATGTCAGAAGAAAGGTGAACCAGCTGTGAAAAATATTTCCTGATGGAATATTTACTCTGTGCGAGTTACTGGGTCATGGTGCTTGGACAAGATTGTAGTGAGTTTGGTTGGCATGTGTGGATGAAACCCATGAGGGGCCCTGCCTTCATTGCCATCAGGGCCAGGTTCAGGAGAGCTGTGTCTCCTTCTCCGCCTTTTCACTTCCTGTAACTTTAGTTTTGTGAACCTCCTAAAACTTTCTGGTTTTGATGCCCTCATTAGTTTGTACCTTTTTTCAATAGGGGAAGCTGAGGCCTGTTTCCTGTTTTTTTTTCTCTCCTTTTCAATCCTATGGCATTATTGCTACACTGCTCATCCTCAGTGTGCAAGATGGTGATAGTATTGTTGTATTGCAGTGGGGCTGGTCTAATACTAATACTAAGTGTAGTGCAATGTCTTGTATTGGCCGACTCTCTAAAACAGTCTAATACTGAGTGGAGTGCAATGTCTGGTATTGGAGGTCTCTCTAAAGCATTCTAATACTGAGTGTAGTGTAATGTCTGGTATTGGCTGACTTACTAAAGCAGTCTAATACTAAGTGTAGTGCAGTGTGTGGTATTGGTTTTCTCCCTAAACCAGTATAATAATAAGGGTAGTACCTCTTTTATTTTTATTTTTGCCTTCCAGACTATACCAAGGACTGGAATGGATTGGAAGTACAATTAAAAGTAAATGACATCAAAGAGTTTCTCTCCACCACTCTTCATTATGTACAAATCTGTCAAACAATTGGAGAAAATTTTTGTTGCAATTGTTCATTCATGCCACTGAGACTTGCTTTATTTATGTAACCAGTAGTATAATGGTATATTTAATACCATTTTTTAATTGTCTTTGTGCAAGTTTGATTCTTAAAACTGTACAAAGATGGCTATTTTATGTCAAAGTGGGTTACTGAGGTTGCTTAGGCTTATGTGTATTTTATATCAGGTATGTGATACTGAAGTTGGTTTTAATGTTTTAAGAGAAATGTGTGAACTTAAAATTGTTGAATGTTAAAATTTCAGTCTAGTTTAACTTAACATTCCTAAACATGACAATTCTCTGTTTCAACAGTAATTTTTTTCACTACATCCATTAGTTTACTGATTGTGAATAGGAATTGTATCAGCCGTAAGAAATAGTTAGATATCTACCAGATTGCTGTTTTATATAATTTGATTAAATGCAAAAATTCATTCCAGGATTAGTTTCAAACTTTTAGGAATTTTAATATTTCTCTTCTATCAGAGTCTAGTCTTGTGTAAATAGCTATGTTAAAGTGACTGAGAACCATTTTGCCTTAATAAGTTTACTGTAATTATTCAGGTGCCCCACGAAAAAGCGAACCTAAATTTAAATGATTATAATTGAACAAGTGCGATTTTTTTTCCAGTGTTTAAACATATCTAGAAATGGTAAAATTTTCATTGGTTGCTTTAATAATGGAGAAGCTGCAATTGATGTTAGTGAAGGTAACCAAAACTCCATTTTCGCAAGAAAAGTGACTTAACAAAAAACAGCATCTAATAGTTAATAGTGTTTCATCATCATTAATCACTAGCCCACTGTGACATTGGTGTGCTTCAACATTCCTAAAACTAACGGTACCCCTCAAACCCCCTTCTATGCAAGTCTACCCATCATTTTGGTCACAGCGACGCTGAGGACCGCCGACTGGACTTCGCCTCCAGAGGTGGAGAAAGAACTCTCTAATGATATGTTTACACAAAATAAGCGGCGTTTTGACCTCGCTTCTTGCACGGATGCTGACACTGGTCTGGATGACATCCCCTACGTTATACTTTGACACCTAGGTGAATGAAGCATTGCATTTTTCTCGGCTTTGTTCAGCAGGATCTGGATGAAGGGTATCCTCCCAGGTTCCTGCCGAATGGTTACCGTTCCTGCTTTTCGCAAGCCAGGGAGAGATCACTCTACCACGGCCAGTTACCGGCTACAGAAAGGGATTTTTTAAAAAAGATCTCCAATGAAAACACTTCATAGTAATGTGCTATAGCTTCTCATCTACTTAATGTTCATCTTAGGATAGAAGGCCCCTAGCATGCCCCTCACAAACGGTCTCCATACACGTCTATCATACACAATATTATTACGTTCTCCTCTGTCAGCTGTATTTTCTCAAACACATTCATATAATCACCACCTTTTATGGATCTTTCAACTTTTCTTATAACCTGACCATTGGCTACTTGTGTATAGGCACTGCGAAACTGCAGCATCGCCTATTTCCATTTGATATTATTGATAACATTCAATATGAGTCCTTTTTTCTTTCTTTCTTTATACTTGTACATTATATAATCCTTAAGCTTAATGTCAGTAGCAATCCCCTAGTTTATGAAAAAAAAAAATCCTTGTATAGAACTGTGCACTTCACAGTTCCAGCGATGCGTTGTTTGGTTATTGAGTGCAGGCTCACATATCTGAGATAGGAAGCTGCACGCTAGGGAGAGAGCATTGTGGCTAACGCAGTGGCAAACCTGTTGTGCTGGTGGAAGGTAATGTTTCCTTTTCCCTCTGGAATAATGTTTTTAAATACAAAATGGAGGGTACTAGTCAAAATGTCAGTCAGTAAAAACTGAAGAAATTATTAAGATGTTAGAATAAAACTTTTTGAAAATTGAAATCTATCTCCCAGAAATAGCATGAAAATATCATAAATAAGCATTAATCGCATTGTTAAACGTGCTTTGAAATGGCATCCTTATGAGATGCACTTCCAGCATCAGCTCCTTGAGGCTGATTTTCCTTGTCAAATAGGATTTGTCAAATGATTTCTCCAACCTGCTTGCTTTTCTGATAATGTGACTGGTGATGAGGAAGTATTTTTTATGGGTAAAAAAGTGATTTAACCTAATGTTTGAATATGCACCCCTGAATTCAACTTAGACTGCGCTATTTGTGGATTGGGATATACCGGAACAGCAGTTTTATTGGCTTGGTTTAGAACAATAACATGATGGAGCTCTCTACCTAAGCATAATAATTCTTGAACTACACTTCAATTATTACAATAGATTCAATAAACTTTGGTGGTGGGTTCAGGATGGTGCTCTAGCACATAGGTATATTGTGATGAGAAAAAGATTGACTGAAATTTTTAAACAATATCGTTAGAGTTTTCCCCAAGATGATTGGATTTAAGACCTTGCCATTTCTTCTTGTAGAGACATTTAAAGAATAAAGTATACTCCATCCCACTTGCAAATGTAAACCAATTTAGGGAAAACCCACAATCAAAATTTATGAGCAATGAGATATAAAGATCAACTGCGCTCGGACAGAAATGGAGGGGATTGCTCCTTGGGTATAAATTTTTATGTGCAATGCAACTTTTATATTGAATTTTAATAAATTTATTTGATTCCAAGATTATGACATTTGATTAATTCTCTTGCCTTGCAAAAATATAATTTTGGTTACCTTCACTAACATCAATGCAGCTTTACCATTAGTAAAACAAATGATGAAAAATTTATTTACAGAGGTGATTTTCAACATAAAAAATCAGATTTCTACAGTGAAAAGGTCAAATACTTTTTAAATTGTAATTTTATGAATTTTAATTCACTATATACAACTAAACTACATTGAAGCAACTTTTAATGTTACATTTTGTTCAAATCAAGTATTACAAATTATTCTACCATCCACTTTTCTATTTAAAAAAAGTAAATCACTCAAATTTGAATTGAGCAAGAAGTTATAAATTTTATTTGCAAATGTTTGTTTAGTCTGGGGCCAGACCTCTATGAATTACATTTTCATCTATACCTCTTCTTTCAATAAGTTCTTCCTATCTCCTCCTATCTCTAGCTTTTATTATTGGTATCCTTTTTCCTGAGCAGGACGCACTAGCATCTTTTTGCAGTCACCATCTCTGACACAACTTCCACTGCATGTGTTATTTTCATGAATTTTTGTAATGAAATGCTCATAAATTAAGTCTGCTTCTCAATGGGCCAATTTTATAGTTAATTACATTGTCTTGTGGAATGAAAGTGGTTCAAAGATTAGTTTTTCAAAACCGAACATATTTATATTTTTATTAATTGTAGATAACTACTATTTCTCTTCTGTAAACAATAGACTGATTTAAAATGAAAGTTTGTAGCAACATGTTCATCATATGAATGTTACAACTTTAAACTTTATAATATATACATATATATCTATATTTTTATACATAAAATGGGAATACTTTGCTATAATTAGTAATAAGGTTAGATTGGGAAAATAGCTCATCAATTTGACCCTTGGGTAGGCTTCTTTGGGAATAATCTGTATATACATTAAAATTAAGTATTGAAGAATTTCAAGCTCTAGTATCTATTCGCTTCAAGTGGCTTATCTTTGTTTTTTGGTTGTGTTGCTTAGTTATCTGAGACAGTATTAAGGATGGGATTTTCTAGAATTTGGCCATTCATTTTAAAAGTCATCTTTGGGATTTACTCAGAATGGTAAGGAATGAAATTCAATTTAGAAAATTTAAACCTTTTAATGCCATTTTCATGTTTTTTTTTTTTTTCATTGAAAATTATACAACCACTTTTATTTTTGCATCCACTTTGATGGACATAAGTCGTAAAGGATTCATCATGTGGGTATGGGTGAACATTTTTTTAACCACAATTTACCAGAATGGGAAAGATCATTCAGGGAAACTATTTCCTTTTTAAGTTTAAAATAGTTGGTAATTAAAGGTTGTTTTAGTTTATTTCTTTTAGTGTATTGATCCATTTGATTACTAGTAGAAAGTGGATTTCAAATGGCTGGTTTGCATAGGAAATATATCCCCTGTAAATTGCCGCTCTCTGTTCCGATTGATTAAAGCTTCTTTCCTCGCCCTTTTGTTGTTTGTAGATTTTAGCTCAATTGTAGGAATTCAAGGCACTTACCTAGAGTAGAACTTTGCTATATTTTGTTACATGTCATATTGCGGGAGGAAGTGCGGTATATGTAATGCTGTTTTTGAATTGTTGAAATTAGCTCACATAATTGAAAATACTTTCCAAAATTCATTTTCTTAGAATAAATTAAATGGTAATTTTCCATGTCATTTTGTTAAAATGCACAACATCGTTTCACTGGATGAACATGTGTTTAGAATATGCATAATGAAGATGCTGAATACTCTTTTAGGAGATTATATTACTTGAAATTACTTATATTTCCAGTTTATTTTTCTTAGGAAGAAGTACCCCCAGCATCATCCTAAGGACTGTGATACTTGAATTTAAGTTGATATGCATCACTTAGTATAGTGTGTGGAAAATGCAAGGTGGATAGCAATTTTTGGCAGTAACAATGATGCTATTCAGTGACAATGTCTTGACATTTTGTTCATCATTTGTATAAAGCTTTTATTTGAAAACTAGGAAAGAACTTTGTATTGTAGTTTTAGTCTTGTGGTGAATTTTTAGGTGATGAAATGTATTGTTAATGAGTAAGCTCTTAATATTTGAGGAGATTGTAGGATATTTTAAAAGGTTCTGTTCATTTTAAGTTTTTAATTGATAATTAGGAAATTATTGTTTCCTATTCCTTGTAGTTTACCCCATCCTCAAGTAGTTGAAGCTCTTCCTAAAATTTTTTTTCTTAAAATTGGCTGGTAGAAAAATATACATTTTATTGAGAAGAATAGAGAGAATTTAGAACGCTAATAAATCAGTTTTACTAAACAATTTTTTTTTAGTATTTTGTTTGTTTCAGATTCCTTGATATTTATTATATATCTACTGACCCCCTCCTCCCCCCTCCTTGTCTGCTTGTGTTTCTTGGGCTAGCTACGGACTCGAACTAAAGGGGGTTAGCAGGCTTGCATGTGATAGAGTACTTTTATCGTGCCCTTCACCCGTTCTTCCCATTTTATTCTCCCTACTTTTCGTTCCCCTCCACACAACTCCCTGAGTTCTCAATGAGCCCTCTCTCTACCCATAACACCCATTGAGCCCTTCCCGACAGTGACCTAGCAA
Source organism: Ceratothoa steindachneri (assembly GCA_963969495.1). NCBI lineage: Eukaryota > Metazoa > Arthropoda > Malacostraca > Isopoda > Cymothoidae > Ceratothoa > Ceratothoa steindachneri. The sequence goes on from OZ018319.1 coordinate 22,343,254, forward strand.
CGCTCTTGTAAGCTTAATCTGCACCGTAACGCCTTTAAAGCTCTCCCACACTACTCCCCCGTAAGGGGCGCGGCGATTTGCCATCCTGGCCGCCGTGCTGACGGGATCCAGCGCTCCGTTCGGCCCCAGCTTAGCCTCTCTTCCTTCCTTCAGATAGCCCGATTTCTCCCCCTACCTCGTCGCTTTTCATACAACCTCTCCCACAACTTTCTCTGGTCAGCCTCTAATTTCACAGAGTAGAATGCTGACCTTCTTCTCAAGCCAACCACCCCGGATCGGGGCTGAGGGGGGAGGGGACATTGTTCCCTAACCCCTCAGCTCCGGTTCGGGATGGTTTTTTTTTAACAACCTGCTTCATCCCCACCCATACCTTCCTCACATCCCTTTTCCTCTCCTCTTCAAAATCTATCTTTTTTACGCCGTGTTCAAGGTGGAGCCGCCATGCCGAAGGACTGCCAGGCCACCAGGCGGGAGGGGTGGTCCCAAATGGCGGCACCTGGCTCTGCCGGGCCTGTAAGCACCTCTTGCAGTGCGGGCTACTGCAAGAGGTGGTGAGCGATTGCGTCCCGTACCGTAAAACAAAGAGGGTCACCATTCCCAATGATGAAAAAAAAACATCTCGCCTTAATTCCCCCTAAAACAACGGAGCCGCCCTCGTGCAGCTCCACAGAAAAGATGGAGGTCCCCCCCCCCATGTGCTTGCGCAGGGGACCCTCCATACCTCTTTAACCGGAGAGGAGGCTTACTCCTCTCCTACGCCTACGGGTGTAGGGGACTCCCCCTCACCCCCTTCTCTGAAGGTGCTTTCGGGCACCTCCCTATCTCCAGCGGCAGTCCCTCCTATGCTTTCTAAGGGGACTGCCAAGAAAGCCAGCAGGCAGCCCATTGCCGACCGCCCCTCGTACAAGCGGCTCGGTAGGGCAAACCCCCTTAGGGGGGAGAGGGAAGCCAGGCCCCTTCGGTCGCTTCCCTCAAAAGACCTGCTGGCAAAAATATTAAACCTTGCCGGGGTCAAGGCCTGTGCCTCCCCACTAAAGACTTATGACGCTGCCAAGGGGACCTGCGATGTCCTGGGAGGGGATGGCCAACTGGAGGCCCCTCCTGTGATAGACATGGTCCTTGAGGAAAACCAGCCTCAGACGGTAGGGCCTTCCATGGGGGGGAATCCCCCCGTAAGGGGCGCGGCGATTTGCCATCCTGGCCGCCGTGCTGACGGGATCCAGCGCTCCGTCCGGCCCCAGCTTAGCCTCTCTTCCTTCCTTCAGATAGCCCGATTTCTCCCCTACCTCGTCGCTTTTCATACAACCTCTCCCACAACTTTCTCTGGTCAGCCTCTAATTTCACAGGGTAGAATGCTGACCTTCTTCTCAAGCCAACCACCCCGGATCGGGGCTGAGGGGGGGAGGGGACATTGTTCCCTAACCCCTCAGCTCCGGTTCGGGATGGGGTTTTTTTAACAACCTGCTTCATCCCCACCCACATCTTCCTCACATCCCTTTTCCTCTCCTCTTCACAACCTATATTTTTTACGCCGTCCAAGGTGGAGCCGCCATGCCGAAGGACTGCCAGGCCACCAGGCGGGAGGGGTGGTCCCGAATGGCGGCGCCTGGCTCTGCCGGGCTTGTAAGCACCTCTCGCAGTGCGGGCAACTGCGAGAGGTGATGAGCTATTGCGTCCCGTAATCAAAAGAGGGTCACCATGCCCATGTATGAAAAAAAACAAAAACCCCAACCCCCAACTTCCCCAAAAACATCTACGGAGCCGCCCTCGGGCAGCTCCACCGAGAAAATGGAGGTCCCCCCCCCTTGTGCTTGCGCAAGGGACCCTCCATAATTCTTTAACCGGAGAGGAGGCTTACTCCTCTCCTACGCCTACGGGTGTAGGGGACTCCCCCTCACCCCCTTCTCTGGAGGTGCTTTCGGGCACCTCCCTATCTCCAGCGGCAGTCCCTCCTTTGCTTTCTAAGGGGACTGCCAAGAAAGCCAGCAGGCAGCCCATTGCCGACCGCCCCTCGTGCAAGCGGCTCGGTAGGGCAAACCCCCTTAGGGGGGAGAGGGAAGCCAGGCCCCTTCGGTCGCTTCCCTCAAAAGACCTGCTGGCAAGAATTTTGAACCTTGCTGGGGTCAAGGCCTGTGCCTCCCCACACCACCTGACTAGTGACAATACTGCCAAGGGGACCTGCGATGTCCTGGGAGGGGATGGCCAACTGGAGGCCCCTCCTGTGATAGACATGGTCCTTGAGGAGACCCAGCCCCAGACGGTAGGGCCTTCCATGGGGGGGAATTCGGGCTCGGCGCCAAGCACCGAACCCGAATCCGCCCCTATGCAAGGTCCTCCTCAAATGGCTGAGGGCTCCGAGGCAGTAGAAGGAGGGGAGGGATCTCCTCCGACAGGTGCCCCTACGACAACCAGGACCTTCTCCATTTCGGAGAGGGACCTGGCTGAGGCTGGTCCATCTGGCCTGGGGACTTCTGCCGGCGGAGGTGAAAAGCGGGTTCATTCCCCGCCCTCCTCTCCTAAAAAGAAAAAGACTAAAAAGACTCAAAAGACGAAGAAGACTCGGGGCTCCTCTCCATCCGCGGGGGCTGCGGGGACGGATGGGTCTGCTGCCACTTTGGTAGGCGACCAAGCCAAGATCGGCACATCCGGCCCCTCTACCCCCTCGTGTGCGGAGCCCATGACTACGACTAAGACCAAGAATGCACAGGGCGGAGCCTCGATGACATCGGGGCCCCTCATTCAGAGGTTACCTGGCGTTTTCGAGCCCGCTGGCTTCAAGCGCTTCCTCGTTATTCGCTCCACTGATGGCACCATGTTGTCCAAGGGCAACATGATCCATCAGAGGAGAGGATTAGCTAGTGCAATTGGTAGAGAGCCGAAGGTAACCCGTTTCTCGGACGGGAGCCTTCTGGCGAATGCGGCGAATCCCGCCGAGGCGGCCAAGATAAGTGCTCTTCGGACACTTCATGGCACCCCGGTGAGTGTGACGCCGCACTCTACCATGAACTTTGTGAAAGGAGTAGTTTATGCGAGGGAACTCGTTGACTACTCCATTGAGGACATCACCCTAGAGCTGGCCGACCATGGGGCGGTCAAGGTCGAACGTGTGATGAGAAAACAGGGAGGGGCCTCGAGACCCACCCCTACACTCTTCGTCACGTTCGACTGTGACAAGCTCCCTGAGTCGGTGCGTGCCGGTTGGTACCGCTACCGCGTGAAGGCATTCGTGCCACTGCCGCGGCGGTGCTATTACTGCCACCGCTTCGGCCATACGAATCGATCATGTAGACGTGCAAAATCGGGGTCACCCGAAGTCTGTGTAAATTGCTCCAAGGTCGCACACGATAAGTCCAAATCGTGTGTGGCCAAGTGTGTCAATTGCGGAGAGCCGCACCCTGCTTCTTCGAAGCAATGTGGTGCATATCTCCTTGAGAAAGAAATCCTGGCCGTTCAGGCCCAGGATCGACTCTCATTCCGCGAGGCAAAGGACTTGGTCCTGGCGCGCCCGGCTCTGCCTGGGACGTCATATGCCTCAATAGTTAGAAAGGCACCCTCTGCTCCTGGCCCATCCAGGCCAACGAGCACGGTTGTTTCCGCGCCCATTCGGAGCCCTTCTGTGGGCTCTACCCAACCTGGGCGCTCCCCTGGTAAAGCTGGCGGCAAAAAGGGTACATACCCTGCCCCGGCTAAAACCAGGGCTCCCCCCTCTTCCCCCAGCGTGACCGTTTCGCGTAAAGCGAAACGGCCACGCGCCTCCACCGAGTCGTTAGACTCACAGGAGGCAACACCCCTGAAGATGGTCGCTAGGCCATCTTCCGGGGTTCCTAAAGCTGTTCCCCGAAAGGAGGACAGCAACAAAGGAGCTTCGGCCCCTTTGCCCACGCCCCGAGGTGGAGCGAGTGGCTCGGAGACGGTGGTTCCTCGAAAAGAGGGCCCCCCGCCTCCGAAGCCGCAACGCCCGCCTAAAGTTTCGAGGCGGAGGGAGGAAAAGACTCGCATGGCGAGCCCAACCTCCCCCAATAAGTCCTCGAAGGCGACAGCGCTTTGTCCGGCCAACAGCGCCCGGGGTTCTGCCCCCGGGAAGCGTACGGCCATTCCCGTGAGGGTCTTCAATTCGAGGAGGGCCCCCGCGTCTCCTCCGAGCTAGGCCTGGAGGGCATATTCCTTCAATGGAATTGCCGTGGACTCCGGGCCAACTGGGAGGAGCTGCGGAGGCTCGCCTCATCCCGTTCCCCGTTAGCTATTTTTTTGCAGGAGACCATGCTAGGCGCGTGCCCCCTGCCTGCCCTCCCGGGGTATAAGGGTCTTGCGACCCAACCACCGCGGGACGGCCGGGCTGGGGGATGCGCGGTTTACACCCGGCATGATGTCTCCGTTCTTCCTTTCTCTTTAGATACCTCCTTTCAGGCAGTGGCTGTGCAGCTGCACCTGGATAGGAGGTATACTATCATTTCTGCGTACATTCCACCGTCAGCTGACTTCGACGCGGGGGACTTTCGCCGCGTCGTGGCACGGTTGCCGAGGCCCTATCTCTTGCTTGGAGATCTGAACGGCAGGCATCCTCTCTGGGGAGATTACACCATAAATCCCAGGGGACAAGTCCTTGCCGATCTGATCGAAGAGCTTGAGATGGGTGTCCTAAACGTGGATGAGTTTACGCATCACTGTCCGAGAACCGCTTCATTTTCTTGCCTTGACCTATCTTTGTGCTCTTCGGATGCACAGCCTGATTTTGATTGGGGGGTGGTCGATGACCTCCATGGTAGTGATCACTTTCCCATTCAAATATCATTTTCAGGGCAACTGCCGCCTGAGAGACCACCTCGGTGGTGCTTGGCGCGGGCGCGGTGGCCTGCATTTCAGGAAATGACTGAATTCTCTATCTCAGTCAAGGAGTTTAGGTCGGTAGATGAGGCCGTCGAGTTCTTCTCCGGCAACCTCATCGCCGTGGGCCTGACTACTATTCCTAGGACGTCTGGCCGTTTTGCACGCCGACCACTCCCATGGTGGTCGGCCGAGTGTGAGACGGCCCTCAAACAGAAGCGTTATGCCTACATGCGCTATAAGCGCCGCCCGAACGATTTCACCGTCGCTGAATTTCGTCGGGCTAGGGCTAGGTTCCGGTATATTTCGAAGCACGCCCGCCGCTCTTCTTGGCGGGCATACGTGTCTTCACTTAACGGGAAGACCCCTTTAGCTGAGGTGTGGAAGCGAGTCAAAAGGATTCGGGGCAAGTTCTCGCAGGACCCCCCTCCCGTTCTCCAGGAGAATGGGACCGCAATCTCGGACCCCGCGTCCGTGGCGGAATCCTTAGCGACCGCTTTTTCCGCATTCTCTAGCCGTGATGCTGCTCCGCCAGCATTCAATGCACGTCGTGATGTCGCGGAAGGCCGCCGGCTGGACTTTACCTCCAGAGGCGGAGAACCCTTCAACGACAAGTTTACTGTGAGTGAGTTGCGTTCCGCTCTCGCTTCGTGCGCGGACACCGCCCATGGTCCGGACGATGTCCCGTACGCCATGCTTCGACACCTGGGTGAGCGAGGCATGGCCTTTCTATTAGATTTGTTCAACAGGATCTGGGTGGAAGGTCTCCTCCCAGACTCCTGGCGAATCGCTACTGTGCTCGCCTTTCGCAAGCCGGGGAGAGATCACTGTACTCCGACCGGTTTCCGCCCAATCTCTCTAACCTCTTGCGTGTGCAAGTTGATGGAGAAATTGGTAAATGTTAGATTAGCCTATTTCCTGGACAGCGGAGGCCATCTGTCTTCTGCACAGTGCGGCTTCCGTAAGTTCCACTCCACGTCGGATGCTCTGCTCCGACTGGAAAATGCCGTCTGCGAGGCTTTCCTTCGTAGACAGCACTACGCCACGGTGTTTTTCGATCTGGAGAAAGCCTATGATACCGCATGGCGATACGGTATCATGGAGACTCTCCACACGATGGGGGCGAGGGGACGCCTCCCAATGTTTATATCTGAATTTTTGCGAGATCGTCGATTCCGCGTACGGGTGGGGGGAGCCCTCTCCGGCCCAAAGGAGCAGGAAGATGGTGTCCCGCAGGGAAGTGTCCTCAGTGTCACACTCTTTGCCCTGAGCATCAACGGCATCACCTCGGTGCTGCCGGAAGATGTTCTCGCTACGCTCTACGTGGACGACCTTTCGATCTCTTTTGGCGCGGCCCAGATGCCAACTCTGGAGCGCCGACTCCAACAGGCATTGAACCGCGTCTCTCGCTATGCCGAAGCGCACAGGTTTCGGTTTTCTTTGGCCAAGACTAAGGTGGTGCACTTCTGCCGCCATCCACGGCTTCACCCCGACCCAGATTTGTTTCTTAATGGGGTGCGCCTGGATGTGGTTGAGTCGCACCGTTTCCTTGGTCTTGTATTCGACCGACGCCTCACCTGGGAGGCTCACATTCGCAGCCTTAGGGTCTCTTGTACCCGCGCCATGGACATTCTCCGTTCCGTGACGTTCAGCGCTTGGGGCGCTGATAGGGCTACCGCCTTACTTTTTTATCGATCCTTTGTTCGCTCGAAGCTCGACTACGGATGCGAGTTTTATGCATCCGCAGCCGAGCGTTTATTGCGGAAGGTGGATTCGATCCACCACACCGGCCTTCGCCTTGCGACCGGTGCCTTCCGCACTTCCCCCATTGAGAGCCTGTTGGTCGATGCTGGGGAGATGCCGCGTGCAGTGCATCACTCGCCTGTACGCGCGAGCCCGGCGCCTCCCCCAGTCGCCAACAGCTCTCACTGCATCCGCAGCTGATCTCGATGGTGCCTATGCCGCCGAGAGACGCCAGTCATACCCTAAGCCCTTTGGGTTTAGGGCCAGGAAACTCCTTCGAGAGGTAGATATAGCTCTCGGGCCGGTGGCGCCCCTGGTTCTGCCCAGGACGCCACCCTGGAGGGTACCACATTTGGCTATTTGTCGCCACGCCTCTGCTCCCAAAGCTTGTACTGCGCCGGGAGTATTGCGTTCGATCTTTTTGGAGCACACATCGTGTCACGCTGGTACCGTGCCAGTGTATACGGATGGCTCCAAGTCCCAAGAGGGGGTCGGCTTCCACGCCGTATCCCCTCTGTTTGAAGTCAGCGGGGCTCTACCAGGCGCTGCGTCTGTCTTCACGGCCGAGCTGGTGGCAATACACCACTCGGTACGGGAGATTACGCGACGTGCCCGGTTCGGAGACCGGATTGTGATTTATAGCGACTCACAAAGCGCCCTGAGTGCTCTCGGGGCATTGGAATCTCCGCATCCCCTGGTTCGCGAAATCCGTGACGCCACGGTTTTGGCGAGCCGGGCAGATGTCGAGATTATCTTCTGCTGGGTTCCTGGACATGTAGGAATTGCGGGGAATGAGCGCGCCGATGAGGGCGCCAAAGAGTCCGCGAGGACTCTGCGACCGGACCAGCGTTTCGCTCTTCCTCACACCGACTACATGGCAGGAATACGGGCAGCTCTTCGGACTGCTTGGCAAAGAAGATGGGAGACGGTCGAGGGGAACTTAAAGTTGCGTGCCATTGCGCCGCGACTGTTCCCATGGACCTATCCCCCAATGCCGCGGCGGCTTCAGGTTGCTTTCTGTCGTCTTCGAATCGGACACACTCGTGTGACGCATCGTTACTTGGTGGAGCGCTCGCATGTGCCCTATTGCGACGAGTGCGTCGTCCCCCAGACTGTTCGGCATATTCTTGTCGAATGTCCCAGTCTGGGTGATCTTCGCGCACGATACCTGTCTCGGTACCGGGATGGGCGGGGTCGCTACCGCCTGTCCCTTGTACTCGGGACGAGTGCGTGCACCATGACTGGTGGACTTATTGACTTTTTGGGGGAGGCCGGCCTTCTCCCCTTTATTTAAGGTTCCTTTTTTTGTTATTGTTTTGTTTTAGATTGCACTCTCCTGCACCGGGGTGAGGGGGACCTCCCCCCGCTGCCGGAGATTGCTTCGATTGTTAAGTTTTTCAAATTTATATTGATTGTTAAGTTTTCATATTTTAACTTTAAAGTAGCCTAATTCTAGGCTGTCGTGTTTTTCGGCGACTTATGCCCAAGTGGGTAGTTGCCAGATGAACTCTATAAAAAAAAAAAAAAAAAAAAAATGGGGGGGAATCCGGGCTTGGCGCCAAGCACCGAACCCGAATCCGCCCCTATGCAAGGTCCTCATCAAACGGCTGTGGATTCTCAGGCAGGACAAGGAGGGGAGGGATCTCCTCCGGATGAATCCCCTGCGCCCACCGGGACCTTCCCCATTTCAGAGAAGGACCTGGCAGAGGCCGGTCCATCTGGCCTGGGGGCTTCTACCGGCGGGGGTGAGAAGCGGGTTCATTCCCCGCCCTCCTCCCCGTAAGGGGCGCGGCGATTTGCCACTCTGGCCGCCGTGCTGACGGGATCCAGCGCTCCGTCCGGCCCCAGCTTAGCCTCTCTTCCTTCCCTCAAAACACTTGTTTCCTCTCTTTTCACACAACCTCTCCCACAACTTTCTCTGGTCAGCCTCTAATTTCACAGGGTAGATGCTGACCTTCCTTTCAGCAAAACCGTCCCGCATCGGGGCTGAGGGGGTGGGGGACAATGTTCCCTAACACCTGAGCTCCGGTCTGGGGTGGCTGGTTTTTAACTACCTGCTTCATCCCCACCCATACCTTCCTCACATCCCTTTTCCTCTCCTCTTCACAATCTATTAATTTTTACGCCGTGTCCAAGGTGGAGCCGCCATGCCGATGGACTGCCAGACCACCAGGCGGGAGGGGTGGTCCCAAATGGCGGCGCCTGGCTCTGCCGGGCTTGTAAGCACCTCTCGCAGTGCGGGCTACTGCGAGAGGTGTGCGCGATTGCATCCCGTGTTTAAAAAAGGGTCACCATGCCCAATGATGAAAATCACACCAAAAAAACCCAACCCCCAACTTCCCCAAGAACAACGGAGCCGCCCTCGGGCAGCTCCAGCAAAAAAATGGAGGTCCCCCCCCCTGTGCTTGCACAAGGGACCCTCCATATTTCTCTAACCGGAGAGGAGGCTTACTCCTCTCCTTCGCCTACGGGTGCAGGGGACTCCCCCTCACCCCCTTCTCTGGAGGTGCTTTCGGGCACCTCCCTTTTCCCAGCGGCAGTCCCCTCTTTTCTTTCCAAGGGGACTGCCAAGAAAGCCAGCAGGCAGCCCTTAGCCAGCCGCTCCCCATCAAAGCGGCTCGGTAGGGCAAACCCCCTTAGGGGGGAGAGGGAAGCCAGGCCCCTTCGGTCGCTTCCCTCAAAAGACCTGCTGGCAAAAATATTAAACCTTGCCGGGGTCAAGGCCTGTGCCTCCCCAAACAAGACTGGCGACACTGCCAAGGGGACCTGCAATGTCCTGGGAGGGGATGGCCAACTGGAGGCCCCTCCCGTGATAGACATGGTCCTTGAGGAGACCCAGCCTCAGACGGTAGGGCCTTCCATGGGGGGGAATTCGGGCTCGGCGCCAAGCACCGAACCCGAGTCCGCCCCTATGCAAGGTCCTCCTCAAATGGCTGAGGGCTCCGAGGCAGTAGAAGGAGGGGAGGGATCTCCTCCGACAGGTGCCCCTACGACAACCAGGACCTTCTCCATTTCGGAGAGGGACCTGGCTGAGGCCGGTCCATCTGGCCTAGGGGCTTCTGCCGGCGGAGGTGAAAAGCGGATTCATTCCCCGCCCTCCTCTCCAAAAAAGAAAAAGACTAAAAAGACTAAAAGGACGAAAAAGACTCGGGGCTCCTCTCCATCCGCGGGGGCTGCGGGGATGGATGGGTCTGCGGCCACTTTGGTAGGCGACCAAGCCAAGATCGGCACATCCGGCCCCTCTACCCCCTCGTGTGCGGAGCCCCTGACTAAGACCAAGAGTGCACAGGGCGGAGCCTCGATGACATCGGGGCCCCTCATTCAGAGGTTACCTGGCGTTTTCGAGCCCGCTGGCTTCAAACGCTTCCTCGTTATTCGCTCCACTGATGGCACCATGTTGTCCAAGGGCAACATGATCCATCAGAGGAGAGGATTAGCTAGTGCAATTGGTAGAGAGCCGAAGGTGACCCGTTTCTCGGACGGCAGCCTTCTGGCGAATGCGGCGAATCCCGCCGAGGCGGCCAAGATAAGTGCTCTTCGGACACTTCATGGCACCCCGGTGAGTGTGACGCCGCACTCTACCATGAACTTTGTGAAAGTAGTAGTTTATGCGAGGCAACTCGTTGACTACTCCATTGAGGACATCACCCTAGAGCTGGCCGACCATGGGGCGGTCAAGGTCGAACGTATGATGAGAAAACAGGGAGGGGCCTCGAGACCCACCCCTACACTCTTCGTCACGTTCGACTGTGACAAGCTCCTTGAGTCGGTGCGTGCCGGTTGGTACCGCTACCGCGTGAAAGCATTCGTGCCACTGCCGCGGCGGTGCTATTACTGTCACCGCTTCGGCCATACGAATCGCTCATGTAGACGTGCAAAGCCCCGTAAGGGGCGCGGCGATTTGCCATCCTGGCCGCCGTGCTGACGGGATCCAGCGCTCCGTCCGGCCCCAGCTTAGCCTCTCTTCCTTCCTTCAGATAGCCCGATTTCTCCCCTACCTCGTCGCTTTTCATACAACCTCTCCCACAACTTTCTCTGGTCAGCCTCTAATTTCACAGGGTAGAATGCTGACCTTCTTCTCAAGCCAACCACCCCGGATCGGGGCTGAGGGGGGGAGGGGACATTGTTCCCTAACCCCTCAGCTCCGGTTCGGGATGGGGTTTTTTTTTAACAACCTGCTTCATCCCCACCCACATCTTCCTCACATCCCTTTTCCTCTCCTCTTCACAACCTATATTTTTTACGCCGTGTCCAAGGTGGAGCCGCCATGCCGAAGGACTGCCAGGCCACCAGGCGGGAGGGGTGGTCCCGAATGGCGGCGCCTGGCTCTGCCGGGCTTGTAAGCACCTCTCGCAGTGCGGGCAACTGCGAGAGGTGATGAGCTATTGCGTCCCGTAATCAAAAGAGGGTCACCATGCCCATGTATGAAAAAAAACAAAAACCCCAACCCCCAACTTCCCCAAAAACATCTACGGAGCCGCCCTCGGGCAGCTCCACCGAGAAAATGGAGGTTTCCCCCCTTGTGCTTGCGCAAGGGACCCTCCATAATTCTTTAACCGGAGAGGAGGCTTACTCCTCTCCTACGCCTACGGGTGTAGGGGACTCCCCCTCACCCCCTTCTCTGGAGGTGCTTTCGGGCACCTCCCTATCTCCAGCGGCAGTCCCTCCTTTGCTTTCTAAGGGGACTGCCAAGAAAGCCAGCAGGCAGCCCATTGCCGACCGCCCCTCGTGCAAGCGGCTCGGTAGGGCAAACCCCCTTAGGGGGGAGAGGGAAGCCAGGCCCCTTCGGTCGCTTCCCTCAAAAGACCTGCTGGCAAGAATTTTGAACCTTGCTGGGGTCAAGGCCTGTGCCTCCCCACACCACCTGACTAGTGACAATACTGCCAAGGGGACCTGCGATGTCCTGGGAGGGGATGGCCAACTGGAGGCCCCTCCTGTGATAGACATGGTCCTTGAGGAGACCCAGCCCCAGACGGTAGGGCCTTCCATGGGGGGGAATTCGGGCTCGGCGCCAAGCACCGAACCCGAATCCGCCCCTATGCAAGGTCCTCCTCAAATGGCTGAGGGCTCCGAGGCAGTAGAAGGAGGGGAGGGATCTCCTCCGACAGGTGCCCCTACGACAACCAGGACCTTCTCCATTTCGGAGAGGGACCTGGCTGAGGCTGGTCCATCTGGCCTGGGGACTTCTGCCGGCGGAGGTGAAAAGCGGGTTCATTCCCCGCCCTCCTCTCCTAAAAAGAAAAAGACTAAAAAGACTCAAAAGACGAAGAAGACTCGGGGCTCCTCTCCATCCGCGGGGGCTGCGGGGACGGATGGGTCTGCTACCACTTTGGTAGGCGACCAAGCCAAGATCGGCACATCCGGCCCCTCTACCCCCTCGTGTGCGGAGCCCCTGACTACGACTAAGACCAAGAATGCACAGGGCGGAGCCTCGATGACATCGGGGCCCCTGATTCAGAGGTTACCTGGCGTTTTCGAGCCCGCTGGCTTCAAACGCTTCCTCGTTATTCGCTCCACTGATGGCACCATGTTGTCCAAGGGCAACATGATCCATCAGAGGAGAGGATTAGCTAGTGCAATTGGTAGAGAGCCGAAGGTAACCCGTTTCTCGGACGGGAGCCTTCTGGCGAATGCGGCGAATCCCGCCGAGGCGGCCAAGATAAGTGCTCTTCGGACACTTCATGGCACCCCGGTGAGTGTGACGCCGCACTCTACCATGAACTTTGTGAAAGGAGTAGTTTATGCGAGGGAACTCGTTGACTACTCCATTGAGGACATCACCCTAGAGCTGGCCGACCATGAGGCGGTCAAGGTCGAACGTGTGATGAGAAAACAGGGAGGGGCCTCGAGACCCACCCCTACACTCTTCGTCACGTTCGACTGTGACAAGCTCCCTGAGTCGGTGCGTGCCGGTTGGTACCGCTACCGCGTGAAGGCATTCGTGCCACTGCCGCGGCGGTGCTATTACTGCCACCGCTTCGGCCATACGAATCGATCATGTAGACGTGCAAAATCGGGGTCACCCGAAGTCTGTGTAAATTGCTCCAAGGTCGCACACGATAAGTCCAAATCGTGTGTGGCCAAGTGTGTCAATTGCGGAGAGCCGCACCCTGCTTCTTCGAAGCAATGTGGTGCATATCTCCTTGAGAAAGAAATCCTGGCCGTTCAGGCCCAGGATCGACTCTCATTCCGCGAGGCAAAGGACTTGGTCCTGGCGCGCCCGGCTCTGCCTGGGACGTCATATGCCTCAATAGTTAGAAAGGCACCCTCTGCTCCTGGCCCATCCAGGCCAACGAGCACGGTTGTTTCCGCGCCCATTCGGAGCCCTTCTGTGGGCTCTACCCAACCTGGGCGCTCCCCTGGTAAAGCTGGCGGCAAAAAGGGTTCATACCCTGCCCCGGCTAAAACCAGGGCTCCCCCCTCCTCCCCCAGCGTGACCGTTTCGCGTAAAGCGAAACGGCCACGCGCCTCCACCGAGTCGTTAGACTCACAGGAGGCAACACCCCTGAAGATGGTCGCTAGGCCATCTTCCGGGGTTCCTAAAGCTGTTCCCCGAAAGGAGGACAGCAACAAAGGAGCTTCGGCCCCTTTGCCCACGCCCCGAGGTGGAGCGAGTGGCTCGGAGACGGTGGTTCCTCGAAAAGAGGGCCCCCCGCCTCCGAAGCCGCAACGCCCGCCTAAAGTTTCGAGGCGGAGGGAGGAAAAGACTCGCATGGCGAGCCCAACCTCCCCCAATAAGTCCTCGAAGGCGACAGCGCTTTGTCCGGCCAACAGCGCCCGGGGTTCTGCCCCCGGGAAGCGTACGGCCATTCCCGTGAGGGTCTTCAATTCGAGGAGGGCCCCCGCGTCTCCTCCGAGCTAGGCCTGGAGGGCATATTCCTTCAATGGAATTGCCGTGGACTCCGGGCCAACTGGGAGGAGCTGCGGAGGCTCGCCTCATCCCGTTCCCCGTTAGCTATTTTTTTGCAGGAGACCATGCTAGGCGCGTGCCCCCTGCCTGCCCTCCCGGGGTATAAGGGTCTTGCGACCCAACCACCGCGGGACGGCCGGGCTGGGGGATGCGCGGTTTACACCCGGCATGATGTCTCCGTTCTTCCTTTCTCTTTAGATACCTCCTTTCAGGCAGTGGCTGTGCAGCTGCACCTGGATAGGAGGTATACTATCATTTCTGCGTACATTCCACCGTCAGCTGACTTCGACGCGGGGGACTTTCGCCGCGTCGTGGCACGGTTGCCGAGGCCCTATCTCTTGCTTGGAGATCTGAACGGCAGGCATCCTCTCTGGGGAGATTACACCATAAATCCCAGGGGACAAGTCCTTGCCGATCTGATCGAAGAGCTTGAGATGGGTGTCCTAAACGTGGATGAGTTTACGCATCACTGTCCGAGAACCGCTTCATTTTCTTGCCTTGACCTATCTTTGTGCTCTTCGGATGCACAGCCTGATTTTGATTGGGGGGTGGTCGATGACCTCCATGGTAGTGATCACTTTCCCATTCAAATATCATTTTCAGGGCAACTGCCGCCTGAGAGACCACCTCGGTGGTGCTTGGCGCGGGCGCGGTGGCCTGCATTTCAGGAAATGACTGAATTCTCTATCTCAGTCAAGGAGTTTAGGTCGGTAGATGAGGCCGTTGAGTTCTTCTCCGGCAACCTCATCGCCGTGGGCCTGACTACTATTCCTAGGACGTCTGGCCGTTTTGCACGCCGACCACTCCCATGGTGGTCGGCCGAGTGTGAGACGGCCCTCAAACAGAAGCGTTATGCCTACATGCGCTATAAGCGCCACCCGAACGATTTCACCGTCGCTGAATTTCGTCGGGCTAGGGCTAGGTTCCGGTATATTTCGAACCACGCCCGCCGCTCTTCTTGGCGGGCATACGTGTCTTCACTTAACGGGAAGACCCCTTTAGCTGAGGTGTGGAAGCGAGTCAAAAGGATTCGGGGCAAGTTCTCGCAGGACCCCCCTCCCGTTCTCCAGGAGAATGGGACCGCAATCTCGGACCCCGCGTCCGTGGCGGAATCCTTAGCGACCGCTTTTTCCGCATTCTCTAGCCGTGATGCTGCTCCGCCAGCATTCAATGCACGTCGTGATGTCGCGGAAAGCCGCCAGCTGGACTTTACCTCCAGAGGCGGAGAACCCTTCAACGACAAGTTTACTGTGAGTGAGTTGCGTTCCGCTCTCGCTTCGTGCGCGGACACCGCCCATGGTCCGGACGATGTCCCGTACGCCATGCTTCGACACCTGGGTGAGCGAGGCATGGCCTTTCTATTAGATTTGTTCAACAGGATCTGGGTGGAAGGTCTCCTCCCAGACTCCTGGCGAATCGCTACTGTGCTCGCCTTTCGCAAGCCGGGGAGAGATCACTCTACTCCGACCGGTTTCCGCCCAATCTCTCTAACCTCTTGCGTGTGCAAGTTGATGGAGAAATTGGTAAATGTTAGATTAGCCTATTTCCTGGACAGCGGAGGCCATCTGTCTTCTGCACAGTGCGGCTTCCGTAAGTTCCACTCCACGTCGGATGCTCTGCTCCGACTGGAAAATGCCGTCTGCGAGGCTTTCCTTCGTAGACAGCACTACGCCACGGTGTTTTTTGATCTGGAGAAAGCCTATGATACCGCATGGCGATACGGTATCATGGAGACTCTCCACACGATGGGGGCGAGGGGACGCCTCCCAATGTTTATATCTGAATTTTTGCGAGATCGTCGATTCCGCGTACGGGTGGGGGGAGCCCTCTCCGGCCCAAAGGAGCAGGAAGAGGGTGTCCCGCAGGGAAGTGTCCTCAGTGTCACACTCTTTGCCCTGAGCATCAACGGCATCACCTCGGTGCTGCCGGAAGATGTTCTCGCTACGCTCTACGTGGACGACCTTTCGATCTCTTTTGGCGCGGCCCAGATGCCAACTCTGGAGCGCCGACTCCAACAGGCATTGAACCGCGTCTCTCGCTATGCCGAAGCGCACAGGTTTCGGTTTTCTTTGGCCAAGACTAAGGTGGTGCACTTCTGCCGCCATCCACGGCTTCACCCCGACCCAGATTTGTTTCTTAATGGGGTGCGCCTGGATGTGGTTGAGTCGCACCGTTTCCTTGGTCTTGTATTCGACCGACGCCTCACCTGGGAGGCTCACATTCGCAGCCTTAGGGTCTCTTGTACCCGCGCCATGGACATTCTCCGTTCCGTGACGTTCAGCGCTTGGGGCGCTGATAGGGCTACCGCCTTACTTTTTTATCGATCCTTTGTTCGCTCGAAGCTCGACTACGGATGCGAGTTTTATGCATCCGCAGCCGAGCGTTTATTGCGGAAGGTGGATTCGATCCACCACACCGGCCTTCGCCTTGCGACCGGTGCCTTCCGCACTTCCCCCATTGAGAGCCTGTTGGTCGATGCTGGGGAGATGCCGCGTGCAGTGCATCACTCGCCTGTACGCGCGAGCCCGGCGCCTCCCCCAGTCGCCAACAGCTCTCACTGCAACCGCAGCTGATCTCGATGGTGCCTATGCCGCCGAGAGACGCCAGTCATACCCTAAGCCCTTTGGGTTTAGGGCCCTAAGCCCTTTGGGTTTAGGGCCAGGAAACTCCTTCGAGAGGTAGATATAGCTCTCGGGCCGGTGGCGCCCCTGGTTCTGCCCAGGACGCCACCCTGGAGGGTACCACATTTGGCTATTTGTCGCCACGCCTCTGCTCCCAAAGCTTGTACTGCGCCGGGAGTATTGCGTTCGATCTTTTTGGAGCACACATCGTGTCACGCTGGTACCGTGCCAGTGTATACGGATGGCTCCAAGTCCCAAGAGGGGGTCGGCTTCCACGCCGTATCCCCTCTGTTTGAAGTCAGCGGGGCTCTACCAGGCGCTGCGTCTGTCTTCACGGCCGAGCTGGTGGCAATACACCACTCGGTACGGGAGATTACGCGACGTGCCCGGTTCGGAGACCGGATTGTGATTTATAGCGACTCACAAAGCGCCCTGAGTGCTCTCGGGGCATTGGAATCTCCGCATCCCCTGGTTCGCGAAATCCGTGACGCCACGGTTTTGGCGAGCCGGGCAGATGTCGAGATTATCTTCTGCTGGGTTCCTGGACATGTAGGAATTGCGGGGAATGAGCGCGCCGATGAGGGCGCCAAAGAGTCCGCGAGGACTCTGCGACCGGACCAGCGTTTCGCTCTTCCTCACACCGACTACATGGCAGGAATACGGGCAGCTCTTCGGACTGCTTGGCAAAGAAGATGGGAGACGGTCGAGGGGAACTTAAAGTTGCGTGCCATTGCGCCGCGACTGTTCCCATGGACCTATCCCCCAATGCCGCGGCGGCTTCAGGTTGCTTTCTGTCGTCTTCGAATCGGACACACTCGTGTGACGCATCGTTACTTGGTGGAGCGCTCGCATGTGCCCTATTGCAACGACTGCGTCGTCCCCCAGACTGTTCGGCATATTCTTGTCGAATGTCCCAGTCTGGGTGATCTTCGCGCACGATACCTGTCTCGGTACCGGGATGGGCGGGGTCGCTACCGCCTGTCCCTTGTACTCGGGACGAGTGCGTGCACCATGACTGGTGGACTTATTGACTTTTTGGGGGAGGCCGGCCTTCTCCCCTTTATTTAAGGTTCCTTTTTTTGTTATTGTTTTATTTTAGGTTGCACTCTCCTGCACCGGGGTGAGGGGGACCTCCCCCCGCTGCCGGAGATTGCTTCGATTGTTAAGTTTTTCCAATTTATATTGATTGTTAAGTTTTCATATTTTAACTTTAAAGTAGCCTAATTCTAGGCTGTCGTGTTTTTCGGCGACTTATGCCCAAGTGGGTAGTTGCCAGATGGGCTCTATAAAAAAAAAAAAAAAAAATAGACGTGCAAAGTCGGGGTCACCCGAAGTCTGTGTAAATTGCTCCAAGGTCGCACACAATAAGTCCAAATCGTGTGTGGCCAAGTGTGTCAATTGCGGAGAGCCGCACCCTGCTTCTTCGAAGCAATGTGGTGCATATCTCCTGGAGAAAGAAATCCTCGCCGTTCAGGCCCAGGATAGACTCTCATTCCGCGAGGCTAAGGACTTGGTCCTGGCGCGCCCAGCTCTGCCTGGGACGTCATATGCCTCAGTAGTTCGAAAGGCACCCTTTGCTCCTGGCCCATCCAGGCCAACGAGCACGGTTGTTTCCGCGCCCATTCGGAGCCCTTCTGCGGGCTCTACCCAACCTGGGCGCTCCCCTGGTAAAGCTGGCGGAAAAAAGGGTTCATACCCAGCCCCGGCTAAAACCAGGGCTCCCCCCTCTTCCCCCAGCGTGACCGTTTCCCGCAAGGCGAAACGGCCACGCGCCTCCACCGAGTCGTTAGACTCACAGGAGGCAACACCCCTGAAGATGGTCGCTAGGCCATCTTCAGGGGTTCCTAAAGCTGTCCCCCGAAAGGAGGACAGCAACAAAGGAGCTTCGGCTCCTTCGCCCACGCCCCGAGGTGGAGCGAGTTGCTCGGAGACGGTGGTTCCTCGAAAAGAGGCCCCCCCGCCTCCAAAGCCGCAGCGCCCGCCTAAGGTTTCGAGGCGGAGGGAGGAATAGACTCGCATGGCGAGCCCAACCTCCCCCAATAAGTCCTCGAAGGCGACAGCGCCTCCAGCGCTTTGTCCAGCCAACAGCGTCCGGGGTTCTGCCCCCGGGAAGCCTACGGCCATTCCCGTGAGGGTCTTCAATTCGAGGAGGGCCCCCGCGTCTCCTCCGAGCTAGGCCTGGAGGGTATATTCCTTCAATGGAATTGCCGTGGACTCCGGGCCAACTGGGAGGAGCTGCGGAGGCTCTCCTCGTCCCGTTCCCCGTTAGCTATTTTTTTGCAGGAGACCATGCTAGGCGCGTGCCCCCTGCCTGCCCTCCCGGGGTATAAGGGTCTTGCGACCCCACCACCGCGGGATGGCCGGGCTGGGGGATGCGCGGTTTACACCCGGCATGATGTCTCCGTTCTTCCTTTCTCTTTAGATACCTCCTTTCAGGCAGTGGCTGTGCAGCTACACCTGGATAGGAGGTATACTATCATTTCTGCGTACATTCCACCGTCAGCTGACTTCGACGCGGGGGACTTCCGCCGCGTCGTGGCACGGTTGCCGAGGCCCTATCTCTTGCTTGGAGATCTGAACGGCAGGCATCCTCTCTGGGGAGATTACTCCATAAATCCCAGGGGACAAGTCCTTGCCGATCTGATCGAAGAGCTTGAGATGGGTGTCCTAAACGTGGATGAGTTTACGCATCACTGTCCGAGAACCGCTTCATTTTCTTGCCTTGACCTATCTTTGTGCTCTTTGGATGCACAGCCTGATTTTGATTGGGGGGTGGTCGATGACCTCCATGGTAGTGATCACTTTCCCATTCAAATATCATTTTCAGGGCAACTGCCGCCTGAGAGACCACCTCGGTGGTGCTTGGCGCGGGCGCGGTGGCCTGCATTTCAGGAAATGACTGAATTCTCTATCTCAGTCGAGGAGTTTAGGTCGGTAGATGAGGCCGTTGAGTTCTTCTCCGGCAACCTCATCGCCGTGGGCCTGACTACTATTCCTAGGACGTCTGGCCGTTTTGCACGCCGACCACTCCCATGGTGGTCGGCCGAGTGTGAGACGGCCCTCACACAGAAGCGTTATGCCTACATGCGCTATAAGCGCCGCCCGAACGATTTCACTGTCGCTGAATTTCGTCGGGCTAGGGCTGGGTTCCGGTATATTTCGAAGCACGCCCGCCGCTCTTCTTGGCGGGCATACGTGTCTTCACTTAACGGGAAGACCCCTTTAGCTGAGGTGTGGAAGCGAGTCAAAAGGATTCGGGGCAAGTTCTCGCAGGACCCCCCTCGTGTTCTCCAGGAGAATGGGACCGCAATCTTGGACCCCGCGTCCGTGGCGGAATCCTTAGCGACCGCTTTCTCCGCATTCTCTAGCCGTGATGCTGCTCCGCCAGCATTCAATGCACGTCGTGATGTCGCGGAAGGCCGCCGGCTGGACTTTACCTCCAGAGGCGGAGAACCCTTCAACGACAAGTTTACTGTGAGTGAGTTGCGTTCCGCTCTCGCTTCGTGCGCGGACACCGCCCATGGTCCGGACGATGTCCCGTACGCCATGCTTCGACACCTGGGTGAGCGAGGCATGGCCTTTCTGTTAGATATGTTCAACAGGATCTGGGTGGAAGGTCTTCTCCCAGACTCCTGGCGAATCGCTACTGTGCTCGCCTTTCGCAAGCCGGGGAGAGATCACTCTACTCCGACCGGTTTCCGCCCAATCTCTCTAACCTCTTGCGTGTGCAAGTTGATGGAGAAATTGGTAAATGTTAGATTAGCCTATTTCCTGGACAGCGGAGGCCATCTGTCTTCTGCACAGTGCGGCTTCCGTAAGTTTCACTCCACGTCGGATGCTCTGCTCCGACTGGAAAATGCCGTCTGCAAGGCTTTCCTTCGTAGACAGCACTACGCCACGGTGTTTTTTGATCTGGAGAAGGCCTATGATACCGCATGGCGATACGGTATCATGGAGACTCTCCACACGATGGGGGCGAGGGGACGCCTCCCAATGTTTATATCTGAATTTTTGCGAGATCGTCGATTCCGCGTACGGGTGGGGGGAGCCCTCTCTGCCCCAAAGGAGCAGGAAGAGGGTGTCCCGCAGGGAAGTGTCCTCAGTGTCACACTCTTTGCCCTGAGCATCAACGGCATCACCTTGGTGCTGCCGGAAGATGTTCTCGCTACGCTCTACGTGGACGACCTTTCGATCTCTTTTGGCGCGGCCCAGATGCCAACTCTGGAGCGTCGACTCCAACAGGCATTGAACCGCGTCTCTCGCTATGCCGAAGTGCACAGGTTTCGGTTTTCTTTGGCCAAGACTAAGGTGGTGCACTTCTGCCGCCATCCACGGCTTCACCCCGACCCAGATTTGTTTCTTAATGGGGTGCGCCTGGATGTGGTTGAGTCGCACCGTTTCCTTGGTCTTGTATTCGACCGACGCCTCACCTGGGAGGCTCATATTCGCAGCCTTAGGGTCTCTTGTACCCGCGCCATGGACATTCTCCGTTCCGTGACGTTCAGCGCTTGGGGCACTGATAGGGCTACCGCCTTACTTTTTTATCGATCCTTTGTTCGCTCGAAGCTCGACTACGGATGCGAGTTTTATGCATCCGCAGCCGAGCGTTTATTGCGGAAGGTGGATTCAATCCACCACACCGGCCTTCGCCTTGCGACCGGTGCCTTCCGCACTTCCCCCATTGAGAGCCTGTTGGTCGATGCTGGGGAGATGCCACTCGCTCTGCGCCGCGTGCAGTGCATCACTCGCCTGTAGGCGCGAGCCCGGCGCCTCCCTCAGTCGCCAACAGCTCTCACTGCATCCGCAGCTGATCTCGATGGTGCCTATGCCGCCGAGAGACGCCAGTCATACCCTAAGCCCTTTGGGTTTAGGGCCAGGAAACTCCTTCAAGAGGTAGATATAGCTCTCGGGCCGGTGGCGCCCCTGGTTCTGCCCAGGACGCCACCCTGGAGGGTACCACATTTGGCTATTTGTCGCCACGCCTCTGCTCTCAAAGCTTGTACTGCGCCGGGAGTATTGCGTTCGACCTTTTTGGAGCACACATCGTGTCACGCTGGTACCGTGCCAGTGTATACGGATGGCTCCAAGTCCCAAGAGGGGGTCGGCTTCCACGCCGTATCCACTCTGTTTGAAGTCAGCGGGGCTCTACCAGGCGCTGCGTCTGTCTTCACGGCCGAGCTGGTGGCAATACACCACTCGGTACGGGAGATTACGCGACGTGCCCGGTTCGGAGACCGGATTGTGATCTATAGCGACTCACAAAGCGCCCTGAGTGCTCTCGGGGCATTGGAATCTCCGCATCCCCTCGTTCGCGATATCCGTGACGCCACGGTTTTGGCGAGCCGGGCAGATGTCGAGATTATCTTCTGCTGGGTTCCTGGACATGTAGGAATTGCGGGGAATGAGCGCGCCGATGAGGGCGCCAAAGAGTCCGCGAGGACTCTGCGACCGGACCAGCGTTTCGCTCTTCCTCACACCGACTACATGGCAGGAATACGGGCAGCTCTTCGGACTGCTTGGCAAAGAAGATGGGAGACGGTCGAAGGGAACTTAAAGTTGCGTGCCATTGCGCCACGACTGTTCCCATGGACCTATCCCCCAATGCCGCGGCGGCTTCAGGTTGCTTTCTGTCGTCTCCGAATCGGACACACTCGTGTGACGCATCGCTATCTGATGGAGCGCTCGCCTGCGCCCTATTGCAACGACTGCGTCGTCCCCCAGACTGTTCGGCACATTCTTGTCGAATGTCCCAGTCTGGGTGATCTTCGCGCACGATACCTGTCCCAGTACCGGGATGGGCGGGGTCGCTACCGCCTGTCCATGGTGCTCGAGACAGATTCGTGCACACTGACTTGTTGACTTCTTGGGGGAGGCCGGCCTTCTCCCTATTATTTAAGCAAGGTTTGTTTGTTTTGTTTTTTGTTGTTTTTTTGCATTTTTTTTTTCTTTAGTTGCACGCTCCTGCGCCGGGGGGACCTCTCCCCGACGCACCAGCTTGCTTCCTTTCCCCCTTTTGGGTTTTTTTTTTTTCTCTCTCTTTAATTTCATTTTAAAGTAGCCTAGAACTAGGCCAGTTTTAATACGGCGACTAATGCCCAAGTAGGCAGTCACCAGATGAGCTCTTAAAAAAAAAAAAAAAAGCGATTGCGTCCCGTACCGTAAAACAAAGAGGGTCACCTTTCCCAATGATGAAAAAAAAACATCTCGCCTTAATTCCCCCTAAAACAACGGAGCCGCCCTCGTGCAGCTCCACAGAAAAGATGGAGGTCCCCCCCCCCATGTGCTTGCGCAGGGGACCCTCCATACCTCTTTAACGGGAGAGGAGGCTTACTCCTCTCCTACGCCTACGGGTGTAGGGGACTCCCCCTCACCCCCTTCTCTGGAGGTGCTTTCGGGCACCTCCCTATCTCCAGCGGCAGTCCCTCCTATGCTTTCTAAGGGGACTGCCAAGAAAGCCAGCAGGCAGCCCATTGCTGACCGCCCCTCGTGCAAGCGGCTCGGTAGGGCAAACCCCCTTAGGGGGGAGAGGGAAGCCAGGCCCCTTCGGTCGCTTCCCTCAAAAGACCTGCTGGCAAAAATATTAAACCTTGCTGGGGTCAAGGCCTGTGCCTCCCCACTAAAGACTTATGACGCTGCCAAGGGGACCTGCGATGTCCTGGGAGGGGATGGCTAACTGGAGGCCCCTCCTGTGATAGACATGGTCTTTGAGGAAAACCAGCCTCAGACGGTAGGGCCTTCCATGGGGGGGAATCCGGGCTCGGCGCCAAGCACCGAACACGACTCCGCCCCTATGCAAGATCCTCATCAAACGGCTGTGGATTCTCAGGCAGTACAAGGAGGGGAGGGATCTCCTCCGGATGATGCCCCTGCGACCACCAGGACCTTCTCCATTTCGGAAAATGACCTAGCTGAGGCCGGTCCATCTGGCCTGGGGGCTTCTACCGGCGTGGGTGAGAAGCGGGTTCATTCCCCGCCCTCCTCTCCAAAAAAGAAAAGGACGAAAAAGACCAAAAAGACGAAGAAGACTCGGGGCTCCTCCATCCGCGGGGGCTACGGGGACGGATGGGTCTGCTGCCACTTTGGCAAGCGACCAAGCCAAGATCGGCACATCCGGCCCTTTCCCCCCCCCCCCCCCGGGTACGGAGCTCCTGACGATAAACAAAGACCAAAAGTGCACAGGGCGGAGCCTCGATGACATCAGGGCCCCTCATTCAGAGGTTACTTGGCGTTTTCGAGCACGCTGGCTTCAAACGCTTCCTCGTTATTCGCTCCACTGATGGTACCATGTTCGCCAAGGGCAACATGATCCATCAGAGGAGAGGATTAGCTAGTGCAATTGGTAGAGAGCCGAAGGTAACCCGTTTCTCGGACGGGAGCCTTCTGGCGAATCCCGCCGAGGCGGCCAAGATAAGTGCTCTTTAGACACTTCATGGCACCCCGGTGAGTGTGACGCCGCACTCTACCATGAACTTTGTGAAAGTAGTAGTTTATGCGAGGCAACTCGTTGACTACTCCATTGAGGACATCACCCTAGAGCTGGCCGAGGGCGGTCAAGGTCGAACGTGTGATGAGAAAACAGGGAGGGGCCTCGAGACCCACCCCTACACTCTTCGTCACGTTCGACTGTGACAAGCTCCCTGAGTCGGTGCGTGCCGGTTGGTACCGCTACCGCGTGAAAGCATTCGTGCCACTGCCGCGGCGGTGCTATTACTGTCACCGCTTCAGGCATACGAATCGCTCATGTACATAGACGTGCAAAGTCGGGGTCACCCGAAGTATGTGTAAATTGCTCCAAGGTCGCACACGATAAGTCAAAATCGTGTGTGGCCAAGTGTGTCAATTGCGGAGAGCCGCACCCTGCTTCTTCGAAGCAATGTGGTGCATATCTCCTTGAGAAAGAAATCCTGCCGTTCAGGCCCAGGATCGACTCTCATTCCCCGAGGCAAAGGACTTGGTCCTGGCGCGCCCGGCTCTGCCTGGGACGTCATATGCCTTAATAGTTAGAAAGGCACCCTTTGCTCCTGGCCCATCCAGGCCAACGAGCACGGTTGTTTCCGCGCCCATTCGGAGCCCTTCTGCGGGCTCTCCTCAACCCGGGCGCTCCCCTGGTAAAGCTGGCGGAAAAAAGGGTTCATACCCTGCCCCGGCTAAAACCAGGGCTCCCCCCTCTTCCCCCAGCGTAACCGTTTCCCGTAAGGCGAAACGGCCACGCGCCTCCACCGAGTCGTTAGACTCACAGGAGGCAACACCCCTGAAGATGGTCGCTAGGCCATCTTCGGGGGTTCCTAAGGCTGTTCCCCGAAAGGAGGACAGCAAGAAAGGAGCTTCGGCCCCTTCACCCACGCCCCGAGGTGGAGCAAGTGGCTCGGAGACGGTGGTTCCTCGAAAAGAAGGACCCACACCTCCGAAGCCGCAACGCCCGCCTAAGGTTTCGAGGCGGAGGGAGGAAAAGACTCGCATGGCGAGCCCAACCTCCCCCAATAAGTCCCCCGTAAGGGGCGCGGCGATTTGCCATCCTGGCCGCCGTGCTGACGGGATCCAGCGCTCCGTCCGGCCCCAGCTTAGCCTCTCTTCCTTCCTTCAAAACACTTGTTTCCTCTCTTTTCACACAACCTCTCCCACAACTTTCTCTGGTCAGCCTCTAATTTCACAGGGTAGATGTTGACCTTCCTTTCAGCCAACCGTCCCGCTGAGGGGGTGGGGGGCAATGTTCCCTAACCCCTGAGCTCCGGTCTGGGGTAGCTGGTTTTTAACAACCTGCTTCATCCCCACCCATACCTTCCTCACATCCCTTTTCCTCTCCTCTTCACAATCTATATATTTTACGCCGTGTTCAAGGTGGAGCCGCCATGCCGATGGACTGCCAGGCCACCAGGCGGGAGGGTTGGTCCCAAATGGCGGCGCCTGGCTCTGCCGGGCTTGTAAGCACCTCTCGCAGTGCGGGCTACTGCGAGAGGTTTGCGCTATTGCATCCCGTGTTAAAAAAAGGGTCACCATGCCCAATGATGAAGATCAAACGAAAAAAACCCAACCCCCAACTTCCCCAAGAACAACGGAGCCGCCCTCGGGCAGGGCAGCTCCAGCAAAAAAATGGAGGTCCCCCCCCTGTGATTGCACAGGGGACCCTTTATACTTCTTTAACCGGAGAGGAGGCTTAATCCTCTCCTACGCCTACGGGTGTAGGGGACTTCCCCTCACTCCCTTCTCTAGAGGTGCTTTCGGGCACCTCCCTTTTTCCAGCGGCAGTCCCTCCTTTTCTTTCTAAGGGGACTGCCAAGAAAGCCAGCAGGGAGCCCATTTCCGACCGCCCCTCTTGTAAGCGGCTTGGTAGGGCAAACCCCCTTAGGGGGGAGAGGGAAGCCAGGCTCCTTCGGTCGCTTCCCTCAAAAGACCTGCTGGCAAGGATATTAAACCTTGCCGGGGTTAAAGCTGTGCCTCCCCACAAATGACTCTTGACGCTGCCATGGGGACCTGCGATGTCCTGGGAGGGGATGGCCAACTGGAGGCCCCTCCTGTGATAGACATGGTCCTTGAGGAGACCCAGCCTCAGACGGTAGGGGCCTTCCATGGGGGGGAATCCGGGCTCGGTGCCAAGCACCGAACCCGAATCCGCCCCTATGCAAGGTCCCCCTCAAACGGCTGAGGGCTCCGAGGCAATACAAGGAGGGGAGGGATCTCCTCCGACAGGTGCCCCCACGACTACCAGGAACTTCTCCATTTCGGAGAGGGACCTGGCTGAGGCCGGCCCATCTGGCATGGGGGCTTCTGCCGGCGGAGGTGAGAAGCGGGTTCATTCCCCGCCCTCCTCTCCAAAAAAGAAAAAGACTAGAAAGACAAAGAAGACTCGGGGCTCCTCTCCATCCGCGGGGGCGGATAGGTCTGCTGCCACTTTGGCAAGCGACAAAGCCAAGATCGGCACATCCATCCCCTCTACCCCCCCGTGTGCGGAGCGCCTGACTAAGACCAAGAGTGCACAGGGCGGAGCCTGGATGACATCGGGGCCCCTCATTCAGGGGTTACCTGGCGTTTTCGAGCCCGCTGGCTTCAAACGCTTCCTCGTTATTCGCTCCACTGATGGCACCATGTTATCCAAGGGCAACATGATCCATCAGAGGAGAGGATTAGCTAGTGCAATTGGTAGAGAGCCGAAGGTGACCTGTTTCCCGGGCGGGAGCCTTCTGGCGAATGCGGCGAATCCCGCCGAGGTGGCCAAGATAAGTGCTCTTCGGACCCTTCATGGCACCCCGGTGAGTGTGACGCCGCACTCTACCATAAACTTTGTGAAAGGAGTAGTTTATGCGAGGCAACTCGTTGACTACTTTATTGAGGACATCACCCTAGAGCTGGCCGACCATGGGGCGGTCAAGGTCGAACGTGTGATGAGAAAACAGGGAGGGGCCTCGAGACCCACCCCTACAGTCTTCGTCACGTTCGACTGTGTCAAGCTCCCTGAGTCGGTGCGTGCCGGTTGGTACCGCTACCGCGTGAAAGCATTCGTGCCACTTCCGCGGCGGTGCTATTACTGTCACCGCTTCGGCCATACGAATCGCTCATGTAGACGTGCAAAGTCGGGGTCACCCGAAGTATGTGTAAATTGCTCCAAGGTCGCACACGACAAGTCAAAATCGTGTGTGGCCAAGTGTGTCAATTGCGGAGAGCCGCACCCTGCTTCTTCGAAGCAATGTGGTGCATATCTCCTGGAGAAAGAAATCCTCGCCGTTCAGGCCCAGGATAGACTCTCATTCCGCGAGGCTAAGGACTTGGTCCTGGCGCGCCCAGCTCTGCCTGGGACGTCATATGCCTCAGTAGCTAGAAAGGCACCCTTTGCTCCTGGCCCATCCAGGCCAACGAGTGCGGTTGTTTCCGCGCCCATTCGGAGCCCTTCTGCGGGCTCTACCCAACCCGGGCGCTCCCCTGGTAAAGCTGGCGGAAAAAAGGGTTCATACCCAGCCCCGGCTAAAACCAGGGCTCCCCCCTATTCCCCCAGCGCGACCGTTTCCCGCAAGGCGAAACGGCCACGCGCCTCCACCGAGTCGTTAGACTCACAGGAGGCAACACCCCTGATGATGGTCGCTAGGCCATCTTCGGGGGTTCCTAAGGCTGTTCCCTGGAAGGAGGACAGCAACAAAGGAGCTTCGCCTCCTTCGCCCACGCCCCGAGGTGGAGCGAGTGGCCCGGAGACGGTGGTTCCTCGAAAAGAGGGCCCCCCGCCTCCAAAGCCGCAGCGCCCGCCTAAGGTTTCGAAGAGGAGGGAGGAAAAGACTCGCATGGCGAGCCCAACCTCCCCCACTAAGTTCTCGAAGGCGACAGCGCCTCCAGCGCTTTGTCCGGCAACAGCGCCTGGGGTTCTGCCCCCGGAAAGCGTACGGCCATTCCCGTGAGGGTCTTCAATTCGAGGAGGGCCCCCGCGTCTCCTCCGAGCTAGGCCTGGAGGGTATATTCCTTCAATGGAATTGCCGTGGACTCCGGGCCAACTGGGAGGAGCTGCGGAGGCTCGCCTCGTCCCGTTCCCCGTTAGCTATTTTTTTGCAGGAGACCATGCTAGGCGCGTGCCCCCTGCATGCCCTCCCGGGGTATAAGGGTCTTGCGACCCCACCACCGCGGGATGGCCGGGCTGGGGGATGCGCGGTTTACACCCGGCATGATGTCTCCGTTCTTCCTTTCTCTTTAGATACCTCCTTTCAGGCAGTGGCTGTGCAGCTGCACCTGGATAGGAGGTATACTATCATTTCTGCGTACATTCCACCGTCAGCTGACTTCGACGCGGGGGTCTTCCGCCGCGTCGTGGCACGGTAGCCGAGGCCCTATCTCTTGCTTGGAGATCTGAACGGCAGGCATCCTCTCTGGGGAGATTACTCCATAAATCCCAGGGGACAAGTCCTTGCCGATCTGATCGAAGAGCTTGAGATGGGTGTCCTAAACGTGGATGAGTTTACGCATCACTGTCCGAGAACCGCTTCATTTTCTTGCCTTGACCTATCTTTGTGCTCTTCGGATGCACAGCCTGATTTTGATTGGGGGGTGGTCGATGACCTCCATGGTAGTGATCACTTTCCCATTCAAATATCATTTTCAGGGCAACTGCCGCCTGAGAGACCACCTCGGTGGTGCTTGGCGCGGGCGCGGTGGCCTGCATTTCAGGAAATGACTAAATTCTCTATCTCAGTCGAGGAGTTTAGGTCGGTAGATGAGGCCATTGAGTTCTTCTGAGGCAACCTCATCGCCGCGGGCCTGACTACTATTCCTAGGACGTCTGGCCGTTTTGCACGCCGACCACTCCCATGGTGGTCGGCCGAGTGTGAGACGGCCCTCAAACAGAAGGGTTATGCCTACATGCGCTATAAGCGCCGCCCGAACGATTTCACTGTCGCTGAATTTCGTCGGGCTAGGGCTAGGTTCCGGTATATTTCGAAGCACGCCCGCCGCTCTTCTTGGCGGGCATACGTGTCTTCACTTAACGGGAAGACCCCTTTAGCTGAGGTGTGGAAGCGAGTCAAAAGGATTCGGGGCAAGTTCTCGCAGGACCCCCCTCCCGTTCTCCAGGAGAATGGGACTGCAATCTCGGACCCCGCGTCCGTGGCGGAATCCTTAGCGACCGCTTTCTCCGCATTCTCTAGCCGTGATGCTGCTCCGCCAGCATTCAATGCACGTCGTGATGTCGCGGAAGGCCGCCGGCTGGACTTTACCTCCAGAGGCGGAGAACCCTTCAACGACAAGTTTACTGTGAGTGAGTTGCGTTCCGCTCTCGCTTCGTGCGCGGACACCGCCCATGGTCCGGACGATGTCCCGTACGCCATGCTTCGACACCTGGGTGAGCGAGGCATGGCCTTTCTGTTAGATCTGTTCAACAGGATCTGGATGGAAGGTCTTCTCCCAGACTCCTGGCGAATCGCTACTGTGCTCGCCTTTCGCAAGCCGGGGAGAGATCACTCTACTCCGACTGGTTTCCGCCCAATCTCTCTAACCTCTTGCGTGTGCAAGTTGATGGAGAAATTGGTAAATGTTAGATTAGCCTATTTCCTGGACAGCGGAGGCCATCTGTCTTCTGCACAGTGCGGCCTCCGTAAGTTTCACTCCACGTCGGATGCTCTGCTCCGACTGGAAAGTGCCGTCTGCGAGGCTTTCCTTCGTAGGCAGCACTACGCCACGGTGTTTTTTGATCTGGAGAAGGCCTATGATACCGCATGGCGATACGGTATCATGGAGACTCTCCACACGATGGGGGCGAGGGGACGCCTCCCAATGTTTATATCTGAATTTTTGCGAGATCGTCGATTCCGCGTACGGGTGGGGGGAGCCCTCTCTGCCCCAAAGGAGCAGGAAGAGGGTGTCCCGCAGGGAAGTGTCCTCAGTGTCACACTCTTTGCCCTGAGCATCAACGGCATCACCTCGGTTCTGCCAGAAGATGTTCTCGCTACGCTCTACGTGGACGACCTTTCGATCTCTTTCGGCGCGGCCCAGATGCCAACTCTGGAGCGTCGACTCCAACAGGCATTGAACCGCGTCTCTCGCTATGCCGAAGCGCACAGGTTTCGGTTTTCTTTGGCCAAGACTAAGGTGGTGCACTTCTGCCGCCATCCACGGCTTCACCCCGACCCAGATTTGTTCCTTAATGGGGTGCGCCTGGATGTGGTTGAGTCGCACCGTTTCCTTGGTCTTGTATTCGACCGACGCCTCACCTGGGAGGCTCATATTCGCAGCCCTAGGGTCTCTTGTACCCGCGCCATGGACATTCTCCGTTCCGTGACGTTCAGCGCTTGGGGCGCTGATAGGGCTACCGCCTTACTTTTTTATCGATCCTTTGTTCGCTCGAAGCTCGACTACGGATGCGAGTTTTATGCATCCGCAGCCGAGCGTTTATTGCGGAAGGTGGATTCGATCCACCACACCGGCCTTCGCCTTGCGACCGGTGCCTTCCGCACTTCCCCGATTGAGAGCCTGTTGGTCGATGCTGGGGAGATGCCGCGTGCAGTGCATCACTCGCCTGTAGGCGCGAGCCCGGCGCCTCCCTCAGTCGCCAACAGCTCTCACTGCATCCACAGCTGATCTCGATGGTGCCTATGCCGCCGAGAGACGCCAGTCATACCCTAAGCCCTTTGGGTTTAGGGCCAGGAAACTCCTTCGAGAGGTAGATATAGCTCTCGGGCCGGTGGCGCCCCTGGTTCTGCCCAGGACGCCACCCTGGAGGGTACCACATTTGGCTATTTGTCACCACGCCTCTGCTCCCAAAGCTTGTACTGCGCCGGGAGTATTGCGTTCGACCTTTTTGGAGCACACATCGTGTCACGCTGGTACCGTGCCAGTGTATACGGATGGCTCCAAGTCCCAAGAGGGGGTCGGCTTCCACGCCGTATCCCCTCTGTTTGAAGTCAGCGGGGCTGTACCAGGCGCTGCGTCTGTCTTCACGGCCGTGTTGGTGGCAATACACCACTCGGTACGGGAGATTACGCGACGTGCCCGGTTCGGAGACCGGATTGTGATCTATAGCGACTCACAAAGTGCCCTGAGTGCTCTCGGGGCATTGGAATCTCCGCATCCCCTGGTTCGCGAAATCCGTGACGCCACGGTTTTGGCGAGCCGGGCAGTTGTCGAGATTATCTTCTGCTGGGTTCCTGGACATGTAGGATTTGCTGGGAATGAGCGCGCCGATGAGGGCGCCAAAGAGTCCTCGAGGACTCTGCGACCGGACCAGCGTTTCGCTCTTCCTCACACTGACTACATGGCAGGAATACGGGCAGCTCTTCGGACTGCTTGGCAAAGAAGATGGGAGACGGTCGAGGGGAACTTTAAGTTGCATGCCATTGCGCCGCGACTGTTCCCATGGACCTATCCCTCCAATGCTGCGGCGGCTTCAGGTTGCTTTCTGTCGTCTTCGAATCGGACACACTCGTGTGACGCATCGCTACTTGATGGAGCGCTCGCCTGCGCCCTATTGCAACGACTGCCTCGTCCCCCAGACTGTTCGGCACATTCTTGTCGAATGTCCCAGTCTGGGTGATCTTCGCGCACGATACCTGTCCCGGTACCGGGATGGGCGGGGTCGCTACCGCCTGTCCCTTGTACTCGGGACGAGTGCGTTTACTTTGACTGGTGGACTTATTGACTTTTTGGGGAAGGCCGGCCTTCTCCCTTTCATTTAATTCGGTTTAATTATTGTTGTTGTTTTTGTTATTGTTTTTATTATTGCTTTGTTATTGTTATTGTTATTTCTTTTTATTGTTTCCTGTTTAATTTTTTAAAGTAGCCTAGAACTAGGCTGTTTGTTTACGGCAACTTATGTCTAAGTCGGCAGTGGCCAGATAACCCCTTAAAAAAAAAAATCCCACACTACTCGAGCGCGCTTCTAATCCACTGAGCCCTCCCACACCACCCATTAAGCGCTCCTGTTATCCCATATTATCCAATGATTCCACCCGTACTGCCCATGTACCCCTCCACTACCACCCATTGAGAACTGACGCAATCCGCTAATGCCGATTGAAGCATCCTGTATCACTATTCACCTCTACAACACACATTGAATTCTCTCTAGACCAAGCTACTGTTTTGGCAGAGAATGTGTTTGGTAACATGGAGTAACAAGGAAAGGAAGTACCCTAGGAGCCCTTGCGGTCCATTCAAGAAGGGTACCTTTGGACTAGCAATCGACTCAGCACCCCGTCCGACCCCAGCTTAGCCTCTTCTTCCTTCAAAACACTTGTTTCCTCGCTTTTCATACAACCTCTCCCACAACTTTCAATGGTCAGCCTCTAATTTCACAGGGTAGATGCTGACCTTCTTCTCAAGCCAACCGTCCCGCATCGGGGCTGATGGGGTGGGGGACAATGTTCCCTAACCCCTGGGCTCCGGTCTGGGGTGGCTGGTTTTTAAAAACCTGCTTCATCCCCACCCATACCTTCCTCACATCCCTTTTCCTCTCCTCTTCACAATCTATATTTTTTTTACGCCGTGTCTAAGGTGGAGCCACCATGCCGATGGACTGCCAGGCCTTCAGGCGGGAAGGGTGGTCCGAAATGGCGGCGCCTGGCTCTGCCAGGCTTGTAAGCACCTCTTGCAGTGCGGGCAACTGCAAGATGTGATGAGCTGTTGCGTCCTTTGGCACAAATAGGGTCACCATGCCCATGGATGAACTCATAAAACCTCAAACCCCTTTAACTCCCCCTTGCTCATCAACGGAGCCGCCCTCAGGCAGCTCCAGCCAAAAAATGGAGGTCCCCCAGTCCTGTGCTTGCGCAGGGGACCCTCCATATTTCTCTAACCGGAGAGGAGGCTTACTCCTCTCCTTCGCCTACGGGTGCAGGGGACTCCCCCTCACCCCCTTCTCTGGAGGTGCTTTCGGGCACCTCCCTTTTCCCAGCGGCAGTCCCCTCTTTTCTTTGCAAGGGGAATGCCAAGAAAGCCAGCAGGCAGCCCATTGCCGCCTGCCCCTCGTGTAAGCGGCTCGGTAGGGCAAACCCCCTTAGGGGGGAGAGGGAAGCCAGGCCCCTTCGGTCGCTTCCCTCAAAAGACCTGCTGGCAAGAATTTTAAACCTTGCCGGGGTCAAGGCCTGTGCCTCCCCACACAAGACTGGCGACACTGCCAAGGGGACCTGCGATGTCCTGGGAGGGGATGGCCAACTGGAGGCCCCTCCTGTGATAGACATGGTCCTTGAGGAAAACCAGCCTCAGACGGTAGGGTCTTCCATGAGGGGGAATCCGAGCTCGGCGCCAAATACCGAACCCGAATCCGCCTCTATGCAAGGTCCTTCTCAAACGCCTGGGCATTCTAAGGGAGTAAAAGGAGGGGAGGGATCTCCTCCGGATGGTGCCCCTGCGACTAAGAGGACCT
The DNA here is from genome assembly GCA_963969495.1 of Ceratothoa steindachneri. Taxonomy (NCBI): domain Eukaryota; kingdom Metazoa; phylum Arthropoda; class Malacostraca; order Isopoda; family Cymothoidae; genus Ceratothoa; species Ceratothoa steindachneri. The sequence goes on from OZ018319.1 coordinate 22,376,180, forward strand.
TCTCCATTTCGGAGAATGACCTGGCTGAGGGCGGTCCATCTGGCCTGGGGGCTCCTTCCGGGAGAGGTGAGAAGCGGGTTCATTCCCCGCCCTCCTCTCCTAAAAAGAAAAGGAAGACAAGAAAGACTAAGAAGACTCGGGGCTCCTCTCCATCCGTGGGGGCTACGGGGACGGATGGGTCTGCTGCCCCTTTGGCAAGCGACCAAGCCAAGATCGGCACATCCGGCCCCTCTCCCTCCCCCCTGGGTAGGAGCTCCTGACCATAACAAAGACCAAAAGTGCACAGGGCGGAGCCTCGATGACATCGGGGCCCCTGATTCAGAGGTTACCTGGCGTTTTAGAGCCCACTGGCTTCAAACGCTTCCTCGTTATTCGCTCCACTGATGGCACCATGTTGTCCAAGTCCAACGTGATCCATCAGAGGAGAGGATTAGCTAGTGCAATTAGGAGAGAGCCGAAGGTAACCCGTTTCTCAGACGGGAGCCTTCTGGCGAATCCCGCCGAGGCGGCCAAGATAAGTGCTCTTCGGACACTTCATGGCACCCCGGTGAGTGTGACGCCGCACTCTACCATGAACTTTGTGAAAGGAGTAGTTTATGCGAGGCAACTCGTTGACTACTCCATTGAGGACATCACCCTAGAGCGGGCCGACCATGGGGTGGTCAAGGTCGAACGTGTGATTAGAAAACAGGGAGGGGCCTCGAGACCCACCCCTACACTCTTCGTCACGTTTGACTGTGACAAGCTCCCTGAGTCGGTGCGTGCCGGTTGGTACCGGTACCGCGTAAAGGCCTTCGTGCCACTGCCGCGGCGGTGCTATTACTGTCACCGCTTCGGCCATACGAATCGCTCATGTAGACGTGCAAAGTCGGGGTCACCTGAGCCTGTGTAAATTGCTCCAAGGTCACACACGATAAGTCCAAATCGTGTGTGGCCAAGTGTGTCAATTGCGGAGAGCCGCACCCTGCTTCTTTGAAGCAATGTGGTGCATATCTCCTTGAGAAAGAATTCCTGGCCGCTACGGCCCAGGATCGACTCTCATTCCGCGAGGCTATGGACTTGGTCCTGGCGCGCCCGGCTCTGCCTGCGACGTCATATGCCTCAATAGTTAGAAATGCACCTTCTGCTCCTGGCCCATCCAGGCCAACGAGTGCGGTTGTTTCCGCGCCAATTCGGAGCCCTGCGGCGGGCTCTACCCCACCTGGGCGATTTTCTGGTAAAGCTGGTGGCAAAAAGGGTTCACACCCAGCACCGTCTAAAACCAGGGATCCCCCAGCGTGACCGTTTCCCGTAAGGCGAAACGGCCACGCGCCTCCACCGAGTCGTTAGACTCACAGGAGGCAACACCCCTGAAGATGGTCGCCAGGCCATCTTCCGGGGTTTCTAAAGCTGTCCCCTGGAAGGAAGACAGCAACAAAGCAATTAGGCTCCTTCGCCCACGCCTAATGGGGGGATGAGTAGCTTGGAGACGTTGGTTCCTCGAAAAGAGGCCCCATCCTTTTCCGCCTCCGAAGCGGCAACGCCCGCCTAAGGTGTTGAGGCGGAGGAAGGAAAAGACTCGCATGGCGAGCCCAACCTCCCCCAATAAGTCACCGAAGGCGACAGCGCCTTAAGCGCTTTGTCCGGCCAACAGCGCCCGGGGTTCTGCCCTCTGGAAAGCGTATGGCCATTTCCGTGAGGGTCTTCTGTTCAAAGGGGGCCCCGCGCCTCCACCGAGCTAGGCCTGGAGGGCATATTCCTTCAATGGAATTGTAGTGAAGTCTGGGAAAACTGGGAGGAGCTTTGGAGGCTCATCTCGTCCCCTTCCCCATGAGTTTTTTTCTGCAGGAGGCCGTGCTAGGCGCGTGGCCCCTGCCCGCCCTCCCGGGGTATAAGGGTCTTGCGACCCCACCATCAGGAGATAGCCGGGCTGAGGGATGCGCGGTTTACACCCGGCATGATGTCTCCGTTCTTCCTTTCACTTTAGATACCTCCTTTTCGGCAGTGGCTGTGCAGCTGCACCTAGATAGGAGGTATACTATCATTTCTGCGTAAATTCCGCCGTCAGCTGACTTCGACGCGGGCGATTCCGCCACGTCGTGGCACGGTTACCGAGGCCTTTTCTCTTGCTTGGAGACCTGAACGGCAGGCATCCTCTCTTATCGAAGAGCTTGAGATAGGTGTCCTAAATGTGGATGAGTTTACGCATCACTGTCCGAGAATCGCTTCATTTTCTTGCCTTGATTTTCCTGATTTTGATTGGGGGTTGTCGATGACCTCCATGGTAGTGATCACTTTACCATTCAAATATCATTTTCAGGGCAACTGCGCCTGAGAGACCACCTCGGTGGTACTTGGCGCGGGCGCGGTGGCCTGCATTCAGAAATGACTGAATTCTCTATCTCAGTCGAGGAGTTTAAGTTGGTAGATGAGGCCGTTGAGTTCTTCTCCGGCAACCTCATTGCCTCGGGCCTGACTACTATTCCCAGAACGTATGGCCGTTTTGCCCGCAGACCACTCCCGTTGTGGTGGGCCGAGTGTGAGACGGCCCTCAAACAGAAGCGTTAGGCCTACATGCGCTATAAGCGCCGCCCGAACGATTTCACTGTCATTCAATATTGTCGCGCTAGGGCTAGGTTACAGTATATTTAGAAACACGCCTGCCGCTCTTCTTGGCGGGCATACGTGTCTTCACTTAACGGGAAGACCCCTTTAGCTGAAGTGTGAAGGCGAGTCAAAAGGATTCGGGGCAAGTTCTCGCATAACCCCCCTCCCGTTCTCCAGGAGAATGGGACCGCATTCTCAGACCCCGCTTCTGTGGGCGAATCCTTCGAGACCGCCTTCTCTAGCCGGGATGCTACTCCGACAGCATTCAATGCACGTCATGATGTCGCGGAAGGCCGCCGGCTGGACTTTACCTCCAGAGGCGGAGAACCCTTCAACGACAGGTTTACTTTGAGTTAGTTGCGCTCCGCTTTTGCTTCGTGCGCAGACACCGCCCATAGGCCGGACGATGTCCCGTACGCCATTCTTCGACACCTAGGTGAGCGAGGCATGGCATTTCTGTTAGATTTGTTTAACAGGATCAGGGTGGAGGGTCTCTTCCCAGATTCCTGGCAAGTCGCTACTGTGCTCGCCTTTCGCAAACCAGGAAGAGATCACTCTACTCCGGCCGGCTTCCGCCACATATCTCTAACCTCTTGTGTGTGTAAGTTGATGGAGAAATTGGTAAATGTTAGATTAGCCTTTTTCCTGGACAGCGGAGGCCATCTGTCTTTTGCACAGTGTGGCATCCGCAAGTTCCACTCCACGTCGGATGCTCTGCTCCAACTAGGAAATGCCGTCTGCGAGGCCTTCCTTTGTAGACACCACTACGCCACGGTGTTTTTCGATCTGGAGAAGGCCTATGATACCGCATGGCGATACGGTATCATGAAGACTCTCCACACGATGGGGGCGAGGGGACGCCTCCCAATGTTTATATCTGAATTTTTGCGAGATCGTCGATTCCGCGTACGGGTGGGGGCAGGCCTCTCCGGCCCAAAGGAGCAGGAAGAGGGTGTCTCACAGGGAAGTGTCCTCAGTGTCACACTCTTTGCCCTGAGCATCAACAGCATCACCTCGGTGCTGCCGGAAGATGTTCTCGCTACGCTCTACGTGGACGACCTTTCGATCTCTTTTGGCGCGGCCCAGATGCCAACTCTGGAGCGTCGACTCCAACATGCATTGAACCGCGTCTCTCGCTATGCCGAAGCGCATAGGTTCCGGTTTTCTTTGGCCAAGACTAAGGTGGTGCACTTCTGCCGCAATCCTCGGCTTCAACCAGACCCAGATTTGCTTCTTAATGGGGTGCGCCTGGATGTGGTTGAATTGCATCGTTTCCTTGGTCTTGTATTCAACCGACGCCTCACCTGGGAGGCTCATATTCGCAGCCTTAGTGTCTCTTGTACCTACGCCATGGACATTGTCCGTTCCGTGACGTTCAGCGCTTGGGCCGCTGATAGGGCTACTGCCCTACTTTTTATTTATCCTTTGTTCGTTCAAAGCTCGACTACGGATGCGAGTTTTATGCATCCGCAGCCGAGCGTTTATTTCGGAAGGTGGACTTAATCCAACCTACGGGCCTTCGCCTTGCAACCGGTGCCTTATGCACTTTTCCTATTGAGATCTTGTTGGTCGATGCTTGGGAGATGCCACTCGCCTTACGCCGCGTGTAGTGCATCACTGGCCTGTACGCGCGAGCCCAGTGTCTCTCTCAGTCGCCAACAGCTCTCACTGCATCCGCAGCTGATTTCGATGGTGCCTATGCCGCAGAGAGACGTCAGTCATACCCTACGCCCTCTGGGTTTAGGGCCAGGAAACTCCTTCGAGAGCTAGGTATAGCTCTCGGGCCGGTGGCCTCCCTGGTTCTGCCCAGGACGCCACCCTGGAGGGTACCACATTTGGCTATTTGTCGCCACGCCTCTGCTACCAAAGCTTGTACAGCGCCGGGAGTATTGCGTTCTACCTTGTTGAAGCACACATCGTGTCACGCTGGAACCGTGCCAGTGTATACGGATGGCTCCAAGTCCCAAGAGGGGGTCGGCTTCCACGTCGTATCCCCTCTGTTTGAAGTCAGCGGGGCTCTGTCAGGCGCTGCGTCTCTCTTCACGGCCGAGCTGGTGGCAATACACCACTCGGTACGGGAGATTACCCGACGTGCCCGGTTCAGAGACCGGATTGTGATCTATAGCGACTCACAAAGCGCCCTGAGTGCTCTCGGGGCATTGGAATCTCCGCATCCCCTGGTTCGCGATATCTGTGACGCCACGGTTATGGCTAGCCGGGCAGATGTCGAGATTATCTTCCGCTGGGTTCCTGGACATGTAGGAATTGCGGGGAATGAGGGCGCCAAAGAGTCCGCGAGGACTCTGCGACTGGCCCAGCGTTTCGCTCTTTCCCACACTGACTACATGGCAGTAATACGGGCAGCTCTTCGGGCTGCTGGGCAAAGAAGATGGGAGACTGTTGAAGGGAACTTAAACTTGCGTGCCATTGCGCCGCGACTGTTCCCATAGACCTATCCCGCGACGGCTTCAGGTCCCTTTCTGTCGTCTCCGAATCGGAGACACTCGTGTGACGCATCGCTATCTGATGGAGCGCTCGCCTGTGCCCTATTTTGACGACTGTGTCGTCCCCCAAACTGTTCGGCACATTCTTGTCGAATGTCTCAGTCTGGGTGATCTTCGCCCACGATACCTGTCCCGGTACCAGGATGGGCGGTGTCGCTACCGCCCGTCCCTTGTACTCGGGACTGATTCGTGTACCCTGACCTGTGGACTTCTAGACTTTTGGGGGGAGGCCGGGCTTCTTTCTCTTATTCAACTAGTTCAGTTCTTTGTTTTATTTGTTATTTTAGTAGTTCGCACGTTTTTGCGCCTGGGGGAGGCGGACCCCCCCTCCCCCCGACGCCGGAGCTTGCTTCCTTCTCGTTGCCTTTGCTTTTTTTTATTTTTAGTGTTGTTGTTTTTTGTTTGTTTTTTGAATCTTATTTTATAGTAGTCTATTACTAGGCAGTTTTAATACGGCGACTAATGCCCAAGTAGGCACTCGCCTGATGAGCTCTTAAAATTAAGAAAAATAAAATCGCCACGCGACCAAGCTAAGATCGGTACTAGTCTCTATGTAGAAGAGATCACCTTAGAGATGGTCAACCATGATACGGTCGTCGAATATGTGATGAGAAAACAGCGAGGCTTCGAGCCCCACCCCTACATTCTTAGTCCCGTTCGACCATGACCAGCTCCCTCAGTCGGTGCGTGCTGGTTGGTATCGCTACCGCGTGAATGCATTCGTTCCATTGGCGCGGAAATGCTACTACTTTCCCCCCTTCGGCCACACGAATTACTCGAATTACTCTGTATGTTACTCCAAGGCCGTACATGATAAATCCCTATAGTATAAGGTCAATTGCAGAGAGCCGTACCCCGCTTCTTCGAAGCAATGTGTTTATCTCGTGGAGAAGGAAATCCTGGTCGTTCAGGCTATGGAGGGTCCCTCATTTCGCGAGGCTAGGACTTGGTCCTGGCGCGCCCGATACTGCCTTGGGCGTCTTATACCTCAATGTTAAAAAAAACGTACTCTCTGCTCCAGGCCTATGAACACGGTAGTTTCCATGCCTATTCGGAACCGTTTTGTTGGTTCTACTCACCCCTGGTGCTTCCCTGATAGATGCCTCACTAAGCCTCGGCTAAAATCAAGCCTCTCTCCATTCTCTCTCTCTCTCCCTCTGGAACTTTTTTTCTTTTTCAGGGGTTGGTCCAAGAGAGGTTATGTCCTTCTTGTGGCGAGGGGGGAGGGGCAGACCTAGTGCTCTTTGAGGTGACTACAACTGTGAGCTCTGCTCGAGTCCAAGTTACCAGTTATTTTAACTTTTGAACGCCTGGACCTTCTCCAGTACCTTCGTGTCCCGGTAAGCCCTAAGTTGCTTTAACTGCAACTAATTTACACATGTTGTTCGTGCCTGTTGTCACCCTCGTTACTGTGTAAATTGTTTTTCTGATTACCACAGCCCTGAATGTGCCAGAACACCGCGTTGTGCCAACTGTGGTGGTGCTCATAGCGCTGGGTCTAAAACCTGCCCAATCTTCTCATATGAAATGGAGCTCCTCGCTTTGAGCGCCTCTGCATCTGGGACGCGAGAGAGACTCGCCAACTGTTCGAGCACAACTTCGCCTTTTTCCAGTCCTTTCTTAAATGTTTTGCGCGATGGTGGATGAAACCGACCATCACGTTCGAGTTCTGACAGACCTGTAGCATCTCACCGCCCTTCTAATGCTAACATCAGAAGTATTCCAGATACACCTCTGAGCACCATTTTTATATGTGCTAGTGTAGCACGGCCAAATTCTTATAATCTGCAGTACTCCAAACGTAAATAAAATAATTTATTATGTAATTCTGTAGTACTCAAATTAATTAAAATCAGTTTATGTTATGTATTTCCGCAGTACTTCAAAGTAATTTGTATATGTAATGTAAATCTAACCTAAGCGGAGTGATAAGTCGAACAATATAAGGTATAGGGCAGTGGTTCTCAACGTTGTTGTCCCCATGCACCCCTTTCAGCATATTTCAGAAAATCATTCCCCACATTTCCAAGATTGTCTACGTCAAAAGGTGCATTCCAAATAATATGCATATAATACTGAAAATCATCTCTTTTTTTCATATAAGTCCATACACAATTGGATCTATTTTTATAGTGGGGTTTACAAATTTAATAGCAATTGAAAATGTTGATGGATTTTAAAAGGAATAAAAGTAAAGTAGTATTTTATATTCATAATTAATTACTTAACATACCAAAATGAAGCATACTGCCATAAACAAAGGAGATACTCGTGCTTGCAGCAGGTAACCGATGCTTACTGCGTTTTGTGCCGCCCTGGGGAGCTCGTAGGCAATACAAATATCAATATTCCAACAGTTAGAGTCTGTCATTCTGTGGTCCCAATTCCCCCCTGAAACCCTAAAGTACCCCCCTCCCTCCCGGTTGAGAACTGGTTTAAGGTAAAGAACCAGTTGGGTTGCTGCCCAAGCAAAGGGGATTCTAAATGGCAGCTCAGATAAAGCAAGGTAAATTCGTTGTAAAAAGTACGGAGAGGACCAGTAGGGGTCGGATTACGCATAGGTAGGCTTCTGGCACGCCCAAATTGCTGTATTCATTAGGCCCAAAAGATACCTCCACAAATGGACGCGAATTTGTCCTATTAAATCCAAGCATGCCCTATTAGATGTATAAACCCAATTGAGTATTATATATAAAATGGGTTTTATAAATATACATACTCGTATGTAGCAAGAAGCGTGAGACAAAAGACGAGCAAAGAAATGGTTTACACCCTGCCTTTGATAAAGCTGTCTCGATATAGAGTAATCAAAGACTGATATTTATTTAGGAAGAGTCCGAGTAAACACAGCTGCTGACCATAAGAGATGGAGCAGCGAAAGTTGTATCAAAAGACAAATAAAGGTTTAACATGTAAGCGTACACACATTGTACACAGACTTCCTAGCCCCACCCAGAGATTGGGGATAGAATAAGAAACGGAGGCAAGCTATCCGACAGTAGCCGTCACATGTATAAGCCACGCCTCCTGGATTTAAAGCGCAAATATAAATAGAAATAAAACATTCAGTTAAAAAGGCAGTTAAGAGAAAGTATCAGAGCGAATAATCGAATACGTCCGCGTTCATGCTCCCGTTTAAATCCGCCGAGACTTGTTTCTCTCTCTCCTTTAACTCGAATAATATATAGACTACTAGTCTCTCGCTTAATACGCTCCGTCTCTCTCGCCGATTGCAATTATAAAAATTCCGTTATCAGTTTATTTTGTTAGTCCATCTTTGCCTAGAACCTTCGACAAGTCCAGCTAGGAAAAACACCGTTAAAAACAATTATCTTTAGAGTCATAAATAATTCGCCGTAAAGACATCCTTCACCTCGAAACTAGAACTAGTCATTTCCTTAATAAGGTGGTGAGTTGTGGTGATCTCATAATCTGGTGATGTGCCTCTTCCATAAACAGGTTACCACAAAACTCGCGTTGCAAATTTATGTGACATTTTAATTACCCAAGGATTCGCTAAGACGAACCAACCGTCAGCGTTTCAATTTCCCTCATACGATGGGACGAGAAAGGAAGTTTTTAGGAAGGCCTTCCACTCTATTGTGTCTCCTCGTGTCATTCGGTCGCATATGCGTTCACGATTTGATCACTTCTCTATCCCATTTGATTAAGTCTATTTTGTTCTTGTTATCTTCATTAGTTCGCCTTTCCTATTCTAAGCGCTTTAGATTGTATAATGAATTTCCCCTGGCGGAGATTGTTCCCATACGTAAATATCATTGAATACCAAGACACGTATATATTTAACCCATTCATCGGTAAATATTTACTAAAGGATTCAGTGCCTCCGTCCTCCTTAAGCAGTACAAAAGCTTATAATTTGGCTTTAGCGCTGTGTAAACTTGTATAGTGGGATAATTAAATTCCTACAATCCTCTTTAAACAGGTGCCCCGTCATTCCACTCCCCCTATAGACCACTTTGTGATAAAAATTTTAAAAAATGAGGGTTTAAAATATTGTTCTGCCAAAATGCATCGATGACGGATGAGGCGAGCGATAAGAAAAATGGTCGGGTAACAGGACGACCGGAGAGTGGTGAAATGAGTGCATTCTAGTAGAAGCTGGGCAACCGATTAGTCCCCACCACAAAAACGGCAGGCGAGGGCCGATTTGAGTATCAACCGAAACAAGATGACCGTAAGTCTTGTGTGGCCGATGCGAACTCGGCAAAGGGCTACTTCCAAGGCCTTCAGTCTCTGATGGCTCGAAGGCTAAGAACGAACAGAACTTTTGATTTTATGTAATTCGTTCTGCCACAAATGAAAAATATATTTTCTTATAGAAGGAAAGAAATTTTGAAAAGGCATAGCAGTGTTCTATGGGGATACAGAAGAGACTAAACGGGCCAGCTGATCAGCCATATCGTTGCCTAGAACCCCTACATGCCCGGAGACCCAAGAAAATAGAATTTTATATCGGGACGCATTCTGGACAAGCCAGTTGCAGATTTCTGTGACAAGGGATGGGAAGCATTAAAAGATCGAATTGAGTGTAAAACACTCCTTGAGTCGGAAAAAATTACTAAATCGTTAAAAGGTAAAATTTGGATCAGTCTAAAAGTAAAAAGAATGGCTGGAAGTTGAGCGATAAAAATAGAGGCTGCCAGCGGCAAAGATAAAGTTAGAAACTCTCCTTAGTAGGTGGCTGCGGCACCCACGCCATTGTCTGACTTGGAACCATCCGTATATATCGGGCAAAATTGTATGTGTGAGGTAGCATGCTCTAGGAATAGGCTCTTAAGGATGTAAGGGTCCACAGACGACTTTTCCAGGCTCCGCATTCTAGTACAAACTGTGAGAGGTGGAGCACGCCAACTAGAGGTCAGAGATGACGGAAGGGAAAGGACTCTTAGAGCAACCAGGTTGGAGAGATGATCTCCTACCCGGAGGTTTAAAGGGTGGGATAAAGATGGCAACCTATCGAATGCCACCGTTGACTCGGCAGCATGCAGGCATCTTTAAACCTCTGATACAGGGGCCTACTGTACACGACAGAGATATCGCATACAGATCTTGAGTCAATGATAGGGTAAGGGGAGCACTCCACTCTCACAGTATAGGCTGTTAACGGGAGAAGTGCAAAATGCTCTACTGGATAGACGAATTCCGAGGTTGCAAATGGGGTTGAGCATTTTAAGCGCTGAGGGAGAAGCCGAAGAGTAAATTTTACATCCATAGTCAAATTTTGATTGGACGAGTGCAGTGTATAAAGTCCACAGTGATTGACGATCACTGCCCCACGAAGTATGGGAGAGGACTTCCAAAATGTCTAGAGCCCGTTAGAAGACTAGGTGTGGTAACCAGAATATATTGTTATCAAGAGTTACGCCGAGAAACCGAAACTCAGAAACAAAATCTATCTCTACACCTTGTAGGGAGATAAGTGGCAGAACAAGAGCCCCTCTACCCTGTTCGTGGAAAAGCGGAATCCCGTAAGTTGTGCACTTTTTAAGACCGCATCTACTGCTAATTGCAGCCGACGCGCTACTGATGGAAGGCTAGGTGAGGAACAGTATAGTACCAAGTCATCGACGAACAAGGTCGCCGGTACACCTGGGAGAGAGGAAAGGATATCATTGATCGCAATTACAAAACATAAAACACTAAAAACAGCCCTGAGGAACTCCATCCTCTTGGGGCTACAGGTCAGAGTAGGTGTCTCCAACGCGCACCATAAAAGATCGAGATGCTAAAAACTTTGAATAAAAGACGGTAAAAGACCTCTCATACCCCAAATGTATAGCTGATTTAAGACGCACTATCTCCATGTGGTATCGTAGGCTTTCTCAATGTCGAAAAATATGGCCAAGACTCGGTGCCTTAATGAGAAAGCCTTCCGGACCGAAGCCTCGAAACGTACTAGGAGGTCAAGGGTACTATGAACCTTACGAAAACCACATTGAAATGGAGACACCATCTTTTCCAGCAACTTACTCAAACAGCTGGTGAGAGCTATAGGGCGGTAGTGGTCTTCGTCCAACCCATTCCTGCCTGGTTTGACAAAGGGAAGGATGATCTCAACGTGCCATGATGATAGGTAAAAAGCCTTCACCCATATGAGATTGTACAAATCAAGTAAGAAAATGATAGTATGGGTGGAAGGGCCGAATTGTATCAAAATAGATCTCGTCGAGGCTAGAAAAAGTAGATCTACAAAGGGACAATGCCCTACGCAACTCGTGGATGGTGAATAAGGCATTATACGGAAGGTTAGATTTTGTTGTAAAATTGCGAGAATGACTCTTTGATTTATATGCTAGAAAATCCTTATTGTAACGACTGACACTGCTGACGGCACGGAAATGGTCAGCCAAAGCATTCCTGACCACCAGGCTATCATTCTCTAAGGGTCCCTGTAAGTTGAGTGGTGTGTGTGTGGATGGGGGGGGGGGTATTATGGCTAGCATACAGCCCCTGATCTTATTATTCCTCTTCCAGAACTTTGCGGTAGGACTCATAGAGGAAATTGCTGAAACGTAGCGGCACCATGAAATTCGGCGAGCCTGACGAAGGGTTCTTTGGCGAAGCGCCCGAGCTCGGTTTCGGTCAAGCTTGTTACACAAGGATGGGTTCCTCCGGAATCGGGCATGAGCTAACTTTTAGTTTTTGACGGATGTCGCACACTCCGAGGTCCACCAGGGCACAGTTGAACGACCTGCTCCGGGTCGCCTTTGTGGAATGGTCTGTATAGTCACATCCACACCATTGAAGGTCCCCAAGGAGGCACTTGTGAAAGACGCCTCACTTGAGAGGCATGGTTGTATAAGGGAACGGCCGACAAGACAATAGGGAAGTGGTCACTCCCATGGAGGTCGTCGAGAACTGACCATCGAAATTCGGTGAGACAATCCGGGAACAGAGAGAGGTCAACACAGCTAAAGGAATCCGTCTGGATATGATAAGAGGTAAAATCGCTGGTGTTTAAAACACAAAGAAAGTCAGATCATAAAAGAAACTAAAACACTGCCTTTGGCATTCCAAGTGATATCGCCCCAATATGGGTGACGGGCATTAAAATCTCCTAGTAGTAAAAATGGGGAGGACAATTGATCTATAAGTTCTAAAAGGTCGGGTCTTGGCAATAGTAAAGAAGGAGGGAAATAAATATAGCAAACAGCTAAAAGCCTTGTAAGAAAATCCTTCAAGGCCATAGCTTGGAGGGTAGTATGTCGGGGGATGGGATATACATGGCGATTCAGGAAACTATAACTGACGCCCTCCCTATGAGACAAGCCCTGACAAGAGCAATAGAGTTGAAAATAAGAAAACCAGGTACCGTCGGAAAGGGCCGTGTATTCAGTTTGTTCTCCTGAAGACAAATAACACCGGGGTGGGAAGTCGTCAAAAGAAATTTGAGTTCTTCCCACTTGGGAAGAACGCCTTGACAATGAATGCCATTGTAAAATGGAGGATATTATATGGAACGGTTAGATACCACAGTAGATATCTTTTTATCTTTTGTGACTGAGGTTAAGTTTGAAATTCGTCCCAAGGAGCTTGGGGGGCGGAGAGAGATTTTAAAGGGTCTGCTGTAGCAGGGGAAAAGATCCTGGAAGCAGCAGTGACCGCTGGTTTGCCCAATGCTTTAGAGGAACCGGTCTAGGCCTTTGCATGTAGTTCGAGCTCATATCCAGGCGGAAACGGATGGTCGAGAAGAGATTTTCGGGCGGTAGATCCGGATTCATGGGCAGAGGAGACTTTTGATGTCTGAGGGGTTGATCCAACAACTGCGACTGATGATGTTAGAGTATCATCTGCTTCCATCGGATCATGAGTAGGAGGGTGAGTAGAAGGAGCAGGCGATCTGGGCAAAGCACTATAGCGATAACCTCTGGGCATTCATATAATAAAAACCTCCTGGGAAACTTAAATATATATATAATTTTATTATGTATAAAATTCAATTATTTGGTCATTTAAATAATTCATGCAATTCTTTTACTTAACTTTGTCAATTAAATCGTTCAATTATTTTACTTAACTTTTGTAAATTAAATCATATTTTATGTACAACTTAATAATTATTAATTCATTCATTTATTTTACTTAACTTGTCAATTCAATTAATTTATCCATAACCTTTTGCAATTCAAATATCTTGTGACGAAAATCTGAATTCATTTAACGTACTATTGATTCAAACAACATCTCTTAAAATTTCACGCACACATAAACACACTCTTTCAGCTCAACCAAATTGAATACTATTCTTTCCCATTCGACTCTCGCCATTCTCCGCATAAAATTCGGTAATCATTCCTTCTACAATGTCATTTACCTCCAAACAAATCATACTTAGTTTAATTCCACATCCTCTTACAATTCTCTGCAAACGGCCATACGAGAGTAGGTCCTAATTCTATTTATTTCTCGTATTACAGTCCCCAATTCAGTCCATCGTAGTCATCATAATATTTCATTTTTATTTCACTTACTTCATTTCACTTCACAGCTTGTTACTTTAAATCATATTTTACCATATCTTACATTGTATACTTAATCCAAATTATCTCATTGTGCATTCGTTGATTCTATGAATATATTTATATTTGTTTAATTGTTTTTCTTAAAACCCAGTTCAGAAGTTCAAATTTATTTCGCTTTAGTCTTAGGCCTAAACATTAGCAGACTACTTTCATCAAACAAATTTATGGTAATGGTTTTCGAAACGCTATTTAGGCTGATTTATTAACCAAAAATAAATCCATTAATAACCATATACTATAGTACGAGGAACTAGGTGTATTTCTGCGACCGTTTGGGCCAGGAGGGGCCCTAAGTACTGTGAAGGGCGAGAAGAACTTAAGGACAGAGAATATTCAGCAACAGGAGAAGAGTCAATTGAAGATTCTCGAGCCTCGGTCGAGTCAACTCCAGAGGTTGTCCACTTATTGGTGGTCGATGACCCAAGTGACGAGTCCTTCCTCTTGCCAAGCCGCTTTGGGTCCCGGGCCCGGGTAGAAGAACCTTTACTGGTCGATATAGAAGATTCCTTCAGATAACGTCTGTTGTCTTCAAGTGTTTGATTCACCCTGAGCGTCGGTCCCGGCTAGAGCTGCCGGAGGAAGGGGAGCAACATTAGGTATCTCTGTGTGAGAGCGATGCTTCGAATGTATATCGTGAATGCTTCTGCCAATACTAGTAGATGGATGATGAGATGCTTCAGGCGTGTCGGAACTCGAACATACTGGTCGGTTTCGCCCAGCGTCATGCAAAACGTCTGATAAGAGACGGCCAAGAGGTGAGGTTTGTGATCATGCACGTTGGCGAGCCTCTCTCACGCCAACTCGTATAAGAATATTGGGCAGATTTTTGACGAGGCACTGTGAGCACCACCGCAGTTGGCACAGCACGGTGTTTTGGTGCATTCAGGGCCATAGTGATCAGAACTACAATTCACGCAGGAACAGGAATGTCGACAGGCACGACCAATATATCCAAATTGATTACAATTGAAGCAACGTCTGGGTAGTTCAACGCAGGGACAGACCGGGACACGAAGGTACCTTGATTTAATAAACTGCGGCAGTTCCCCTAATTCGAACATTAAAATCAGTGTGGCAGTTGTCACTCTAGTAGAACCTACTGTTTCAGTCACCCTGTATACATGTGTGACACGTTGGGTACTAAGCTTGCTCTGAAGGGACGACACCTTTGACAAAATTCAGACGTGGATGGGGTGAAACGGTTACTGGAACTTCAGCTATCGAAGACAGATTTCGCACAAAATTTTGGTGAGAGTGAAATGAAACCTCAACTTCGATATTACTACTACTCCCTGACCTCATCCGGCGGGGTTCGCCACAACGGAACTCAAAAAATTCATTAACGTAAACACATCGACTTTTGCAAATGGGGTGTCAGTTGACGAATTCATGACAAGAAAGCGGGGATAATCTGAATCTGGGTTCACATCGTTACCATAGGGATCTAACGATTGAGGGAAGGCTGAAAGGGGAGCCTAAGAAAGTTTGGCACGATGATACTTACGAGAAGGGGAGGTTTTAGGTTTATGGCTAGCCATTGCAAAAAGAAAAATTTCACATTCTTCCTCGAGACTCCCCACCATTGAGGCCTATAAGGGCATGGCACTACTGCAACCCTAGATTCAGTTACGTCCGGTATGTCCACTTGGAGAATGGATACGGATCCACCACTCCATCTTTATAGACCTAAGAGGCCGCCCGAGTTCTCCTACGCACGGAGAAAAGAGGCCAATGATGGGTTTCTCCTTGGGCATCTGTAGACAAAGACGGTGGAGATGCCTAGCCTCCTCCGATCTTCATGAAAGAACAATTCAGAATCAATCCGGAAAAAACGAGCAGAGGTCAGGTAAGCGTAAGGACCACTAGATAGGAGAAAGAAGAGGGGAAATAAAGGGTAGTGAAAGAAAGTCTGGTTGACAGCATAATGGGACCCCTAAGGGTCCCAAGGCTAAGGCTGAAACCCTCTCACCACGAGAAGGCCAGAGTCTCTATGGGATCAACCCCGGAAGAAAGGAAAGGTTCCAAAGAGGTAGGGAGTCAAACAATATATATTTATATATATATACATATATATATATATATATATATATATATATATATATATATATATATATATATATATATATATATATATATATTGGAAGGCCATTTTTTATGCAGGATTCATTGAAGTCGACAGCAACGGCTGCATTGTTTACTTTTGGCTGCAGCTTTCTTATAGCTTTTACTATAGTTTCAACAGATGACTCTAGGCGAAGAAAATTGCTCGGAAGACACATAACTTTATTTGCCTAGACGTCTTTCGACCTAACAGTAGGTCATCTTTGGGGCAGAATGGTGAACGTGATATTACAGGAAAATATATTGAATATGCTTGAACAATACCGTAAGAAATCAGACCAATCAATTAACTCGAAAAATACGTGGATAGATTTATTTTTAAAAATATTTTGAACATTATTATAAGGAAACGGACCAATCAGCTGACTGGGCTTCACTCCGAATAGAGATACTCCAGGCTCACCGAGAGATCTTACGAAGTCCTACTTCTCAACGCTTCAACTTCGAGATTTTTACGTAGGCAAATAAATCCTCTACGCGTCAAGACCGCTGACGTCCGTTTGAAGAGTCGCGGACGTATACGCGCACGTGTAGGGATCCCTTGTCGGGGGGCGACGATTTTCACCTTGTAATTTGCTTCTCTCCATACGACAGCAGCACACCTCGTTCCTAATAACTTCTCTGCCACTCGGGACATGTAGAGACCACGGGTTTCTGTCGTGTCCGAACCCCGGTAGGAAGTTCTACAAGAGGCGCGAAGAAGGGGTCCCCAGTAGGAGGCGGATTAGACAGGACCGGCAGGTGGGCCCTGTTTAGAAATTTTCTTTATAGATAGGCCAAATCAAGGTCGAACGAGTGTTGATAGTAATGGGAACACTACTTGAATATGAGCTCGGTAGGCTCCGTGGAAAAGAAGCTCCCCCAGCGGGCCGTCATGGACGACCCCAGGGGTGAGAAAAGGACCCCGCTCTGAGTCAAAGAGCGCCACAGCAATGCTGCCGAGGGAGAAGGTTTTCAGACGATTGCCCTTAGAAAGCCCTCGCACCTCTGTATGCAAAAGTAGGCGCCCAAATTCTTCATTGGTAGCACAGAGTTGTCGGAAAAGACGCCCTTGAAGTGGATTTGACTTGATAAGGTTGACTGTCTTGATTACACTATCAAGTGAATCTTTCAGACGGCCTCCTATGTTTTTTTTGCAATCAGATGTTGACGGTGGACAACACAGTGTATGCAAAAAACTTTAGGTACAGCCTCTTTTAAATGTGCAGCAAATTCCCTATATCTACCTACCATAGCAGCGGTGCCATCAGTTGCACAAGCCATAATATTCCCAAGTGGAATATCATTTTCTTTGAAATAGGTCACTACTTCTTTGAAAATGGTTTCACCTTTAGTATCTGTCACAAGGCTGCGGGAAAAAAGCATTTCTTCTCTGAGTTGATCTTTATCAAAAAACCTAACATACGTCATGAGAAGGGCTTCGTTATCACGTAATAACGTTTCAACAATTTGTCATGCATTATTGCTCAGCGGAATGACTTCAGTTATTTGGGGGTGATTTTGTTGCATGACAGTTGAAATAACCACATATACTGAAGGCAAACTCAATTCTTCACCAACAGTATGAGGTTTTCCCGATTTCGCTATTAGCTTGGAAATCTCATAAGATGCAATTAAACCTTTGTCTAGTTTTGCCGCTGTTTTGCTAAATATATGTTTAATAGTGCTGCTTGCTTGGAAATCATCCCGCAGATTGAAAAGTGTAGCCATACATAAAAGACACAATGGCTGTGTTATATTGTCTGGTGAATGTATAAAACCATAAGCTAAATACTCACTGGAGTATTGTGGAAACTTTTTCTTCGTCGCCGTAGCCATGGGTAAGCTGTGCAGAAGAAATTTAATATATTAATGATATATATATATATATATATATATATATATATATATATATATATATATATATATATATATATATATATATATATATATATATTACATTTTAGAGCCGAAGCTCACCGCAACAGAATGAAAGGCGCTTATCTCAGCGGCGAAAAAGGAAGACTATTTCTTAGAAAAGACCCAGAAACAACCTCCATTTCCTGTGCAGAGCACCGAGTCTGTGCCCAACACCAACTCCTATTACAGTCGGTCACGAAAAGTTCAGACATGTCCAATAAATACAAACGCTCATAAAAATAGCTGCATTGAAAATTTTGTTTTCCTTTTTCTGTGCTAAATACTTTCCCTCGATGGTTAATATTTGACACCAAAAAAAGAACCGCAAAATAATGCAACTATTTTTATGAGCGTTTCTATTAATTGGACATGTCCGAAATTTTCGTTGTTGATTGTACATCCTGGTACTTTGTACCTGTACCTAAATGCAAAACAGCAGAAATGTACTCCCTTAGGGGGGTAGATCTGCATTAATTTTAGTAATATATATATTATATATATATATATATATATATATATATATATATATATATATATATATATATATATATATATATATATATATTACTCAAATTAATGCAGATACAAAACGATAAGTACAATCATCAAAATCTAAGATTAAATGCTAATCTCGTAAATAAGCCCTAAGTGAAACTGAAGTGAAAAAAAATGATTTGGTGTAGGCCTAGCAATGGCACACTTTACTTACAAACAAAAATGTTTAGTTATTTACTTATAAAAGTCTTATATTATTGTGCTTGTGGCAATCTATTATAATTTTAAAAACTAGTAAAATGACTACAACTTCGCAGTATTAGGGTAAACAAATAAAAGCTACTTACATACTATAACGCCGAACCACTTGATAAACAGACTGTAAGGATTTAAAGTTCCACCTAAAGTACTTTCATCATGCCAATAAAACGGTGCCAGGCGCATAACGATCAAGCGCACAATGGAGTGCGCCGTAGAATAAGCTTGTAAGATGCAAAATATTTGTTTACAGATTAATGTAAATCCTATTATGCTAATAAAATATTTTTAAAAAAGGGAAAATATATGTATTAATATTTTTGAGATGCAATTCAACTGCATAAATTAAAATTAGGTACTTCCCTAACTATAATTCAGGTTTCAATAGGTTAAGTCCTGTGTCCCCCTTCATAGATCTGTAGCCCCTCTAAAGCTTAAAATTTTCCAACTCCTATTGTTCACTAGACCAGGGTTTCCCGGTTGGGAAACCCTGGTCTAGTGAACAAATCATATGGCTATCTGGCTATATGTGATAGCAACCTAGACGTCGACAAACTCCTAAGTATAAACTCCCGTTCGAAACTCGACGAGATCGGCTTGTCACCAAAGGTCCCACCACACGTGTCTGCCCAAAGGTCAATTATCTGCCTGGGTCGGGTCACACAGTGCAAGAGAAATGAAGGCCGAAATCGAGGACAAGCAAAGTTGGGCAAAAATCGATGAAACTTACAAGTTTAAAAATCGTGATGGAAGGGGGGTACACCCACATCTTCAAAGCGACCTTCCAGGCATCTGAGATGGCCGCCAATGCGTCAGAGGCAGGCTTAATTATGTCCTGCACCAAGATCTCAGCCTCGTCATTGAGAGAGAAACTTTTGTTTCAGTACTGGTCTGCTTCTCATGCTATCCACTGGCCTAGCATACGAGAAAATAGTGTATATTCCAAGGCAAAGTATGTTTAGAGTGCGCCGGAACCAGGCACACCTAGAAAGAGTGTATCAATGGGGGCGTAAAGAAGTGCCTAAACTGCGGAGGCCCTCACCGCACACTCTCGATGTTTGCCCCATGAAGAAGACCCTAGTAAATGAGAAGAAGAGGAACCTGCATGAGAAAAAGACCCGTAAGGCGAACCCTAGCTACGCTCAAGCGACACAAAACCAAGAGAAAGCCAAAACACTACTACAACTAGATCCAACAATGAACTTGGACCTAGTTATGTGCGTAATTCACGCCCACTTCGTGAACATAGCCAAACCAGGAAGCTACGCCACCGAATTAAACAGGGTGCTCACCCAAAACGGAATGAAGCTAATGTGGTTTCCCGACAACCCTCCCTCGACTGAACTCTACCAAACGCAGAGAGGAAGCAGGCCCAAACCAACTTCAAGGAACAGGTCAAAATCCAGGGACCCCGACTGAGCAAGCGTGATGAGCCTGCAATATCCGAGACAATGGAGACCGATCAGCCGGCCCAAAGGGAGAGTGCTTCAACAGGGGAGAGTCAACAAAGCAAGCCCACCAAAGAGGACAGGCAGACGGAACCCAGGCAAAAGACCACATACTTAAACATGCGAATATATGCCTCGCCATCGGCTCCACTACCGAGACTGGCAAAAGTCAAAGCTATAATCGAGGGAGTAATCAAAGGAAAGTTCAAGTGGGATTTTGGCTGCAATGCCACCGAGGAGGAAATGCTTTGGACACTAGAAGAAGGAAACATCGAAATTTGCCCCGGGTCATGCTTTAACTTTTCGCACGAGCAATTTAAAAAGAAAAGGTCAGGGAGAGTAAGGTCGCTAGCACGCGAAGAGCCAGCAAAGGTTCAGAACATTCAAGTCGAATAACATGGCTTGTAGTACAAGGTTTATTAGAAAAATTAAGATCTCGTTAAACGTCAATGGTTGGGAAAACAAAAAATTCTCATATAACAACATCATCCGCGAAGTAGACCCGGACATAGTCCTAATCTCGGGACATGGCCTTAACACAAATGTGAATCCCTTGAAAATCTACAATTACAATGTTATTTCGTCCATCCATACAAATGAGAGATACGATGGCGTTGCAACAGCTGTACGGAAGGGAATCAAGTACAGGGAAATAACAGACTTGGAAGAATCGTATCTTGCCATTAAAATCAGCACAACCATTGATGACCTTGTCATAGCTATAGGGTACCAACCCCCAATACGACCATATCTCCCCATCCCAACTTCATTCGACTGTTCAGGATACCTGAACAGAGATCATCCTGATCGGAGACCTCAATGCCTGCTGCAGAGAGGCAGGTTACACAACAGGGTTCAACAGATCGGGAACCTCCGTGAGCCTTCTTATTGGTCGTGATATGATGTAAAAAGTCGGCCCAGAATTCACCACATACCTGAAAAGAAGGTCCTTAACGACTTCTGACATCATCCTCGTCAACTCTAACTTTGCCCTGAATCAAGCGACAGTTCCTGGCTCATACACCCCATCGGACCATGTAAGTATGGCCACTACCGTGTCAACGTCCTCTATACAAGTGAAGATTCCATCCAGTAGGTGCTTGCCTAAAGCGGCCTCGAAAAACAGGACAAGGGGAAGGTGTTTGAAACCCTATTCGGCAAAATAAACATCGCAATCCTTCGACTAATAGACACGCTGACAGGATTTGTCGCAATATGTGAAAAGGAAGAAGACGTTGAGACACTCACAAAGGAGGAAGGGGTAAAAACCCAGAAGGAAATAAATCTACAGCCCAGTACCCCTTCTCAGATCAAAGCACACAGAAGTGTGGTGTGCAGAAGGCTGGATCCCTGGATTGGCCAGCACACTAAAGAAGAAATCAAGGAGGAAATAAAAAGGAGCCAGTAATGAGCGAGGATTGTTGAGATAATCAAATTTAGAAACAGAAGAGAAACACGGAATATCATCACGTGTTTAAAATATTCTTCTCAGATATGCAGATGGCAACAAAGGCGAAAGAGAAAGGGCTACTTCTCTTCAATGCCAAAATAAGCGGTGAGAAAATAGAACGGGAGGAGTTCAGCCCGGTGCAGATTTGCTTTAGATGCTATAGACTCGAGCATCACACCACGAAGGAGTTCAAGGGGCAAGAATCAACCTGTTCCAGATGCATCTAAAAAGGTCACGGCTGGCGCGAATGCCAAGCATCAGAAGAGAAATGCCCAAACTGTGGAAAAAATCACAGGGCAATGACGATGTCCTGCCCAAGAAAGAAAGAGATCCGAAGAGAAAGGCGGAAGAGAAAAAAGTAGAAGGAATCAGGAGGGCGAACACCTCCTACGCCCAAGTGGCAAAAGCCACCCCGGCTGGAAATGTCAAAAATGTCACACAGAAAACCTATCTGAAGTTCGGCAACGAAAACTCGACGAAAATCGTCACATGCATACTATATGCCCACGTGAGGAATCTGACTAACCCAGGCTGCTTCGCTAAAGAGCTAAATACTATGCTCAAGAATAATGGTAAGCAGAAATGCAGTTCCCGGAAAAACCCCCGTCAGGAAAAATCCTGCAACTGCAGTTCCAGCCAAAGGAAGAAGCACCAGCGACTGCCTTTACAATAGGTGAAGACGAAAAATGGAAAGGAACACGATCCTGGACTCCCCCCTCCCCCCGCCTAGCTCCGCAAAGGTCCGCAAACAAGCACCCCAGAATTGAGGCTGGAAGGAAACAGGAAAAGAGTGAAAAAAAGCAGCCAGAAGGATCAAACAGGATGAGGATAACCTCTTAAGTTCTGCTTCTTTCTCTGAAGAAGAACAAGAGTGATCCTGGCCTCCTAAGGCCAATAAGAGAGCAAAGGGCAAGAGCAAAAGGAAGGCGTTCTCGTCAAACCAAAAAGTACGATGGAGAAGAGATCAAAATCAGATTTTACAGGAAAGTTGAAACTCCCTTCCCAGAGGATCCCAGAATAAGATCACCAATCTATTCGTACAAGCCGAGGAGAGATGCATCCCCTGAATCTCCTATAAAATGCTCCTACAACCTAGGTGGACGAACGAGATGAGAGAAATCGCCCAAGAACATAGAGAAATCTATGAAGAGATCGGCAGGACAGGCACCAATCGGGAAAGGACAGCCAGAATGAGACAACTAGGAGAGGAACTAAATAACATACTAATTGAAAAGCAAAGAGCAATTTGGAATGACATCATTGGGAGGCTGAACAGGGAGGGCAATCATGTAAGATTTTGGAACAACATCTGAAGACTTAGGGGATTGCCTACTAGACCCAGAACTCAAATCAAGGATAGATACAACATCATTGAGGACCCAGAGTATCTCGAGAGAAAATTTAGAACGCACTGGCAGAAGATTTTCGCTATATCACCTGAGGAGAACGACGACTTCGATCAGCAATTCGAAGACCAATTGCTTGATGACCTCGGCACAGTGATACATAGAACCCACCCACACCCGCAAATATCTTAAGATAGTTAGCCACGGACACCCGATAACTCTCGAAGAGACCTTGAACATCATAAGGTCCTTCAAGCAGAGGGCACCAGGCTGGTTTGGAATTACGAAAAACAACCTCCCAAATGCCCTAAGATAAATTATTCAGGGTTTGACGAACACAGTGAACGCTGCCCTGAATACAGGGTAATTCCCTGACGGGTACAAAATGGCCAAAATCATCTTCATCCCGAAAGGGAAACAAGCCCCCAGACCAGGTGGCTAACTATCGCCCGATCTCTCTTCTTGAGGTGCAGAGAAAGATCTTCGAAAAGATTATAGCAGACAGGCTACAAGCTCAACTGAGCGAGTTAGGAGCGCATAACCCCCAACAACACGCGTTCCGTAGGAAAAGGGGTACCGATACGGCCCTGGCGCTCCTGAGAGAGAAAGTAGCATATTCCCAAGCGAATGGGTACTATGTAGACATTGTGCTGAGGGATGTGCAGAAGGCATTCGATAAAGTCTGGCTTGAAGGACTTCAATACAAGATCCTGAGCCCCATCTGGACCCAATCCTGGAAAGGATCCTTTGTGACTTTTTCATGGACAGAAGGGCATGTCTCATCATTGAGGGATACAATGAACCTGAGTTCAAATTCAAGGCGGGCGTTCCTCAATGATGAACGCACAGGGACCCGATGTATCTGCAATTCGCAGATGACATCACGCAAATTGTCCCATGCTCGGAGAGGAAAGCAAGGGCACAGGCAGCTCGCACGATAGCGGAAATCAATAACAGCAACCAGTACGAGAGACGATGGAAGATCAGGATCAACAGGGACAAATTCAAAATCGTCCCACTGAGCCGCAAGTTAACATGGCCCATCATCATAGAATGGAGGAAATACGGCTACTCCGGCGAAGGCACCGTCCTGGGCCTAAAGATCTCCGACCATGGATACTCGAGACACCACACAGAGATGCAGAACCTGGCAAGGAGAGAAATCTCCAAGCTATACAGGTTTAGTGATCTTAGCTCGGCCAACATCAGCAAAATATATCTGATGTTACTAGTGATGTATGTCCGGGCTAAGCTCATCTAACCCGCAGTGGTAACTCAAGCGGCCATCAAATCCTCGATGGATACTCGAGACACCACACAGAGATGCAGAACCTGGCAAGGAGAGAAATCTCCAAGCTATACAGGTTTAGTGATCTTAGCTCGGCCAACATCAGCAAAATATATCTGATGTTACTAGTGATGTATGTCCGGGCTAAGCTCATCTAACCCGCAGTGGTAACTCAAGCGGCCATCAAATCCTCGATGGAAAGACTTCAACGTGTCCAGAACACTGCATCTTTACTTATTAATAAAGTCAGAAGGCGTAATCAACTTAGGCAAAGAGAGCTACATAGGAGGAAACGAATGGAACCCATCAATGTAGCCACCCAGAAACTTGGTAGAAAGGTCTGGTCCACCCTAGCGAATGGTGTCATTCCGGAGCTACAGGGAACAGGCGGTAGGTTTAACATACCTGCAAGACTACGGGCAAAGGTCTCACGCTGAAGTCAGTTCCCGGGCACCAAACTATGCCCACAAGAACACATTTAACCAATATATACATAGATGAAACACAGGAATCAAATACAACATAGAAGAATCAAATGAGTGCAAACAACATTACACTAAACTTTAAACACAAGGTAAATTGTTGGCCAAAAGAGCTAATAAAGACTTGAATGTTGAAAATTTACACCAAAATGAGTACACCAAATCATTAACACAAACAATAAGAAGAACGCTAAAAAACACATGAAGATACAAAAACATAGAACAAAAGTTTAATCAAGGACTAAAAGCAAACGTAAAACTAAATAAAGGAAAGCTATGCCCTCCCTACCAGGGCAAAATATCCCTACCTTTCTTAAATATTCACCCCTCTTTCATCTACCGCTATCTAAACCTTCTTCTGATATTGAGTACATCATCATTACCATTCTGCCCCGAAGATGACCTACTGTTAGGTCAAAAGACGTCTAGGCAAATAAAGTTATGCCTCCTCCTCTCAATTTTCCTCGCCTAGAGCCACCTGTTGAGACTATAGTCAAAGCTATAAGAAAGGTACAGCCAAAAGTAAACAATGCATCTGTTGCTATCGACCCCAATGAATCCTGCACATATATATATATATATATATATATATATATATATATATATATATATATATATATATATATATATATATATATATATATATATATATATATATACATATATAAACATATATAAACATAATCGATGGGGTTGCTGCTAGTCAGACGAATCTTTAATTTCACCAGGAATGAGAGTACCAAGAATGCGGAGAAATTCATCTTCATTTATTGGGTATAAACAACGTTTCGAGCTGTCTGCTCATCTTCGGGTTCTATGATATAAAAGTATAAAGGAATACATAATTTACAATGAATTATAATATAAAAAAAAATTGTCTAGAAATTAGAATATTAAAAGAGAGACTTTTTTCCTATAATATAAAACCTAAGAAAATACATAATTTATAATGAGTTAGAATATTAAAATCCTAGAGGAATACAAGGGAGAATCATTAAAGTGGGAGGGTGCGATTGAAGTGGATATAGGTAAGATTGTATTGGTAGTAGAGTTATGTCATAAGTCGGGAAGCAGCGGACGAATCACAATTAAGACTAGGGGCACGGGATTTAATATAAAGGGATTCTAGTATTCTTAAGCTTTGCACATTGTTATCTTGATCAATTATTGTAAAATTATCTATAGTTAAATCCGCGTTGCATTTGTTTGCATGTGCTCTGATAGGAGATGGTTCTTTACGATTAAGTGGTTTTCCAAGGAAAACCTTGCTCCCAGGGATCGAATCGTGCTGCCTATGTATCTTCCTTGGAGACACCGAGGACAAGTAAATTGTTAAACAACACGACTGCGCATCCCTAGAGGAGGTTTGTCCTTTTGACCTAACCAACTGCCAATATTGAGTTTGTTAACAAATACTAATTTGAAATTTGTATGGTAAAAATAGCGTTTAAATAATTTAGAAAACTTTCTTCTGAATTGTCTATTAAGGGGACGCATTTCGGGAAGAATAAAATATTTGAGTCTTTAGGAACATCGTAGGAAGGATTGGGAGGTAAATATTGGGAATTTAAAAATTTACAAATAAGGGTATTTACTACTGAGAGGAAATTGCAATTATTCTTGAAATAGGATCTTAGGAATTCAAATTCTTCAAGCATTAGAGAGAATGAAGATGACAGGTGGAAGCCACGACAGATGAGTGCCCTGATGGAGCTCAGTTTGTATGATAAATCGCAAAAACTATAGAAATTTATATATAACTCAATTTAGAATTCCCCTAGAATTACGGCAAACTCTTAAATTGCTGAGCAATATTGTACCCCCGCCTTGCTTGAAATATGTTCCAATCAACCTTGCTCTTCTTTTCCTCATTGTGTTATTGCTCTCGTCCCACAAGGTTAATTTAATAAGTGTTCCAACATCGTTTAATATATTCATCTCAAACGTGTGAATACTCTACTTATATAATTTTCATTCATTACGTAACCAAATTTACGTGTTACCATTTGTAATCCTGTTGATATCCTGTTCACATTCTTTGTTCTCTTAATATCTTGTTAATACCCTATCCTTTTAAATACTTTGCACACATGGGCGGATTCAACATCAAAATTTAGGTGGATCTAACCAAAGTTTCCTCCTCTGAGAAGTCTGTGGTATAACACTTAACTAAAGAAAAGATTTTTCAGATTACTTTATATTGTAAAATAAATATAACTGTATAACAATAGCAATATAAAAATAGCATCATAAATATAACAATAGCAAATATGATGTTCCCTATTTATTTATCACACGAGCATCAACCTCCTGTTTATTTGGGTAAATAGGTCGATTACACTGTCTATTTTAACTTCAATTTCATCGTGAAAAGTGAGTAGTGCCAGGCCGTTACTGAACGGCCTGGCACTACTCACAGAGGATCTTCTGGAAGAGGCCAATCATACCTGTGGCTCCAGGGTTTTGAAGTCAGAGTTATCCTTCTCTTAGGTAGACTGCCTCTTCCACCTACCCTTCCCACCGTGATGCCCAGTCACGGGGGTAACCTCCCTAGTAAATAGTGTCAGCTTAAAGGGAATCCGGACGGAGATTCGAACTGGCCGACCCAACGGTTGGCGGGCAAGCGCGCTAACCACTATACTAGCCGGGTATTCCTTAAATATGTTTTCAGACGCTTTAAAGTGAATTCAATGTTATATGTGAGTAACAAGGAATAACAAGGAAAGGAAGTACCCTAGGAGACCTTACGGTCCATTCAAGGAGGGTACCTTTGGACTAGAAATCGAGCAGGCTCATGGCTGCTCAATTGTTTTGCGTCCCTAAACAGCCACTTTTCAAGACTTTGTCTTGAAAAGTAGCGTGGGGCCTTGGGCCATGGCCTACTACTTGGCCTATCGATAAAGCCGCCTCTGACAATGATAATTTCCTTATTTCCTAACAATAAAATAATGAAGTAAATATATAATTGGAGGGGGAAATTTAAAAGTAAAGATTAATTATTTTCTCTCTCTCTCTCTCTCTCTCTCTCTCTCTCTCTCTCTCTCTCTATATATATATATATATATATATATATATATATATATATATATATATAAATATATATATATATATATATATATATATATATATATATATATAAATATATATATATATATATATATATATATATATATATATATATATATATATATAATATATATATATATATATATATATATATATATATATATATATATATATATATATATATATATATATATATATATATATATATATATATATATATATATAAACGCACGTTTTGTTTTACACTAATTTATGCAGGAAAATCCTATATATGTTAAAATACATTAGAAATCAATATATATTTGAAAATGAATTACGGCAAATAAAAATAGAATGAAACTAGAAAGAAAAATATTTAATATTAAAGTAGTAATCAAATTTACCTGACTAAGCGAATATATCAAGAATTGACACACATGTGAAGAGAATTATTGAATTAAGAGAATTATTCAATATATAAAATACAATAGATTATTAAAAATGGGAAGTGAATGAAAAAAAAAGTAAATAAACACTTCCAATTATCACAAACAAATAAAACAGTGTTGAAATTTGAATATCTAAATTTGTCTTCGAAAAATTATATAGAATTAGTTAGCCAATAAGGAACGATTAAAAAAATCACGTCATTAAAAGTGACCAATCAAATTACTTACCCAATATCATTCGATGCAAGACAACGATAAAACTGTGAACCAACGAACTCTATTGTGGAAAAAGCAATTATTAATATGTAAACGCAGTTTAATACATTTTGGTTATATATATATATATATATATATATATATATATATATATATATATATATATATATATATATATATATATATATATATATATATATATATATATCTATATATATACATATATATTTATATATATATATATATATATATATAAGGAAGGAAGATAAAAAAAGCTGAAGATAAATATGGGAATTGAATGTGCTCATTCAGATGGAGTATTATTATTGGGAAAATATGGGAATACCAAACAAATTTAGGGATTGGGGGGTCGTCCCCCTCATCCCCACTGGATCCGACCCTGCTTTTACATCTATTTAATATCCTGGTAATACCGTATCATGTTAAATACCTTTTTAATTCTTTTACTTATCCATTGAATATTCCAAAAATACACATTTAATCTTTCATATATATATATATATATATATATATATATATATATATATATATATATATATATATATATATATATATATATATATATATATATATATATATAAAGGGTGTGCCATTAAGACGGATCGAAGTTAGCAGTAAATAAAAGTGTTATTGGTGAAAATTTATTGATTTCACTATTGGATCATGTTATTTGAGTTATGGCACTTATGTGTGAAAAATAATATCACCTAAATGTCTGCCAAGGCTTCAGCGGCACACCTTCACTCGATGGTCAAAGTTTTGATGACGTCTCTGCCTAGTTGCTCCTCAATCTCACCAATATGCCTTATTATCTCATCCTTCAACTATTGAATTATTGTTGGCTTGTTGAGATGACCCCAAAGGAAGAAATTTAAAGACGTCAAGTCACACAATCGTGGTGGCCAATTGACCTCGCTGTTTTGAGAGGTAATAATAATGAGAATGAAAATTCAATGGAAATTCAAGAGGGGGAGAAGGCAATTCTGAAAAGATGCGTTTTCAGGAGACGTTTAAATGTGGTAAGGGAAGGAGAAGACCTGATTTCAGCAAGAAGAGCATTCCACAACTTAGGAGCGCAGATTGAGAAGGAGCAGTCCCCCATTGAGCAGAGGGATGAACGAGGAATATTCAAAAAAGGTACATGTGATGACCGAAGGGTCCGAGGGACATGGCGTGGTGAGAGGGCCTAAGAGAGGTAAGACGGGGCCTTGTTGTTTAGGGCCTTAAATGTCAAGAGAAGTATCTTGAAGTGAGTACGGGATCTGACAGGGAGCCAGTGCAGTTCATGAAGCAAGGATTTCGAGGGAGAGAAGCGAGGGCGACGGAGGAGAAGCCGGGCGGCATAGTTCTGCACAAGTTCAAGGGGGCGGAGAGAGGAGGATGGCCAATTCACAAGCCGAGAGTTACAGTAGTCAAGGCGTGAGGTGATGAAGGCATGAACAGCAGTCTAAAGACTTTGGCGATCAAAGTGAGAGCAAATGCAAGAGAAGTTACGAAGGAAACATAGAGAGGATTTGCTTACATTGCGGATATGAGGCTTAAGGGAGAGATGCTCATCAAAAACAACACCCAGTTTCCTAACGCAGTCAGAGAAAATGATAGTATTACCGCCCAGAGTAAGCGAGGGAAAGAGAGATTTAGATTTTTTGACAAGAGCAGGGGTGCCGACGAAGAGGACCTCAGTTTTGTAGTGATTAAGCTTGAGGAAGTTGGTAGAGAGCAAGTCAGAATGGAGGAGGAGGCAGCCAGGAGGTCAGTGAGAAGGTAGGCAAGAGACGTGGGGGGTGAGGAAACGAAAATTTGAGTGTCATCAGCATAGAGGTGGAAGGATAGACCGAGATTACGGAAAAGGGAACTAAGAGGGAGAAGGTAGATATGAAATAGTAGAGGACCAAGGACAGAGCCTTGTGGCACTCCAAAGCGAATGGGGGTAGAGTCGGATGAAACGTCGTCAATCACAATGGATTGGGTACGAGACGAGAGGTAAGAGCGGAACCAGTCAAGCACGGTGCCTGATATGCCGATGAAAGAGTGGAGACGATCAAGTAGGACGGTATGGTCAATAGTATCGAAGGCAGAGGAGAGGTCGAGTAGAACGAGGATGGAGGCACAACCCCTGTCCGCGGCTCTTCGTAAGCAATCGGACACATTGACAAGGGCGGTTTCTGTGGAGTGACCTGACTTGAAACCAGATTGATAGGTTTCATGTGACTGTTGATGCGTGAAGCAACCACTCTCTCCAGAACCTTAGAGAAGAAAGGAAGTTGCCAAATCGGGTGATAATTGGAAAGGTCAGTGGAGTTCAGTTGAGGCTTTTTAAGAATCGGACGGATGTGGGCACGTTTGAAGGAAGAATGAACAAGACCAGTTGCAAGTGAAGTGTTGAACAGGTGAAGAAGCGTTGGGAGGATAACAGGCAGAATTTTACATAACAGTTGAGGCGGAAAAATGTCCTATGGGAAGCCCGATTTCTTAGAACGCGAGAGCAGGGCTGTAAGCTCTAACGCGGTCACAGCGGGAAAAACGATAAGCGGCTGAGGCGGGAAGTCAGGGAGAATGGCAGGAGCCGGGACAGAAGGCTGAGGAAGGGAGGCACGGAGGTTAGTGACCTTATCTGCAAAGAAATTTGAGAGAGTAGCAGGGCTAATGGGTGGGGAGACCTGGGCTGAGGAATTAAGACGGGAGAGCAGGCGGAAAACGGTACGGGGATCATTCCTATTATCAGTAAGCAGGTTACGTGAGTAGGCTTCACGAGCAGATTTTAATTTCGCCACGTAGGAAGCTGCGCAAGTCGGAACGCCAGTGAGAGAGGGGTCGTGTCTTGCCCACGGGTGTGAGCGTTTCATGGGGAGAGTGGGTATCAAGACAAGTGAGAAGGGGTTGCTCCAAAGAAGAGAGAATCTGGTCAGGAGAGGCAGAAGCATCAATGGGAGGAAGTTTGGAGGTCACATCATTAGATAGGGAGGGAATATCAATTGAGGCTAGTCGACGGAAAGGCTTAGGATTATGAGACAGCTGGGGAGGTATATGGAATGCGATAGAGAAGTTGGAGTTGATAAGGAACTGATCAGATATAGCATTGGACAAATTTGTAGTCGTCAGGTTGGAAATAAGACAGTCAGAGATTAGAAGGTCTAAAATGTTACCGTGAGAGTGGGTAGGGGAAGAAACGTGTTGGGTGAGGGAGAAGAGATCAAGGATTTCAGAAAAGGCTTTGAAATTAGGATTGTTGCCAGGAAGGTTGAAATTACCGAGGATTAGCAGACAACCAGTGGGGGAGAGGCCAGCAAGGTTACTAAATTCATCAAGAAAAAGCTCGAGGGAGGAGATGGGGGGGCGGTAGAGGACTAAGATAGTTAGAGAGGCGGTGAAATCAAAGACATTGAGAAGCGCCTCAAAAGAAAGAAGAGGGGGAGAGGACAGATTATTCAGAGGGAAGGAGGCACTGTGAATGAGAGCAACTGCACCACCGCGAGAGTTACGGGAGGTATGGGAGTGGACTTAACCATCAGTGGTAGCGAGATTTAAACAGCAAGCAGTAGGGTCAAGCCAAGTTTCCGTGAGTCCAAGGAGAGTGACTCGAGTGTTAACGAGCAGATCATGAATGTAGTCAGCCTTTTTCGAGAGGCTTCTGACATTGAGGAGAAACGCTGAGAGAACGAGTGAAGGGGAAGGAGGTGAAGAAGAATCAGGGCAAGAATCGTTAACCTATCAATCATAACACAAATTAGTTAACTATATAAGTATAGTGGCTTACCGACACAATAATGGGAAAAAAATAGTGACGAATCAGAATTAGCGGTCGGTGAGGGGGAAGGGGGAGGACGCGTGGGCGGGAAGAAAGAGCAGAGGTAACAACGCGGCAGCTTAAAAAAAAAACACGTGGGTGCGAAAGAAGCAGAGAGAAGAAGAGAGGCGAGGAAATGGAAAAATAAATAAATAAATGATAAAGAGTTACTTACTGATAAGGTGAACATGTACAATAGCAGATCAAGCACACATCACAGATTAGGGGGAACACAATTCAACGATACACTCGAGCAGTCGACACAAACGAACGAACGGAAACTAGGAACAAGTGTCTTACAAAGCTAAGGCGGACAAGCTAGTAAACAATACCTAAAAGCACAAAAAGCAACACAGCAAATGGTGAAAGTTGGTTATCATAGCACGGTATCGCTCGCCTGTCACCGTGACAGAATTCCCAGCATCATTTTCGAAGAAATACGGCCCAATGATTCCGCTAGCAAAAAATGCACACCAAACAGTGACCTTTTGTGGATGCAGTGGCTTTTCAACAATCTTCCTGGGATTTTCATCAGCCCAAATGCGACAATTCTGCTTATTAATGAATCCACCAAGATGAAAATTGGCTTTATCACTAAAGATGATATTTTTTGCGAAAAATCATTATCGGCTTGTCTTTGCTCGTGCACCCAATTGACGAATGTACGGCGCTTCAAATGGTCAGCAGTCTTCAGTTCTTGGGTCAATTGAATTTTGTAAGCGTGTAGAGACAAATCTTTTGTCAAAATTCAATGTAACGTTGTTGTGGAGAGGTTAAATTCCTGCGCGCCATGACGAATAGAGGTATCTAAATCTTCGGCCACATTCTCGCGCACTGCAGCAATGTTTTCAGCTGAATGGCGTAAACGAGCACGCAATGGCGTTTTTATATCTGCCACCGACCCCGTTTGTTTGAATTTACGAACAATTTTGCCAATTGCACTCTCGGTTGGTCGATTATGTTGACCAAAAAAATCGCGAAGTGCCCAAAATGCGTTTCTGTTTGAACGTCCATTTTCGTAATAGGCTTCAATAAATTTATCACGTTGTTCGATTGTTAATCTTTCCATGGTTGAAGTTGCCCAAGACAAGTTGTTAAATCTGAAAGAAATAGAAAAAATCATTAAACGCCTAAACTTAACTCACATTTATTGGAACACCCTTTATATATATATATATATATATATATATATATATATATATATATATATATATATATATATATATATATATATATATATATATATATATGTGTGTGTGTGTGTGTGTGTGTGTGTGTAAATGGTAGCAGACCTTCTTGTATGCAGGTCCCCCCTTGTCCTTCAGGCAAGGGTATTTCACCCTTTCCACCTTTGACTACCAAGGTTGCTCAATCCGCCTCCTCACCAATCTGTCCTCTTTTAGCTGAAAACTTTCCGTCTCCCACAGCTATAAACCCTCTTCTAAAGCTTTTTCCGGACTTCCCATTAAGCATTCACTATCAGTTCACTTGAACTGAAGGTCAGAAGTGTAGGAAGTTTCTCCAGGAGCAAGTCGGCCGCGGGCCGATCGTGGGAGGGTACATAAGGGAGGAGATACCGCGAGCCGTACCTTTTTCTCCATAAAAAAAACTTTTCATTCTGACTCCACGATTCTTCGCCGATAAAGGAGGAAAGACATTCTGAAGATGATCGCATAAATAGAAAGCTCAGCAATTAAAGTGAAGTTTGGTTTCACCAAACACATTTCATTAAAAAAAAAAAGATGAACGTAGAAGTTGTTTACCATCTACAAGATGAACTAAAAAAGATAATAAGAAAAATGGAAAGTTTTCAAAGAAAATTAATAAAGGCGAAATCTACTATGGTCTTTAACAAAATCTGCATATATATATATATATATATATATATCGTCGTATAACTCATTGCATACCAAATTGCATCTAGTATTATATCAATCAATTATCTCTTTGTGTTTTCATTTGTTAATTCTTAAATAGAATTTATTTTCGTACGATCTTGTATTCAAAATCCCTTGTGTGTTTTTTGCATTCCGTCACATAGGCAGAATCTAAAAATTCAACCTTCATTCTATCAAACAAATTTATGTGTACACGTAAATATCATTCCAAAATTCACATTTAATCTTTCATCACTCCCTCGTTGTATATCAATTTGCATCTTGTATTATATCCAATCAATTATTATCTCCTTGCGTTTTATATGTTAATTCTTAAACACGATTTATTTTCATACATATCTCGTTGTATTCAATCCCTCGTGTGTGTAACGCAGGCCATCACGTTTAGGCCTAATCTCCAAATTCAACCTTCATTCAAACAAACAACTTTGTATGTGCCGGGAATTATATTTATTTGCTATCTAGGTCAACAATATAATAACTAGCATTAGACTTTAATGAAAGAATCCTCTGTATCGACCAGTGATGGTCATAGGCCTAGGAGGGAGGTTTATTGGAGGGAGGGGACTACCAAATTTGCTCCAATTTCAGAAACCAAAGAGTTTTTTCAAATTGCAATATATTTGTGTAATAAACACCAAACAGCTGTTAAATTATATACAGTAGGTACGAATTTAAAGAAGTTTAGCAAAACCACGGAGCTACTATTCTATTCTTTATCATTCAGAGTATTCATGAATACATCATCTTTTAAAAGTACCAAAACTCTCTCAAATACAATAAAATGCAGGGGCAACTTTTAAAATCTTATTTTTTACATTATTTTTCATGATATATTGCAGGAATAACAGATCACCAACTACATGTAGAAAATATATACAAATACAGATGCAAATCTGTATTACACTGGTACATGTTATAGCGTATTTGGGGATAAATTAGAAGAACATTTTGTCTCTTCCTTTTCGTCTGGAAAATACCTCCACAATAATGTTAATGTCTACCATGTTGGCATGACCTCTTTGAATGCAGAGAAGTCCTAATGCTGAGAGAATATCCTGGCCTATAGTAGATCTAAGGTAGGTTTTGAGTCTTCTCAAGCACGAGAATGACCTCTCTGCTGAACAAGATGTTGCAGGTATATTTGCTAGGGTTTTTGCCACCTCACAAAAGTGTGGCAAAGTTTCGCATATAGAATTTGATTGGAGTTTGTTTACCACTTTATTTGGTGTTTTCAACTCCACGCCTTCCAGATTGTGAAAAATGGCAGTTTCAGCCATTAGGATGCCTTGATCCATATTGAAGAATTCAGAAACTATCCTCTGCTGCTTTGCCTAGTACTGCATCTGCCAAGGATGTCAGGATATGTGTATCCCTGCTTTCAAATCTCTCTCTCATTTCATTAAGAACTCTGTCTAAAACATCATAGTATACAATCCTGGCTCTCTGATGGTCTGTAAAGAAGATAGGTTCTTCAGGAGTCTCTCCGGAGAGTGCTTGCAGCCTCTTGGATGGTTTCTTTTGGCGTTTTGTAGTTTCCACCTCCTCAATGTCTGGTGCAATTTCAATGATGTTGTTGCGGATTTTTTTTTTTTTGCTTTTTCCCAGATAAGAGAAAACATATCTTCATCCCTGCACTTATTGAGGGTTTCCAGTGTAGCATCACAAGTGACCTTTGCAACCATCACATCAACCTCATGACCCTGAAGGTAGCTAGTCAGTCCATTTGTGTTGGAGAAGATCACTTTTAAAGTGTGCAAGCCAAGGATGAACTGGAACTCGAGCATAGTTTTGACAAGACCCTTAGCATCCATATAAGTTTTGGCGTCTTTATCCTTGGACAGCTCTATTAGAGCAAGTAGAACTCTCTCACGCTGTTGCTCCACGGCTTTCACAGCCTTCCATTTGCAGGCCGAGCGTGTCTCACTCAGAAACTTCAACTTGATGTATGGACTGTATAGTGCCGAGTCAATATCTGGCATCTGTACAGAACGGAGAACATTTTCTCGCTCTGGTGTATTAAAGAAAGTGTGGATGGACTGGACAACTCCTAGCGAATTCCTCATGGCAGTATTTTCCTGCAATGTATCTTGTAGTGCAAGGTTGAGTATGTGCCCATAACAGCGGACATAGATGGCCTTTGGTGCGACCTCCTGCACCCTTGTAGCCACACCCTTCTCTTTGCCAGTCGTGTTAGATGCCTCATCATAGCACTGGCCAAATGCATCCTCAATTCTCAGCTCCATGTTGTGAAGTGCCTCCAGTACCAGTTTGAAGAGTACCTCTTCCTTTGCAGACTTTATTTCATGGAAGCCAGTGAAGGTTTCTGTTGGCTGACCATTGCGTATATAGCGCAAACACATAGACACTTGCTCCATGTTGCTGACATCTGCTGTTTCATCCACTACGATGCTGAACTTCCCAGCTTCTTCCACAGCCTTAGATATGTCCTTCAGCACAAGGTCAGATGAAATATTCAGAATCTCTGGTGACAGCCACTGGTGATGTGCTGCCAGCTATGAAGTTAATCTCTCGGCAAGCCATGGGATGTCTCTACATCCAAGATGCAGAAGTTCTATCAAGTTTCTGCGATTTACATCTGATTGCTGTCCAATGTAGGACCTGTTTTCTGAATGCCCTCTTTGGGGAATATTTTTGAGATAGGCTCTGTTCCTTTGGACCATATCTGTGTGATCACCATCAAGTTGGACCAAAACTAATGTTTCTCGTCTTTTGTTTATCTTTAATGCGATCCATTTTGACATGGCTACACTATGACTATTGCTCTGAGCATGTTTTGCCACCCTTTCAGGTTTTTTCCAGTTGTTGAATGTAAAGGAATGGTCACAGAGAAACTTCTCCCAGGGAAAGTACACAATTGAATTTATCGACTTGTGGAACCTGTTCCAGGTGTATTTCTTGAAGAGGTCTGGGTTGAAGTCTCTTGTTCCCTCTTCATTAGGAAATTGTTTCCTGTGATATTCACTCAGAATAGGTTGATTTGGACCATCTAATATTTCATTATTTCCTACTGCAGATTTTTCCTCTTATAGAGTTTAAGTGAATATTGCGTCAATATTGTAGATAGCTCTGATCACAATAAACATCAAAACTTATATTACGTTATTTAAGGGAATGAAGTAAATGCTAAAGTGAAGTCTAAATTTTGCAGACGAATTTTCTTAGGCCTAAACATGGGCGACGTTGGGGGAATACGTGAATAAAAAAAAAACAAAGAGTTAAGAAAAATATATATTGTTGAATAAACAGTTAAATTATTTAAGGGTGAATTTATACAGTAGCAGTTTGACTGGATTTAATTTTACGCGTGTGAATTAAATTTGCATGAGTTAACGAGAATGGTTAAATAGTAATTTGTAAATAGTTTGATAAATATATTAATAATTTATAAATAGTAATTGGTAATATGTTAAATGGTTTGGCAAATATTAATTGGTAAATTTGATTTGGTAAATATTTTGATAAATATTAAATATATTATAAATTGGTAAATGGGTAACTAGTGGTAAATCGTTAAATATGTAAATAGTTAAATTAGATAAATAGTTAAATTGTATAAATAGTCAAATGGTATGCTAAATAGATTAGAAATTGGGAAGTTGATTGACAATTAGTAATTGATTTAGTTGATAAATAGTAATTGGTTGATTGCAATTAAATTGGTAATTCGATTGGTAATTATTATTTGGTAAATTGTTAAATAGATTATAGTTTAAGTTGTTTTATGGGATGATAAATAGATTATAACGGAATTGGAAGGGTCTGATTCACCGAGACGAGGACAACGAATCTCATCTTAATTTTAAGACGCTTGGGAGAGTGGGTGTACCAATCTCGATTTAAGTCATGGTTACCAACCCTTCT
The DNA here is from genome assembly GCA_963969495.1 of Ceratothoa steindachneri. NCBI lineage: Eukaryota > Metazoa > Arthropoda > Malacostraca > Isopoda > Cymothoidae > Ceratothoa > Ceratothoa steindachneri. The sequence goes on from OZ018319.1 coordinate 22,413,904, forward strand.
TGAAATATATATATATATATATATATATATATATATATATATATATATATATATATATATATATATATATATATATATATATATATAGTTATAAATAAATATTTACACTTGTAGGGGTATAGACCACTACAGTACTGCCCCACCGAGGGAAAAGCTCACACAACACAAGGTATTTACATAAATCTTAGTCTATATAGCAGCGAGGCCTCCTTACAACGCGTCCAGAACGGGTTATGGTGCCAATTGGGTGACTCGGATTGCGGGTCAGGTGGCGATTAGTAGTGCCACTCGATTGATGCGGGAGATTGTCGCGAGCGAGGACCGGAGCGTCGGGTGACGATTGTTCTGGACCTCCCGAAAAGGCGACTGTCGGGAGTTCCACATTAGTCGCTTGGTATTCTCCAGCTGCTGTCGAGTGGTCCTGCATCAAAAAGGGAGGCGGCGGCAGTTGGGAAGAAGAAGTGGGGGGTGTAGAGATGATTGGCGGAGGGTTTGCGAGTAAAGAGGTGTGAAGAAAAGTTGCAGTTTGATTTGAAAGAGTCAAAGAAGGGTTTGGAAGTGGAGTTAGTTGGTTGGGAAGTGTTGAGGGAATAGTTGGGTGCGGAAGGTAGGCTGGGATGACCACTGGACCTATATTATTGGAAGAAAAAGGTAGTGGCTGTTCCAGATGAACGGCCTCTATGAAAGCGGGTTTAAGCCGATCGATTTAAACCGTATCCTGCTTGGTGCCAAGCTGAAGTACAAAGAATTTCGGCTTCCTGGAGGCGACGAGAAAGGGTCCGTCATAGACAGATGCAAGGATGTGAGAGTGGAATCGCGACGGACAAACACATGAGAGCAAGTTGCCATCTCCTTTGACATGAAAGGTTTCTGATTAGTAGGCACTCTTGTGGCGGTCGGCTTTACCTCAGATATCGCCCGTGTTAAATTGTGTACGTACGCAGCAGGATGTATGTCGAAAGGAAGAGGACAGTCAGTGGAAGAAAAGAATTGACCTGGACGACGAAGTTGCGTACCATAGACGAGTTCTGCAGCAGAGCAATTCAAATCCTCTTTCAAGGAGGCACGAATTCCCAGGAGAATTAAAGGTAGCTTGTCCACTCAAGTGATGTTGGGGTCAGTAGAGCGTAAGCTTCCCTTGAGAGTCCTGTGTAAACGTTCCACTTTAGAGTTACTCTGGAGATGGTAGCTAGTAGTACGGAGACAAAAGGATCCAAGCACTGACATGAGTGCATCCCATTGGTGGGATTCAAATTGGCTACCTCGATCAGTCATTATCGTTGATGGGGCACCAAAACGTGCAAGCCATGCTGAGACGAAAGCTTGAGTTACAGTGGAAGCTCTGATGTCGGGGATAGGAAATGCCTCTGGCCAAGAGGTAAAACGATCGATCATGGTGAGAAGGTAAGTGCAACTACGCGAAGAGGGCAGAAGACCAACCAGATCGATGTGAACGGCGTCAAAACGTGCCGATGGAAGTGGAAAAGCAGCCAGAGGGGACTTTGTGTGAAGTTGAACCTTTGCTCGTTGACAAGGCAGACATGCGCAGGTCCATTTGGCTACGTCGGCGTTCATACCTGGCCACACATAACGTTGTGCGATGAGCTTGCGAGATGCTCGAATGCCAGGATGAGGGAGACCGTGAGTCTGATCAAAAATGTGCCGACGGTAAGCGAGAGGGATGAGTGTACGAGGACAGTCAGGCAATGAATACTCAACCAGGATAAGGCTGAAGGGACTTTCCTGCAAGTCGATTTTATCTTGTTCCTGGGCAAGCGCTATCGTCGCGTAATCGATGGGCGCATTTTGGGAGAGTTGCGTGCCCGAAATCGATGAAATGCGAAAGAGCGCATCTGGTACGAAGTTTTAAGAACCAGAAACGTAGCGAATATCGTTTGTCATCTACAGGATGAAGTCAAGGTGACGAGTATCAACTGTAGAGTGCACAGAGGAGGTGCTACTAGAGGTTAGCGCACCAACCAATGGCTTGTGGTCGGTAAATACAGGGAATTCACGCCTTTCCAAGTATTGTTGGAAGTGACGGAGGGCGAGGTATAGGCTCAGTAACTCGCGGGAAAACGTATTGTACCTCTGTTGGGAAAGAAGAAGGGCCTTAGAGAAGAAGGCGAGGGGTTGTCAAGAGTCACCAACCTTCTGTTGTTGTGTTATACCGACATGAGTAGCGGACGCGTCCGAAGCAACGCTTATGTGAACTCCTGGGCAAGGATAGGCCAGGGCGACAGCGGAAGCCATAGCCTCTTTGGTGCGAGAGAAAGCCTCGCAAGCTTCGGGGGACCAGGAAAGAGGAAGGTTCTTCTTGAACTTGGAAAGCAATTGGTAGAGAGGTTGCATAATATGGGAGATGTTTGAAATGAACTTGTGGTAAAAGTTTACCATCCCACAGAATCTACGAAGTTGCTTTAGCGAAGAGGGTCGGGGAAAAACCCGGATAACTTCAACTTTGTCCTCGAGAGGACGAATTCCCTCCGGCGAAATGTGATGTCCCAAAAAGGAGAGCTGTGTGACACCAAAGATACACTTAGAAGTGTTGAGTACGATACCATACTCATCTAAACGTGCAAAAATCTGGCGAAAGTGAGAAAAATGCTCCTCTAAAGACGAAGATGCTATCAGGAGGTCGTCTATATAACAAAATACGAAGGAAAGACCTCTCAGAACCTGATCCATGAAGCGTTGGAAGGTCTGACCACTGTTACGAAGTCCGTAAAGCATTCGGTTCATGACGAAGGAACCGAATAGGGGTGGTGATAGCCCTCTTAGGGATATCATCAGGGTTAATCGGGATTTGGTTGAAAGCGTGAACCAAATCGAGCCGAGAAAAAACGGAGCAACCGAAGAGAGTGGATATAAATCTGATAAGAAAGGCAAGGCATACCTATCCGGAACTGTACAGACATTGAGTCGCTTGTAGTCACCTACAGCTCTGAATTTCCCCGGAGTAGACTTAGGTACTACATGAAGCGGTGAAGCCCATGGGAAGGTGGATGGGAAAGCGAACCCGGCCTCCATCATGAACTTAAATTCCTGCTTCATTAGGGCAAGTCTATCCGGGGCCAGTCAACGGGGATTGTGCACCACATTGTGCTTAATAGGTCTGTCCTTAGAAAGAAGCAGACAGAGGCTTGGGAACTCCCGCCAAAGTTGCTGGAAGTGAGGGGGGGGGGGGGCAGTTGCAGGGAGACGAACAAAGAGGAGAGAGCTGGTGGAAGAAAAGAAGGAACCAACAACTGTTAGTGTCGTGGTTCTGTCGATAAGCTTGCGGCGACGAGAATCGACGAGAATATCGTGCGCGGAAAGGAAATCGAGGCCCAAAATTGGAATGTTGACGTCAAGTATGATGAATGCCCATGGGAAAACACGACGTAACCCGAGAGAGAGAGAGAGAGAGAGAGAGAGAGAGAGAGAGAGAGAGAGAGAGAGAGAGAGAGAGAGAGAGAGAGAGAGAGAGAGAGAGAGGATACGCCTCCAATAAGTTTTTATTTTATGTCCGATGAATTGGCAGCTTTAAGGACAAGATCAGAAGTGCAAGCTTTCTCGACTGAAGAGGCTGGAATGACACTGCATTGAGCGCCAGTGTCAATCAGGAAGGAGAAACTAGAGAGTGGGTCATGAATACTAAAAGGAGGATCGGCCTGAAGAGATGAGGCTGCAGAGGTGACAGACCCACGTATCATTTGCGAATTCATTTTAAAGTTCCCTGTGCTGAATGTGAAAGTTGGGTAAGAGAACCAGTAGAATTTTGTAGAATGTGGTGAAGTTAGTCTAGGCGCAGTTTGAGATGAAGATTGAGCATTTTGATGGTACGAGCATGGGCTTGAGCATATTTCTGCTCTTGCACCAAATTTGAGGTGATACCAGTAAAAGCTTGAAGGTTGAAAAATAGCAGTATAAGCAGCATGACCAGAATGAGGGTTAAAGTTGTGGGCATGAGATGATGTCCAGGTAAAAACTGCAAGGCTGAACACAGCGGACAGCGTTGCTCCCATAATTAGAATGGTACCAGCAGCTACCCTGAGAGTTGTCCGGATAGGGGGAATTAGGCCTAGGTTTGAAATGAAACTGCTGTGCCTCACCTCTTGTGCTGGAGTTCCCTCGTTGTTGTTGCCTTTTTGGGGAGGAGGAACGACGCCTGACTCCTTCGTCCTGCTCACGATGTTGCTCTCGGTGAAGACCCGTTCGCACCTTTAGGGCACGAATATCCATTTCAATCCTCTCCAGAACGGATAAAAGACCCGAAGCCTGGGATGATTCATCCTGAGGGAGTCCTGGCTGGTTGTAAGGAGCTCCGACTGGTGACCTAGCCTTAGAAATAGATACATGTGAGTGGTGTTTGACATTAGAGATGTATGATGTGTGTGTGAGGGAATTCCACGTGGAATTTCTTGTCCAGCACGGAACTTCCTTGCGCTATAGAAGGTTCTTTTAGGCTTAAATTCGTAAGCATAACCCCCCCTCCTTCCACAAGCGGTAGCCCCGAACTGCGTCCACCACGATTCACCGTTACACGGGCTAGAATAGCCTCGGCAAGAATATTCGAGGCCAATCGAGAGTAGAGCTGTTTCCCACTAAACCCCCCCTCGCGGGGAGAGCCTCAGACATATATATCGCTCGCTTCCCATGAGACAAGGACAGAGTTGAGAAGGCTCGCCCAGACCCAAGAAGATTCCCCTTTAGTTCCAAGTCAGGTGCTAACAACAAAGCAAAGTGACAGCTGAATTATTTGTGTATTGGAATTAGCCCCAGCCAGTGAGGTAATTCCATTTAACGATCGCTGCCGAGTGATTTTTCCGACTTCTCTCATCAACTCCTGTCGAAGCCTTCTTCGTTTGCCCCTCGTTTTCGGGTGGCCGAAATACTCTCCCCTGGACCGGACGTTACCGCCCCCCCTTTTTTTTTGGAGAACCGTCATCACTTTAAGTTCCCGCTCAGAAGTTTTGGGCGCCCTCGCCCACGTGCAGAAGACATCCGTGAAGCCTTACCCCGTCGTCTCACCCGGAATCTTCTGTAAGCCAACCCTCTTCCCATTCAGTAACCCATTTGCTTTAATTCTTCCCTCCCCCCCCCATTTGAATAGTCTCCTCCCGTAACACCTTAAATTTTAACTTCATAGTCTGATTCATAACTACAATCCCCTTCCCCTTCGTTCATCTGATGTAATTTTTGCCCATCATTTCTCTCATTATTTTTATGTAAATAAAATTATATTTTTGTACATGCCTTTTTAATTAACCTTGAGCTTTGCCATTGCCCATATGTTACCTGACCTCGTTGCACTCTTATCTCGCATTTTCGCCCATCAAAACTCGTGGTTTTCAGTCCCTTTTGTCGGTTCGCCTTCAAGTTATTGCCCCCCCCCCATAGATATAATATGGTATTGATATAATATAATGTCATACCACGACAATGTGCTACGCCCCGTATTTTCATCGCTAAACGACCTGGTGCTCGCATTTCCCCAGCTGACGATTGGATTAATATACAAGGCGTCAGCCACCCCTGCCATCTTCTCCACGTTCGTTGGGGAGGACATTAGTATGAGGGGCTTAATTTGATCTGGCATCCCACTCATGAATATCTCAGTTATGAGTGGCTCGAGTTGGTCTTAAGATGGCCCAGAAAATTACGTGGAGCGCCTGTCGAGAAGGATCCGCAGGTCCTCAATTTGCGACCTCCCCAATTCATCCATGAACGCCCTCTTGAACCTTCCCCAAGAACCTGAAATTACCCCATCAAGCAGAATGCTCTTAAAAGTGGACAAAATATTCAGAGGTAATTTCTGGGCTACGACGATTGTTCTATGGTCCTCAGGAACTGCCTGGTGCAGGAGGATGAGCTCCACCAATTCCCACCAGCTGATGGTATTTTGTAGGTCGAATGCCGGAAGCTGAATGGGAGAGGGAGTGAGGAGAGGGCGTTGAGTGGGAGGCGAATGAGGGAGAATGCTTGCGTGGGGGGCGAAGGTGGATGAATATGTCGTTGTTGTTGCTGGGGAGGATGCTTGCGTCGTTGTTACTGCGCCCGAAGTTGGGGCGTAGCTTGGGGCTCCGTTATAATCCATTTATAGAAAAATAAAAGTGTGTGTGTATGCACAAATTCAATTCACGCTCTTGAACGTAAAAATTTGAAAAAAAAAAAATATTGAAAATTGGTCACTCTTTGTATTTATCACTGTATATTATAATTAATTTTTAGGAAATTGCTAAGGGGTCACTTAAGGATGTTAAGGTAAACTTAGGATTGAAAACGAGCACGTGTCAAAAAAGTCACTCGTGAAATATATGAGTCGGAATGCGTCGTCCGGAAAAAAATGCAACACACTTGACGGTGAAAATTAATTTTACGAATGAATGAATGGATGGGAGATAATTAAAGTAATCTGGGCACCATTGATAGGGTTTTGTATGAATATTGCGTCAATATTCTAGATAGCTCTGATCACAATAAACATCGAAACCTATATTTCGTTATTCAAGGGAATGAAGTTAAATGATAATGCGAAATCTCAATTTTTACAGACAAACTTCGTTAGGCCTAAATCTGGGTGACGTTGGGGAAATACGTGTATGAAAACAAAGAGTTAAGAAATATATATATTATTAAATAAACAGTTATTATTGAGAAAAAAAATTATACAGTAACAGTTATGATTGGATTGAATTACGCGTGCGAATTAAATTTGCATAAGTTAACGAGAATGGTTACATAGTAATTTGTAAATAGCTTGATAAATAGATTAATAATTTATAAATAATAATTGGTAAAATGTTAAATGGTTTGATAAATATTAATTAGATTATAAATTGGTAAATGGAATTGTAGGTAATTGAATGATAAGTGATTACAGTTAAATTGGATAAATGATTAAATTGGCTTCACAGTTATATATTCAATTTAAGACACGCCCTGCAAGTTCCTCGTCCAACTAAACCACACCTCCATCTTATGTACCGGCCTGTTGATTTGTTGGTATTAACATAACTCGACTTTTGATTGGCTACTGCCGAACATATTGATAAGGAAGGCACTCCGACTATTGGGTAAACTTCTCTGTGGGCGGTGGCATGTTGCCATGGACACAGTTTCGTGACCTGGCTTCTATTTGTTTAACTGTGATATCTATCCGATTTATTCTGGATTCTGCCTTGATTATAATGTTTGCCTAAGATTGCCTCGACCAACTCTAACAGAGATAACTGTGCTCCATTTACTACCGTGTGACATTCTCGTAAACGGCGCTAACTTTACTTTTATCTCTCTCTGTACTTTATGTGTGTAGCGACTTTCGCGTGTGTCCTATTTTAGACGTACACGCCGGTCGCTACAAGTCATCCAGAGATCTAGGATAAAATAATTACTTTTTTTGCTCAAATAAAACAAGAATAATGGATTTTGTTTTAAATGAATGGGTCAAGTTTGAATTGTAACAATTTAGGGCATTAGTAAGTAAAAAAATGTTCGATTTTGTTATGTTTAGGATTTTATCAAGTTTTGTGGGTCTGGAACCCCATCTTAACCCTTCAGCGCCCAAATATCCCAAATAGGATACCTAATTGCACCATTTTTAATTGTAATGCTCAGATGGTTTAGTTTCTGCTCTCTGAGCAAAGGAGAACTCATTAGCTTTCAAATCCAATCAATCAGGTTTCAGTAACGTTTTCCGCCTTGCGGCACTAGAGCGCAGAATTTACCAATCCTGTGCAAATGCTGAAAAGGCTAACATTTCATGTGAATTGTTCCTACATTCGATCTTCTTACGCCGCCCAACCTAACCTAACCACACAAAAAACGAGAATTTTAAAAAATGCACATATTGTATATGGTTATTCATGTGATTTACTTTCTGTTAATAAATCAACCTAAATAGAGTTTCGAAAACCATAACCATAAATTTGTTTGATCGAAGTTGTCGGCGGATAGTTTTTAGGCCTAAGATGACAGCGAACTAAATTTTGAAAAAATGAACTGGGCTTTAAGGAAGACAATTACACAAATATAAATATATTCATAGAATCAACGAATGTACAATGAGGTAAGTAGATTAGGTATACAATGTAAGATATTTTAACTTATGATTTACAGTAACAAGATGCGAAGAGAATTGAAGTATGTGAAATAAATATGAAATAATATGATGGAATAATATGGTGAAATAATAATATAGTGACTATGATGGACTATGAATTAAGGGCTGCAATGAGAAATAATATAATTAGGACCTACTCTCGTATGGTCGTTTGCAAAGAATGTGAAAGTGGAATTAACTAAGTATGATTTGTTTGGAGGTAAATGACTAATTGTAGAAGGAATGATTACCGTCCTTTATACGAAGAAAGCTGTGAGTCTACTGGGGCGGAATAGTGTGCTATTTGGTCGTTGATGAAAGCGTGTTTGTTTGTTTGTGTGTGAAATTTTAAGAGATGTTGTTTGGAACAGTATTACGTTAAATGAATTGACAAGTCAAATAAATGAATGAATTAATTATTAAGTTGTACATAGAATGATTCAATTTACAAAAGTTGAAGTAAAATAATTGAAAGATTAAATTGACAAAGTTAAAGTAAAATAATTAAATTGACAAAGTTAAAGGAATGCATAATATGAATTTTACATATTAATTGATGTATATATATATTTAAGTTTCCCAGGAGGTTTTTATTATAGGAATGCCCAGAGGCATTGCTATACACATGAGTAAAAATATCATGTATTTGCCTGTAGTTTAACATCCTAAGAGCATTTTAAAAAATTCTTAAGGAAAGGCAAAACGAACCTAAAGGGATAAAATCACATCTGACTCAAACCACCTCGAAAATGAGACTTTTAAAATCTTATAAAATTTATAACTGGTTCACAGTAAACCAAGATAACATAATATAAAATGGTAAATTAATGTCTAATGAAGGGAGGTCAGTTTACAAAATGTACATACTTCTTGTTTTATATTATAATTAAAAATTAGACGGCCTAGTTATATTAATTTCTTGTATTGTTATGTATGTATTACTTTATGCAAGAATTGATAAAAAATTTTAAAGTAAAGTGACTCAAAATATACCTCATAGATGAACTTTTGTGTGTATTATGAAATTGTATAATTTGGTAGAACATTATCTGCACTGTGATTTTATGTAAATATGATTGTGCATTTTGTCACCGTTTATGTTTGAAAAATAAGCCAACGTAACGCTAATGTTTGGTAGAATAAATTAAACATAAATTTTCCTTTGAAATTCGTCTCAACGCTGATTGGTCAATTTGTTGTAAAAAATATGTTTAACGCTGATTGGTTCATTTTACACAACTTAACTCTTAGTAGAAAAAGTATATATATATATATATATATATATATATATATATATATATATATATATATATATATATATATATATATATATAGAGCAGCATTTTTGTCGCTGAAAGCAGTTATTTTCCTGTAAATACTTCAAGATCAATCCACGCTGCCGCCAAATAAAGAAGTTGAATCCTGCTCCAAATTTCCTTTACCTTTTAAGGAAGCTAAGGTCACACTAATTACCCAGCCTATGAAACTACAAGAGAGAGAGAGAGAGAGAGAGAGAGAGAGAGAGAGAGAGAGAGAGAGAGAGAGAGAGAGAGAGAGAGAGAGGGATACGAGGGTCTGTCAATAAGTTTTGCGAATCGGTAGGGCAAAACAGAGGAAGGGGAATGGCTGTTTGTGGGGGTGTTGTTAGGACAAGTTATGACAAGTCAGGACCTGCAGCCGCACGCTCCTGCCTCGTCTATTTAAGAAGCAGTAGCTGATCGCAGATCGTCAGTCACAAATTTTTCAACAATGGAGAAGGTTGAGCACCGCGCAGTGATCAAATTTTTGACCAAGGAAGGCAAGAATGCAAAAGAGATCCATGAACGCATGGCTGCAGTGTACACCGACACCGCCTTTTCCTATGCAACCATTGCTCGCTGGAATAGGGAGTTCCGCCATGGTCGTGAGTCCCTTGAAGATGACCCCCGTCCAGGATGCCCGTCAGACGTGACCAACGAGGACAATATGAACCGTGTGGAGAGGATGATCCTCGAAAATCGACGGATGAAGGTCGAAGAAATCGAGCGAGAACTTGGAATATTACATGGAAGTGTTATCAACATCATCCACGACAATTTGGCCATGACCAAGGTTTCTGCCCGTTGGGTCCCTAGAAACCTCACGCCCCATGATCGAGTTCAACGTCGTCAAAGTTCGGAGGAGCTGCTGCTCCTGTAGAACCAAGACCCGGCGGGATTCGAGTCATGTATAGTGATAGATGATAAAACGTGGGTCCATCACTCGGATCCCGAGACCAAGCTCGAAAGCATGGCCTAGAAGCACAAGGGCTCTCCGACCCCCATCAAGTTCCGGACCCAACCTTCAACCGGGAAGATCATAGCTACCATCTTCTGGGATTCTGAGGGAGTGTTGATGGTGGACTATGCACCTCGTGAAATAACCATCACAGGCCAAATATTACGCCGAGGAACTGGCTGAGTTGAAGATGTGCATCCGTGAGAAGCTGCGCGGCAAGTTGACACGCATTCTCCTACTCCTCCACGACAATGCCCCTGTCCACAAGGCCAGAATTGCACAAGCTTCCCTGCGCGAATGCGGATTCGAGTAGCTCAACCATCCCCCCTACAGTCCAGACATGGCCCCTAGCGACTACTTTTTATTCCGCCAGCTCAAGGCTGCACTGCGTGGACGCCGGTTAGGGGACGATGAAGATGTCCAGCTCGCCGTCCAAAAGTGGATTGAACAGCAGTCGGAAGATTTCTGGTTGTCCGGAATTCGAAGCCTCAGTGACAAGTGGCGCAAGTGCATTGAAGTCGAGGGTAGTTATATTGATAAATAATAAAACACTTTTCCTCATTTTCGAATTGCAAAACTTATTGACCGCCCCTCATAATATTCTCGCATCCAGATTTTATCTTTAAATTTTCTTTTTATATGTTTATTTCGTTTTACACAATATTAAAACAATGCTTGACAAAATTCTGATGCAGCCCCCCCGCTAATTTTATCTACGAGCTGCCACTCCTACTGTGGTATCTAGCCGTCCTTCATTTTACAATTAAGATGTCTAGGTGTTGTTCCCAATTGGGGAGAGTTCAAGGTTATTTTGACAAGTCTCTATCCCGCTGTATTTTGTCTTCGCAAAAACAAACTGAGTACCCGGCCTTTTTAGTTGTGTCTGGTTTTCGTATTTTTAACACCATTGTTCCAGTCGGGGGTTCGTCTTATGGTGGGCTGTCAGTTAGGTTTCTTGTCATCCCGCCATGTATCTTCCCTCCTCCTCCACACTACTCTCCAAGCTCTTGCCATAAGGGGTTTTCTTACAAGGCTTTTTGATGTTTGCTTTACTTACCTCCCTCCTTTTTTACTATTGTTAAGACACGACACTTTATAACTTGTTAATCAGTTACCCTTTCCGTTTTTTTACTCGGAGATTTTAATGCCCGTCACCCATATTGGAGTGGTTACTCGTAATGCTAAAGGTAGAGTTTTAGATTCTCTTTTATCTGACTTTCTCTGTGTCTAAACTTTTAAACACCGGTCACTTTATACCTCTTTCACAAGTGCCTCCTTATTGACATTCAATGGTGTGGACGCGGTGTCCTACTTCACATCGATTATCTACAAAGCGGCCAGACAGACTATTCAACGGAGGAGACCCGTTACTGAGCCCTGGTGGACAATAGAGTGCGCAGCAGCCGTTAAGAACAACAAATTAGCTCATGCCTGGTTTCGCCTGAACCCAACCTTATGCAACAAAGTTAACTCAAACTGAGCTTGAGCACTTCGTTAGAGAATTCTTCGTCAGGCTCACCGAACTTTATGGCGTCGCTACGTTTCATCGATTTCCTCTATGCCCCCATAGCGCAAAGATCAGGCAAAGGATTAACAAGATCCAGGGTCGTTATGCCGGCCATAATACCTCCACCTTCATTTTGCAGGGATCCTTAGTCAATGATAACGCTTTGGTTAACCATTTCCCAGCCGTCAGCGTGTTAGCCGTTACAATGAGATTCTAGCCTTTAAATGAAAAGAAGTCTCACCCACCCCTTTAATTCTGCGACAACTAAAACCTCCCTTACAATAATGCCTTCTCCATCCACGACTTGCGTGCTTCAATGTCCCTTTGTAGGTCTACATCTCCTGGCCTTGATGGGATCCATTATGATATGATTCAGCACCTTCATCTACACTGTCCTGTGCTTACTGGACTAATACAACCTTATATGGGTGAAGGGTTGTTATCCATCATCATGGCCCTTTGCGATATTCCTCCCCTTTGTCAAACCTGGCAGTGACGGATTGGAAGCAGATCACTAACGCCCTATGGCTCTTACCAACTGTCTGAGCAAGTTGCTGTCTCCATTTCAGTGCGGTTTTGGGGGATCCGTCCGGAAAGCTTTCTCGTTAAAGTAACTAGTCTTGGCGGTATTTTTCGACATTGAGAAAGCTTACGATCTGCATGAAGATACGGTGTCTTAAGCCAGCTTCACGTCGGAGGTATGAGAGGTTTTTAACCGTCTTTTATTTAAAGTATCTTAGTATCTCGATCCTTTACGGTGCGTCTTGGAGACATCTACTCTGACCTGCAACTCCGAGTGTGTTCCTCAAGGGAGTGTTAAGTGTTGTATGTTTTGTAGTTGCGATCAATGATGATATATATTCTCTCACAGAGGGTGTATCAGTGACCTTGTATATCTATGACTTGCTACTCTCCTGTTCCTTGCTAAACTATACTGGTTACCATGCCTACGATGTCTTCCAACGGGCTCTAGACATTTTAAAGTTCTTCTCCCACACGTCGTGTGGCAGTGATTGTTGAACACTGTCACTCTCCATTGCCCTAGTTCAATCCAAATTGGATTATGGGTGCCACATTTACTCTTCAGCTTCCCCCCCAAGGCCTCAAAATGCTCATCCTGTTTCGCGACCTCGGAGTTCGTCTTTTCAATGGAACCTTTCGAACCTCCCTCGTGAGCAGTCTTTACTCTGAAAGTGGTGTGCTGCACTTGTCCTATCATCGATTTCAGATCTGTATGCGATACCTCAGAGGTTTATAAATGCTTTCCTGCTGCTAAAACAACGGCAGCATTTGATAGGTTGCAGCCCCCCCACCCCTCCCTGAAAGGAAATCATCTCTTCAACCTGGGTGTTCTAAGTCATTGCGCTTCCAACGTCACTTGCCCCCTGTTAGCGTGCTCTACCTCTCACAAACCTGTGGAGTTTGGACAAGTTCTCCATAGAACCTTTCTCCCTTAAATGCTTATTCTTCGAGCATGAGAACTCATACACCACATTGCCCGTAAACACGATGGTTCCAAGGTAAACCAAGGCGTAGGTTCTGCAGCCGTTTACACATGAGTTTTCAATTTTGTTTTGCCGCTAGCGGCTTCTATTTTTACCACCGAAATTTTTGCCTTTTAAATTTTTTTTTTCCTGACTCGAGGAGTGTTTTACAAGCGATTCGCCCTTTTACTGCAGAAATCTGCAACAGACAATCCAGAACACGTACCGTTATCGTCTTTCTGGGCAACGAGAGGGCTGATCAGCTGGCCAGTCTAGCCTATCTTGAGCCCCCAGATAACTGTGCATTGCCTTTTCGAAATTTCTTTCCCTCTATAATATGGGAATAATTTTCATTTTTGGCAGGACGAATGGGATGGATGTTCATAATTTAAATTACATTATATAGATAGAGGTGGGCCTTTGCCGCGTTCGCATCAGCCATACGAAACTTACCGATGGCCCTCTTCTTTCAGCTGGTGCTCGAATCACCCCTTGCTACCGTTTTTGCGGTGGGACCAATCGACTGCTCATCTTCTATTGAAATGTCCTCATTTTGCCATTCTCCGGTCATCCTATTTCCCGACCCTTTCAAGTATCCCTAGCCTGTCCCGCCTTCGTTCTCTTCTGACAGGAATCTTTTAAACCGTCATTTTCTTTTCTCTTATAATTAATTTGCCCCCCCCCCCCTTCCCGATTTGTTCCTGCAGCGATTTATAATCCACTTGGATTGGGCAGCGGTTTAATTTCTTTCCTTAAATTAATATCCAAGCAGTCACCAAATTTAGTTACCTTTTCAATTGAGTTGCTCTCTCTCCCCACAAGTTCTTAGGCTTAAAATTATTTTTTTCTGCAGCTCATTTTATTTCAAATTTTATGAGAGGTGTAATAAGGTATCCGAACCCCATTATCTTTCACCTTAACAAATGATATTAGCACGATACGAATCTTATATTGCGTTTAATCGCGTGATATATATATATATATATATATATATATATATATATATATATATATATATATATATATATATATATATATATATATATATATATATATATATATATATATAAAATTTCGCCTTTATCACGAACTTAGAACTTTTTTTTAATTCAAATTTTCACTTAACACACATACAAACAATGGATTATGTAAATGCAGCGTGCACTTTTGCCTCCAATGTGACAGCATGCACAGAATAATTTCATCAGCCACGTTGCCGATCGTTGAACTTATCCCCAAATCAAACAACTTACATCTCAGCACCGAGAGTAATTTCCACAATTTGAGTCGAGTAGAGGGAATTGTGCGAACTCGTCATGTCTACCAGCAGCTTCGATGCACAACAAAAGACCATGGTGAAACCACAGCAGCCACAACACCATCGTTCGTTTTCGACCCGTCTGAGATGAGATGACATGATGAAGGGTATGATGATGTATGTTCAATGAAAATGCATATGTTGATATCATTGCAACTACATACATGACCATGCCGGTATACTAAAATGACTTTCCCTCCTTTTTCTCCACTACATCACCGAGTTGATCTACCAATGTCGAGGTACCGGGTTCGATCTCGGCTGAGCGGACACAAACGTCAGCGCACGGAGACAGCTGGCTACCAATTGGTGGGTGCGTTGTGCTCAGCCCTGTAGTAGGGGGTGGGTAGATCTTATATTTCTCACTACACACACAGCCAATTACAACACTGCTTTCTTTCCTCTCCCGTCTTCGCCGCACAACACAAATAATCCTTTACAATGAATCCTGCCGATGGGTATCTATATCCACTAACTTCTGACGCGGAACAGATCACTCTCCCCCAGGGGCGACTATGGTTCCACCTGAACGTGGTTTGGTGTCAAAACATAATACTCCCTGACACCTCTCCCCAAAGAGGACCGGCCCCTGGTGCGCTCAGGCTCACAGGCGATTGTCATACTGACCTTTATGCTTATTTCATTATCGGGTCAGAGATCCGCCTGGATAAAGGCAGGTTGGTGAACCACTGATACTACATCACTCTTGACCTCAATTTGCTTTAAACTGAAAAGGTAAGTGATGAATGGGGCCCACATCTCTTAATTAACCAATCAGAGAAATCACTACACACTAATCCTATCTCAACTCAGGTCACTCCAATACAAAATAAATGGACCCACAACAACATATACCAGATGCAACCAAACGCCTACTTATAGATTGCACAACCCTCACTACACAATATCTCCTCTCTTAAAGACCTGTGGACCCACCCAGGGATGGTGACTTTAGTAAGGGGCCACCCACCTCCAATGAGGGAGGTAAGGAAGCCGGCAAGTAAAGGTGCCCCTTTGTTCTCATCCCTCTCTTTGACGCCCCTTTCCTACCTCTCGATGCTGTGTGCACTAACAGGACGCCACTGCGTCAATCGGCGCTCATCCTCCTCTCCCACAAAAATAATAAAAAAAAACTATCCTACGCACATGTATAACAAGTTGACAGATGAAAAAAGCCACAAGGGCCTATCAAAGGCCATCCGCATCCATCTAAACCCTCTCACAAACTGCAATCAGAGGATTGTGTCAGATCATACATCTACAATATACAATTTAAACATCCACAGGAATGAGCCGAAAACAAAAAGCACCACCATCAAGGTTCTTCAAAATTCAAACGCCTCCCAGGAAAAATTTCACCTTGATACAATTTAAATTGTGCCCACAATGCGAACTAAACCCAATTGCATCCCACTTTAATGATAAAAAACAACAATAAACGGGTTAATAGACTTCTTTTAATAAGTTGAAGAAAGAGTATTTCAAAGACTAAACCAAAACTTCATAACAAATGAACAAATATATATAAAAAAGGCCGTAAAGTGAGTAAGCAAGATGAGCTTTCAAAAGTAGTAGTATTATTCTTTAAGACTATAAGTTGCCACCAGCTCTTCAACTTTACTTATGTATGCTTCCATTGCAGCTTCTTTGGACATTCCTTTTTTCGAATTCCAACCATCCCATTTGGCCTTTCCTTTGAAGTCCAGCATACCTGGGCGCTCTGTCAAAAGTATTCAATAGTCAACAAAGAAATCAAATAGGTATATATATACATCTCAAGGGTTCAATTATGTGGTAACAAATCAATGGAATTTTCTGGTAATATTCCAGGAGAGTGGCATGCAATATTTTAAGCAGTTTTTTTTTTTTGGGGGGGGGAGAAGATAGACACTAACTTTAAAAAAAGAGAGCTAAAACCAGCTAAAATCTAACCCAGGGAAAAAAAACCCTACTAAAATATGTGTGCCGTTCTCCTGGAAAATTTCTGAATCTTCTACTAAAGATTTCTTTTTTAAAAGAAAGAGAGAATTAATAGGGGCATCTCCACCCTAAGTTGCGAAGGGGCCAAACCAGGGCCCCGGCCAACCCTGGAAAGGTGTGCATCTCTCCCAAACCTGCTTTCATTCTTTAATGAAGGCAGGTCTTTTACAAAGAAGAGAAAGAACCATTTATCACTAAATTTTATCAATCATAAGCTCCCAACAAGTTAAGGTAGAGTTCCTACCTGTGTTGATATCACCAACAGTTGACTGTTTGTACAGGGAATAAATTTCCTTCAGTTCATCATCTGTAGGAGTGTTGGAAAGGTTCTTGACTTTCTCTGCTGCATCTTGGAATTTCTATATAAAAAAAGAAAGAACCCAAAATGAGACATCAACCTATACCTCACAAACTTCCAAATGAATTCAATGGTGCTCATCTTCTTAAATTCAAACTTCCTTTTAAGATAGCAACAACATGTGATGCAGGAGGATTTTTTCTTTTTAAGGGGCTATCTGGCGACTGCCCACTTAGGCATAAGTCGCCATAAACAAACGACCTAGTTCTAGGCTACTTTAAAAAATTTGAACAGGAAACAACAATAAAAAGAAATAACAATAACAAAAACAACAACTAAACCTAGTTAAATGAAAGGGAGAAGGCCGGCCTCCCCCAAATAGTCAACAAGTCCACCAGTTAATATGCGCACACTCGTTCTGAGTACAAAGGACAGGCGGTAGCGACCCCACACATCCCGGTACCGGGACAGGTAACGTGCGCGAAGATCACCCAGACTGGGAACTTCGACAAGAATGTGCCGAACAGTCTGGGGGACGACGCACTCGTCGCAATAGGGCGCAGGCGAGCTCCATCAAATAGCGATGCATCACACGAGTGTGTCCGATTCGGAGACGACAGAAAGCGACCTGAAGCCGTCGCGGCATTGGGGATAGGTCCATGGGAACAGTCGCGGTGCAATGGCACGCAACTTTAAGTTCCCTTCGACCGTCTCCCATCTTCTTTGCCAAGCAGTCCGAAGAGCTGCCCGTATTCCTGCCATGTAGTCGGTGTGAGGAAGAGCGAAACGATGGTCCGGTCGCAGAGTCCTCGCGGACTCTTTGGCGCCCTCATTCCCCCAAATTCCTACATGTCCAGGAACCAAGCAGAAGATAATCTCGACATCTGCCCGGCTCGCCATAACCGTGGCGTCACGGATATCGCGAATCAGGGAATGCGGAGATTCCAATGCCCCGAGAGCTCTCAGGGCGCTTTGTGAGTCGCTATAGATCCCAATCCGGTCTCCGAACCGGGCACGTCGCGTAATCTCCCGTACCGAGTGGTGTATTGCCACCAGCTCGGCCGTGAAGACAGACGCAGCGCCTGGTAGAGCCCCGCTGACTTCAAACAGAGGGGATACGGCGTGGAAGCCGACCCCCTCTTGGGAATTGGAGCCATCCGTATACACTGGCACGGTTCCAGCGTGACACGTGGTGTGCTCCAAAAAGGTCGAACGCAATACTCCCGGCGCCGTACAAGCTTTGGGAGCAGAGGCGTGGCGACAAATAGCCAAATTTGGTACCCTCCAAGGTGGCGTCCTGGGCAGAACCAGGGGCGCCACCGGCCCGAGAGCTATATCTACCTCTCGAAGGAGTTTCCTGGCCCTAAACCCAAAGGGCTTAGGGTATGACTGGCGTCTCTCGGCGGCATAGGCACCGTCGAGATCAGCTGCGGATGCAGTGAAAGCTGTTGGCGACTGAGGGAGGCGCCGGGCTCGCGATGCACTGCACGCGGCGCAGAGCGAGTGGCATCTCCCCAGCATCGACCAACAGGCTCTCAATGGGGGAAGTGCGGAAGGCACCGGTCGCAAGGTGGAAGCCGGTGTGGTGGATCGAATCCACCTTCCACAATATGGCAGTAGCCATATCAGCGCCCCAAGCGCTGAACGTCACGGAACGGAGAATATCCATGGCGCGGGTACAAGAGACCCTAAGGCTGCGAATATGAGCCTCCCAGGTGAGGCGTCGGTCGAATACAAGACCAAGGAAACGGTGCGACTCAACCACATCCAAGCGCACCCCATTAAGAAACAAATCTGGGTCGGGGTGGAGCCGTGGATGGCGGCAGAAGTGCACCAGCCGGTGTGGTGGATCGAATCCACCTTCCACAATATGGCAGTAGCCATATCAGCGCCCCAAGCGCTGAACGTCACGGAACGGAGAATATCCATGGCGCGGGTACAAGAGACCCTAAGGCTGCGAATATGAGCCTCCCAGGTGAGGCGTCGGTCGAATACAAGACCAAGGAAACGGTGCGACTCAACCACATCCAAGCGCACCCCATTAAGAAACAAATCTGGGTCGGGGTGGAGCCGTGGATGGCGGCAGAAGTGCACCACCTTAGTCTTGGCCAAAGAAAACCGAAACCTGGGCGCTTCGGCATAGCGAGAGACGCGGTTCAATGCCTGTTAGAGTCGACGCTCCAGAGTTGGCATCTGGGCCGCGCCAAAAGAGATCGAAAGGTCGTCCACGTAGAGCGTAGCGAGAACATCTTCTGGCAGCACCGAGGTGATGCCGTTGATGCTCAGGGCAAAGAGTGTGACACTGAAGACACTTCCCTGTGGGACACCCTCTTACCCTCTTCCTGCTCCTTTGGGCCGGAGAGAGGTCCCCCCCCCTCCCCGATCTCGCAAAAATTCAGATATAAAGACTGAGGCGTCCCCTCGCCCCCATCGTGTGGGGAGTCTCCATGATACCGTATCGCCATGCGGTATCATAGGCCTTCTCCAGATCAAAAAATACCGTGGCGTAGTGCTGTCTACGGAGGAAAGCCTCGCAAATGGCATTTTACAGTCGGAGCAGAGCATCTGACGTGGAGTGGAACTTGCGGAAGCCGCACTGTGCAGAAGACAGATGGCCTCCGCTGTCCAGGAAAAAGGTTAATCTAACATTTACCAATTTCTCCATCAACTTCCACACGCAAGAGGTTAGAGAGATTGGGCGGAAACCGGTCGGAGTAGAGTGATCTCTCACCGGCTTGCGAAAGGCGAGCACAGTAGCGATTCACCAGGAATCTGGGAGAAGACCCTCCACCCAGATCCTGTTGAACAAATCTAACAGAAAGGCCATGCCTCGCTCACCCAGGTTCGAAACATGGCGTACGGGACATCGTCCGGACCATGGGCGGTGTCCGCGCACGAAGCGAGAGCGGAGCGCAACTCGCTCCCAGTAAACCTGTCGTTGAAGGGTTTTCCGCCTCTGGAGGTAAAGTCCAGCCGGCGGCCTTCCGCGACATGACGACGTGCATTGAATGCTGGTGAAGCAGCATCCCGGCTAGAGAGTCCGAGATTGCTGTCCCATTCTCCTGGAGAATGGGAGGGGGGTCCTGCGAGAACTTGCCCCGAATCCATTCGACTCGCTTCCACACCTCAGCTAAAGGGGTCTTCCCGTTAAGTGAAGAAACGTATACCCGCCAAGAAGAGCGGCGGGCGTGCTTCAAAATATACCGGAACCTAGCCCTAGCCCGACGAAAT
This sequence comes from Ceratothoa steindachneri, assembly GCA_963969495.1. NCBI lineage: Eukaryota > Metazoa > Arthropoda > Malacostraca > Isopoda > Cymothoidae > Ceratothoa > Ceratothoa steindachneri. The sequence goes on from OZ018319.1 coordinate 22,434,061, forward strand.
TCAGTGACAGTGAAATCGTTCGGGCGTCGCTTATAGCGCATGTCGGCCTAACGCTTCTGTTTGAGGGCCGTCTCACACTCGGCCGACCACCATGGAAGTGGTCGGCGTGCAAAACGGCCAGACGACCTAGGAATAGTAGTCAAGCCCGCGGCGATGAGGTTGCCGGAGAAGAACTCAACGGCCTCATCTACCGACCTAAACTCCTCGACTGAGATAGAGAATTCAGTCATTTCCTGTAATGCAGGCCACTGCGCCCGCGCCAAGCACCACCGAGATGGGCTCTCAGGCGGCAGTTGCACTGAAAATGATATTTGAATGGGAAAGTGATCACTACCATGGAGGTCATCGACCACCCCCCAATCAAAATCAGGCTGTGCATCCGAAGAGCACAGGGATAGGTCAAGGCTAGAAAATGAGGCGATTCTCGGACAGTGATGCGTAAACTCATCCACGTTTAGGACACCCATCTCAAGCTCTTCGATCAGATCGGCAAGGACTTGTCCCCTGGGATTTATGGAGTAATCTCCCCAGAGAGGATGCCTGCCGTTCAGATCTCCAAGCAAGAGATAGGGCCTCGGCAACCGTGCCACGACGCGGCGGAAGTCCCCCGCGTCGAAGTCAGCTGACGGTGGAATATATGCAGAATGATAGGATATCTCCTATCCAGGTGCAGCTGCACAGCCACTGCCTGAAAGGAGGTATCTAAAGAGAAAGGAAGAACGGAGGCATCATGCCGGGTGTAAACCGCGCATCCCCTAGCCCTGCCATCCCGCTGTGGTGGGGTCGCGAGACCCTTTTACCCCGGGAGGGGTCTCCTGCAAAAAGATAGCTAACGGGGAACGGAACGAGACGAGCGTCCGCAGCTCCTCCCAGTTAGGCCGGAGTCCCTGGCAATTCCATTGAAGGAATATGCCCTCCAGGCCTAGCTCAGGGGAGACGCGAGAGCACTCCTCGAACAGAAGACCCTCACGGGAATGGCCGTACGCTCCCGGGGGCAGAACCCCGGGCGCTGTTGGCCGGACAACAAAGCGCTGTCGCCTTCGAGGCTTTATTGGGGGAGGTTGGGCTCGCCATGCGAGTCTTTTCCTCCCTCCGCCTCGAAACTTTAGGCGGGAGTTGCGGATTCGGAGGCGGATGGGGCCCTCTTTTCGAGGAAACACCGTCTCCGAGCCTCTCGCTCCACCACCAGGCGTGGGCGAGGGAGCCGAAGCTCCTTTGTTGCCGTCCTCCTTTCGGGGAACAGCTTTAGGAACCCCGGATGATAGCCTAGCGACCATCTTCAGGGGTGTTGCCTCCTGTGAGTCTAACGACTTGGTGGAGGCGCGTGGCCGTTTCACCTTACGGGAAACGGTCACGCTGGGGGAAGAGGGGGGAGCCCTGGTTTTAGCCGGGGCTGGGTGTGAACCCTTTTTGCCGCCAGCTTTATCAGGGGAGAGCCCGGGTTAAGTCGAGGCCGCAGAAGGGCTCCTAATGGGCGCGGAAACAACCGTGCTCGTTGGCCTGGATGGGCCAGGAGCAGAGGGTGCCTTTCTAACTATTGAGACATATGACGTCTCAGGCAGAGCCGGGCGCGCCAGGACCAAGTCCTTAGCCTCGCGGAATGAGAGTCGATCCTGGGCCTGAATGGCCAGGATTTATTTCTCAAGGAGATATGCACCACATTGCTTCAAAGAAGTGGGGTGTGGCTCTCCGTAATTGACAGACTTAGCCACACACGATTTGGACTTATCGTGTGCGTCCTTGGTCAATTTACACAAACTTCGGGTGAACCCGACTTTGCATGTCTACAAGAACGATTCGTATGGCTGAAGCGGTGGCAGTAATAGCACCGTCGCGGCAGTGGCACGAATGCCTTCACACGGTAGCAGTACCAACCGGCACGCACCAACTCAGGGCGCTTGTCACAGTCGAACGTGACGAAGAGTATAGGGGTGGGTCTCGAAGCCCCTCCCTGTTTTCTCATCACACGTTCGACCTTGACCGCCCCATGGTCAGCCAGCTCTAGGGTGATGTCCTCAATGGAGTAGTCAATGAGTTCCCTCGCATAAACTACTCCTTTCACAAAGTTCATTGTAGAGTGCGGCGTCACACTCACCGGGGTGCCATGAAGTGTCCGAAGAGCACTTATCTTGGCTGCCTCAACGGGATAAGCCAGAAGGCTCCCATCCGAGAAACGGGTCACCTTCGGCTCTCTACCAATTGCACTAGCTAATCCTCTCCTCTGATGGATCATGTTGCCCTTGGACAACATGGTGCCATCAGTGGAGCGAATAACGAGGAAGCGCTTGAAGCCAGCAGGCTCGAAAATGCCAGGTAACCTCTGAATGAGGGGCCCCAATGTCATTGAGGCTCCGCCCTGTGCACTTTTGGTCTTAGTCGCGGGCTCCGCAACCGGGGAGGCAGAGGGGCCGGATGTGCCGGTCTTGGCTTGGTCGCTTGCCAAAGTGGCAGCAGACCCATCCATCCCCACAGCCCCCACGGATGGAGAGGAGCCCTGAGTCTTCTTAGTCTTTTTCGCCCTTTTCCTTTTTGGAGAGGAGGGCAGGGAATGAACCCGCTTCTCACCTCCGCCAGTAGAACCCCCATAGGCCAGATGGACCGGCCTCAGCCAGGTCCTTCTCCGAAATGGAGAAGGTGCTGGTGGTCGCAGGGGCACCGGTTGGAGGAGGACCTTGCATAGGGGTGGATTTGGGTTCGGTGTTTGGTGCAGAGCCCGGATTCACCCCCATGGAAGGCCCTACCCTCTGAGGCTGGGTTTCCTCAAGGACCATGTCTATCACAGGAGGGGCCGCCTCCAGTTGGCCATCCCCTCCTAGGACATCACAGGTCCCCTTGGCAGTGTCAAGTCTTTTGTGGGGAGGCACAGGCCTTGACCCCGGCAAGGTTTAATATTCTTGCCAGCAGGTCTTTTGAGGGAAGCGACCGAAGGGGCCTGGCTTCCCTCTTACCCCTAAGGGGGTTTGCCCTACCGAGTCGCTTACACGAGGGGTGGTTAGCAACGGGCTGCCTGCTGGCTTTCTTGGCAGTCCCCTTCAAAAGAAAAGGAGGGACTGCCGCTGGAAGCAGGGAGGTGCCCGAAAGCACCTCCAGAGAAGGGGGTTTATGGGGAGTCCCCTACACCTGTAGGTGTAAGAGATGAGTAAGCCTCCTCTCTGGTTAAAGAAGTATGGAGGGTCCCCTGCACAAGCACAAGGGGGGTACCTCCATTTTTTCGGTGGAGCTGCTCGAGGGCGGCTCCGTTGATGTTACAGGGGAAGTTGGGGGTTGTTTTGTTTTTTTTATATTCATCATTGGGCATGGTGACCCTCTTTTTTACACAGGACGCAATAGCTCACCACCTCTCACAGTTGCCCGCACTGCAAGAGGTGCTTGCAGGCCCAGCAGAGCCAGGCGCCGCCATTTGGGACCACCCATCCCGCCTGGTGGCCTGGCAGTCCATCGGCATGGCTGCTCCACCTTAGACACAGCGTAAAATTGATAGAATGTGAAGAGGAGAGGAAAAGGGATGTGAGGAAGGTATGGGTGGGGATGAAGCAGGTTGTCAAAAAAAAACCATCCCGAACCGGAGCTCAGGGGTCAGGGAACATTGTCCCCTCCCCCCTCAGCCTCGATCCAGGACGGTTGGCTTGAGAAGAAGGTCAGCATCTACCCTGTGAAATTAGAGGCTGACCAGAGAAAGTTGTGGGAGAGGTTGTATGAAAAGCGACGAGGTAGGGGAGAAATACAGGCTATCTGAAGGAAGGAGGAGAAGCTAAGCTGGGGCTTGACGGAGAGCTGGATCCCGTCAGCACAGCGGCAAATCGCCGCCCCCCTTACGGGGTGATGCAAGAGGATTGGGCTGAATGTCTATTGTTGCTAAGATAGCAAGCTCAGCGAGGAAAGTGGCAGAGAGAAATGTAGGAGTGATTTATGCAGATAGCTATTTACCATCTACACCTTTTAACCTCACTAAGTCCAAAGAAGATTACTCGGGTCACTTTGGATGGGTACGAAACTCTCGCACTTGCCACACGAAAACCCATTTTCCTGCAGGTGCTTGGAATGGGAAGTTATGCCTCCAGATATCAATTACCCATTCTATCTCTCTTTCTCTCATAAAGAAAGTAGAGAGAGGTGACGCCCCCTTGTAGCGGGAAGAGAGCTTGTGCGTACCCTTGACTTTTCGAGCTATGTTGGTGGGGGTACCTATCTTCTGGCACCCCTGGCAGGGTTTCCCTTCTCAATTTGGTCTGAAATTAGGTTCCAGACTAAGTGCGTCTTTCTTTATCCTACTCTATCCTTCCTCTTTTTTTTACATTAATCCTATTTCTTCTACTTATACAAAAAGAAAAAAAGCAAAAAAAAAAAAAACAACCCCTATACCTATCATGTCACTCTTACCATTTTGTCATCTATCTAAATATAAGGACCTGGCAGCTACCTCAAGCGTCAGAAGAGAGGCTTTGGAACCTCTATAAACACCGCCAATCGACGCTCACTCGTTGTGAGAGACTACGACTTGAGGGGTCTTAGGTGTTGGGGGACGATGAATGGGATGAGGGTAGTGCCCCATTAACCCCTTTCCTGGCGCATAATTATTGACCATTCCCAGTGACCGTTGACGGGTGCCTCTGGTAGCATTGGTCCGTGGTGACGGCCCTTTGTTCCCATGTTGGTTGCCAGGCCAACAAAAAGCCTTGGGTCGAGTTTCTTGGAGTGGCTGGATATCCATTGAACGCTGCTCCGAGATCTTGGCCATCGCGAAGGGAACTAGTAGAAGTTTAGTACGGGGCGGTCTTTCGTTGTTGTTCACCTGGTGACAAATCGATGGCCGCTCCGGGGACTGTCTGTGCTGCTTGGTTGGGAGCCACAGCACGCCGAGGATTGACGACTCGGTCGGACGAACAGCAGCACATGGAGTGTGCCTTCTGAAAGATCCAAAATGTCTCTGATCTATAGGCGGGAGCAACTCACGCGGGGAGAACTCACCAACCCCCTTTTTTCTATTGATTGGTCGCAAAGTTTTGAAAGAGAGAAAATGTTCAAAATGACAGGGAAAAAAGCTCCAGCTGAACTCAAATATACAGGTGCGATATGCCAGAAAGATGAGTGGTGCGTTGACTTCCTGGAAGGCTGTTTTTCGAAATGCCACCCGGGAAGTATATGCATTGACTGCATCCTTAAAGGAGAGGGCCGAGAGGCAGTGACATACTGCAATGAACTCAAGGATCTCTTCACAACCTCTGAAGAAAAATCTAGGGCACTGGAAAGTAGAATACAGACCCTAGAAACGCAGCACATGCTTCAGATTCGGCATCTCGAGGAAAAAATCCTAGAGCTACCCTCTAAACTAGAGACCCAGTCAGCTCAAGCTCAAGACGAAAGTCTCACTGACTTGGGTGGTTCCGCTGATTTGACTCCAGCTCAAGGAGGTGAAACTGCATTGGCAGTCCCACTTCAGCCATGCGGAGAAGCAAATGAGAAGAAAAAGAAAAAGAAGAAAAACGACCTTAATGCAGCTCACCCCAGTGTAGGGGATTCGAGCGTTACTGGTGCGCAAGGGAAAGTGGAAAGAGAAGAAGAGAAAAGAGAAACGGAAGAGAAAAAAATGAAGACAAGAAAAATAAGAAGAAGAAGAAGAAGAAAAAGAAAATTGTAGAGATAGAAGAGGAAAGCGGCAAGTCGCTTCCGAGAGGAAAGACTAAGTCGCCTGCAGACAAATGTGCAAGAGTCACCCTAATTGGTGATTCTCAAGCACGGGGACTGCAGTCCCTGCTAGCGGCCCGCTTTTGCACTAGTGTGAAGGTAAGCTGCCTGCCAGGATGTGGTAACCACCACATCAGAGTAGAGGCTGAGAAATCACAGATTTCTGAGAGCTCAGTCGTTGCTCTGATGGTTAGTGGAAACGACCTCTACCTGAGAGGAGGTAGGGTAAGCCCTACAGATAAAATCCTCCACACGGTCATGGGTGCCGTGGACGACTGTGGGCTGAAAACCCACAAGCGTGTGGTAGTCGGGATGCTCCGGAGGAGAGGTCCAACACGGACCGCTCACTCGATGAATGTCTCTTTAAACCGGCGCCTGGCAGATTTGTGTACGGCAGAGGGGGTCTTTTTTGTGGTCCCATCCCTCTACCAAAGGGATGGGGTACATCTTTCCTTTAAAGGAAAGGCCTTTCTGTCGAACATGATCTAGGATGTTGTAGAGAGGACCCAAAGGAGTATCTGGCCTAGAGTGAGGGTGGACGTATGCCAGTACGCCTGTGTCACTCCAGGAACGACCTTCTCAGAGGTTGCAAAGAGGGGTGCCTCGCCCCAAAACAAGCCGGGAAACGGAAGAGCGTAGGGAGTCCTACAGTCGGGGACTCCCTGAAAGTTCTTCTGTTCAATGCAAGGTCAATCAGGAACATTTTCCTGAGCTCCGTGGCCTCGTAGCGACGGAAGAACCCGAAATGGTAGCCATAACCAAATTGTGGCTAAAAACCTCAAACCGAGACTTTGAAGGCGAATTCACGGTTCCTGGCTACCAACTCTTCCACAAAGACAGGCCAGACAGAGAGGGTGGCGGTGTAATGTTGTATGTCAAGGATACAATCAAATCTACAAACTCCAACATTATATCCGATAACGAGCTCCCAGGCGGTGACATAGAGATAGGTCCTGTCAGATACAGGACCCTGGTGCTTTACAGACCCCCTTACAAACCCGTTGAGAAGGACAGGGAACTGTACCAGCTGCTGGGTGAGCTTGTTCAAGGCAGAGTGTGCATCGTTATGGGCGACTTCAACAGACAAGTTGACTGGGAAGATCTCGGGTGCCTTTGACGAGTACCAGAGGCTAGCCAGGAGAGTGAAGTCCAGCATAAGGGCGGCTAAGCTTACTGAGGAACTCCGAGTGGCGAGACTCTGCAAGGAGAATCCCAAGGAGTTCTTCGGCTATGTAAATAGCCATAAGCCAATCCATCGTAGGATTGGGCCCTTAGTGGACGAGGAGGGTGCATTAACTCACTCATATGCAGAAAATGCTAACCTTCTCAATGACTACTTCTCTTCAGTGTTTACTAAAGAGTGTGGTCCCACGACATCTGTGTGCTATCTTTAACATGTCAATCCGGACCGGATGCATTCCTAGAGACTGGCGTGAGGCGGAGGTGACTCCGATCTTCAAGAAAGGAGACCCCAGCCATCCGTCAAACTACCGACCTATCAGTCTGACTTCAATAGTCGGTAAACTCATGGAAAGCATGATGGCGGACAAAATGACGTCGTATTTAGAGTCAAACCTGCTACTGAGGAGTTCCCAGCACGGCTTCCGAAGGCAACGGTCATGCCTGATGAACCTTGTGAAATTCTTCCACTTCGTGTTCAGTGAGCACGATCGGGACAAGGCGGTGGATGTGGTGTACTTAGACTTTCGGAAAGTGCAAGTGCTGGGCATAGATGGAAAAGTAGCCGGCTGGATCAAGAACTGGCTAAGTGGCAGATGACAATGGGTGGTGCTGAATGGACAGGCTTCTGAGTGGGTGCCCATTACTAGCGGGGTGCCTCAAGGTTCTGTCCTGGGACCACTACTATTCATCATCTATGTCAACGACATGGACGGTGACATGGTTGCCAAGATTTCCAAATTTGCTGACGATACCAAGCTTGGTATGAACGTTGCAAAGGATGGAAATACTGCCCGCCTGCAGGAAGATCTTGGGAAGATTGGGGAGTGGTTGGACACGTGGCAAATGTCTTTTAAAGTGGGGAAATGCAAAGTAATGCATATAGGCCACAGAAACCCCCAATCTCAGTATATCCTTAAGGGCACTGCTCTTGAATCGAGTGACACTGAGAAGGACTTGGGTGTAACTATCACTAGGGACCTCAAGTTCTCAAAACAGTGCATCGAGGCAGAGAAGAAAGCCCAAGGGATGTTAGGCTACATAAAGGGCCAGTTTGGATACCGTAACAAGGAGATAGTACTTTGTCTGTACAACTCCCTCGTTCGGCCGCACCTGGAGTATACCGTACAATTTTGGAGTCCTTCGTTTCGAAAGGACATCGCAAGGTTGGAACGCGTACAAGCTAGGGCAACCAAACTGATTCCCTCTATCCGGCATAAAAGTTATGAGGATAGACTAAGGGAATTAGAACTGTTCTCACTGGAAACCCGTAGACTGCGTGGTCAGCTCATCGAAGTTTTCAAAATACTTTGAGGGTTCGACAATGTTGACTACCAGGATATTGTCACACTCTGAGAACAGAACGTGCAGTCACGGCTTCAAACTTGAACTGAAGCATTACAACCGCAATCTGTGTGGAAATTTTTTCACGTACAGTATCTGCGGTAGGTGGAACGCACTTCCAGTGGAAGTTGTCAACAGTGAATCTGTTGACCAGTTCAAGTCAAGACTAGACAAAGTCTTGAAAAGTGGCCGTTTAGGGATGCAAAACAATTGAGCAGCCATGTGCCTGCTCAATTGCTAGTCCAAAGGTACCCTCTTTGAATGGACTGTAAGGTCTCCTAGGGTACTTTCTTTCCTTGTAACCCCTTTGCAGGACTATGAGTAGTATAACTGATGCCCAGTAACTAGGGAGATGGAGCATGCAAGTTGAATTTAATTGATCTTCACTGACAGCTAGTGGTCTAATCACAGGGATTCAATGTGAGGAGATGTAGACATCCCATGTGGGAGCATGGAAAATAGGTGGTGAATGACTACCAGGTCGAAGCTGTTAGTTATAGGAGTGCAAATGAATTCCATGGGTCAAGGAAGCAAGGCCCAACATGGTGTGCTCCAGGAAAGAAGGAAAAAAAGAGACTAAAATTGTAACAAAAAGAAAACTAAAGAGGAATGTGCAGGAGCTCCTTGGGAGGTTCTCTCTCTCACTCAGGGACCAAACCATTCAATGAACAATTAAAAAAAAATTATATAATTATAATGGCATAGGTCTGCCTCCTCCAAGAGCTCTGTGATACCACAGGTTGAAAGCCCTGCCCTAAGTACCAGGGGCAGACATATATAATAAAAAAATAAAAAGCAAAACAAACAGCAGAAAGTATGCAAGGAGAAAACTAGTGAAAATGTGTGCAAGATATATAGCTGCAATTCATCCTGCATACAATTTTCCAGATGTCAGCTGCACCATGCCACACTTGACACCCTTGCAGGGTACATACTTAGGTTAGGTGTACCATTCCTCCAAGTTTCAGGTGTAACAGGAGGCTTTACCCATGATACACCATATAGACTGACCAAGGCCCCAGCTGGGTTTTTTCACTCCAGCCCAAATATGAGTGACCCTGACACAGGCAAAATTACAACCCTAGTTGGTCCATAATACCCCCCCCCCTTCACTCCCCTCTTTGTTTTAGGTACAGACAATAGCAACCTCCATAATCCCAGACACTGAACTCCCTCCAAATGGTGTAATGTCTGAGGTACCAAACAATCATTGCACAAGGGTTTAGGAAAGTGCTAACTAGGTACATCACCTGGTGCCATGTGGCATGAATGCGTCCAATTATGAGTGTAAGGGGGGAGGGGGATAACATTAAGGTAAGGTATTGGGTCCATAGGAATAGGAGAGGCATAATTAAAGGCAACATTAAATTTCCAGACACCCCCTCCGTTTCTTTCCAATGCAGCCGGAGGGTCTATCCTGACCCCTCATCACATGCTCATTCCCAACAACCGTAACATAACCCAACAGAAGACAATCTCAACATTATCCAAATGTGCAGTAGCTATGGCATCATGGATATTATGGGGGGAATGCAGATTCAAATGGCTCAAATGAACAGTGAACTCTGTGAGAGGCTATGGGTTACAAAGGCGTCTTAAAATCGGGCAACCAAATTTGCTGTGAAGATGGATTCAGGACTCAGAATAAACCTGTAAGCCTCAAACAAGGAGCGAGAGTGAAGAAGTCAAACCCACCATTCATACTCGGAGCCATGTATGTACACTGGCATGCCTTTCCAATTAGAGTGTTGCCATGGAGAAGTTGACAATGAGAAATGGGTACAAAAGAGAAAGCAGAAGACACTGCACTCTTAGGTTTGGAGTAGAAGATACCTTCTTTACCTGAAGGCTTAAGAGGTCCCAGTATGTGCAAACTAGGAATAGTTTTCTCTGGTCCAAACCCTGAAGGACTAAACTTCTTTGTAAGAGATACAACTCAACCCTTTCCACTTGCAAGTTATACACTGTACAACACCTTTTATAAAGTTAATACAGGTGTTCCATTAAACACATGGAGGGGGTCAACCACATTGCCCAAAAGACTGCTGTGAGAGAATAAGAAGAACATAAGAAAAGAAGGAGACTGCAAAAGACCATTCATGGCCTACACTTGGCAGCTCCTGTTCCAGTCAACACACAAAAGATTTCTTACCAGAGAAAAGTCATCAACATTGTCACCCTTTACAGGAGTTTGTCAGATCTAATATACATAAAATGCATCCAGAGGATTATGTCCATTCATTGAACCGCAAAATATAATCTCCCCACTCCTTAGAAAAATATATACATATGTACATAAAAAAAAGTCGGTCCCATCTAGCAGCTTTATCCATATATTTATCTAATCTATTCTTTAAACTACCCAGAGAGGAGGCTTCTATCACATGTCTAGTGAGCCTATTCCATTCATCTACCACACGATTTGTAAACCAATTCCTCCCAATCTCCTTCCTAAACCTATACTTCTCAAGCTTAAACCCATTGCTATGTGTCCTGTCATGTTCACTAAGTATAAGAACCTTACCCAGATCCACTTTATTATATCCTTTTACCCATTTGAAGACTTCAATCAATTCCCCTCTGACTCTTCTCCTTTCCAATGTATGTAGATTTAGTTTTCTGAGCCTTTCACCATAAGGTAAGTTCCTTAGCCCACCAATCATCTTTGTCATCCTTCTCTGCACAGACTCAAGGAAATCAATATCCTTCCTATAATATGGTGACCAAAATTGTACTGCATAGTCTAGATGAGGCCTAAATAGCGCCAGATACAGTTTTAGAATGACTTCAGCACTCTTATTGCTTACACTCCTCCTAATGAATCCCAATATCCTATTAGCTTTATTCTTAGCATTTAGGCATTGCTTTCTAGGATGAAGGTCTGAACTTACCAAAATACCCAAGTCCCTCTCACAATCGGTCCTCCCTAAAATTCTCCCATTTAATTTATAACTATTCAATGGATTATTTCTACCTATACTAAGTACACTACATTTGTCTATGTTAAACTTCATTTGCCATTTCTCAGCCCAATTGGACAGAATGGTCAATTCCTCCTGCATTACAACAGCATCAGAATCAGCCCTAATGGCCCTACCTAGCTTAGTATCATCAGCAAATTTACTCAGGTCACTACTTATACTTATGTCAAGATCATTAATATAAATGGGGATCACCTTGAGGGAGAAAAGATGATGACTCATTATTTACCAATTAAAAGTGTCAAACTTTTGTTATGGTATCTCTTGTGATATGAGGTGGTACATTGTCGTAATGAAATACGCCTCTTCTTCTATTGATTAATGCCTGCTTTTTTCTTCAAGTGCTGCATGTAAATGGTCTAAATGAGTACAGTACACCTTTTTGATAGTATGATTTGGGTTAAGACATTCAAAATGAATTATGCGATTCATATGCCACCAAACGCATAAATAATCTTGGCAATCAACAAGAAGGACAAGATCTTAGGTCCTGTCAAAACAGTCCCAGAAGCAGGACCTGAAACTAAGTTAGCATAATAATCACCCGTGTCATTTCTGATGTCATACCCCACCCCCAACCCCTATTATAATTCGCAAAACGATTAAAGGCGCTGACAGTTGGCTGTCTGGCTTTGTTCTGGAAGGTTGTCTTACAGGAAGCTCCTGATTCTCATTGTAAGATTGGGATATAATACTGATTTGGGTGTGTAGATTTTCTTGTATTTATTTAATACATCAATCACTGTGTAATAAATACAAGAATTTTTTTTGGGTGAGTGTTAACTTTTTCCTTAGTAAAATTCTGAGAGTATGGCTGTTTGTATAGATGGTGAGAGCATGTGGTTTGAAAGTAGTGTGTATGTGGTGTGTGATGCATGTGGAGTTGAAAGGAGAGTGAATGTAACTGAATGCCATGTGTGTTTTCTGGAAGGGGAGGTTAGGAGGTTGAGTGGGGAATGTAAGAGGTTGAATGATTTGGTGTTTGAGGTGAGAAGAGATGCAAGTGTGCGATTGAAGGGTGAGATTAGTGCTAAGAGGGTGGAAGATAGGGCTAGGACTGGGAACAGTGTGGAAGTTGTGAGTGATGATGAATGGTGGGTGAAAATGGATAGGATAGATAAGTTAGGACAGGTTAGGTGTGTGAATGAGAGGGATATAGAACCTGTTAGGTTGACTAACAGATTCAATGTCCTGAGAGAGGAAGAGTGTGAAAGTGATTTACCTGGTGTGATTGTGGATGAAAGCAGGATGGGTGGTAGCGTGACTGAGAGCAGGAGGGAGGGTAATGTTAGGCCAAGACAGAATAGGAGAATGACTGAGGTGCTAGTGATGGGTGACTCTCTGATTAGGTATTTAGATAGGAAGTTGAGTGATAGCAAGTGGAAGGGAATGAGAGTTTGTCTGCCGGGTGCTGGTGTAAGTGATGTTTGTGAGAGGTATGATAGGTTGGTTTCTGGGTGTGAGAGGGATGCAGTTGTGATTATGCATGTGGGAGTGAATGATGTAAAGAAGGTGGGTACATGTGAGTTACGTGAGCAGTATAAAAGGTTAGTTGAAAGGATGAGTAAAAGCAGGGTAAAAGGTGTTGTTTCTGGTGTGCTTCCGAGATTGGATGTGGGGATAGAATGGTTGTCGCGTGCAATTGGTTTGAATGAATTTGTGAAAGGACTGTGTGAGGAGTTAGGATTGGTGTTTGTAGATGTCTGGGGAGGGTTTTACGGGAATAGGAGGTTGTATGCGATGGATGGGCTCCATCTTAGTCGGGCAGGTGTTGAGGTTCTACAGGGGGAGCTGGATAGTGTGATTAGGTCCTTACGGGTGGGAAACTAGAAGCTGTTAGAGGTAAGGGAATAACAGGAATAGAGGGCAGATGTAGGAAATGGAAGGGATGCAGAGATAGAGGAATAGCTAGGGGAGAGGGCATACTGATGCATTATAGGGGGACTAATGCACAAGTGAATGAGCAGATAACTCAGAATAGAAAAGCATGATGCAATGAAGATAGGAATAATAAAAAAAACTTAAAAATATTCTACACAAATGGTCGGAGTATAAGGAATAAGATAGATCTCTTAAGAGCGTTAGCGAGTGAAGAGAATTTTGATATAATTGTGATAACAGAGTCATGGCTTGATTTGGCATGTAATCACTTTAAACCTGAGGTTGAGATTGAGGGCTTTAACATGTTCCATACAGATAGGAATAGGAAGAGAGGAGGAGGGGTTATTATTTATATTAAAGATAATCTCCAGTGTTGTGTAAACAGTACAATTAAATTAGATGATAACACAGTCATTATGGCTAAATGTAAAAGAAGGTAAAAACAAGCTTGTCATAGGATTATTATACAGACCACCAAATCTTAGTAAGGAAGCTTCAAATCTTCTGTGGCAGGAGATTGAACGGGCATGTAGAAGTAAGCATGTGTGTATAATGGGCGATTTTAATTACAGAAATATAGACTGGGAAGCTCTTGTGGGTGATCAGGAGGCTGAGGAATTTTTGAATGTTGTACAAGATAATTTTCTGAGGCAGATTATTAACGAACCCACTAGAGGTAATAATATACTGGATTTAGTTCTGACAAATAGGGAAGAAGTTATTAAGGATACCGAGATTGGAGGAAATTTGGGTAATAGTGACCATTGTGAAATTAGATTCAAGATGAAATGGAATGGTATTGATAGTAGCATGAACAATGTTAAAATTCCTGACTTTAGAAGAGCAAATTATAATGAGCTAAGGACTTACCTGGAGGCAGTTGTACAGAAACCAGGCAATGAAATCAAATCAGGAATAGATTCAATGATATCAGTTAGTGGAGACAATAATCACCAGGAGGAAGAGATTACAATTGAAGAGGAGTATGAAAGAATAATTGAACAAGTAATTACAGGTCAGATGATTAACATTCCATATAAGGAGATTAGGACTAAAAATAATGACCCAAAATGGATGACAGATAAAATTAAGCACTATATTGGCATTAAAAAGGGCATTTATTGGAAAATAAAAAATGGAGAGGATCACTTGAGGCAGAGATATAATGAACTAGCAAGAGATGTTAAAAAGTTAGTTAGAGTAGCAAGGAGAAATTATGAAATTAAAGTGGCAAATAGGGCAGAGGAAGATCCTAAAAGTTTTTATCAATTATACAAAACTAAGGTTAGCGATAAAATAGGCCCACTTATAGATTCCAATGGAGAATTAGTGAGTGATAGGGACTCAATGGCTGGAATGCTAAATGACTTTTTTCTCTCAGTATTTACACAGGAGGATACTCTAAATATACCTGAGGTGTCAATGATCTTTCGGGGTGATGATGAAGAGAAATTAAAGGATATCTTGATCACAAAGGAGATAGTGACAAAGGAAATTGATAAAATCAAAAGTAGTAAAGCACCCAGTCCTGATGAGGTCTTTCCTAGAATTTTGAAAGAATGTAAGGATGTGTTAAGTGAGCCCCTAGCATGCATCTTTAGAAAATCATTGGAGAGTGGCATTGTGCCAGTGGCATGGAAGAAAGCCAATGTGATACCTATATTTAAGAAAGGGGATAAAACAAATATGTCTAATTACAGACCAGTAAGTTTGACATCAGTGGTAGGGAAAATGATGGAATCTATTATAGCAAGGAATATTAGGGATCACTTGGATAAGCGTAAGTTGATAAAAGAATCACAGCATGGATTTAGTAAGGGTAAATCCTGTCTGACTAATTTGCTGTCTTTTTATAGTAAGGTGTATGAAGCAGCAGATAATGATGAAAACTATGATATTTTATACTTGGACTTTAGTAAGGCTTTTGATCGAGTGCCACACTTACGGCTTCTGAGCAAAGTTAAAGCACACGGGATCGATGGCAGTATATTTAAGTGGATTCAGTCATGGCTTGGTGACAGACAGCAAAGAGTTAGTATAGATGGAGTTAAATCTGAGTGGGGGTGTGTTAGCAGTGGAGTTCCGCAAGGATCTGTTTTGGGTCCCTTGCTATTCTTAATTTATATTAATGATCTTGACATAGGTATAAGTAGTGACCTGAGTAAATTTGCTGATGATACTAAGCTAGGTAGGGCCATTAGGGCTGATTCTGATGCTGTTGTAATGCAGTAGGAATTGACCATTCTGTCCAATTGGGCCGAGAAATGGCAAATGAAGTTTAACATAGACAAATGTAGTGTACTTAGTATAGGTAGAAATAATCCATTGAATAGTTATAAATTAAATGGGAGAATTTTAGGGAGGACCGATTGTGAGAGGGACTTGGGTATTTTGGTAAGTTCAGACCTTCGTCCTAGAAAGCAATGCCTAAATGCTAAGAATAAAGCTAATAGGATATTGGGATTCATTAGGAGGAGTGTAAGCAATAAGAGTGCTGAAGTCATTCTAAAACTCTATCTGGCGCTAGTTAGGCCTCATCTTGACTATGCAGTACAATTTTGGTCACCATATTATAGGAAGGATATTGATTTGCTTGAGTCTGTGCAGAGAAGGATGACAAAGATGATTGGTGGGCTAAGGAACTTACCTTATGGTGAAAGGCTCAGAAAACTAAATCTACATACATTGGAAAGGAGAAGAGTCAGAGGGGAATTGATTGAAGTCTTCAAATGGGTAAAAGGATATAATAAAGGGGATCTGGGTAAGGTTCTTATACTTAGTGAACATGACAGGACACGTAGCAATGGGTTTAAGCTTGATAAGTATAGGTTTAGGAAGGAGATTGGGAGGAATTGGTTTACAAATCGTGTGGTAGATGAATGGAATAGGCTCACTAGGCATGTGATAGAAGCCTCCTCTCTGGGTAGTTTTAAGAATAGATTAGATAAATATATGGATGAAGCTGCTAGATGGGACTGACTTTTTTTTTTATGTACATATGTATATATTTTTCTAAGGAGTGGGGAGATTATATTTTGCGGTTGCATGAATGAACATAATCCTCTGGATGCATTTTATGTATATTGTAGATTAGATCTGACAAACTCCTTAAAGGGTGACAATGTTGATGACTTTTCTCTGGTAAGAAATCTTTTGTGTGTTGACTGGAACAGGAGCTGCCAAGTGTAGGCCATGAATGGTCTTTTGCAGTCTCCTTCTTTTCTTATGTTCTTAAAGTCTGAAAAAAGCTAATCAATAAATGAAAGAATAAAAAATAGCTTATTTTAGCCAAATTTGTCAAGGTCATAGACACAAGGTCTTTAGTTAAAAATGGCTAATCTATGTGAGTCATGATACAAAAGGAATATTATGGCTGCTTCCATGATATAATTAACTTTTGCATAAAATAGACTAATCCAAAATGAATAGGTTTGGAAATGGTGCAATAGAAAAAGGATCTGACATCTCAAAAGATATATCAGAAATATTTAATGGGAAGATAACTGGCAGCAATCCTGAGCAAAAATTTTTTGGGGTGAGTGTTAACTTTTTCCTTAGTAAATTTCTGAGAGTATGGCTGTTTGTATAGATGGTGAGAGCATGCCGTTTGAAAGTAGTGTGTATGTGGAGTTGAAAAGAGAGTGAATGTAACTGAATGCCGTGTGTGTTTTCTGGAAGGGGAGGTTAGGAGGTTGAGTGGGGAATGTAAGAGATTGAATGATTTGGTGTTTGAGTTGAGAAGAGATGCAAGTGTGTGATTGAAGGGTGAGATTAGTGCTAAGAGGGTGGAAGATAGGGCTAGGACTGGGAACAGTGTGGAAGTTGTGAGTGATGATGAATGGTGGGTGAAAATGGATAGGATAGATAAGTTAGGACAGGTTAGGTGTGTGAATGAGAGGGACATAGAACCTGTTAGGTTGACTAACAGATTCAATGTCCTGAGAGAGGAAGAGTGTGAAAGTGATTTGCCTGGTGTGATTGTGGATGAAAGCAGGATGGGTGGTAGTGTGACTGAGAGCAGGAGGGAGGGTAATGTTAGGCCAAGACAATAGGAGAATGACTGAGGTGCTAGTGATGGGTGACTCTCAGATTAGGTATTTAGATAGGAAGTTGAGTGATAGCAAGTGGAAGGGAATGAGAGTTTGTCTGCCGGGTGCTGGTGTAAGTGATGTTTGTGAGAGGTATGATTTGCTGGTTTCTGGATGTGAGAGGGATGCAGTTGTGATTACGCATGTGGGAGTGAATGATGTAAAGAAGGTGGGTACATGTGAGTTACGTGAGCAGTATAAAAGGTTAGTTGAAAGGATGAGTAAAAGCAGGGTAAAAGGTGTTGTTTCTGGTGTGCTTCCGAGATTGGATGTGGGGATAGAATGGTTGTCGCGTGCAATTGGTTTGAATGAATTTGTGAAAGGACTGTGTGAGGAGTTAGGATTGGTGTTTGTAGATGTCTGGGGAGGGTTTTACGGGAATAGGAGGTTGTATGCGATGGATGGGCTCCATCTTAGTCGGGCAGGTGTTGAGGTTCTATGGGGGAGCTGGATAGTGTGATTAGGTCCTTACGGGTGGGAAACTAGAAGCTGTTAGAGGTAAGGGAATAACAGGAATAGAGGGCAGGTGTAGGAAATGGAAGGGATGCAGAGATAGAGGAATAGCTAAGGGAGAGGGCATACTGATGCGTTATAGGGGGACTAATGCACAAGTGAATGAGCAGATAACTAGGAATAGAAAAGCACGATGCAATGAAGATGGGAATAATAAAAAAAACTTTAAAATATACTACACAAATGGTCGGAGTATAAGGAATAAGATAGATCTCTTAAGAGCGTTAGCGAGTGAAGAGAATTTTGATATAATTGCGATAACAGAGTCATGGCTTGATTTGGCAGGAAATCACTTTAAACCTGAGGTTGAGATTGAGGGCTTTAACATGTTCCATACAGATAGGAATAGGAAGAGAGGAGGAGGGGTTATTATTTATATTAAAGATAATCTCCAGTGTTGTGTAAACAGTACAATTAAATTAGATGATAACACAGAGTCATTATGGCTAAATGTAAAGGAAGGTAAAAACAAGCTTGTCATAAGATTATTATACAGACCACCAAATCTTAGTAAGGAAGCTTCAAATCTTCTGTGGCAGGAGATTGAACGGGCATGTAGAAGTAAGCATGTGTGTATAATGGGCGATTTTAATTACAGAAATATAGACTGGGAAGCTCTTGTGGGTGATCAGGAGGCTGAGGAATTTTTGAATGTTGTCCAAGATAATTTTCTGAGGCAGATTATTAACGAACCCACTAGAGGTAATAATATACTGGATTTAGTTCTGACAAATAGGGAAGAAGTTATTAAGGATACTGAGATTGGAGGAAATTTGGGTAATAGTGACCATTGTGAAATTAGATTCAAGATGAAATGGAATGGTATTGATAGTAGCATGAACAATGTTAAAATTCCTGACTTTAGAAGAGCAAATTATAATGGGCTAAGGACTTAACTGGAGGCAGTTGTACAGAAACCAGGCAATGAAATCAATTCAGGAATAGATTCAATGATATCAGTTAGTGGAGACAATAATCACCAGGAGGAAGAGATTACAATTGAAGAGGAGTATGAAAGAATAATTGAGCAATTAATTACAGGTCAGATGATTAACATTCCTTATAAGGAGATTAGGACTAAAAATGACCCAAAATGGATGACAGATAAAATTAAGCATTATATTGGCATTAAAAAGGGCATTTATAGGAAAATAAAAAATGGAGAGGATCACTTAAGGCAGGGATATAATGAACTAGCAAGAGATGTTAAAAAGTTAGTTAGAGTGGCAAGGAGAAATTATGAAATTAAAGTGGCAAATAGGGCAGAGGAAGATCCTAAAAGTTTTTATCAATTATACAAAACTAAGGTTAGAGATAAAATAGGCCCACTTATAGATTCCAATGGAGAATTAGTGAGTGATAGGGACTCAATGGCTGGAATGCTAAATGACTTTTTTCTCTCAGTATTTACACAGGAGGATACTCTAAATATACCCGAGGTGTCAATGATCTTTCGGGGTAATGATGAAGAGAAATTAAAGGATATCTTGATCACAAAGGAGATAGTGACAAAGGAAATTGATAAAATCAAAAGTAGTAAAGCACCCGGTCCTGATGAGGTCTTTCCTAGAATTTTGAAAGAATGTAAGGATGTGTTAAGTGAGCCCCTAGCATGCATCTTTAGAAAATCATTGGAGAGTGGCATTGTGCCAGTGGCATGGAAGAAAGCCAATGTGATACCTATATTTAAGAAAGGGGATAAAACAAATATGTCTAATTACAGACCAGTAAGTTTGACATCAGTGGTAGGGAAAATGATGGAATCTATTA
This sequence comes from Ceratothoa steindachneri, assembly GCA_963969495.1. Lineage (NCBI taxonomy): Eukaryota > Metazoa > Arthropoda > Malacostraca > Isopoda > Cymothoidae > Ceratothoa > Ceratothoa steindachneri. The sequence goes on from OZ018319.1 coordinate 22,453,502, forward strand.
TAGCAAGGAATATTAGGGATCACTTGGATAAGCATAAGTTGATAAAAGAATCACAGCATGGCTTTAGTAAGGGTAAATCCTGTCTGACTAATTTGCTGTCTTTTTATAGTAAGGTGTATGAAGCAGCAGATAATGATGAAAACTATGATATTTTATACTTGGACTTTAGTAAGGCTTTTGATCGAGTGCCACACTTACGGCTTCTGAGCAAAGTTAAAGCACACGGGATCGATGGCAGTATATTTAGGTGGATTCAGTCATGGCTTGGTGACAGACAGCAAAGAGTTAGTATAGATGGAGTTAAATCTGAGTGGGGGTGTGTTAGCAGTGGAGTTCCGCAAGGATCTGTTTTGGGTCCCTTGCTATTCTTAATTTATATTAATGATCTTGACATAGGTATAAGTAGTGACCTGAGTAAATTTGCTGATGATACTAAGCTAGGTAGGGCCCTTAGGGCTGATTCTGATGCTGTTGTAATGCAGGAGGAATTGACCATTCTGTCCAATTGGGCCAAGAAATGGCAAATGAAGTTTAACATAGACAAATGTAGTGTACTTAGTATAGGTAGAAATAATCCACTGAATAGTTATAAATTAAATGGGAGAAATTTAGGGAGGACCGATTGTGAGAGGGACTTGGGTATTTTGGTAAGTTCAGACCTTCGTCCTAGAAAGCAATGCCTAAATGCTAAGAATAAAGCTAATAGGATATTGGGATTCATTAGGAGGAGTGTAAGCAATAAGAGTGCTGAAGTCATTCTAAAACTGTATCTGGCGCTAGTTAGGCCTCATCTAGACTATGCAGTACAATTTTGGTCACCATATTATAGGAAGGATATTGATTTGCTTGAGTCTGTGCAGAGAAGGATGACAAAGATGATTGGTGGGCTAAGGAACTTACCTTATGGTGAAAGGCTCAGAAAACTAAATCTACATACATTGGAAAGGAGAAGAGTCAGAGGGGAATTGATTGAAGTCTTCAAATGGGTAAAAGGATATAATAAAGGGGATCTGGGTAAGGTTCTTATACTTAGTGAACATGACGGGACACGTAGCAATGGGTTTAAGCTTGATAAGTATAGGTTTAGGAAGGAGATTGGGAGGAATTGATTTACAAATCGTGTGGTAGATGAATGGAATAGGCTCACTAGACATGTGATAGAAGCCTCCTCTCTGGGTAGTTTTAAGAATAGATTAGATAAATATATGAATGAAGCTGCTAGATGGGACTGACTTTTTTATGTACATATGTATATATTTTTCTAAGGAGTGGGGAGATTATTTTGCGGTTGCATGAATGGACATAATCCTCTGGATGCATTTTATGTATATTGTAGATTAGATCTGATGAACTCCTGTAAAGGATGACAATGTTGATGACTTTTCTCTGGTAAGAAATCTTTTGTGTGTTGACTGGAACAGGAGCTGCCAAGTGTAGGCCATGAATGGTCTTTTGCAGTCTCCTTTTCTTATGTTCTTAAAAAAGATTGTCTGCTTCTAGCTTAGGTTCTGATGGTACGATTATAACTCAGAAGAGTACTTTCAAGTGCCAATAGCTAGGAAAAAGTACTCTCTGCACAAGTGGCGGCTCGTAGGTAAAATTAGTGGGGGTGCTGCATCAGAAAATTTTAGCATTGTTGTAATATTGTGTAAAAGGAATTAAACATAAAAGGAAAGTCTATAGATAAACTTGATAAAATCCTAAATGGAACAAAATCAAACATATTTTTACTTAGCTACTAATAGCGTAAATTGTTACAGTTCAAACTCGATCCATTCATTTAAAAACAAAATCCATTTTCTTTTAATTTGCATGAAAATATTAATTATTTTCTCCTTGATCTCTGGATGACTACAGAGGAATATTTTCTCCATTGAAAGCATTGCAAGTGCATTTAGTCTTTCAGAATTCATAGTGCTCCTTAGTTTTTATTCTTTTCAGTTTTGAAAAGCAGCATTTTCCCTATGATGTAGTTATGGGAATTGCCAAGAGGATTTTTATCAGTTTCATAATTTACCTAAGAACATCATCTAGATTATTTTCCTAGATAAATTTCAACAGCTCAATTAATTAATCAATTAATAAAAGAACCCCCTAAAAGAATTAAATTTTACACTATCACATCAAAGAATATAAACATGTTTTTAAGCACAACACACGCAGTCAAAAGGAAACACTAACTTCCACCAGCATACCAGAATGGGCATGCCTGAGCAACAGTACTCTCTCTCCCTAGCATGCAGCTTCATAGCTTGGATGCCTTGAAAAAGAGGCCGCTTGACTCGGATGACCTATGATGAGCCCTTGTGGCTTTTGTCATCCGTTATATTATATTGTGGGGGACTTTGATTTTGTCTTTCCCTGGTGATGGTGCTTTTTGTGGGTGGGTTTTGACGGAGGCGGATGACCTTTGATAGGCCCTTGTGGCTTTTGTCATCCGTGTAATTATGTTATGTTATGTTATGACATGTAAGCATGCGCACAGCAGCCAAACACCATGCATCGCTGGAACTGTGAAGCACACAGTTCTATACTCACCTGAATAGCTACCCATAACAGTTTCAGCCATTACAAAGGATAGGTTTAGGAAGGAGATTGGGAGGAATTAGTTTACAAATCATGTGGTAGATGAATGGAATAGGCTCACTAGACATGTGATAGAAGCCTCCTCTCTGGGTAGTTTTAAGAATAGATTAGATAAATATATGAATGAAGCTGCTAGATGGGACTGACTTTTTTTATGTACATATGTATATATTTTTCTGCGGAGTGGGGAGATTATTTTGCGGTTGCATGAATGGACATAATCCTCTAGATGCATTTTATGCATATTGTAGATTAGATGACGAACTCCTGTAAAGGGTGACAATGTTGATGACTTTTCTCTGGTAAGAAATCTTTTGTGTGTTGACTGGAACAGGAGCTGCCAAGTGTAGGCCATGAATGGTCTTTTGCAGTCTCCTTCTTTTCTTATGTTCTTAAGCCAAGACAAAAAGTTGGGTAGCACATAACATAATTCCACAGATGACAAAAGCCACAAGCGCCTATCAAAGGTCATCCGCATCTGTCAAAACCCAGCCATAAAATGCATCCATAGGATTGTGTCAGATCATGCATCGATAATTAGAACCATACACAGGAATGTGTCAAAAACAAAAGGCATCTCATCAAGACTTCAAAATCCAAATCATTCGTAATATACACTAAAAAACTGCATCCACAGGAATGAGTCCAGAATACCCCCCGAAGTTAACCCTCCCTCCCCATATAATCATCTAATCTGCATTTGAATATATTCAAGTTGGACTGTCTACCTTCTCGGATGGCAAACTGTTCCAGTAATCTACCACTCTATTGGTGAAAAAATATTTTCTAACATCCAACCTGCACCTGTTTTTTAATTTTTAAGTGGTTCCTCCTAATCCTATTACTACCTTCCAACTCAAATAACTTGTTAAAATCCATCTTATCCATCCCAGAACAGACACGCCAGCTCTGATCCGATGAGAATCACGATGAAAGTTTTATCAGTTTACAATGAGCAGAGTTGTGTGCAACAAACAAGAAATAAACAACAAACAAACCAAGATACAGACAACAAACAAATATGACTTTCCAGTTGTGGATTCAGCCAAGCAGTCCTGAAATCTATGCAATGTTGAATCGCAAATAACTATGGACAGGACATAGCAAGCCCAGATCTACTCCAAATACTTAAGAACATAAGAACATAAGAAAAGAAGGAGACTGCAAAAGACCATTCATGGTCTACACTTGGCAGCTCCTGTTCCAGTCAACACACAAAAGATTTCTTACCAGAGAAAAGTCATCAACATTGTCACCCTTAACAGGAGTTCGTCAGATCTAATCTACAATATACATAAAATGCATCCAGAGGATTATGTCCATTCATGCAACCGCAAAATATAATCTTCCCACTCCTTAGAAAAATATATACATAAAAAAAAGTCAGTCCCATCTAGCAGCTTCATCCATATATTTATCTAATCTATTCTTAAAACTACCCAGAGAGGAGGCTTCTATCACATGCCTAGTGAGCCTATTCCATTCATCTACCACACGATTTGTAAACCAATTCCTCCCAATCTCCTTCCTAAACCTATACTTATCAAGCTTAAACCCATTGCTACGTGTCCTGTCATGTTCACTAAGTATAAGAACCTTACCCAGATCCACTTTATTATATCCTTTTACCCATTTGAAGACTTCAATCAATTCCCCTCTGACTCTTCTCCTTTCCAATGTATGTAGATTTAGTTTTCTGAGCCTTTCACCATAGGGTAAGTTCCTTAGCCCACCAATCATCTTTGTCATCCTTCTCTGCACAGACTCAAGCAAATCAATATCCTTCCTATAATATGGTGACCAAAATTGTACTGCATAGTCTAGATGAGGCTTAACTAGCGCCAGATACAGTTTTAGAATGACTTCAGCACTCTTATTGCTTACACTCCTCCTGAATAGTCAGTGCCCCAAACTAGGGGATGGCTACTGACATTAAGCTTAAAAATTATATAATGTACAAGTATAAAGAAAGAATTAAAGAAAAAAGGATTAATTATATTGAATGTTAACAATATCAAGTGGAAATAGGGGGAATAAGGGGTGCTGCAGTGCCTATACACAGGCCACCACTGCTCTGCACCAAATTAAAGAGAACAGACAATGCAAAAAACCTAGAGAATAGATTGAAAGTAGTTTTCTGCATAACTGGTGATTATTAATCTGGCTGATTTTTTAAATGGTTTTAAGATAATTCAACAGATGTCAAAAGCCACAAGTGTCTATAAGAAGTCATCTGAGTCATTCAATGAGCCTCTGCAAGAAGAACCCATCATTCTCATAAAGTGCATCCAGAATATTCTTCACAATCATGACCAATCAAGGCTAGTCCAAAATTAAATCATGCAGCTACAATATGTACACTTGCCCCCAATAAAAACACAATCTTTTGTTCCCATAGACATTTAAGTTTGAATTACCCACAAACTCCTGAGGTAATTTAATCCAGAACTTTACCACACTATTAATGAATATATTATATATATATTTTTACGCAAATCCAACCTATCCCCCATTTGTTTTTAAAATTTTTAAGTGGTGACCCTCACTCCAGCTAATAGTTAGTACACAGCCACATTGTTAATTGGAATCGAATATTGTATTATGTATCATTTTGAGCTAATCTCGATCATCAAATGGCATACCCAAGCATTATGATAAAAAGGATAACATTTAAAGAAATGTAAAGAAGCAATCAAATTTTTTTCCCATAATACTTTGTCCTCACCGGGGTTTATATTAAAGGTAAGATCTGAATAACTTGTTTAGAAACGTTAGTATATTTAGAATTTCTTTCACCCTTCCTCAAATTATAAATAGGCAAAAATCATTATTTAATGAATGTTTGAATATGCGAGCAGAGGATGTTAATCAATAGAAATTCCTTTCTGATAAAGGTGGAAAACACCGGTTTTACTCACTTGTTCAAGAGACATTTTAAAGTTGGCCTTCCTTTTACGTGGTGTTTCAAATATTAACACACGTAACTTAAGCCACCGGTATTGAAAATAGAGTGCAAGAAAAAGAATCTAGAGAGAAAATATAGTGGACACGACAAGCATGAGAGCGTGCGGGCAACTAATATCTAACCTGTGCACACTGCACGTAGACCCGACAGAGCCAAGATGCATGCAAATATTTCTTCAATCTGCTCACTGATGACGTCATAGCTGAACTTTGTCATTATCAGACGAAATTAATATTGGCTGCTGATTCGTGATTTCAATCTCGTAAACTGGCTTTATTGCGCGTAGTAACAATTTCTTTTAAAAATTTGTGGGGAATACTGAAAGCTGATATCCGAAAGAGAAGCCGACAGAAGCTTGTCTCTTTGAGGGAGATCTGCGAACAAGACTGAAACAAAATATCAAGAAATAACGGCGAAAAGGTAATATCAGCCTATGAGAATCGTCTTCGTGTTGTTATTATAAACAAAGGTTATGAAACGAAATATTAAATGTCTGAGATAATCATCGGTTTAATACTTTTGTCACCTGCTAAATTTAGTTTATTTCCAATTGTTGTTATATACGAAGACAATATTTCTCATCTGTATTTTTCTATTAATCACAGTAACAAAAAGCGCCCTAGGGCGGATTTTTTGTTAGCTTTGCTCGCTTCGCTTACAAATTAAGAAAGTGTGCGAGAAAAAGTTTTTTTCTATTTCGCATCACATTGAAAATTTGTGTGCAACAACAAAAAAATCATTTCACAAACTTTTTCAAAAAATGCACCGAGGTACACATGCGCTAGGATCATTATAATAAGCTGTTTAAGGAGTTTCCTGCTAGTTTTATAACCTGACGAAAGTACCAAATATTAAAAAAAAAGAAGCGGAAATTAAGATTGCAAATGCTTGGGTCATCTCACTATATATATATATATATATATATATATATATATATATATATATATATATATATATATATATATATATATATATATATATATATATATATATATATATATATATTATCCGATTCGGGTGCCAAAAATCTAAGTCCGATTATCGATTATCCGATTCGATTAAATTTTTTAAATGCGATTCGATACTTTTAAAAGCGATCAATGTTTTTAAAGCGATTTTCAATGTTTCTAAAGGACAAGTTATGACAAGTCAGGACCTGCAGCCGCACGCTCCTGCCTCGTCTATTTAAGAAGCAGTAGATGATCACAGATAGTCAGTCAAAAAATTTTCAACAATGGAGAAGGCTGAGCACCGCGCAGTGATCAAATTTTGGACCAAGGAAGACAAGAATGCAAAAGAGATCCATGAACGCATGGTTGCAGTGTAAACCGACACCGCCCCTTCCTATGCAGCTATTGCTCGCTGGAATAGGGAGTTCCGCCATGGTTATGAGTCCCTTGAAAATGACCCCTATCAGAACTGACCAACGAGAACAATGTGGCCCGTGTGGAGAGGATGATCCTCGAAAATCAACAGGTGAAGTTCTAAGAAATCGAGCGAGAACTTGGAATATCACATGGAAGGGTTATCAACATCAACCACGACAATTTGGCCATGACCAAGGCCTCTGTCCACAAGGACAGAGTTGCACAAGCTGCCCTCCGCGAGTGCGGATTCGAGGAGCTCAACCATCCCCCCTACAGTCCAGATCTGGCCCCTATCGACTACTTTTTATTGCGCCAGCTCAAGGCTGCACTGCGTGGACGCCGGTTTGGGGGCGATGAAGATGTCCAGCTCGCCGTCCAGGAGTGGATTGAACAGCAGTCGGGAGATTTCTGGTTGTCGGGAATTCGACAACCAGAGTTTAAAATATGCATAATAAACACGAATTAAATTCCTATTGAAATACAAAAATTATAAACTATAGCAATTCCTATCAATAGGAATTTAATTCATGTTTATTATGCATATTTTAAACTCATGGGATTATTATTTAATTTAGTTATTTTTTACGACATTAATCAATTTTTTATTAATAGATTTTCACCCATTTGCTTTCAACGGTTTAGGATTATATATTTCATTTTAACTTCTTGCTTACGGTTATCATTTTCGACTCCTGTCCTTTTTTTATTGCTGTGTTTAGTTATTCTTATAAAAATAATTCTTGGTATTTAGAATTCGCTGATGATGGTCATCGTTAATGACCGAGACGTCCGAAAAATTAAATGGTCCTAACCATCGCATATGTCTTCATATTCCGAATATATATATATATATATATATATATATATATATATATATATATATATATATATATATATATATATATCAGTGGCGTGCGGTGACTTTTGAAGATGAGGAAGCAATTCAAGTTTTACAAAAATAAATGGTAAACCTGAAGATACATACCCAGCTCGCGTTCCCATAATATTTCGTCATTTCCTAATATGTTTCACCTAAATGGCTCATTAACTGTCATTTTACTACTTCAGTTTTACCAAATGTTTCATTGTTTGGTTACTGGAAGCTGATTTCGAGCCCTCCTGATCTCAAAGATATGAAGAGTGACTATGTAGGACCGCCAGAATCCTTGAAATATTAACAAAATGCTTAAGATATAAGAGCTTAACCATACTTGAGTTTTTGCTCTTTAGCTGCTTTCTTTCTCATAACCAGTATATAAAGGGTGTTCCAATAAGACAGATCGAAGTTAGCAGTAAATAAAATAGTGTTATTGGTGAAAATTTATTGATTTCACTATTGGATTATGTTATTTGAGTTATGGCAATTGTGTGTGAAAAATAATATCGCCTAAATGTCCGCCAAGGCTTCGGCGGCACACCTCCACTCGATGGTCAAAATTTTTGATGACGTCTCTGCATAGTTGCTCCTCGATCTCACCAAGATACGTTATTATCTCATCCTTCAGCTGTTGAATTGTTGTTGGCTTGTTAGCATAGACCCCAAAGGAAGAAATCTAAAGACGTCAAGTCACACGATCGTGGTGGCCAATTGACCTCACGTTTTCGAGAAATGATGCGACCTGGGAGCTTCTCATTCAATAAAGCCATTGTTGCATTGGCTGTGTGGCATGTGGCGCCGTCCTATTGAAACCACAAATCTTCGACATCCAAAGAATTGTTGGTTATCATGGCACGGTATCGCTCGCCTGTCACCGTAACAGAATTCCAAGCATCATTTTCGAAAAAATACGGCCCAATGATTCCGCTAGCAAAAAATGCACACCAAACAGTGACCTTTTGTGGATGCAGTGGCCTTTCAACAATCTTCCTGGGATTTTCATCAGCCCAAATGCGACAATTCTGCTTATTAACGAATCCACCAAGATGAAAATGGGTTCCATCACTAAAGATGATTTTTTTGCGAAAAAACATCATCGGCTTGTCTTTGCTCGTGCACCCGATTGACGAATGTACGCGCTTCAAATAGTCAGCAGTCTTCAGTTCTTGTGTCAATTGAATTTTGTAAGCGTGTAGAGACAAATCCTTTGTCAAAATTTGAAGTAACGTTGTTGTGGAGAGGTTCAATTCCTGCGCGCCATGACGAATAGAGGTGTCTAAATCTTCGGCCACATTCTCGCGCACTGCAGCAATGTTTTCAGCTGAACGGCGTAAACGAGCACGCAATGGCATTTTCATATCTGCCACCGACCCCGTTTGTTTGAATTTACGAACAATTTTCCCAATTGCACTCTCGGTTGGTTGATTATGTTGACTAAAAAATCGCGAAGTGCCCGAAATGCGTTTCTGTTTGAACGTCCATTTTCGCAATAGGCTTCGATAACTTTAACCCGTTGTTCGATTGTTAATCTTTCCATGGTTGAAATTGCCAAAGACAAGTTGTTAAATCTGAAAGAAAAAGAAAAAAAATCATAGACGCTTAAACTTAACTCACATTTAAAATCGGTCTAAGTTATTGGAACACCCGTTATAACCTAAAAGTTTGTTTAAGCTTCAGAGCATAATAATAGTTACGTTAATGTGCCTTAGACATTTTGCTGCTTTTTCCTAGATTCTTGCAACCAGGCAGGGTTGCTAGATGCAAACTGATGACTGCAAAGCTAAATTTGCTTCCTTTTCCGTATACAAATAGGTTATTTTTTCTTAACTCTAACACGGCGTTGAAATATCTAGATAAAAGTCAGAAAACTCTAATGACTGTATATTATTGCTAAAAAAAGGAAAACATATTTTAGACTATTTATTCCAAAGCACTAAAAAGCAGAACTATTATTGAAATTAAGAGAAAAAAAAGTAGAAATCTCGATGAAAAAGAAGCATTTCTCCAATTACAGTCGGGCTCATCAAGGTCTAACGCCAGTTCGATTGAAAGTGAACGGTACCCAATACACTATACAAGTATAGGCAAGCATATATGTGAGAATAAAATTGATTCTGCTGTCATATTAATTTTTGGGGTGTAATTTCCTTTTCTTTTCTTTATAAATAGGGGAAGCATTACTTCCTTTGCTTCCATTGGCTGCGCGCCATTGATATATATATATATATATATATATATATATATATATATATATATATATATATATATATATATATATATATATATATATATATATCATAAATAGGGGGTTCTCAATCTTTTTTGAAGTTGGGGAAAATAACTAAAATTAATAATTTCACTTGTTAGACTATAGCGTGTAACAACCCAAATATCAACCTTTTCACGTATATCTGGCCAGCCAGCATGGTTGGCTGCTAGAGCAGTGTTTCTTAATTTTTTTTTCAGTCACGAACCCCTTCAAAATGTAATGAAAGCTACGGACCTCTCCATAGAAATATTCACATAAAAATAACAAAAGCAACTTTTCATGCAATGAATATATGTACTTGATTTGTTTTTACATAAGGTAATTAGGATTGCCTAAAGTGGATTATAAGCCGATATCATACAAAAAGTATGGTCTAAACTGCTGCTCAATCTTAACAAATAACTCATTCCTTTTCAAATTTAAGTGTACGTGAATATGCGCACACAGGCACTAAGGTAGGCCAAGCAAGGCGACCACTGTTATTGTTTCTCAGAGTGCGATTTAATAGATAGCGATAGCTGCGGAACCAAGGAATATAACAAACACAATGAAAAAAAATAGACTTTTAATCCACACGACTAAAAGGGGACAACAATATATATATATATATATATATATATATATATATATATATATATATATATATATATATATATATATATATATATAACTGGTACATAAAATGAGACGGACTTAAGTTCCGAATACTAACTAGATAACCGTGTTTAGGGAGTGGTTAGGGAATGGTTATAATGGGCGATTGAGGGTAATGAATGATTTTACTTCCTTTGAACTCGAGAGTAAGATGGGGCAAATAGGGGGAGGTCTCGGTGACCTTAATTACTCACGAAGGGGGATAGGATAGCCATGAAACCCGAGCGGGTGGGGCTATTCTTATCGAACTCGCGTTTGCGAAAGGTGGGCCTCCTGTCCTCAGGGGGTCACCGAACGAACTTCGAAGGAGGGGGGGGGGACTCCTCCACACTCGGCTTGAGCAAGCTAATGGGCCTCTTGTCGTAAGAGGTCACCTGAAGAACTTCGGGGGACGGCTTCTCCAATCCTTGATTCGAAGGCGAATGAGAAAGGCTGACGTTGCCTCACGAAACTCTTCTCCTCGACCCGAATACACAGGGGGTGATGTCCAGCTCTGTCGTGGCTTGCGACCGTCACTCAGACTTCTTGGGAGAGAGCTCGTTGAAGTGCACTCCTTTTGGGGAAGTCTCGTCTAACCAAATCTATCCGTCAGCCTCGAACGGGGGCATATATACCTGGAGCTATTAAAAACAGAAAGAGGGATTGAAACCTTCTTAACCCTCGTTATCGGGCCTGATGAACCGAGCGCCTTCTTACGAGGAAGTGTCAACGGATGGGATCAGTAGCCAGACGGGCGACAGCGCGGGGCCATAAACGCGGTTCACGCTGAGTTTACAAAGCAGTTTTCCTACCCGAAGGGGGAGGGGGGTAGGTTGAGACGCAGGACCTGGCGGCGGGTAAACGAGGGAGAGGTCGGAAAGGATGGGGGGGAGTAATGGCTCGTTTTCTCTCCAGAAATACTCTCTTAGAAGGTGACAAAATTCTTCATTGATGGTATCAGCATGCACATAACGTACGAAAACCAAAAGCTGGCTGCACTGAGAGACATTGGTACTTTCATCCAGTTGCATGCTGAAAGGGAATTGTGTAGCTGCCGATTCTTCCATTACTTGTTTCAGAATATTAGAAGACATGTCAGCAATTCTGGAGTGGATGACATCATTTGACAAAGGCAATGCCTCAATTTTCTTCTGCTCCAAGCCACAAACGAGCTCAACCATTTCCAGGGCACATGGCTTTACCAAGGTTTCTCCAATCATTTGTGGCTTCCTTTGCTTGAAAATACGATAAGGCAACCTTGTAGGATGCTTCAAAGCAAGGCTTTTTCGTTGTAACAAATCCAAGTTTCGGTAAAGTTCCAGATTTCTCAAATCGAGCCTTCTCTCGAAATATATAAATGCTGTCTGTAGCATTTTCAGGATGAACAGACCTAAAGTCTTCCTTTAGCTTTCCAGGCTTCATGTTTGTATTGGCTGCTGGCAAGAAACTCGCTACACAGGAAACACTGCGGTTTTTGTATTCCATCTTGTTCTGTGGTGAATGTAAAACCAAATGATATCTAAACTTCATTGTACTTCCTCTTCTTTGACATTTCTAGATTGAGTTTGCCCTGCAAAACCAGAAAAAAACCTGTAACCTATATGTACAACAGTAACTAGGGAATATATATATATATATATATATATATATATATATATATATATATATATATATATATATATATATATATATATATATATATATATATATATAATATTGGGAGTATGGTCAACCATAATAGTAGTCAATACATGCAAATTTGATAGAATTATAATTTTTAAAGAATAAATACTAAAAAGTAAATAACTATGTCTTATCACTTGTCTTTTTTGGGATACAACAGCACTATTTACGGATAATAGTGTGTGACTGATCAGGAATTAAAACAAAGGATAATATATGTAGCTGTGAGTACAAGTCTGGCAACATTTACCCGTTGACAAAAACCAAAAGGAACTGGGCAAAAGTCTCTCTCTCTCTGTCTCGCTCTATAATGTTATCATATTTTTGAGAAAGTAATGCAAACTAAAATCAACCTTGCATAATCACTAGCCAACAAATTTTAACTTCGTCTCTGCTATTGAGTAAATGTTGCAATTAACTAATCTTGGTGCGCTGATTCCAAATCTGTGCTCAGATTTGTCCTAGTGTAGATAGGAGAGAGTAGGAAGAGGGGCAAAGAAAAAGTAATATCGTAGGCGAGTTGCGAACAGCTTCCCGCGCCGCTGGACCACTATTAGCCAGCGGCGTATCCACTCGGCTTTCCTGAGTCTAAAAAGACTCATTCACCTAAGCTTTTAAGAGTCTCGCCTGTCTTTCTCGCACGCTATACAGCCCCCCTCCTAGAAGCGGAGCGTATTTTAAAGAAATGAAGAGAGCCCGTTTGGAAATGTTATCCAGGGGCTAACGCCCCCCCCTCCCGGGTCTGCGTACTATTGTAGATAGGAGAGAGTAGGAAGAGAGGCAAAGAAAAAATAATAGCGTAGGCGAGTTGCGAACAGCTTCCCGCGTCGCTGGACCACTGTTAGCCAGCGGCGAATCCACTCGGCCATTCTGATTCCCCCAAAAGTACTCATTCAAACGAAGCTTTTAAGCCGCTCGCCTGCACTTCTCGTACGCTATACTAGCACATAAGGTTCCTGAGTTATGCAACTAGGCTATATGGCTCACTTTGTTACCTTGGATCAATTAATGATATAATTATTACGAGTTTAAGAAGAATGAGACGTTTCTGAGCAAAGGTTTGGAATCGGGGCACCCTATTTGCCATTATGTACGCCATTTTGCATACCCAGACAAGATATGTATTACATATAAAAGAGGAAGTACTCACCTAACTATAAATTTCTTCAAAAATGTTTGAAACTCTTGCTCTTGTGCTTGTACGTGGATATAGGATCTTCCTTTTGTAGGAACTAGCAGTAGTCACCCATCATGTTTTCGTTGAAGCGGACTTGATACCTGCTTTCCATTATTACGATATATCGGTGGAACCTTTCCCCTTGTTCGTCACTAATATCACCCATATTAGATTGAAAGAAATCTAGATGCGAATGCAAGGAATGCATCTTAAGGGACATCCGACACCCCATTAGTGATAGACCTTTAGCATGTTGTTCACTAGTTCTTCATAGTTTTCAGCCCTAGGATTACCAAGGAAGTTCTGCATTACATGGAGAAATGGATTCGATGCTGCCAACTCAAGTGGAGTTAGTTTATTTCGGAACTCCCTGTCACGTATCAATTCTCTGATCTCCGGCCCTACAAAAATACCAGCTTTAAGTTTAGCATCGGTTTTCTTTGAACCAAATTTCTCTTTGAGATACTGGAATCCATCAGAATCATGGGTCATTGCTTTAACAAAATTCGTGATAAAGCCAAATTTGATATGAAGTGGTGTAAGGTAGATCTTCTGTGGATGTACCAAAGGTATGTGCTTCACATTGTATTGGCCAACTGTGTTCTTCTCTTTCGGGCCACTTTTTAACAATATAATGATTCCTGTCATCATGGCTGTTCCATAGGCATAAGAAGCACGTATTCTTTGTACATATATCCTAGTTGCGGTCCAAGAAGTAAAGAAATTAGCTTTAGATCACCATAGATATTGCATTTATGATGGGAGTAATGAACACCTTCCAAAATAAATTTCATTGAGTCATATGTCTCTATCATCCCAACAATAAGTGCGACAGGAATCGAAGGTTTTTGTTACCATTGTGTAGCAACACAGCTTTGAGGCTAGCAGTGCTTGCATCGATGAATAGTCTCCATTAATTAGGTAAATGCTCGTTTCCTAGCTGATTCATGAGGTCATTAACATCAGTACAGAAACAAGCACCATCTTCTTTATAGAAGGCAGCTAAGGCCTCATGGCGGTTACCGAAAGTAGATATTTTTGCACCGTCCTTAATAAGATTCCATTGCTGTAGTCTGGAGCCCAACAGTTCTGCGTTCCCCTTTGACAATGACAAATCCCTCACCAAATCATTCAATCTTTCTTGATTTTTCAACTGGATCTTCTTTTCATTGGAGTCATACTCATACATTTTATCCTCATTGTTATCCTCCTCTTCAGGCGATGAATCATCTTCTTTAACTACACTAGCTGATGGAGGAACTGGGATTGGCATCTCCATATTATGGGGGACTAGTTTTATAGCTGCCTTACAATCTGGGTATACATTTTTTGATTTGTTCTTATTTGAGAATCCCGCAATATTTGTCATACAAAAGTAGCAATCAAAAACATGATTTGTTGGCTCATGCCACACCATTGGTACAACAAAAGTCATACCCTTCTGTTTGCCATTTAACCACTGTGTGAACCCCGTATAACACACAATACAAGATTTGTGAGGTGCCCAGGGCTTTTCTTAGTCACCAACTTTACAACCAATATAATAATTGTATGCAGTTTTCACTCTTTTAGCTAAATTTTTCCGCTGGTTGCTTGGAGTATATCTTCCACAGATATAACAAAAGTTTTCTGGGCTATTTATACATCCTCGCCGATTCATGTTTTCAACTTAGTTTGTATATATCCTGTTATATACTTTTGCACAATCTTATTTCATTTACAAATTAATTGAGAGATAAATCTAGAAGAAAAATGCAATTAATCACTGTATGTAAATACCGTTTTAACACCACTACTACAATGGCTAAATTTGACAACGTGATAAAGCAGGAGTGTAACGCAGGAAGCAAATACACACAACACATCCCCTCACTATGTTAGCCGAAACAACACTGCCCATATCTGTAACTAAAGAGTATATTTATAACTCAGAAACCTTACGTGCTAGAACAATTCTGATTACAGACTCGGAATCAGCATACTCGATTTAGTATAAATCACAAGATAATACCCAAGTAGTAAAATCATTGTTGACTAGTGTTATGATTCACACACGGTACTATACAGGCCACTTTTCAGCCACATTGAAATAAAATGCGGTCATTTAAACCATACATGTATATGAGAAGATAATCAAGCCGTGAAAATGAGAAGTAGCACTTGCTATTAAGGAGTGGCAAGGATGACTGTTGCGCAGAGAACGATGATACAAGCTTGAATGTTAAACATGTACCAACAGGGCCAACAACGATCATAGCAGGCAGCATTTTCTTTAATTTCATTTAATGGGAAACTATATTTTTAAATATGACCACCACGGACACATTGAAACCAATCTATTTTCTTTATCTTTATTTAACCTTCACGGACCCCTTGAAAACCATCCATGGTTAAGAAACCTGTTGCTAGAGACTTATAGTGAGAGAACCTGTTCTTATTTTTTTTTTTAAGCTCACCAGTGTATATATATATATATATATATATATATATATATATATATGTTAATAGTCCAAGAAAGGAGAACATGTCACATCCCGGAAAATACGTTGAGGAATGTATTACGTGACCCTTAAAAGCTTAAGAAAGAAAATTGGAGATTTAGAAACACACAAAATAGGGAAGAATATTTTAACCGCTATATGAAGGTGAAATAAAGGAGTGGATTCGAACCAGTGCCATCAAGTGCTCATCGCTTTAAGAACCACGACACTCATCAATGGCTCAGTCGATGTGCGACGTGTTTCTAAAAGCGATGATCGCTTGATGACACTGGTTCAAATCCCCTCCTTTATTTCACCTTCATATAGCGGTTAAAATAGTCTTCCCTAATTTCTCTCTTTCGAAAATCTTCCATTTTCTTTTTTAAGCTTTTAAGGGTCAAGTAATACATTCCTCAGCGTTTTTCCGGGTTCTGACACGTTTTCATTTCTTGGTCTATTAACATCCATTGTATATCACGCGTCATGTGATTATCCCTTATATATATATATATATATATATATATATATATATATATATATATATATATATATATATATATATATATAATTAAAAAAAAATCACTGGTCTGATCCCGTCAAAGTGTTCCTTTTGGTTGAAAAACACCCAGTGCAAAGTTAATATTCTTTTTTTTTTAGAGTTGACTCAATGGATCCGATGTTCCCACAGATGAGGTATAGAACGCAGCCATTTCACTAGATTGGTTTCTTCCCAACATTCACAAGCCTGGGTCTTCCGCACGAGATTTTCTACAGTGGGCATTAGCTTTTCATAGGCAAGGGTGTCGTGATGACTAATATCACTAGGCCTACTTGTGAGTGTCAGGGAACTTTTTGCACTGTTCAGAAACAAAACTGAGAACAAGCTGTAATTGTTTCTCATTCCTTATGAGACGGCAGATAAATCCTCGACCAAGGCAACGGTACATTCAGCGTGATTGTTGATGACAACCAATGTGCTGATGAAACTTTTTGCAGCACTGAAGCTAAGCTGATGCTTCCACTGAGCTGTCGGATATTCAAGGAAATTATCTGGAAGACGCAAGTTCTTGAAAAAAAAGTCTTGATTTCTTGGTCGTAAAGTCGACTAAAGTCTTCTCTTGAAATCGTTTCGCGTCGATAGTTGCAAGATTCAGCGGCTTTTCCTCTCCTTCTTTCTCTTTCATAGCTATAACTATCTTGTTCTTGCTGCTATTGTCCAAATTACCGTCAAACAGTGCCAAAGTGACCAATTCCTCAGAAAGGTACCACAGTTGGCCTGCCATTTTCTTCACTGTCGCTTGGATATGTTGGTGTTAGTCGTGCGATACTTCTGACATTGCTTCAGCAACTTTAAGTCATTCCTCGGGTCATCACAGCAATGCTGGCTGTTACACAGGCTTCAACGTTGATACGTGAAAATAAGATGCAGAGTTCTCGTAACCCTTGATGCTCGCGTCCTGTCAACTTGAACTGTGAGCGAAACTTCCAGACTTTGTTGGTGTAGATCAGGGTTTCCCAACCGGGGGCCATGGCACATCTGAAGGGTGACACAGGAAAATTTTAAGCTTTAGAGGGGCCACAGATCAATGAAAGGGGCCACAGGACTAACCTATTTAAACCTGAATTATAGTTAGGCCAGTATCTAATTTTAATTTATGCAGTTGAATTACATTTTAAAGATATTAATACATATATTTTTCCTTTTTTAAAATATTTTATTAGCATAATAGGATTTACATTAATCTGTAAACAAATATTTTGCATCTTACAAGCTTATTCTACGGCGCACTCCATTGTGCGCTTGATCGTTATGCGTCTGGCACCGTTGTTGGCCTGATGAAAATACTTCAGATGGAACTTTAAATCTTTACAGTCTGTTCATCAAGTGGTTCGGCGTTATAGTATGTAAGTAGCTTTTATTTGTTTACCCTAATACTTCTGGGGTGTAGTAATTGTACTAGTTTATAAAATTATAATAGATTGCCACAAGCAGAATAATATAAGACTTTTATAAGTAAATAACTGAGCATTTTTGTTTGTAAGTAAAGTGTGCCATTGCTATGCCTACACCAAATCATTTTTTTTTTTACTTTGGTTTCACTTAGGGCTTATTTACGAGATTAGCATTTAATCTTAGATTCTGATGATTGTACTTATCGTTTTGTATCTGCGTTAATTTGAGTTAAAAATATTTAGTAGGAGTAATTCTTGGCGGGGATGGAGTTCCTGAGAAAGTCGTATTATATATTGTCTAGGCCGGGAGATGTGGGGGCGCATCGAGACAGCGCTGAGCGCATATTGGAGGCAGTGAAAAAGAGTTGTAGGACTCTTGTCCCGGCCGAGAAACGCAAGGCTTCGCCCTCCACCCCGGGTTTGATACGTATAAACTTCTCCTGGTAGCGCTTAAAACTTCTAACATCAGAAAAAAAGGATGCCAATATATCGACGACGCTGGCGGGATCGCAGATGATTGAATCATTCTTCTCAATTCCAGGGGCGGAATGACCAGCATACCGACCTCTGATTTTGTTAATTCTCTTCCAGACCTGAGCTGAAGAGGGATTGGAAGATAAAGAAGACACATACGCCCTACAGGAGTCAGTACGTGCCTGACATACAGTTCGCTGCCGAATGGCTCTTGATTTCGGTCAATACGGTTCGGAAAAGTTGGGTTCCGGCGAAACCGTCCATGAGCCTTTTTATAGGCATCCACCAGACGAGTTCAATCAGCATTCCAGCGTTGAGACTTATGTTCTGCCCCGGCGGGACCGAATACGAGGAATTGTGGAGTCTGCAGCATCAAACATGAAAAGTAATGTATAGCTGTATCAATATCTACAAAATCTTCAATTTGCTTACTGGTGAAGGAAGCGTCATGGAACTTTGACTAGTCGGTCTTTACAACATTTCATCTGGGGGAATATGGAGGGGATGAGTAAAAGGCCGTGTGTTTCAAAACAATGGGAAAGTGGTCGCTGCTATTTAGGTCATCTGAAACAGACCACCTGAAATCAGAGATACAGTTGGCGGAGACAATAGATAGATCCACACAACTGAAAGAATAAGTTTGAATATGTTAGTAGGTAATATGACCAGAGTTAGGAATGCTAAAAGAATTGGTGGATAAAATAGATTCAAGAAGGCTTTGACTGTTGTTCACTCTATCACCCCATACGGAGTGTCTGGTATTAAAGTCACCTAGAACTAGAAATGGGGTAGGAAGCTGAGATAAAAGATCTAAAAACTGAACCCTTGAAAGGGGATCATCTGGGGGAATATAAATTGAACAGAAAGTATAAAGTCTATTCGTAAGATGGACACGAGCTACGACTTCTTGAAGAGTATCCGCAGAATTGAAGGCGTGTAAAAATGGCTAGTGCTCTCCAGGAGCGAGACACCACCATGGGCCACCCCGCCAGATGGTAGTGGAGAATTAAAAACAGCGAACTGACGAAACTTGGGGAAAGGGTGTTTTATGAGTTTGGTTTTCTGCAAGCATGTAACAGATCATATTTTAGATACCAAAGAGAAGAATTCACCCCATTCGTGAAGGATCCCCTGACAGTTCCATTGGAGAATTACTGCCATCACTCAGACCGCTGAAAGACCACGGTCGAGATAGTGCAGGAGCGGAGGAGCCCTCATGAACAGATGCCGTGCGAGAAGAACCCAGCACGGGCGTTATACGAGTCTCTGAACGGCGCGGCAACCCCGATTCAGAGGGGCGGGGCTAGTATTGTGGTAGCTAGGTTTGTTTCGAGAGACTAAAGTTAGTGGGTGATGACCAGGAGGAACGCGTAGAGACCAAAAAGATATGGGGGGGGGGGGAATAACGTTACTCCCAGTGTGGGAGGATCAATACTCCTAATGGAGGGTGTGCAACCTATGTCTGAAGGGAGATCGGAAGTAGTAGTTCCAGAAGTGTTCAAAGGGACAGGGCTAACGGGAAGGGGAGATGGGGGTATGGTCTTGGTCGGAAGGTAGTGGTATGCGTAAAAGTGACTTGGATGTATCGTTATCTTCTGGAAGTGGGGGTATATCGCTATGGATGAAGGATACACCACCTCTGCCTGAGGGAAATCAGGAAGTTTCAGTTACATATGTCAAAGGGTCTGGAGTAGGGGAAAGGAATGGAAGGATAGGGTGTACCTCAACTGAGGTAGAGTTTGTATTAAAGTAGATTGCCCGCCCTTTTTGGAAGTCAGCTACCTAGAGGGATGGGAATAGTCAGGAGAGGCCTTATGCTTGGGTCATAAGTCCTCAGTCATGACGACATCTGATTGGGGCGCCTTGGTAAATTCGATATAGGCTTGAATTACGTCCAGAGTCTCTGGGCTGGCATCCGGGGATTGGGTACGCTTTGCCGGCGCGGGGCCAATAAGATGGGTGGGAGAGGATGGGGTATACTAGGGTACCAGACTTGGGTCTAGTTAGAATATGGTGGTACAGCGGAGGGTGTTGGTGCTGCTGCATCCTGGGACAATGACTGAAGAGATGTGGTAGTGGATACGTGGGTGAGTGGGACGAGAGTCCGCTGCCATGCTTAGGACATCAGAGAACCTGACGCCGGGTGAGATGAATTTCTCTCGGACTAGTCGACAAGTTTCTCGCATATTCATCTTAGCAGAATCACGGACAGATAATACACTTTGAAGAATATGCACTATGGGACTTTCTACAGTTGGTACAGCGGCGGGGATGGTCGCAGGAATGACCATGGTAGGCTTGTGCGCAATGTACGCATGCACGGGGCAAGCAGTGCTCACATGACCAAACATATGGCAATTAAAGCATTGCCTCGGATTAGATATTTAAGGTTTGACTGGAATTCGTAGGTAATCCCCCTTAATATGCTTTGGGAGATCCCGACGTTCATCCGGATCCCACCAACGGTTCGCTGCGGTCTATGAATATCAATAATCCGTTGGTTGAATATAATACCATACTTTTCTAAATGAGTGAAGACCTGAATAAAGTGAGATAAATGTATATCTAAAAATGAAGATGCTACCAGGAGGTCATCTATATAGCCAACACACAAGGAAGCCTTCTCAGTACCTGGTCCTTGAAACTAAATAGCGCTAACGGGGTCCACGTGAACCACACCAACTCCACATTACGCCGAAATACAAACACTCACACCTAACATTCACTTGGACATGATCGGAACCCAATATCTTAGCATAGTACTGATCCCACCCCACCGCAACCTTCACCTAACAAAGAAACTCTCACCAACTAGAGACAAAAAAGAGGCCCAAGCTGACTACTTCCAACACCTGTCGCCCAAACTACCACCAGCACCATCAAAATACATCTCCATCGCCCTCACCCAAAGACGACTGGATCCTATACTACCAAACAATATCCTAAATGAAATCCCCAACAAATAAACCAATCTTCCATTCCGCATTTCTACAACAGTACAACCACAGAATAAACCTCACCTCACCACAAACATGCACGCACTACAACCAACACACTGGGGACGTGGTTGACCTTGTAGTGGACAGCCTACCACGCTGAAGAGAGACAGAAAGGCTAGAAAATAAAGTAAAATTGAAGTTGACGGCGGAGGGAGGGGGCATTTTGGGGGCCGAGGTGGAGGGCGTGGAAATTATGGATGCACAACATGCATGTGAAGGCGGTATTTACAGTAGAGGCAGGTATAGCGTTACACTTATTATTTTCCATTATTGTTAAACAGTATTAAATAGAAACTTCCAAGTTAATTCGTGATTTTTTTTTAATGACTAACTAGAACGGAAGAAATTAAGTGAAGCGGGTAAGTACCCGAGAGAACTTTAGAATCGAGTCGAGCAGTTATCTACATGCTGTGTGATAATATATATATATATATATATATATATATATATATATATATATATATATATATATATATATATATATATATATATAATGGGTGTTCCAATAACTTGGATCGAATTTAATTCTTTTTCTTTCAGATTTAACAACTTCAGTCTTTGGCAATTTCAACCATGGAAAGATTAACAATCGAACAACGGGTTAAATTTATCGAAGCCTATTACGAAAATGGACGTTCAAACAGAAACGCATTTCGGGCACTTCACGATTTTTTGGTCAACATAATCGACCAACCGAGAGTGCAATTGGGAAAATTGTTCGTAAATTCAAACAAACGGGGTCGGTGGCAGATATGAAAACGCCATTGCGTGCTCGTTTATGCCGTTCAGCTGAAAACATTGATGCAGTGCGCGAGAATGTGGCCGAAGATCCAGACACCTCTATTCGTCATGGCGCGCAGGAATTGAACCTCTCCACAACAACGTTACATTGAATTTTGACAAAAGATTTGTCTCTACACGCTTACAAAATTCAATTGACCCAAGAACTGAAGACTGCTGACCATTTGAAGTGCCGTACATTCGTCAATTGGGTGCACGAGCAAAGACAAGCCGATGATGATTTTTCGCAAAAATCATCTTTAGGGATGAAGCCCATTTTCATCTTAGTGGATTCGTTAATAAGCAGAATTGTCGCATTTGGGCTGATGAAAATCCCAGGAAGATTGTTGAAAAGCCACTGAATCCACAAAAGGTCACTGTTTGGTGTGAATTTTTTTTTACTAGGGGAATCATTGGGCCGTATTTCTTCGAAAATGATGCCGGGAATTCTGTCACGGTGACAGGCGAGCGGTACCGTGCCATCATACCAACTTTTTATGGCCTGAATTGAATTCTATGGATGTCGAAGATTTGTGGTTTCAATAGGACGGCGCCACATGCCACAAAGCCAATGCAACAATGGTTTTATTGAATGAGAAGTTCCCAGGTCCCATTATTTCTTGAAACAGCGAGGTCAATTGGCTACCACGATCGTGTGACTTGACGCCTTTAGATTTCTTTCTTTGGGGTCATCTCAAAAGTAAGGTCTATGCCAGCAAGCTAACAACAATTCAACAGCTGAAGGATGAGATAATAAGGCATATTATATTGGTGAGATCGAGGAGCAACTATGCAGAGACATCATAAAAAATTTTGGACATCGAGTGGAGGTGTGCCGCCAAAGCCTCGGTGGACATTTAGGCGATATTATTTTTCGAACATAATTGCCATAACTCAAATAACATGATCCAATAGTGAAATAAATAAATTTTCACCAATAACACTGTTTTATTCAATGCTAACTTCGATCTGTCTTAATGGAACACCCTTATATATATATATATATATATATATATATATATATATATATATATATATATATATATATATATATATATATATATATATATACATATACATATACATATATATATATATATATATATATATATATATATATATATATATATATATATATATATATATATATATATATATATATATATATATATATATATATATATAATATCCACCATCTACAACATGGAATAAAAAAGATAGTTAGAAGAAGAGAAAGTTGCCAAAGGAAATTAATTAAGGCAAAATACACAATGGTTTTCAACAAAATTTGCATATATATATATATATATATATATATATATATATATATATATATATATATATATATTGACACATTGGGTCATATATGGTAGACTGCTAGTCTCAAATAATTGATCCTTATCAGTTTTTTTTTATATCGCTCTTTAAGCATTAACACATTAGGGCGCTGTTGTATAACTTACAGCTCTTTGGAAGCCTTCGCAGTCAAAGTGTTAAGTAGCAAAATACGATTTTTATGATAAATATTGGGTAGGAGATCGCTGCACACATACAAAATGGAATTATTAAATTCTACGGAAATTATTAAGAGTTAATTTATTATTATCGCACAGAATATATTGCTTCACATTAGGTAGTGCGAAAAAACAGTAAGTTAGGAATGTGTAACTATGCTTTTCACCGAATATTAAAGTTAGCGATAATGCGCGGAGTGAATTAAAGGTTATTTGAGTTTGAAGAATAACACTTGAAAAAAGTGGATTTGAGAATGAGAAGAATTGACCCGAACTGGAATAAACGGTTCTTCACTCGGCAAGTTAGTTTTTCCTGCTTAAGTGGGGTTGGGGAGGCGGGTCTGGTGTTCCCCTGCTTGAAGTAGAAGAATTGCATTCTGTAGTTTGGTTCCTTGCCAAACCGGGAAGGACATAAAGAGGCTTTTGCCTAGGAAGCATAGAGGTTCTCTCTCTCTCTCTCTCTCTCTCTCTCTCTCTCTCTCTCTCTCTCTCTCTCTCTCTCTCTCTCTCTCTCTCGCAGCAGCAGCCGGAAGTTAAGACGGAAGTCTCCCTGGTTGCACAGGCATTTCATATACATACATCTATGAAATTTGTGCTGGGAACCTGGGAAACGGCGTTCTCTACAGCCTTAATCGGGAACATATCACAAAGTTCTTTTAAGAGTTGCGCGCGGTTCTCGCCGTCTAATTGATTTTGTATGTAATTGCGAGCTGCGTTCGCTGAATTCTCGTTTGACGCAAGTTGGCTATTCAAATTGAGGTAACTTCTTTATTTGGGAGTTTTGTAACATTATTAGTTCCAACTCACCTAAGGACGATCTTTTTTCTAATGGGCCAAAACTGGTTCCCTTATTTTGTCATGAGTTTATTCTACAATAACGCGATTACCATGGACCAGCCTGCGGTCGCGTATCCACTCTTCAGAGATAATGACAAGGCTACTTCAATATTAGCGTAGTTAGTTTGAATTTCCCTTGTTTTGATTAGTTTAATGTTTGTATCTATGTCACTGTTTAGAGCTGATTCACTCATCAAACTAAAGCAAATTAAACTAAACAACCTATAAATACCTAATTTTTTGTTTATTTTTTCCACCTTTACTTTCATATTTCGTGATTTGGGGACCTTTATACTTCAAATGCGCATAATCTGGGACTCCTATTCTTCAAATGGGTTAAACTAGATCCCTTATTGTTGAAATGGGTCATTGAGGAACACTATTCTTGAAAAAATCCCCCCTTAAGGGGCACAGCGATTTAACTTCCTGGCCGCCGTGCTGACGAGACTTAGCGCCCCGTCCGGCCCAGGCATAGTCTCTTTTCCTTCTTTCTGACAGCCTGTGTTTTTACCCTACTTCCTCACTTTCAATACAACTTCTCCCACAACTTTTCCTGGTCTGCCTCTAATTTCACAGAGTAGACGCCGACCAGCTTGCTCTTACCCAACTATCCCGGATGGAGGCTGAAGGGGGAGGGGAACAACGTTCCCTCAGCCCTGAGCTCCGGCCCTGGATGGTGGGTTTTTAACGTTTTTAACAACCTGCTTCATTCCCACTCACACTTCCTCACATACCCATTTTTTCTCCTTTCTTTGTATATTTATTTTACACCGTGCCCAAGATAGAGCCGCCATGCTGATGGGCTGCCAGGTCACTAGGCGGGAGGAGTGGCCTCATATGGCGGCAGCTGCCTCTGCCGGCCCCGTGTTAACCCCTCGCAGAGCGGGCTACTGCGTGGAGGAGATGGGTGCTTGTGTCCCGTGAGAATTATAGGGTCACCATGCCCAATGGTGACCGGAGCCGCCTTCGGGCAGCTGCACTGAAAAAATGGAGGTTCATCCCTCCCCTGTTTTTTCTCAGGGGATCCTCCAAATTTCTTCTACCGGAGAGGAGGATTACTCCTCTCCCAGGCCAACAGAGGACTCCCCCTCACCCCCTTTTCTGGAGTCGAACTTGGGTGCCTCCCTCTTTCGAGCGGCAGTCCCTCTTTTTCTTTAACACTGCCAAGAGAGCAACGCAGGCGGCTGAAAATCGACCGTTCCTGGTGGGAGCGAGTTTATAGGGCCAACCCTTTCAGGGAGGAAAGGGATGGCATGGTTAGTCGGTCCTTGCTCCCTAAAATTCTGCACTCGTGCGCTAAGAGCCTACAGGGGGTCACTGTACGTGTGTGCACCCCTCTCTTCCTCGACGGATGATGGTTTGCCGGGATCTGTGATGTCTCGTGGGGGAAGGGGGCATGGAGCCCCCCCATGAGATAGACATGGCCCCTGAGGTGACGCCGCCCCAGACGGTAGGATATTCCATGGGGTCGAACTCGGGCTCGGTGCCAACACAGAACCCGTCTCTGCCCCTATTCAAGTTCCTCCTCAGACGGCTCGGGTCCCAGAAGCCTCACAAGGAGAGGAGGGATCTCCTACCACGGCTGGTGCCCCTGTGACAGCCAAGACCTTCTCCATCTCGAAGAAGGATCTTGCTGAGGCCAGTCCATCCGGCCTAAGGACTCCTGGCGGCGGAGGGGAGAAGCGAGTTCATTCCCTACCTTACTCTCGTAAAGAGAAAAGAAAATAGAAAAAATACGAAAAAGACTCGGGGATCCTCGCGGGAGCCACGGGGACGGACGGTGCCGCTGCCGCTTCGGTAGCGGCCCAAGCCACGATTGGCACGTTCGGATCCGGTGCTCCCTCCTATGGGGAGTCTCAGACTAAAACCAAAAGTGCGCAGAGTGAAGCCTTGATTACGTTGGGGCCCCCCATTCAGAGGGTACCTGACGTTTTCGTGACCGATGGCTCCAAACGTTTCCTCGTTATTCGCTCCACTGATGCCAGCATGGTGGCTAAAGGCAACATGATCCATCAAAAGAGAGCTCTAGCTAGCGTGGTTGGTAGTGAGCCGAAGCTGACCCCGTTTCTCGGACGGTTATTTTCTGGCGAATGCGTCGAATCTCTCCGAGGCGGCGAGATTAGTGCCCTCCTGACACTTGATGGCACGCCTGTGAGTGTGAAGCCGCACTCTACCATGAACTTTGTGAAAGGAGTGGTTTATGCGAGGGAACTCGGGGACTACTCCATAGATGACATCACCTTAGAGCTGGCTGAACATAGAACAGTCAAGGTCAAACGTGTGATGAGAAAACAGGGAGGGGCCGCGAGACCCACCCCTACACTCTTCGTCACGTTCAATTGTGATAAACTCCCTGAATTGGTGTGTGTCAGTTGGTATCGCTACCGTGTCAAGGCATTCGTGCTACTTCCGCGGAGGTGCTACTACAGTCACTGCTTCGGCCATACTAGTCGCCCCTGTTGACGTGCAAAGTCAGGGTCACCCGAAGTCTGTAAGTTGCTCCAAGGCCGCGCACGATAAGCCCAAATCGTGTGTGCCCTATTGTGTCAATTGCAGAAAGCCGCACCCCGCTTCTTCGAAGTAATGTGGTGCGTATCTTCTTGAGAAGGAAATCCTGGCCGTTCAGGTCCAGGATCGTCTCTCATTTTGCGAGGCTCAGGACTTGGTCCTGGTTCGCCCGTCTCTGCCTGGGACGTCTTATGCATCTGCTTCGGTCACCAGCAGGCCTACGAGCACGGTCGTTTCCGTACCCATTCAGAACCCTTATGCGGGTTTTACACACTACGGGCGATCTTCTGGGTTGACATCCAAGCCCGGCTAAAACCAGGGTTCCCCCTCCCTCTCCCAGAGTGACCGCTTCACGTAGACAAAACAGCCGCGCACCTCCACCGAGTCGTTAGACTCACAGGAGGCAACAGCCCTGAATTTGGTCGTAAGGTCATCTTCCGGGGTTCTTAAAGCTGCCCCCCAAAGGGAGGACAGCACTGAAGGAGCTTTGACTCATTCACCCATAACCAGTGGTAGGCTGAGTGGCTCGGATACGGTGGATCTTCTAAAAGAGGGACCCCTGCCTCGGTAGTCGCCCCGCCTGCCTAAGGTTTCGAGGTGGAGGGAGGTAAAGACTCGCATGGCGAGTCCAACCTCCCCCGATAAGTCTTCCAAAGCGACAGCACCTTCAGCGCATTTTCCGACCAACAACGCCCGGAGTTCTGCTTCCAGGAAGCGTACGGTCATTCCTGTGAACATATTCTCTTCGAAGAGGGCCTTCCGCATCTCTTCCAAACTAGACCTGGAGCACACATTACTTCATTGGAATTGCCGCAGACTCCGGGCCAACTGGGAGGAGCTGTAGAGGCTCGTCAGCTCCCGTTCCACTTTAGCTATCATTTTGCTGGGTCTAGCTCTCGGGCCGATGGCGCCCCTGGTTCTGCCCAGGTAGCCACCCTGGAGGGACTATTTGTCGCCACGCCTTTGCTCCCAAATCTTCTACAACGCCGGGAGTATTGCGTTCGACCTTTATGGAGCACACTTCGTGTCACGCTGGAACCTTGCAAGTATATACGGATAGCTCCAAGTTCCTAGAGGGGGTTGGTTTTCACGCCATACCCCCTATGTTTGAAGTCAGCAAGGCTCTGCAAGACGCTGCGTTTGTCTTCACGAGCGAGCTGGTTGCAATAAACCTGTCGGAACGGGAGATAACGCGACGTGCCCAGTTCGGTGACCGGATTGTGATTTATAGCGACTCATAAAGCACCCTGAGTGCTCTCGGAGCATTGGAATCTCCGCATCTCTTTGTTGAAGAATATCCGTGATGCTACAGTTTTGGCGAGCCGGGAAGATGTCGAAATTATCTTCTGCTGGGTTCCTGGACATTTATGAATTGCGGGAAATGAGAGCGCCCATGAGGGTGCCAAGCAGTCTGTGAGAACTGGGTGACTAGACCAGCGTTTCGCTCTTCCTCACACCGATTACATGGCAGGAATACGGGCAACTCTCCAGGCTGCATGACAAAGAATATGGGAAACCGTCGAGGAGAACTTCAAGTTGCGTGCCATTGCGACGCGACTGTTTCCATGAACCTACCCCTCAATGCTGCGGAGCATTGATGGAGCACTCACCTCCACCTTACTATGAAAACTGCGTTGTCCCCCAGACTGTTCGGCGCAATCTTATTGAATGCCCCAGTCTGGATGATCTTCGCGCGTTACCTGTCCCGGTACCAGGACGAACGGGGTTGCTACTACTTGTCCCTTGTACTCAGGACGGGTTCGTGCACACTGTCTTGTGGACTTTACGACTTTTTGGGATGAGGCTGGCCTCCTCCCCTTTATTTGCCTGACTTTTTTTTTGTAGGTCGCATGTTCCTGCGCCGGAGGGAGGCGGTGGTAACCCCGACGCCGGAGAGCACTTCCTTCTTGCCTTTTTGCTTTGTTTTCTTTCTGTTGTTAATTTTTTAGACTTTGTCCTTTTTTATCGTTGTTATTTTTTATTTACATATTGTTATTTGCTGGTTTTTTTGCTATTTGTTTTTTTAATATAGCCTAGTGGTAGACTCTGCTGTGTCCGACGACTTATGCCCAAGTAGGCAGTCGCTCTATGCCCCCCCCATACCCCCCCTCCTTTATTTGCTTAATTTCCGGCTGTGTTCCTTTAGATTTGTTTAATTGGAAATGCCTCGTTCTACACCATCCACAAGGGCTCGGATACACTAGCTAATTTAAATATATTAAAGGTAATTATTTTACTTTCTGATGTTTATTTATTTTTACTCTCTCACCCTAATCCTTATATTTAACAGACACATGTAGGTTTAATATCCGCACAAATTATTTCGAGCCATGACCACTGACTTTTGGCAAATGGCACAGTCATCTTAACTGTCAGATTCGCTCACACACTCTTCTGCTATTGGAGCACCTGAACATTTATGTCGGTTTATTTCATAAGCAGCATTTCTCATTTTGACTTGTCATCATACGAATGAGCCACTTTATGTACGGAATTAGACAAACGTGTGTACACTTTGAACTCAAGTGATATTCCGACTTATGAGTGCTTGCGATCGTTGTGTGAACTTTTTCCTGTTATTTATACACCTTTTCTCTTCTTCTATTTGTCCATTTCCTTCATTGAGTAGAATTAATCTCATTTGATGCACCAATTCGCTTTCACTTGTCAATTACCCCCCTTCCCCCCGCCCCGGATAAGTACTACAACCTTTCCACCACGAGGAATTGCCCGACCCCTTGGTTACGCCCTCTTGCTCTTCCTCAGGAGAACATTTTTACGCAAAAAGTATTAGTTCAGAAAAGTTGTCCCTCTCTTCCCCGATCATTTTGGCTCCAAAGGTTTTCCCTTCTACACACTTTTCTTTAACTTCACCTCAGTATGAAGTTCTTGATCGAAATTTCTGGCGAAGATGCTTCTTTCGGTTTGGCGGGGAAAAGGAAAAATTCACTAGATCATTAATCTTATCTAGTGATTTTTATTTTATTTTAGCTAGCTCGTCTGGCGACGGCCAACGAGGGTACAAGGCACCCCCAAACAAGTAAAAATGAACAATATATCAATCAATTATAATTTAACAATCAAATATAAACAGACAAACTACAACTAAATAAAAAAACAAAACAATAGACACGCGCTGGTGTTCTTGGGGAAGCTCACCTACTTCATTGGTCCAATCGAGCGCCAGATATTCTCTTTTAGTTATTTCCATTGAATGAGATTATTCCCCCCCTCCCCCTTTCTTGCTTTGATAAATAACATTTATTTAAGAAAAACAAACAATTAATCTTCAACGGAATTTCCGTAGCCAAATACAAAATTACAAGAAATTTTAAATAAATAAATAAAGCGAAAACCAACAAGGACATCTGCCGCAGAAAGTTTATAAGGATAGATATGCAAATAAAGTGGTGAAGATCGATAACAAAATAACTAAAATCTCCACTTTCTTAAAAATACTCGTTTAATTTTTATTGAAATTGTATAGGATTTCCTTTGAAATTTCATTCTGATAATATTTAAGGTTCATTTCATGGAACACATTCGATAGAGGATCGATTTGAGACAGCAGCCAGTACTTGAGGTCAAGTTGTAGAACATGAATGTATCTCTTCAGATGGTCTCACTAGTCTTGAGAGATGTAGGATTAATAGCACACCCCTCTGCTAAGGAACCACTCATGAAAAAAAGAGATTAAAGTAGCTTGGTTGACTTTCGCTACTGAGCCTGTCCTGTGAAGTACTGAAAACTGAGAAGTGCGTGGCTAAGTTGTCCTTTACTACTGAGCATGTCCTTACAGTGCTAGAAAGTGGCAGAGTTTGTTTTTCAGAGACGAAAACAAATTTAATTCGTTTGGTACTGTTTAGAGCTGATTCGCTCATCAAACTGAAGCAAATTAAACTGAATCTAACCTATAAATACCTGATTTTTTTTAACTTGTTGCACTTTTACTTTCATATTTCTTCATTTGGGGACCTCTATACTTTAAATGTACATAATCTAGGATCCTTATTCTTCAAATGGGTTAAACTGTTAAAGATCGCTGACAAAGATTGGAAGAAGAATAAAATAAAATCACTCCCAAACAATTCTACTAATTCGTGAAGTCCTGCTGCTGGAGATGTGTTCACGCTATTCAGAAGAATGGGCTCCACAATTCGTATTAATATTTTGTCCAATTGTCTAAGATATAATTATGTTGTTTTGTTAATATTTCGAAAACCGTAATCGCTTAAAAACAAATTTAATCACTCCTATTTTGCCAATCCATCGAAATAGAATTTATTTCCCTTCTTTCCTTTTCTTTCACTATTTTTTCCTTCCTTAATTGTGGTAATTTCACAGTGAAAAAAGGTTGTTTTTTTTTGGGGGGGGGGATTCAAAAAATTGGTACACCAACGTCACATTGTCTACATAATTTCGACTGAGCTTACTTCGTCACCTTTTTTTTCATTTGCTTGTTTTGGATTGGATATCTTTGCGTTATGACTTGTGGTGGATGTGAAATATATTTCGAAAACATCGTAAAAGAGGTTCACAGTGATCCTAATCGTGCCTTGGATAATTTTAGGAACATGGTCTGATTTGCAACTGTTTCACGTGGTGCAAGTGTAGGGCGCAGTGTAAGGCATTTCAGTCAGATCACCATTTTCGCTGCACAAAATAGTTGCACTTAATACAAAGCGCCGCTGGAGTTCGGTTGTTTATTTTACGTTATTTATCTAAATGTCCTTCTTTTTGTGTTGTCGTAAGGTTAAATGCAGTAAAATTGTCTCTGTGTGTGTAGTTTCGAGTTGCTTATACTACGAGTTAATTAAAAAAATCGGGGGGAATCCCAGCCAAAAAGGGGGTATGTGGGTCGAAGCACCCCCACCATTGTTATTTAGTTACAAAAGGTTTTTTATAGTTCACAAACTGGTAATTTGAAAAATGAAGGTTAGGTTGGTTAGCTCAGGTTATTTTTTCTTGAGCTATGTTAGGTTATTTATCCAAATCGACATTTTTGTTGCACAAATGAAGTTGTCCGTAATAAAAAGCACCGCCGGCTTTAGGTGATTTATACAAATGTCCATCTTTTTTGGTGGTCGTAAGGCGAAATGCGGCACAATTGTTTTTTATGCTTTCGAGTTACTTATACTATGAGTTAATAAAAAAAATATGGGGTATGGGGGTCTGGGTAGTTTCCCAATCTGGTAATTTTTTTTTAAAAATGAAGATATGGTTATGTTATCTCAGGTTATTTTTTGTTGAAATATTTTAGGTTATTTATTCAAATCTATTCTTCTTTTATGGAAACAGAAGATAAAAATACGGAGAAATCGAGGTCTACTCGGATTTCAACAGAATCAGAATTGAACTCTGTTTTACCTTCTGATTTCCCTCCCCTCATCCCAGATTTGGACAAGCATACGGAGAAGTAATAAAATGGACAAAAAAAATTACTTATGGGACATTAAAGTGATCCATCTAACCCAACCTATTCTTTCTTCAGTAAAATGAACGTTGCATATGTGTTCAATCTTTTAATTTTCGTCATGTTTACATTGGGTTCGATATTATTGACATGATTAATTTTGTGTTGGCTATTCTTGACATGATCCGCATCGACTCTTGTGAGGCTTGTTTACAACTATTGTGCAGTCCTTTTTCGTCGTAGGTCACCATTTTCATAGAAAAGGGTAATTTTGGTTCAACAGAAGCATTTTAAAACAAGTGTCACAGTACCAAATTTGTTGGTTTTGAATTTGTTCTGGTATCTAAAGTTATCTCTTTTACCTACTTCAGGTTTTCAGCAAGATTACGTATTGTTGTGGGAGAAACCGTAGTAACCATCGTCTACACAACATTGGCATGTAAAAATAGCTTCCTTAAACGACCTTTCAGAGCTTAAATGTTTTCATTCCCACCATCGACGACCATCCAGTGCACGCAAACGAGCTGAGGCTAAACATCTTCCACAGATTTTCAGTTCCTCTATCTTCGCTAATTTATTTATAGATTTCACCTTACGAACTTTCTGTATGAGACGCCATTATTGGATTTCGCTTAAAAAAGTAGCTGTCAAAGCTTTCGGTGCCAAAGATGTACAGGGTGGTCCGAAAGTCTTGTCACTCCCTACCGAAAGTAATAAGAACAATAGAGGAATGATTTAATAATATCAAAGACATGTACAAGTTTTAGTGTATTCACTTTCATTGACAGTGTCACACATCAGCCTCTATTCCAAACTGTAGGAGCTCGTGTCAGCCATCAAAAATATAAAATTAAAACAACTTTTTAAATATAAAATTAAAACAATATTTGAAATATAAAATTAAAACAATATTTAAGATATAAAATTAAAACAATATTTGAAATATAAAATTAAAACAATATTTGAAATATAAAATTAAAACAATTTTTGAAATATAAAATTAAAACAATATTTGAAATATAAAATTAAAACAATATTTGAAATATAAAATTAAACCAATATTTGAAATAGAAAATTAAAATAATATTTGAAATAAAAAATTAAAACAATATTTAAAATAGAAAATTAAAGTGATATTAATAGGGAATGACAAAACCTTTGGTCATCTGAAATATAAAATTAAAAAATATTTAAAATAGAAAATTAAAGCAATATTTATTTACATGGAGTAACAAGAGTTTGGGACAACTCTGTAAGGTCCGCTGTCCCCACCCAAATGACTGGCTGAGTTTGTAGTTAGTTTCGGTTCCGAGTCAAGTGTAAACTTGTAGAAGTAAATATGGTAAAAAGTTTGTTGTTATGTTTTCGGGGGAAAGGTGCGAAAAATAACATCACGCCCCTTTCCCTCCCACACACTCTAAGATTGCTATTTGACCGGACCCCCTAAGTTTTCGCTTTTGAAAACTTACGGTCTACAATGGAATTTAACCTACGTTAGGTTCGGTTAATTGTAGGTCATACACTAAAGAGTGAAAGTGTTTGTAGACTGCTTTCTGGAAGGGGGATGGATGTTCAGGTGATCTTTGGAGTTTATTTAGGCATCTTGCAAGCAATGTACGTAAGTCGAAATTCCAATACATATTTAATATTTCTGGCTATAGATGAGTCAGCTTAGAGCTTCTAATATTCTATTTTTCCTAACCGGTAACCAAAATTCTGCAGCTAAATTTTTATACTTTGCAGCAACGTTTTTTTTTTATATCGTATTTAGCCCTAGAATAATCTTGCGTTCATATTTTTACATAATCAGACCTGTACAATATTCCTTTCAGGGAGACATTAATGTCTTGGATGAAGTTGACTTTGGTTGGTTGGTTAATTTTGACAGCTAAAGGGATTTTTTTTTAAAATCAAATAAGTAATTTTTTTTTAATTGAAAAAAATGATGTATTAATGAGGAATTTCGAGTGAAGAAATGCAAAGAGAGAAAAATGAAAAATGTTGATAAGAAAAATAATGAAAAAGGGTAAAGATGACAAAAAGATACTAGGGTGAAGGGTGTATTTAGAAATCTCTGGGAACAGGTTTGTACAAAAAGCATATGCACTAAAAAAAATCGAACTTGAACCTCTTTACGGTGGGGTAACTGAGAAAAGAAACCTTTATGTAGGCTCAGCTAACCTGGTTAAATATAATGGTAAAACATAGTACTCTAAAATGTGCACCATCGATAAATAAAAGGAGCCAACAACTAGGATAAAAATGGATAACATCAATTAAAGGCTAAAATAATAGATTGAATAAAACACGGATAGAGATAGGTATAGAAAAATAGGTAAAACATTAAATGCTACAACAGAAGCCATGGTATGGAGATAATTGCCGAGGTGAAGAGCAAAGTATTTTCTTCGATAGGTTGAGTTGCGCAGACATTAGATGGCCACTGGGTGAGGCAACAATGGCCACTTCGAAGCCGGCACAACAAAACCTCATGCCGCCTTATAGAAGAGTAGGATGACTTACACAAGGATGCATTTCTCCGAAGTTGGACCCGATGAGGATGATTTGCGTATGCCAGTCTCGCTCCCAGACCTCTGTGACAAATTTAGAGATGATGGAGTATAGTCCCAGCGACGGCCACAGGCTTCACGTGAAGACGAATTGGTATGGAGAACAGCATTCCTAGCTTTTGATTCGGCCATTTCGTTATTTTGGATGATTGAGTAGCTCGACAGCCAACAGAACGAGAGAGTACGAACGTGCGGTCGAATGATGTATAGCTTTCAGGATTTCTATAGCTACGGAATGGCAAAGAAACAATCGTTTAAGGTACGCTAACGTGCTCCTAGAGTCTAAAGATAGTATAAGATCCCGGGAGTCGAAGTTCAAGAACATGTACGGCGAGTCTGAGGGCTACACATTCCTGCTACTTATTAAAGGGTGGATCGCCAAATACGAGAGTGAAAAATCACAGCACTTTCAGTTTCGTCATGAATTTTCTACTCGTCGGTGTAAACCAGGATTGCCCCTTAGTGAATCTTTTACGTGCTCTTGAAAATTGGCGTGCAACACCACGATTGGATGTTGCCATTTGGGACACTCAAGAAAGGTTCAAAGAACTGAGTATTTAGGCCTGTCCATCAGGACAGCGTAAGCTATCTCCCCAATGAAATGGAGAGGGAGTGAAGTTAGAATGTCTATAAAAAGTGTGCTAGGAGTGAAAAGTGCTGGGGCGAAGCTCAGATGGAATTGCTGCGGAGGGAAGAATAAGAGAGAACTTAGAGCGTATATCAGGGGCGGGCAACCTCCGATCCGCGAAGGCCTAGCGTCTGGCCCGCCACCTTGCTCGGCATTAATATTGCAATCCGGCCCGCGAAACCCCAGCCCTCTCCCCAAATAAATATATTCTGTCAAAGAGCATCTGTCTCATTAGACTCGTAGAGGGAGAGGGGAATGAGTCTTACGTCTGACAGTGAAAATGAGTAAAAAAATGAGAC
Organism: Ceratothoa steindachneri; assembly: GCA_963969495.1. NCBI lineage: Eukaryota > Metazoa > Arthropoda > Malacostraca > Isopoda > Cymothoidae > Ceratothoa > Ceratothoa steindachneri. The sequence goes on from OZ018319.1 coordinate 22,489,514, forward strand.
AAAAATGCATTTCCCTCACAGATAGGAAAGATTTCATAGACACAAAAGTTGTAGAGGAAGTAATTCTAAACAAAAAATCTTTATGACTTTTCTCGCTACGATGAATCCTTCTTATCCTCCCTTTTAGTAATTTTACAAAATACATTGCACGGGTTCAACGCGTCGTGGCCATGTTTGGCAGCACCTACTGTTGCAAACAGTTCTTCTCCAAAATGAAGTACACGAAGTCTCACCTTCGCTCCCAACTCTCGGACCGGCACCTCAATGACATTCTTCTGTTGTCAACCTCATCCATCGCGCCGGACATTGAAATATTTCTTCATGGCAAGCAGCACCAGCAGTCTCACTGATTTGCATGTTTTTCGAGAAAATTATTGTATAATGTATTCTAGTATATATATATATATATATATATATATATATATATATATATATATATATATATATATATATATATTCCATCTTGTAGATGGTGGATCACCAATCCAGTATTCATCTCTTTTATAAATGAATGTGTTTGGTAAAAACCAAACTAAATTGCTAAGCTTTCGATCTTATTCGATCATCTTCGGAGCGTTATGGAATTTCTTGCCTCCTTTACCGATGTACTGAGTGGAGTGAGGATCTGAGAGAAAGTAAAGTTAAAGAAAATTGAAATTGAAATTGATGTAATAAGTAGGAAATGTGTGGTAGGTATATACAGATAAAAAGAAGTTGAGTTTTGCCCTGGTGTAGAGGGCATCTCTCAGGTCTTTTCTATTAGTTTGATTTTTATTTTTCCTCCCATTTATTTTAATTTTTTGTTTTGTTTAGTTTTTTTTCTTATACACACACACACACACACACACACATATATATATATATATATATATATATATATATATATATATATATATATATATATATATATATATATATATATATATATATATATATCTACTTCTCACAGATATACACATATATTTATATATACTTTTTTTAAAAATAAATTAATAGATAAATATATTTGTTTTTTTCCTCCATCGTGGCATTCAAGCCTTTCAAGTTTTTTATCTGCTATATATATTTTTTTTTAATTAATAGTTTATAACTTATTCTGCCGGGTTTAGGTTTTTATTTCATTTCTCTTTTTTTGTTTTAATAGTGGGCACTTAGCCTCTTTTTCTTTTGTTTGTTCGTTTGTAGTTTTATTTTTTTTTACACTTAGGTGGTTGTGCTTTACTTGTTTAGGTATATATTCCGATATGTTTTTCTCGGGAGCAGTTTCTTCCACTCGGGAACAGGGCTTGCCTGGTGGCGCGTCCCCTAACTGCTCTCGGAATGTCTAGGTCGAGGTCCATGTTCGGGAGTATCTCATTTTCGATCTTGTCCCAGGTCTTTCTCCCTAGCCTTTGGAGTTCCATATTAGGTGGGTTCAGACCTGCTCTTGCGTGCAGTTCTGTTTGCTGTATATGGTCCATCCTTCGTGCTCCAGCTATAAGCCGGACTGCTTTGTTCAGCACTCTCTGCAGTTGTCTGAGAGAGGTGGAGCTCGCAGCCTGCATGACCACTGCCTGGTACACTAAGCTTGAGCGTACCAGAGCAGTGTATAGCTTTTTAGATTTTTGGAGCTGAGTCTTTTAAATCTATACAGTTTTCCAAGCTGTATTTTGGCCAGGGAGATTCTGCTGCTAATGTGCATCTTGTATCCTTTGGATGTAAAGTGCAGACCTAGGATTTTGCCTTCATTTCCGTAAGGGTATAGTTCGCTGTTCACTAAGACATCCACACGTTTTCGGTGGTTGGTCTTGATTTTCCACTTTCGTTCGTATCGATTGATGCTATCGATTGATGCTTGATATCCAGCAAGTTTGTAGTAACTGGGGACGATTTGTGTGATGTCATCTGCAAACTGCAGGTACATCACTTCTTCCCCTACCGTATCAGGTAAGTCCAGTGTGTACAAAAGGTACAGCAGCGGACTCAGACAGCCACCTTGAGGAACACCCGCCTCAAGTTCGAACTCGGGTCCTCTGTAGCCCTCTATCGAAATTTGGGCTTTTTTATGCATGATGTAGTCACAGAGGACCCTTTTCAGGATTGAATTTAGCTGTAGGCCTAAGATCTTGTATTGTAGACCTCTGAGCCAAACCTTATCTAAGGCCTTTTGTACATCTCACATCACCACGTCTACGTATTTCCTTTCAGCTTTACAGCGGGCAAGGTTTTCGGTGAGAAGGGCAAGGGCTGTGTCAGTCCCCCTTCTCTTGCGGAACCTGTGTTGCTGAAGGCTGTGAGCTTCAAGTTCGGTCAGTTGGTCTTGTAACCTGTTGGCTAGAAGCTTCTCGTAGACTTTGCTTATAATTTCCAGGAGGGATATTGGCCTGTAGTCCACCAGTTGATCAGGCTTCCTCCCTTTAGGTATAAAGATGATTTTAGCTATCTTGAAACCGTCGGGGAAGTAGCCCGTATTCAGGAAAGCATTTTAGATGTTCGTGATTCCCTGAATGATCTGCCGGGGGGCATGCACCAAGTTATTTTTGGTGGTGCCCGTCCAGCCTGGTGCCTTTTGTTTCAAGGTTTTTATGACTGCCATGACCTCTTCAGGTGTTGTTGGGCGGCCATGGTCTGCCAAAATTTCCCCTTCATCGACATAGGCATGTGGGAGCGTGCGATGCACAATCTGATTAAGATCTTCAATCAGTTGGCCTTCGAATTCCTGGTCGAATTCCGCATTTTCTTCTGGCGTTATCTTGAAGACATCCTTCCAGAATATGCAGAATCTTTCTTCAAAAACCGCCGGGTATTCCAAGAGGTCATCGCCCTCCTTAATGTGGATCTTTTCTCTACTTCTAAGACCTTTCAACTTTTTCACAAGTCGCCAGGACACATCGGGTCGCACCTCGCTGTCACCTTTTTCAATCAGGCTGTCCCAGATTTCAGCCTGTTGCTGGTTAATAGCTTGTTTAAGTTCTGCACTCTGGCGTCGTTCTTTCACGATTTGTACCTTCTCTCTTGTGCACTCTAGCGATCTCTCTCATTTCTTCGGTCCATCTAGGTTGAGGGAGAGTTTTGTACCTCTTCATCGGTACCCTCTCGCGATCTGATTCGATGATGTGGGCAGTTATCGTATCCAGCTCCTCATCGATCCTCTCTAGTCTTGCTCCGTTTAGGTCCGCTGTTTCGAATCTAGCAAGGATTTCCTTGTATCGTTCCCAGTTGGCCGAAGCGTAGCTTTTACGAAGAGGGATTGGGAGCTGTATTGGCGCGAGAGAAATGGTTGTCAAGATCGTTACGTGGTCGCTGGAGACTGTTGTGCCTGGCTCACTACGGTAATTGAAGGGGAAGCCATCGCTTGTCATGATTATGTCGGACTTTGTTGCTGACCTTACGGTGAAATAGGTAAAAAAATCCGGACCTACCCGCTGGATGTTTTTCCTTCGCATAATCATTTGCAAGTTATGGCCTCTTTCGTTTGTGTTACCATAGCCAGCCGTTCGGCATCTGGCATTGAGGTCGCCCCCAAGAAATACCATTCTGCCGTGGCCAAACAGGGTGTAGAAGTTTGTAAGAGGAAGGTACTTTCGTCGAGGTGGTTGGTATGCCACCGCGATTATGAGCTTGCCCACTAGAGTGTGCAGCTCTACCGCCATGAAGGACTCGTCAATATCCGGAAAGTGTCTGAACGAGAGATTCCTTCTGACGGTAACGGCAGCACTATCGTACCTCTCCTGAGAATCTTTTTTTGAGATCACTCTGTAGCCTGGTATCTTTAACTGCTTGTTGTTCGTATCGATACCATGCTCCGTGATTAATATGATGTCGGGATCAAGCACACGGAATATGTTTCCGTATGCCATGGCTTTCCCCTCCCATCCATTCACGTTGAGTGTCAAGATCCTTAATCTGTTGTTCTGGTTTTCCATTCTCTGTTCTGGCTTAGGTGGATGACTTAGTGTTTACGGGTTGTTGACTTGCGTTTCCCGTTCCTCTTCTTTTTGAACTCTGCTAGGGAGAGTTCAATTTTTGTTTCCTGGTAGTAGTTGACGTTTTGGTTGTATAGGGCCTCCTCAACCGATTCTTCCTCGCATTGAGCGTCGAAGTCCCATTTATAGTATTTCTTTTTTAGTCCCACGCAAATTTTGTTTGCGTCCCAGTCCTTCAGGAAGGGGAATTGTTCGCTCACATAGATTCTGAGGTTAATTTGGTCTCCATCTATCTTTTTATTTGTTCCTCTTTTGCCTTTTTTTTGCGTCGTACTTCTTTTTTTGCGTTCTCTGAGTCTGAGGTGTCCGTGGTATCAGAGGATTTAGTTTCTACCTGTTCCTCGTCCTTTGGTTTGGTCGAGGGTGATGCTTTTGCGGTCGCCTCTCTCTCTTTTTTGGTCTCAATTCTTGGGTCAGGCCGTCTATTTTCCTCTTCTTTTCTTTTCTCCTGGCTCTTTCCTGACATCTGTTTGGGATTCAGCTGCAGTTGCAGTACATCCCCCGAAGGAGGGTTATCAGGGAAGGGACCCACTTTTCGCTCATGCCGTTTATTTGCGAGAAAACGATTTTATTCGCCTAGGTTAAACGTAACGTTAGAGGAAATAAGTCACTCTTGTGCGAGGAATTTTTAAAATAGTTTTAATGTACGATTCCAGCTTGTCGCTTGACTGTTGATGGCCGGTTTATCTTCATTTATTAATATGGCTTCTAAAATGTTAAGCCTCGCTTTATTAACCTCTTTTCTTTTAATAATGGTGTTATCAACGAACATATCTCTCGTTAGGTTAATATTATGTACACTCTCCATATGTTTTTTTGGCCCTCCGCTTTGAAGACGCATAGTTAACCGTCTTGAAAGTGCGGTAGTTGTCATGTCAATATATTTAGAGTTATTATAAGGCTTACAGTCTTTATTGGGGCAGGTGAACTCGTAAACTATGTTGGTTGACTTGAGATTCGAGGAGTGAGGGCAGATGTTATTTTTCATCACAAGATTGCTGGCCTTTGTTGTTTTATAATAGATGATGAGTTGAATTTATCGGTTTGATTTTTAACCTTGATGTTACGGTTATTAAGCTCCTTCATGTTTTTTTTCATCTATTTTATAGGCCGTGGACATCTGGTTTCTGTAATACACTTTGATTTTATTGACTTCTCGATGATTACTTTCAGTTTTATCCGCATGTTTGTAATGGTTATTTAAAAATGATTGGAGTTGTTTATCAATCATATTGTTTGAGAAACCATTCTTCACGAGTATTTGCTTCACTCTTGCAATTTCTTGGTGGAAAAGTTCCCACATAGAGCAGCATTTATAAGCTCGGCGCAGGTAGGAGCCGATTACGCTTATTTTGTACCTTTCAGGGCATTCACTCTTTGCATTAAGGCATCTTCCCATGTCCGTACTTTTCCTATGTACTTTAGTGATGTAGTTGCCATTGATGTTATGAAACTCAACATCCAATTCACAAGTATATTTTAGCACGTTCTCCTGAAAATGTTGTTTGATGTTAACGAGATGTAGATTTCATCTACATATCGGCAATATGTGTGTGGCTTATTTTCTATGTTGTCCAATAATCTCTTCTCGAGTTGACCCATGTAATAGTTTGTGAAGGTCGGCCCTAAGGGTGACCCCATAGCCACTCCATCCACTTGCGTGTATAGATTACCGTCCGGTTTCCTGAACGGCACCTCTGATGTGCATAAACGTAAAATGCTCCTTAAGACGTTTTGGTCAGGATTTGGAGGAGACCGGACGGTAATCTCTTTCCGAATTCGGAATTTCTAAGGTAGAAAAATGGTGTTTGATAGTGGTAGAGGTATAGTGAGAAAATGTGTATGATAGTAGAAGATAGGTGTGCCAGCACGTCTGGTGATGGCTTCTTGTTGTAATCTTGTTTGTTTAAAATCTTTAACTTAATTTTTCAGCCTTCAAGCTTTTGTTTTCTGTATTTCCTTTTGCGTCTTTTTCGAGCTATTCTTGTTTTGCATTTATGCTCCCTTTTCTTATTTTCTTAGTCCTTTTGGATCTTTTGATTTCTTTACTGAATTTATTTTGTTTTGTTGTTCATTTTTACTTATTTCTTATGTCTTGTTTTTCTTTCATTTTTATTACTGTCGAGGTTTAGTGAGTGGGTAATCCCAGTCCCACTTCCTGGACATATATTTTATTACCGAACCAAGGTAAACCGGAGATGAAGTGTATCCAATACACCTACCTTAGCCACTTCTGGTGAATAAGAATAACCCCAGTGCGTACCTTTTGATCAAAACTAAGATGATGATCCCTTGAGTGTGTCTCCACTCAGTAAAAGACCGCCATGGATGGACCAGTGTAATATTGAGATTTAAGCCGAGTAGATTGCTTAATAATTGCCAAAGGATCGTCCAAAATAGTTAAACACACAGATACAAAAATATTCTTTAATGTACATGATTTTGAAATAAGCAACAGCGTATATAAATATAAATAAAATTAATCTTGCACTGAATAAGTAAGTCTACAAAAATGTCGTGGGGATTACTTGAAAATTTCTCACTAGGATGCTTGCGTCTTAATGACACCAGACAGAACGAAGGGAATATTATTATTGAGTTAAACACTGAATTAAGCACTTCTAATACTCGAGGTTATGGGCTCGGGATGGGAAGTCTAGTTCACAAATAAACTGATAAAGTTAGGGGAGGGGATAATTCAATTAACGATACCTTTGAGTTCGTAAGTATTTTTAGAAATGACGGTGGAGATCTTCTTCTGGTGACGATGATAGCACCTATTCCGACCGTCCGAGGTTACCGAATGAGAAGGTAATCCTAGACCGGTGATATACTGATCCTATGCCGGATCACGAAGGCGAGCCAAACTGTAGCTCAAATCGAACTTCTTCTTCCTCGAAGTGACTGTCCGATTATTCGGCTCCTGGAGTGGGTAGCGAAAACCGATTACCTAGCTAGGTCTAGGGTAAATCCGCAGAGGGAGGTGTTGTGTAACCTCTGACTCTTAAGGAGGAAAGAGGGGTCTGCGAGAAGTTTGGCACCTACAAGTACCGTGACGGCAACAACCGATTCCCCGAGAAGTTTCTTTCTTGCAACGAGTGGGCTGTTTCTTATGTGGAATGAGCTCCACCTCACAATGTAGGTTCAAGGTCTTCTGCCCGAATCAAGGGAGAAGTTTTCCTTTTTATTTCCCTCGCGTTCAGAAATAGAGAGAGAGCACCGAATTCTCATAAAATCCGTATCACCGCGCGAAAGACCTTTTTCATCTGTGGCCAGATAGTATGTCTTTCACACCTTCGAGCCACATCGCAGTTTACGATGGCGCGAAAAGGGGCGATAGAGAATTCGAGGCGAGGGGTGCATTTAGAAATATGGGAGGGGCACGCAGCTTGTGTCGGAGTATTTTTTTGTACACTTATGTACGCGGTATTTGGACTTCTACAATTACTTTGTTGTTAATGTCCTCTTTGGATCTTTTGTTTATATTTTTTACTTTGTATAATCTTTATTCTGTCCTTTTTGGATCTTTTGGTTTCAATCTCTTTCTTTGCATTTGCTTTATTTTTGTCCTTTTTGGGATCTATTTGTTTTTCTACTTTCGCTTATTTTTGTTATGCTTTAATGGTGACCTTTATAGGTCTTTAATTCTCCTTTTTGTTTGCATATTGTATGTGCGTTTTTCCGGTTTTATTTATGTATATATTTGTGTTACAGCCTCCTGCATTCGCAGTTGGCTGCTGGCAAATCCTTGTCTATAGTGTCTAATTCGGGGCTCATGATCGGGGAGTCGTATATTTCGGAGGATACCTTCTGGTATATGTTGGTCAATTTTGCTCCATATTTTTCTCGCTCTTTTGTGCAGGGTCACATTTAGGGGTTCTATGTCAGTTAGGTCGGGTAGGGTTGTTGCAGAGATGCAGTCCAGAAGGCTCACGTCAGGATGTACCGAAGTGCCTGGTTCTGCTCCACCCCGGCTTTTCTTATACGTGTCTTACTTGCCAGATGTAGTGGAATTGCCGGATATAAGAGGATTGGCCTTACAAGGGCTAAGTACAGTTTCCTTTTGTTTCGGAAGGATAGCCTTTTGAACCTGTACAATTGCTTAACCCTTGTTTTGGCCTTAGCTATTTTGTCAGTGAGATTGACGTTGTAGTCTTTAGTGTTGAACTTTAGCTCTAGGGCTTGTCCTTCGGTAGCTTATGGGTAGAGCTCTTCGTTCACCACAACGTCATCTGTCTTGACTCAGCTGACTGGGATAACCTTAAACTTGTCGTTGTTGGTTCGGATCTTATTTTGCTTCTCATAAGTGTTTATGTTCCCAATCTCGCCCGCCGTCCTGTTGGCTATATCGACAGGGCTCTTGTAGTCGCTGGTAATGACCTGTGTGATGTCATCGGCTAGTTGCACGTTGAGTGCATAGTCTTGGGTTGGAAGGGGGAGGTCGCTTGTAAATAGGGTGTGTATAGGGTGGGGCTTAGGCAGCCCCCTTGGGGTACACCAGCCTTCATAGTGAAAGGGTGTCCCTCATAGCCATTTATCTTTATAGTCGCCTCCCTGTCCTCCAGATAGTCGCAGAGAACTTTAGGGATGTTTATTTCCATCCCAAGATCGCTGATCTTCTTCTTCTTCAGTCCGGGAATCTAGACTTTGTCGAATGCCGACGCAACATCTCTCAAAACGACGTTAACCCTCTTGTCTTGTGCTTTTGCTTTGGCAACGAACTCTGTCATCAGGGCAAGGGCGGTTTCCGTCCCAAGGTGTTTTCTGAAACCATGTTGCTGCCTATTGTACAGATTCCCTGCTTCCAGATAGCATTTTAGCCTGTCATTTAGGAGCTTTTCCTAAAACTTCCCTATAAACTCCAGGAGGGAAATAGGCCTGTAACTTTTGACCTCTACTCTAGGTTTGCCTGGTTTGGGGATGAAGATCATCTTGGCTCTCTTCAACCGGTCCGGGAAGTATCCGATATTCAGGCAAGCATTGAATAGTCGTAATAGTGCCTCGTTAATATTAAGCGGGGCATTAAGGAGATGAGCCCTAGTTATTCCCGAGATGCCCGGGGCTTTCTGCCGAAAACTTTTAAGGACCTTTTCGTACTCCTCATGAGTAAACGACCTTCCTTCCTCTCTCGGTTGTCGGGTGTCGTCGACGTAGTGGAAGGGTGTTAGTTCGGGTCCTCTCCGTCTCAGGTGTTCCAGTATTCCCTCCTCATACTCCATATCATTTTTTACATAACGATCTCAATATGAGCGTCAATGTCTTCGAGGGTAGCTCCTTCTAAGTTCTCTATGTGGAAGTCTTGTAGCAGTCTCTTATATAGGGGCCAGTCTGCCATGGGCAGACATCTGCGAGAGGGAACTTTGACTTGGATGGGCGAAGTTGATATAGTTGGGGCCCACGGGAAGAGATAAGTGTCCCCGCATCGAAGCACTGTAATCGCTGGAGGCGCAGTTGGGGATGCATTCTAGGTTTCCTTTATGCCACAATCCTGGAGCAAGGAAGTTCCCTAGATGTTGTTAGGCTTTGTACTTTCACTAACCTTACCAATTTGGGTCAGAACCTCTGCGGAAACTTTCGAGTTGAAATTCACACGTTGAGTTTTGCTTGTTTTTGTTTTTTTCCGCTTTTTATCTTCCGTCTGTCCACCCCCACCCCCTGCCCCTGATTAGATCCGACTATGGAAGAAAAAAACACTTTTCACTCTCACCAACCCAACGTGGCTCTTTGGAGATACGGTTAACTTCGGGAGGCACCACATTTCGCAGGCCAGGCGAAGGTGTGTGTGGGGGGGGGGGAGGGGGGGGGGGGCAGAACTCACTAAAAATGTGTGTCGTTACTGAGATAAGCATCAGAAGGTAGGAATGGGTGGCATAACTTGTACGTCACTCAGATTAATTTAAGAGGGTAGGAATCGGTCGTAAAATCTTATAACTGACAAAAACTCCAAAAGGTATATAATCAGTGGTAAAAAAACTTGCAACCAAACGAAATACACATCATAGAGTAAAGATCGATGGTAAAAACTTGTACTCCCCTCAGATTAGTTTAAGAGGGTAGGAATCGGTGGTAAAAAGTAGCCCATTGCGATAAGCTTCAAAAGCACATAATAAAAAATTATGTACAAAAAACCTATGGTAAAAACTTATAACCCAGAAAAACGCGCATCAGTGGCTACAAAAACGGTGGTAAAAGTTTGTACCCCACTGAGATAAACTTAATAAGGTTTAATCGGGAGTAAAAACTTGTAACTCACTGAGATAAACTTAGGAGGGTATAAATCGTTGGTAAAAATCCATTGGAATAAACTTGAATAAGAACCGCTAGTACAAACTTTCAACCCACTTCGATTTGCTTCAGAGGATACAGGATCAATGGTAAAGATTTGAAACCCACCGAAATGCGCATCAGATGGTACAAACCCGGTGGTAAACACGTGCCCTTCTTACTGTGATAAGCATTAGATGGAATTCGGTGGTAAAAATATCCCCAACAACTTGACAATATGTAATGGCTATATGGTCATAAGAAATTGCTATGATCACTCTGGATGCTGAGTTTTGTCAGAGACAAGTTTCTCTGCCGAACAGTTAACCGAGGGGTCTTAAACACGTTCATGATGAATAGAGGAAATATAAATTAATAAAATGGATGGAAGAGAGGACTGGAAATTTCTAGATGTTTTATTTTCGCTACTTTTGGTCATAAGTCTGTTATTCACACCACGATGATTTCTTGTATCCTGAGTCTTTGTACCAACAAGCGAAAAGTGTAGGAAAGAAAATAACAGCTCAAAAAACACGGTAGCGGGATGCGAACCAACATATTGCGCATTGTTGAGATGAATTGAAAAGCACTCTAGATCGTTCGGCTACCCATAGATTATAGAGCTATGTTTCAACCGAGATGGTGGACTCTGTTATTAGTTTCTAGTAGGCCACTTTTTCGGATACTTGGGTTATATATCTTAAACGTATTTTCATTTCTAGTTAACCGATTTCTTGAAGAGCCTTTTTCTAAAAACGTCCATGCATAAAGAAAATATTAGACGTAGCCAGAATTATTTGCCCACCCTACGATTAAAATGATATGATAAGCGCTAATAACCTATTTCATCATTTATTTTTCTCTCTCTCACTATAAAATTATGTCGATGTCTAGTTTCTTTCGCGTATCGAGTATGCTTCTGAGGGAGGGGGGGGGGGAGATATTTTCCCCTATAGGGGAAATATTTTTACCCGAATGTGGAATGTGGGGAAAGGGGATGCAATTTGGATGGTTCCTTTCTCCCGAATTTAGCTTTCGGTTTATTCCTCTTCGTATTTTTTTCTCTTTTATTACATAGTTCCTTAAAATGTTGGCTCTCAAAATAATGTCATTTTTCTTGCACTCGATCGAATAAATCAATAAGGGAAGAAACAACCTGCGGTCAGCTCACGAAAATATAAGAGGATGATGAGTCATCTTATGTACATACGATCGTGATGTCACGTTCTTAACGTTTTGGGGTTTTAGAACTACTTCGCCGTGTTCACAATGGATTCGACCGCGCAAATTTCTCTTATTTTTATTCAACTATGTCTTGGGAAAAGTTTGTCGCTTTTAGTATCCAGAATTCTTAAAAAATGATTAATATAAAAAAAGTTGTAATTCATAGGGAGCTTACGATCGAAGATTGAATTGTCTTGAATAAATGTTACCATGGTATGTAGGTTTCTTTTTAAATAGAGCAATAGAAAGAGATGTGTCATGCTCTGGATACATGATTATTTGTGGTTTCTAGGAGAGAGCCGTTAGTATTAGCCCTCCCCCTCTCTCCTACTGCTTCTGCATCACACAAATTGCATGTTTGAGTAGTTACACCGTTTCTAACCTATTCAGAGGTGAGGTTTGGGAGCTTTAAGCTAAAATCACTCGAAAAATAATTACTAAAAAAAAATCACATGGGATCGGGTAATTTTACAGATTAACAAGTTAACGCAGTCATCTTGTCACTTAAGCCACTATTATTTGCCGCTGCTTCTGGCCGTATAACGTCATAACCATCTGGAAAAGAGAGTGATACCCCTAATTCCAAGAATACTCATTCACTATGATACCAATTAGCGTCACTTTGAGGTAAGACGCTATTTTAACAATGATGTACAAAGTTAGGGGTAGGAAGTTATTCAAACGAGTTTAATTTTTATATATTTTATTTAAATGGTCCGTGCTGTCCTTTTGTATAATTTTAAATTCACAAATACAAAAACAAACAGTACTCAGCCGATATAGCCTATGTAGCTACCAGAGTTTTCAAACAAAAATTATTTCTAGAATGGTATTTTGGTTTTAAAATGCTCCCCCGTAATAACCTAAAAGGAACCCCAAAAGAAGTTTATTCCAATGATCTTTGTGATCGTTGTGATTCGAAAACAGATCACGCACATCTAAATGAAATTCATATACCGGGTTTCAAACGAAAAATACTAACTTCTGTTGCTAATAACTCGGAAGAGTGATTTCAGCGCAAAATAAATGACAACAGACAATGCAGATAGGCCTATATAATTGATTGAAAGTAATTTTCCTGCCTAAACATTGGAGTCATTAATCTCTATAATTACTCAGGGTGGTATACAAAGTTTTGCTCAGTGGCTAAACGAATATATTCATGTTATGAACTGTGTAAGGCTACAAAAATTAGTTAACCCTTGTGTAGGGTTGGGCCCTGTGGCCTTTTTACCACTGTATACAATCGTGTATATGAATTTTTTTGATTTGTCATCTAAATGAGAATTTCTTATACTCCTTATCACATCCAATATCATGCAAATACGTAAGTTTGAAATGAACTTTCGGCATAGTTTAGGATGGAAATAATTAATCAAAAAGAGAGAATTTGCTCTGCTCAATTTATTCGGATGCTTTATGTTACTCGTTAATTAAACGGTGGGGTAAACCTTGGATCAATGAAAAGGGTTGGAGGGTTCATTCTCTGAATGGTTGACGTATCTTTTACTCGGGTTCTATTCGTAGGTGGAAAAACAAACAAGGAGAGATTGGCAAAGAAATAAGAACTAAAAGAGCTAAAGCCCTTTGTCAGAATATGAGGGACGGAACCATTGCAAACATCATCAACACCAGATGTTGGCGCAAGGTGGGGGCTTTTGAAGTTTCTAGCAACAAATATGGCGTGAATACTCTAGGAGGACGACTGCAGAGGACCACCTTGAACCTACCCCCCCCCCCACACATTTTCGACCAGAGACCGCATGGTCTCAAACAAAATACTAAGGAAGGACAATAACGAAGATTCTCTCGTGGAAGCCGGTAAGACAGCCTCCAGTCAACCCCATGCCTCGATGCCAGAATTGGCGCCAGACGAGCATCTTTTCAAACCCTTATCTGAAACAGAGCTAATCCGCTCGGCACCAGGATTTCCCTTGAGACAGCAGCAGTGCCCACAAGCCTTTTAACGACTTAGTAGGCTGAGTATATATATTCAGTGCCCCCCGTTACTCGACAGAGAGTACAGCTCACGTCCCTCGAAGATACATCCCCCTTTCGTCTCGAGTCGAGCCGCTGAAGTTTGAAGGTCTTGTCTACTAGATCACCACAGTGAACTATTGACCATCCTCTATAGGAAAGTTCGTGAAGCGGTTTCTTCGAAGAGTTCGTGTGACACTTCCCTCACCCCGTTCACGAAAGTACGTCGCCCCATCCGAGTGCACTCCCCCAAGCCTAAGTGTATCTCGCTACTTCGCCAACGAGTCATTTATCTTGCCACAACCTCACCTCGCTCTTCCTTGAGGTAATGGACTCCCAATCCAAGATATCGCCGGGCTGCAAGATCTTCTCATTCCGTGCAATCCGAGTCGTCGTTCCGTCACCACCTCCCCCTTCTCCGGGAAGCTAGTCCGCAAGGTAAAGGTCCTTCAGTCCATTTTTTTAAAATCCCCCCAGGAGGTTATTCCCCGCTGTCCATAATTTGTTAATTACCGAGTTTCATTTTCATTTCCCTATTGCAGTAGTCCATGTCCGATCTGCTCATTGCAATTGCATAATACCTCAATCTTGACCCGTGTATATATTTTTGTGATTACCTTTTTCTTTTATTGTACTTAAATCATTTGTTTTGGGCTAGTCTCTTTAAAATAACTTTGAATGAATCCTGGCATTTTACGAATCCTTTAAGGCCAACCTCACGCACTCGGTTACGCCCCTTTTTGTTTGAGCCTCCCATTGAACTGGAGCGAGGCCTACCTTCCCACTCTTCATTCACGCGCGGCCTCTCAGCTTTCGGCCTCCTATTTATGCGTGTACGGACCCATGGACTAGGTTGTACACCCATAATTCCACGATATATGACATATTCCTTTACTATTATATATATATATATATATATATATATATATATATATATATATATATATATATATATATATATATATATATATATATATATATATATATAAGAGAACCAAGGCAGCAGAAAAGAAATGCATTTTTCTTTCTTCATTTAATTTCAACAAACGTTTGGAGGGCCAGCCTAATCTTCTGGGTACTGGAATTATATTTAGTATAAATACAAAGTAATTTAATTGACATTAAATATCCCGTCTAGTGAGCGACATTCCTATATTTTGACCCTCGTAGATTGTGCCACTCGTTTCCCGGATGCGGTTTCCTTAAAGAACAGTGATAGTATTTCGTGTTGCAGAGGCGTTGATTTCTATTTTTTTCCCGAGTAGGAATCCCCAAGAAAATTCTATCGGACAGAGGCCGACAATTTACTTCAGAATTGATGGAGTATGTAGGAAATCTCTTGCTGGTCAAACCCTTTTGCACGAAATTAAACGAGACTCTCAAATCAGTTCTCAAGAAATTGTGCCACGCCCAACCGGGAGAATGGCACCGCTACCTCCCAGGGGCTTTATTTGCATGTGGAGAAATCCCATACCGAACGCTCGGATTTGCCTCGTTTGAGCTACATATTGTACGGACGAAACGTCTGTGGGCCGATGAGCATCCTAAAAGAATTATAGTCAAACCCCAAGCTCGATGAGGAAGTTAAGTCCTTCTAAGCTTATGTGTTGGATTTGCGTATTCGCCTAGAAGGTTGTGCAGACCTCGCCTTCCAGAATTCTGAGGTGAATTTGGAAAAATACAAAACGTATTTCGACATCAAATCCAAAGCACGGACCCCGTAAGGGGCGCGGCGATTTGCCACCCTGGCCGCCGTGCTGACGGGATCCAGTGCTCCGTCCGGCCCCAGCTTAGCCTTTCTTCCTTCCTTCAGATAGCCTGAGTTGATGCGCGATTGCATCCCGTGTAAAAAAAGAGGGTCACCATGCCCAATGATGAATATAAAAAACCCCCCAACCCCCGACTTCCCCTGTAACATCAACGGAGCCGCCCTCAGGCAGCTCCACCGAAAAAATGCAGGTCCCCCCCCCTTGTGCTTGCGCAGGGGACCCTCCATACTTCTTTAACCGGAGAGGAGGCTTACTCCTCTCCTACGCCTACGGGTGTAGAGGACTCCCCCTCACCCCTTTCTCTGGAGGTGCTTTCGGGCACCTCCCTATTTCCAGCGGCAGTCCCTCCTTTTCTTTCTAAGGGGACTGCCAAGAAAGCCAGCAGGCAGCCCATTGCCGACCGCCCCTCGTGTAAGCGGCTTGGTAGGGCAAACCCCCTTAGGGGGGAGAGGGAAGCCAGGCCCCTTCGGTCGCTTCCCTCAAAAGACCTGCTGGCAAGAATTTTAAACCTTGCCGGGGTCAAGGCCTGTGCCTCCCAACACAAGACTGGCGACACTGCCAAGGGGACCTGCGATGTCCTGGGAGGGGATGGCCAACTGGAGGCCCCTCCTGTGATAGACATGGTCCTTGAGGAGACCCAGCCTCAGACGGTAGGGCCTTCCATGGGGAAGAATCCAGGATCGGCGCCAAAAACCGAACCCAAATCCGCCCCTATGCAAGGTCCTCCTCAAACGGTTAGGGTTTCTGAGGCAGTACAAGGAGGGAAGGGATCTCTTCCGACCGGTGCCCCTGCGACCACCAGGACCTTGGCCATTTCGGAGAAGGACCTGGCTGAGGCCGGTCCATCTGGCCTAGGGGCTTCTGCTGGTGGAGGTGAAAAGCGGGTTCATTCCCCGCCCTCCTCTCCAAAAAAGAAAAGGACGAAAAAGACCAAAAAGACAAAGAAGACCCGGAGCTCCTCTCCATCCGCGGGGGCTGCGGGGACGGATGGGTCTGCTGCCACTCTGGCAAACGACCAAGCCAAGATCGGCACATCCGGCCCCTCTGCCCCCCCCCGGTTGTGGAGCCCCTGACTAAGACCAAAAGCACACAGGGCGGAGCCTCGATGACATCGGGGCCCCTGATTCAGAGGTTACCTGGCGTTTTCGAGCCCCCTGGCTTCAAACGCTTCCTCGTCATTCGCTCCACTGATGCCAGCATGTTGGCCAAGGGCAACATCATCCATCAGAGGAGAGGATTAGCTAGTGTAATTGGTAGAGAGCCGAAGGTGACCGGTTTCTCGGAAGGGAGCCTTCTGGCGAATGCGGCGAATCCCGCCGAGGCGGCGAAGATAAGTGCTCTTCGGACACTTCATGGCACCCCGGTGAGTGTGACGCCACACTCTACCATGAACTTTGTGAAAGGAGTAGTTTATGCGATGGAACTCGTTGACTACTCCATAGAGGAAATCACCTTAGAGCTGGCCGACCATGGGGAGGTCAAGGTCGAACGTGTGATGAGAAAACAGGGAGGGGCTTCGAGACCCACCCCTACACTTTTCGTCACGTTCGACTGTGACAAGCTCCCTGAGTCAGTGCGTGCCGGTTGGTACCGCTACCGCGTGAAGGCATACGTGCCACTGCCGCGGCGGTGTTATTACTGTCACCGCTTCGGCCATACGAATCGTTCTTGTAGACGTGCAAAGTCGGGGTCTCCCGAAGTTTGTGTAAATTGCTCCAAGGCCGCACACGATAAGTCCAAATCGTGTGTGGCCAAGTGTGTCAATTGCGGAGAGCCGCACCCCACTTCTTCGAAGCAATGTGGTGCATATCTCCTCGAAAAAGAAATCCTGGCCGTTCAGGCCCAGGATCGACTCTCATTCCGCGAGGCAAAGGACTTGGTCCTGGCGCGCCCGGCTCTGCCTGGGACATCATATGCATCAATACTTAGAATGACACCCTCTGCTCCTGGCCCATCCAAGCCAACGAGCACGGTTGTTTCCGCGCCCATTCGGAGCCCTTTTGCGGGCTCTACTCAACCCGGGCGCTCCCCTGGTAAAGCTGGCGGCAAAACGGGTTCACACCCAGCCCCGGCTAAAACCAGGGCTCCCCCCTCTTCCCCTAGCGTGACCGTTTCTCGTAAGGCGAAACGACCACGCGCCTCCACCGAGCGTTAGACTCATTGGAGGCAACACCCCTGAAGATTGTCGCTAGGCCATCTTCCGGGGTTCCTAAAGTTGTCCCCCGTTAGGAGGACAGCAACAAAGGAGCTTCGGCTCCTTCGCCCACGACCCGAGGTGGAGCGAGTGGCTCGGAGACAGTGGTTCCTCGAAAAGAGGTCCCCTCGCTTCTGACGCCGCAACGCCCGCCTTAGGTTTCGAGGCGGAGAGAGAAAAAACTCGCATGGCGAGCCCAACCTCCCCCAATAAGTCCTCGAAGGCGACAGCACCTTCAGCCCGTCTCCAGGAGCTAGGCCTGGAGGGCATATTCATTCAATGGAATTGCCGTGGACTCCGGGCCAACTGGGAGGAGCTGCGGGGGCTCGTCTCGTCCCGTTCCCCGTTAGCTATCTTTTTGCAGGAGACCATGCTAGGCGCGTGCCCCCTGCCCGCCCTCCTGGAGTATAAAGTTCTTGCGACCCCACCACTGCGGGATGGCAGGGCTAAGGGATGCGCGCTTTACACCCGGCATGATGCCTCCGTTCTTCCTTTCTCCTTTCAGGCAGTGGTTGTGCAGCTGCACCTGGATAGGAGGTATACTATCATTTCTGCGTACATTCCACCTTCAGCTGACTTCGACGCGGGGGACTTCTTCTGCGTCGTGGCACGGTTGCCGAGGCCCTTTCTCTTGCTTGGAGATCTCAACGGCAGGCATCCACTCTAGGAAGATTACTCAATAAATCCCAGGGGACAAGTCCTTGCCGACCTGATCGAAGAGCTTGAGATGGGTGTCCTAAACGTGGATGAGTTGAGGCATCACTGTCCGAGAACCGCTTCATTTTCTTGCCTTGACCTATCTTTGTGCTCTTCGGATGCACAGCCTGATTTTGATTGGGGGGGTGGTCGATAACCTCCATGGTAGTGATCAGTTGCCTATTCAAATATCATTTTCAGGGCAACTGCCGCCTGAGAGACCATCTCAGTGGTGCTTGGCGCGGGCGCGGTGGCCTGCATTTCAGCAAATGACTGAATTCTCTATCTCAGTCGAGGAGTTTAGGTCGGTAGATGAGGCCGTTGAGTTCTTCTCCGGTAACCTCATCGCCATGGGCCTGACTACTATTCCTAGGACGTCTGGCCGTTTTGCACGCCGACCACTCCCATGGTGGTCGGCCAAGTGTGAGACGGCCCTCGAACAGAAGCGTTATGCCTACATGCGCTATAAGCGACGCCCGAACGATTTCACTGTCGCTGAATTTCGTCGGGCTAGGGCTAGGTTCCGGTATATTTCGAAGCACGACAGCCTCTCTTCTTGGCGGGCATACGTGTCTTTACTTAACATAAAGACCCCTTTAGCTGAGGTGTGGAAGCGAGTCAAAAGGATTCGGGGCAAGTTCTCGCAGGACCCCCCTCCCGTTCTCCAGGAGAATGGGACCGCAATCTCGGACCCCGCGTCCGTGGCGGAATCCTTAGCGACCTCTTTTTCCGCATTTTCTAGCCGGGTTGATGCTCCACCAGCATTTAATGCACGTCGTCATGTCGCGGAAGGCCGCTTGCTGGAATTTACCTCCAGAGGTGGAAAACCCTTCAACGACAAGTTTACTGTGAGTGAGTTGCGCTCTGCTCTCGCTTTGTGCAGGGACACCGCCCATGGTCCGGTTGATGTTCTGTACGCCATGCTTCGACACCTGGGTGAGCGAGGCATGGCATTTCTTTTAGATTTGTTCAACAGGATCTGGGT
Source organism: Ceratothoa steindachneri (assembly GCA_963969495.1). NCBI lineage: Eukaryota > Metazoa > Arthropoda > Malacostraca > Isopoda > Cymothoidae > Ceratothoa > Ceratothoa steindachneri. The sequence goes on from OZ018319.1 coordinate 22,508,588, forward strand.
GGAGGGTCTTCTCCCAGACTCCTGGCGAATCACTACTGTGCTCGCCTTTTTTAAACCGGGGAGAGATCACTCTACTCTGACCGTTTTTCGCCCAATCCCTCTAACCTCTTGCGTGTGCAAGTTGATGGAGAAATTGGTAAATTTAAGATTAGCCTTTTTCCTGGACAGCGGAGGACATCTGTCTTCTGCACAGTGCGGCTTCCGCAAGTTCCACTCCACGTCGGATGCTCTGCTCCGACTGGAAAATGCCGTCTGCGATGCTTTCCTTCGTAGACAGCACTACGCCACGGTGTTTTTCGATCTGGAGAAGGCCTATGATACCGCATGGCGATACGGTATCATGGAGACTCCCCACACGATGGGGGCAAGGGGACGCCTCCCAATGTTTATATCTGAATTTTTGCGAGATCGTCGATTCTGCGTACGGTTGGGGGGGGGGGGAGCTCTCTCCGGCCCAAAGGAGCAGGAAGAGGGTGTCCCGCAGTGAAGTGTCCTCAGTGTCACACTTTTCACCCTAAGCATCAACGGCATCAACCTCGGTGCTGCCGGAAGATGTTCTCGCTACGCTCTACGTGAACGACCTTTCGATCTCTTTTGGCGCGGCCCAGATGCCAACTCTGGAGCGTCGACTCCAACAGGCATTAAACCGCGTCTCTCGCTATGCCGAAGCGCACAGGTTTCGGTTTTCTTTGGCCAAGACTAAGGTGGTGCACTTCTGCCGCCATCCACGGCTTCACCCCCACCTAGATTTGTTTCTTAATGGGGTGCGCTTGGATGTGGTGGAGTCGTACGGTTTCCTTGGTCTTGTATTCGACCGACGCCTCACCTGGCAGGCTCATATTCGCAGCCTTAGGGTCTCTTGTACCCGCGCCATGGACATTCCTCGTTCCGTGACGTTCAGCGCTTGGGGAGCTGATAGGGCTACTGCCCTACTTTCTTATCGATCCTTTGTTCGTTCGAAGCTCGACTACGGATGCGAGTTTTATGCATCCGTAGCCGAGCGTTTATTGCGGAAGATGGATTCGATCCACCACACCGGCCTTCGCCCCTCGACCGATGCCTTCCGCACTTCCCCCATTGAGAGCCTGTTGGTCGATGCTGGGGAGATGCCACTCGCTCTGCGCCGCGTGCAGTGCATCACTCGCCTGTACGCGCGAGCCCGGCGCCTCCCTCAGTCGCCAACAGCTCTCACTGCATCCGCAGCTGATCTCGATGGTGCCTATGACGCCGAGAGACGCAAGTCATACCCTAAGCCCTTTGGGTTTAGGGCCAGGAAACTCCTTCGAGAGCTAGTTATAGCTCTCGGGCCGGTGGTGTCCCTGGTTCTGATCAGGACGCCACCATTGGAGTGTACCACATTTGGCTATTTGTCGCCACGCCTCTGCTCCCAAAGCTTGTACGGCGCCAGGAGACTTTCGCTCGACCTTTTTGAAGCACACATCGTGTCACGCTGGAACCGTGCCAGTGTATACGGATGGCTCCAAGTCCCAAGAGGGGGTCGGCTTCCACGCCGTATTCCCTCTGTTTGAAGTCAGCGGGGCTTTACCAGGCGCTGCGTCTGTCTTTACGGCCGAGCTGGTGGCAATACACCACTAGGTACGGGAGATTACGCGACGTGCCCGGTCCGGAGACCGGATTGTGATCTATAGCGACTCACAAAGCTCCCTGAGTGCTCTCAGGGCATTGGAATCTCCTCATCCCCTGGTTCTCGATATCCGTGACGCTACGGTTTTGGCGAGCCGGGCAGATGTCTAGATTATCTTCTGCTGTGTTCCTGTACATGTAGGAATTGCGGGGAATGAGCGCGCGGAATACGGGCAGCTATTCGGACTAGTTGACAAAGAAGATGGGAGACGGTCGAAGGGAACTTAAGGTTGCGTGCCATTGCGCCGCGACTGTTCCCATGGACCTATCCTCCAATGCCGCGGTGGCTTCATGTTGCTTTCTGTCGTCTCCGAATCGGACATACTCGTGTGACGCATGGCTACTTGATGGAGCGCTTGCCAGTGCCCTATTGCGATGACTGCGTCGCCCCCCAGACTGTTCGGCACATTCTTGTCGAATGTCCCAGTCTGGGTGATCTTCGCGCACGATACCTGTCCTGGTACCGGGATGAGCGGGGTCGCTACCGCCTGTCCCTTGTGCTCGAGACAAGTTCGTGCACATTAACTTGTGGACTTGTTGACTTTTGGGGGGAGGCCGGGCTTCTTCCCTTTATTTAAGGTTATTTTTTGTTTTTTGTTTGTTATTGTTGTTTTGTAGGTTGCACTCCCCTGCCCCGGGTTTAAGGGGACCTCCCCCCGCTGCCGGAGATTGCTTCCTGATGGTTAAGTTTTCCAATTTATATCATTGTTATGTTTTCATATTTTTTTTTTAAAGTACCCTAGTTCTAGGCTGTCGTGTTTTTCGGCGACTAATGCCCAAGTTGGCAGTTGCCAGATGGGCTCTATAAAAAAAAAATCCAAAGCACGGAAATTCGAAACAGGTGACGAAGTACTACTTTTGTTGCCCTCTGAGTCAAATAAGCTCCTATCTCAGTGGAAAGGACATTTTTCAGTAGTAGAACCCCGAGGCCCGTTCGACTACTTAATTCAGACTCCTTGGGTAATAAAGTGTACCACGTCAACCTGTTAAAAATGTACCACCGACGCGAGTGCATTAATAATATGGTCGCATTAGACGAAGAACTCGTCTCAGAGGCAACTTACCCGGGCGAACCCCTTTACCTCGTCCGAGCGTTCTGCGTGGAAGCAGACGACGAATACCATTTGCTTTCTCTCCCTTCCTCCCAATCGGACTCAGACCCCGAGCTCGATTTTAATCCCCGTCTCCGACCCATCGAGAAGGCTCAATTGGCGACCCCACTAAGTGAATTCTCGGACGTAGTCTCCGAAACCCCATAGGTTGCTCAACCCAATTCACTCATGGATTGTTTTAAAAACGCAAGAACCAGTAAGAACTATTCCCGTTCATTTACGGCCCGCGTTTAACGCCGAAGTAACCTTTTATTTTGCCAACGTGTTCGTTACCACCCGTACATGGGACCAGCACGTACAGTCCCTTCGCGCTTTGTTAATCCGTATGCGCGCAAACGGACTCACGATAGGCCCGTCGAAATGTCATTTCGCATATGAGCTCATCTGGCAGGGGGGGTCAATAAGCTTTGCGAATCGGTAGGGTAAAACAGAGGAAGGGGGATAGCTGTTTGTGGGGTGTTAGGACAAGTTATGACAAGTCAGGACCTGCAGCCGTACACTCCTGCCTCGTCTATTTAAGAAGCAGTAGCTAATCGCAGATCGTCAGTCACAAATTTTTCAACAATGGAAAAAGTTGAGCACCGCGCAGTGATCAAATTTTTTTCCCTAAGGAAGGCAAGAATGCAAAAGACATCCATGAACGCATGGTTGCAGTGTACACCGACACCGCCCCTTCCTATGCAACCATTGCTCGCTGAAATAGGAAGTTCCGTCATGGTCGTGAGTCCCTTGAAGATGACGCCCGTCAGACGTGACCAACGAGGACAATGTGGCCCGTGTGGAGAGGATGATCCTCAAAAAACGCCCGGTGAAGGTCGAAGAAATCGAGCGAGAACTTGGAATATCACATGGAAGTGTTATCAACATCATCCACGACAATTTGGCCATGACCAAGGTTTCTGCCCGTTGGGTCCCTAGAAACCTCACGCCCCATGATCGACTTCAACGTCGTCAAATTTCGGAGGAGCTGCTGCTCCTGTACAACGAAGACCCGGCGGGATTCGAGTCATACATAGTGACAGGTGATGAAACGTGGGTCCATCACTGGGATCACGAGACCAAGTTCGAAAGCATGGCCTGGAAGCACAGGGGCTCTCCGACCCCCATCAAGTTTCGGACCCAACCCTCAGCCGGGAAGATCATGGCCACCATCTTCTGGGATTCTGAGGGAGTGTTGATGCTGGACTATGCGCCTCGTGGAAGGACCATCACAGGCCAATATTACGCCGAGGAACTGGCTGGATTGAAGAAGTGCATCCGTCAGAAGCGGCGCGGCAAGTTGACACACGGTGTCTCCTGCTCCTCCACGACAATTCCCCTGTCCACAAGGCCAGAGTTGCACAAGCTGCCCTGCGCGAGTGTGGATTCGAGGAGCTCAACCATCCCCCCCTACAGTTCAGATCTGGCCCCTAGCGACTACTTTTTATTTCGCCAGCTCAAGGCTGCACTGCGTGGACGCCGGTTTTGGGACGATGAAGATGTCCATCTCGCCGTCCAGGAGTGGATTAAACAGCAGTCGGGAGATTTTGGTTGTCGAGAATTTGAAGCCTCAGGGATAAGTGGCGCAAGTGCATTGAAGTCGAGGGGAGTTATATTGAAAAATAATAAAACACTTTTCCTCATATCTCGTTTCCTTATATCCGAATTGCAAAACTTACGATTAAATATCTTGGTTTTAAGATCGGAAAGAACCAGATTGTCCCCAAGAAGACAAAGTTAAAGCCATAGATGAAATGCCGCTTCTCCGGACGAAGAAGCAGCTGCGGTCATTTCTGGGTTCTGCTTCATTTTACAGGCGCTTTGTTCCCAATTTCGCCACTATAGCCACACTCCTTAATGATATGTTAAAGAAAACGGGATCCGATCCTGTCTGTTGACTTCCCCGCAGTGTTTAGCTTTAACCAGCTGAAGGAGAAACTGATCTCTGCTCCTACTTTGAGACTCCCGAATCCGAACAAAAAGTTTGGGATTCGTACTGATGCCTGTCATGATGGTATAGGTGGTGTCCTCATGCAGTATGAAAATTATGGAAGTGGATATCCCGTTGCGTATACGAGCAGGAAGCTGTCTGTCGGCGAGAAGGCTTACGCCACCATTGAAGACGAGGCGTTAGCTATAGTATGGTCAATTCGACATTTTAGAAACAGGTATAAATTGGTGCAAGCAGATAGCAAGGTAAATATTGGTAAAAGGGTAACTAGGCAACAAGGTAGCAACTAGTGTGTATGGGAGCCTGGAATGAAAGGAAGAGGAATTAGACTAAGTATGATTTGTTTGGTATTAAGTGATTAACTGGAGAAGGAATATTTACTGAACTTTACGATAGGAATGACGAGCACGAGTGGAAATTTTTGTGTTCAATACGGGACAGCTGAAAGCGTGTTAGTTTGTGTGTTTGACTAAAGGAAGTGTTGCGAAAAAAATGTATCTTAGCCACGACTTTTGGATGGCAATTATTTATTACAAAAAATATATTGAAAATACATATACAAAAAAAAATTTAAATTTTTTATTGAGATTTTTGATTGATACATTAATAATAGGATTATTTAAGATGATTGATAATTTATACATAACTAAGTTGCGATTTTATATAAGATTTAATAGAAATTGTAGAAATTAAATGGGAAAATAAATGGAGATTTTTACATTGAATTTAAAAAGGAAAGTATGCTAATATTTATGCACAAGGTACATTACGTTAAAATGATATTTGGTAATGGTAATATTTAAATTGATTCAGTGGAATATTGATACATGTAATATTTTATAGGAATACCAGAGGGCATTGTCTAGGGGTATCTGAGGAAGGTGTGGGTGGGGCTGAAGCAGTTTGTTAAAACCCATTGCCCCAAATGGGAGCTCAGGGGTGATGAGGGGTCTTTGCTCCCCCCCCCCCAGCCCCGATCCGAGATGGATGGGTGAAAGGAAGCTGGTCGGCTTCTACCCTGTGAAATTAGAGGCCGGGCAGAGAGAGTTGTAGGAGAGGTTATAGGGAAAGTGAGGAATTAAGGTAGATACGCAGCTGTCTGAAAGAAGGAGAAGAGGCTAAGCTGGGGCCGAATGGGGCGCTGAGTCCCATCAGCACTGCAGCCAGGGAAGCAAGTCGCCGCGCCCCTTGCGGGGGGCGGTTTAACTGGTTATTTTTTCTTTCTTTTCCGATTTGTAATTCGTCTTGTATTTCAGCTCTTATTCTGCAACGGCAAATGTGTGATTATTAATACAATTGCTACATAATTTAAATAATCTCGTAACGTCGTTAAATGAATCATTAAATGCTCTCACTTATGTAACCTCCATTATGCATCCCCGTTTACTTGAATATCTAGATTTTTTGAACTCATACCGAGTTTTTCAAAAGTTCTGGTACACTCGGGTTTGTCTTTTTTGAGAGAGAGGTTTACGTGTGTAATAAAAAAAGTTCCGCCAAACAAACTTAAAGTTCTACTTTTCCAGCAAGTGTCATTAAAACTTCTTTTCCATTGTGTGACGAGATGAAAGTTAAAAGGATCGATATCTCTGCTCTCCTGCGCGCGGACCACAACAAGTCCGATATCGCCAAGGGGCTCAGCGTCAGCCGGATGACCGTCCTTCACAGAGTCGCAGAGAGGCTCAAGAAGGAGGAAGACCTCAAAGGTCCGTTACGTGCCCACGACCAAGACACGACCTCGGTGATGAAGCTCGGCGCCCTGGCTTCGAATGCCGAGAAGTTGCCGCCAGTGTGGTTCTTGGGGTTTACAGGCTCACCGCAGCCGATTACAGGGACATCTTGGTCACGAAAGTCATTCCCTGCGTGGGAAAGATCACGAAGAAGGCGGACTACGTCTTTCAGTAGGACGGTGCCCCGGCCGCCGCAGTCGCCCGACCTCAATCCCCTTGACTACAGTGTGTGGGCGCATGTCGAGGGAAAGGCCCCCATAATTCGCCGCAGCAACGTAGACGAACTGAAGTCCTCCGTCAACCGCGTGTGGACCCGCATGAGCAGCGTGTGCGCAGGGTTTAGATTTCGCTTGGAGCGCATGCTCGCCACCTATGGAGGCCACATTGATTAACATTACGATTTAAACACATTTATATGTTAAAACAATAAAAGCGTGTCCAACTGTATCAAAACTATCAGTATCCTTTGTTTAGAGCGTCGTAACGAGTGTAACAGGACATTTGCAATACCTGGTATTCTAGCGAGTTCCTAAAATTCAGGCATTCATGACTAACTAAAGAATTTAGTTTCTCCTGCCCATCTCCCTGGAGGACGAGGCCACGTTGACGGTCCCTCGCGATCCAAGTCGTCTCCTCTCTTCGGTATTTTAGCTATGTATTTTCAACACATTCCACTTCCCCTAACTTCACTTTACATAGATATTTATTTTAGAATTTTCAATGCAATGACACCTTGAACCCTATTTATTATTCTTTTATTTATCCGCTCTTAATCTGTTTACTACTCTTATTCTTTCTCCACTAAATAAAAATATTCTCGCTGGTTCGATCAGTTCTTTAAAAAAACAAAAACATGGACGTTTCTAACGGAATGAAATTCGAATATGTCCTGGCATAACTTAAAACAATTACTTGTTGAATTTCCCTCCATATGAGTAGATACATTTATCAACTCATCTTGTCTCGCCTTAGAAGCTCTGTTTGGATCAACCTGCTGAGATCATCTGGAACAGCATTTTTAACCCTTCGTCCATCCTTAAGCCCCAAAGACTTGATTCAAACCGATATTTTAAAAACAGTACGATTTGTCAGAATTTGGAAACCACATAAATCTCAACTGTAAGCGAAACCAAGCACTTGTAAAGATTCTGAATGACTAAACCTTTTTTTGTATTTATCTGTCGTTACTCTTGCAGGGAACTATTTTAACCTCTTCCATTCGACTAATAGATAATTCCCCTTTCCTTCTTGTCAATTAAAAGAATTTAGTTTTAGTTTCCCTATCTTATTCCGTTAAATGACAGGTCAATCCAACGCAATTTTCAGTTATACATACTCGTATATTGCTAATCAACAACCTCAAATTAGCTTGAAACAAGCTCCCAAACCTTGGGCAAATGCTTTTCCACGCTATAATGTTGTACAGAAATCTTACCAGTCATGGCGTCCGCCACGGCTGCTGACTGAACGAAGCGTCAATCAAAAAGGATGATAATATCCTTCTAAGCTGTAGTCACTAGTTTTTCTCGTCCCAAGCCTTTCATGATCAAGTCTGACCCAAGGAAAAAAAGTGTCTAAATTAAAGAAAAAATAAATGTGAATTGACACTAAACTTGTGCGGGCTTCTCCTATAATCTTAATAGTTATTTTAATTTTTTATTAAAACAACAATTTGGGGGATTTTGCCCCCCCAAAAACGATCTCTAAATTTAAAAAAATAACTTTTTATGCAAAATTAAATAAGAATTATCCACAAAATAGAGACCGGTCACTTTCCGAACATTTACCCTTATTCCATATTGTGAGTATACTAGGGTCCCACACTATCTCCCGGGTTGCCTTACAAAGGAAACTCCTAAAATAATAACAATAATAATAATTAGCGTTATCATAGATCGCAAAAACATACTAAACCATATATAGTTAAGTCTGAAGGCACATCGATGGAAGGGGTTCAAACCTTTTCCTCCGAAAGAGTCTAAATTTTATTTTGGTGTATTTGTATTTGTCGAGGAATTATGGATGTACAACCTAGTCCGTGGGTCCGTACACGCATAAATAGGCGGCTGAAAGCTGAGAGGCCACGCGTGAATGAAGAGTGGGGAAGTAGGCCTTGCTCCAGTTCAATCGGAGGCTCAAACAAAAGGGGGCGTAAGCGAGTGCGTGAGGTTGGCGTTAAAGGGTTCGTAAAATGCCAGTATTCATTCAAGGTTATTTTAAAGAGACTACCCGAAAATAAATGATTTAATTACAAAAAAAAGGTAATCACAAAAAATATATACACGGGTCAAGATTAAGGTAATATTCAATTGCAACGAGCAGATCGGACATGAACTAATGCAATAGGGAAATGAAAATGAGACTCGGTAATTAACAACTTATGGACAGAGGGGAATAACCTCCAGGGATGGGGAGGGGGGATTTTAAAAAATGGGCGGAAGGACCTTTATCTTGAGGACAAGCTTCTCGGAATCAAGACTCGGATTGCACGGGATGAGATCTTGCAGCACGGCGGTGAGATCTTGCACCCAAGATAAATTACTCGTGGGCGTAGTAGCAAAATAGACCTAAGCTTGGGAAAGTGCACTCGGACAGAGCGACGTACTTTCGTGAACGGGATGAGACGAGTATGTCGCACGAAATCTTCGAAGAAACCGCTTCACGAACTTGCCTATAGAGGATGGTCAAAGGTTCACGGTGGTGATCTAGCAGACGAGATCTTCAAACTTCAGCGGCTCGACTCGAGACGAAAGGGGGACGTATCTTCGGGGGACGTGAGCTGTACTCTCTGTCGAATAACGGGGGACGCTGAATATATATATACTCAGCCGACTAAGTCGCGAGAAGGCCTCCGGACATGGCTGCTCTCTCAAGAGAAATCCTGGCGCCGAACTGATTAGCTCTGTTTTAGATAAGGGTTTGATAAGATACTCGTCTGGCGCCAATTCTGGCCTCGAAGCATGGGGTTAACTGGAGGCTCCTTTCTAGCGGGGTATTAATTTGTCCGCGGGTCATGGGGGAGGGAGATCGGCTGATCAACTATGTTTCATTCTTGTCAATCTATAATATATATATATATATATATATATATATATATATATATATATATATATATATATATATATATATATATATATATATATATATATATATATGTATAGTTTTTGTTCTATCCTCGTTGTATTTCATCCATTCTCTTAACGATTTCGCGGTCAGCCATTTCGCCTAAATTCTCTATTCAAAAACTTATAGATATAGGTTTGCCGTGAAGTATCTATCTAGGTTCATACCACGATGACTGTCCTGAATGGCAGTAGCTGGCTGTGCCGGCCCCATGTTCACTCCTCGCAGAGCGGGCTACTGCGGGGATGATTAGCGTTTGCTTCCCGTATAACGAATAGGGTCCCCATGCCCGATTGTGAGAATATAAAAAAAATCAAACTCTTCCCCCTTTCCCTATACTACCGACGGAGCGCCCCCCTCCCCCTGTGCTCTCGCAGGAGACCCCCTAAACTCTTTAATCGGAGAGGAGGCTTACTCCTCTCCTTTGCCTAAGGGTGTGGGGGACTCCCCATCACTTCCTTCTTTGGAGGTGCCCTCGGCTGCTTCCCTCTTTCCAGCGGCAGTCCTCTCTTTACTTTCCAAGGGAAATGCCAAGAAAGGCAGGTGGGCCATAATTGACCGGGCACTATATGGCCAACCCCATTAGGAGGAGGAGGGAAGACAGGGTCCGTCGGCCTCTTCCCTACAAAGACCTGCAGGGTCAAATTTTGAGCTTAGAGGGGATCACCCTATGTGACTCCGTTTTACCCGACCAAAGACGATGGGACCTGTGATATTCTGGGGGAGGAGGGCTACATGGGGGCCCACCTTGAGATGGACATGGTCTCTGAGGCAACTCAGCCCCAGATGGTAGGACTTTCCATGGGGACGAACCTGGGCTCGGTGCCAAGCACCGAATCCGAGTCCGCCCCTGTGCAAGGTCCTCAGACGGTTTGGGTCTCCAAGGCTGTACAAGGAGAGGAGGGGTCTCCTCCTTCAGCTGGTGCACCTGTGAAAGCCAAGACCTTCTCCATATCGGAGACAGATCTTGCTGAGGCCGGTCCATTTGGCCTTGGGGCTCCTGCCGTCGGAGGGGAGAAGAGGGTTCATTCCCCGCCGTCATCTCATAAAAAAACAAAGTAGGAAAAAAGATTCGAGGCTCCTGTCCATCTGCGGGGGATACGGGGGGCGGATGTGTGTGCTGCCACTACGGTAAGCAACCGAGCCAAGATAGACACGTCCGGCCTCGTTGCTCTCCACTGATGGCAGCATGTTAGCTAAGGGCAACATGATCCATCAAAGGATAGCTTTAGCTAGCGTTATTGGTAGAGAGCCGAAGGTGACCCATTTCTCGGACGGTAACCTTCTGGCGAATGCGTCGAATTCCTCCGAGGCGGCCATGATTAGGGCTCTTCGGACACTTGATGGCACGCCGGTGAGTGTGACGCCGCACTCTACCATGAACTTTGTGAAAAGAGTAGTTTATGCGAGGGAATTCGTGGACTACTCTATAAATGACATTACCTTAGAGTTGGCTGACTATGGGGCGGTCAAGGTCAAACGTGTGATGAAAAAACAGGGAGGGGTCTCTTGACCCACCCCTAAATTCTTCGTCAGGTTCGACTATGATAGGCTCCGTGAGTCGGTGCGTGCCGTTTGGTATCGCTACCTCGTGAAGGCATTTGCGCCACTGCCGCCGAGGTGTTATTACTGTCACCGCTTCGGACATACTGATCACTCTTGTAGACGCGCAAAGTCGGGGTTACCTGAAGTCTGTGTAAGTTGCTCCAATGGCGCACACGATAAGTCCAAGTTGTGTGTGACCAAGTGTGTCAATTGCAGAGAGCCGCACCCTGCTTCATCGAAGCAATGTGGTGCCTATCTCCTTGAAAAGGAAATCCTGGCCGTTCAGGCCTTGGATCGTCTCTCATTTGGTGAGGCTAAGGACATGGTCCTGGCGCGCCCGTATATGCCTGGGACGTCTTATGCCTCAATACTAAGAAACACACCCTCTGCTCCTAACCCATCTAAGTCTAGGAACACGGTCTTTTCTGCGCATATTCGGAACTCTTCTGCGGGTTCTACCCCGGAAAGGAGTACATCACTAAAGGAGCTTTGGCTCCTTCACCCACACCTAGTGGCAGGGTGGGTGGTGCGGAGGCGGTGGATCCTTCAAAAAAGGGACCTCCGCCTCATAAGTCCCCCCAGCTCGCTTAAGCTTTCGAGGTGGAGGTAGGAAAAGACACGCATGGCAAGCCAAACCTTCCCCGGTAAGTCCTCGAAGGCGACAGCACCTTCAGCGCATTGTCCGGCCAACAGCGCTCGGAGTTCAGCCTCTGGGAAGCGTACGGCAATTCCCGTGAGGGCATTCTCTTCGAAAAAGACACCCGCATCTCTTCTGAGCTAGGCCTGGAGGGCATATTCATTCAATGGAATTGCCGCGGACTCCGGGCCAGCTGGGAGGAGCGGCGGAGGCTCGTCTCGACCTGTTCTCCGTTAGCCATCTTTTTGCTGGAGACCATGCTGGGCGCGTGCCCCCTGCCCCCAACTCTCTCGGGGCATAATAGTTTTGCCACCCCACCACAACCGATGGGGACGGGCAGGGGGATGCGCCATTTACATCCGCCATTTTCACCCGTTCTTCTCATTGGTTTAGATACCTCCTTTCAGGCAGTAGTTCTGCAGCTGCACCAGGATAGGAGGTATAATGTTATTCCGCGTATATTCCCCCCGTAAGGGGCGCGGCGATTTGCCATTCTGGCCGCCGTGCTGACGGGATTCAGCGCCCCGTCCGGCCCCAGCTTAGCCTCTTCTCCTTCTTTCAGACAGCATGTATTTCTCCCCTACTTCCTCACTTCCCCTACAACCTCTCCCACAACTTTATCTGGTCGGCCTCTATTTTCACAGGGTAGATGCCGACCTTCTTCACAGCCAACTATCCCTGATCGGGGCTGGGGGGGGAGGGGACAATGTTGCCTAACCCCTAAGCTCCGGTTTGGGATGGTAGGTTTTTAACAACCTGCTTCATCCCCACCCATACCTTCCTCACATCCCTTTTCCTTCTCTTTCACACTCTATCAGTTTTACGCCGTGTCCAAAGTGGAGCCGCCATGCTGAGAGACTGCCAGGCCACCAGGCGGGAGGGGTAGTCTTAAATGGCGGCACCTGGCTCTGCCAGGCCTGTACGCACCCCTTGCAGGGTGGGCTACTGCGAGGGGTGATGAGCGTGTGCAGCCCGTGAGAAAATTAGGGTCCCATGGCCAATGATGGAAATTTTAAAAAAACCTTTCCCTTTACCCCTCACAATCAACAGAGCCGCCTTCTGGCAGCTCCACAGAAAAAATGGAGGTTTCTCCCTTGTGCTTGCGCAGGGGACCCTGCAAATTTCTCTAACTGGAGAGGAGGCTTACTCCTCTCCTTCACCTACAGTTGTACGAGACTCCCCCTCACCCCCTTGTCTGGAGGTGCTTTCGGGCACCTCCCTCTTTCCAACGGCAGTGCCCCCTTTACTTTCCAAGGGGACTGCCAAGAAAGCCAGCAGGCAGCGTATACCCGACTGCTCCGCATTAAAGCAACTCGGTAGGGCAAACCCCCTTAGTAAGGAGAGGAAAGGCGGGCCCCTTCGGTCGCTTCCCTCAAAAGACCTGCTGGCAAAAATATTGAACCTTGCCGGGGTCAAGGCCTGTGCCTCCCCGGACTTAACTTGTGACAGCACTGCCAATGGGACCTGTGATGTCCTGGCGGGGGAGCCACTGGAGGCCTCCCATGAGATAGACATAGTCCTTGAGGCAACCCAGCATCAGACGGTAGGGCCTTCCATGGGAGCAAATTAGGGTTCGGTGCCAAGCACCGAACCCGAGTCCGCCCCTATGCAAAGTCCTCAAACGGTTAGGGTTTTCAAGGCAGTACAAGGAGCGGAGGGATCTGCTCCGACCGGTGCTCCTGCGACTGCCAGGACCTTCTCCATCTCGGAGAAGAACCTTGTTGAGGTTGGTCCATCTGGTCTGGGGGCTCCTGCCGGCGGAGGGAAGAAGCGGCTTCATTCCCCGCCCCCATCTCCTAAAAAGAAAAGGACAAATAAAAAAAAGACTAAAACGACTCGGGGCTCTTCTCCCTCCACAGGGGCTGCGGGGACGGACGAGGACGCTAACATCCTTGAACGCGACCGAGCCAAGATCGGCAGGTCCGGCATCGGTGCTCGCTTGGGCGTGGAATCCCCCCAAAATAACAAAAGTGCGCAGAGCAGAGCCTCGATTTCGTCGGGGCCCCTCATTATGAGATTGCCTGGCTTCTTAGTTATTCGCCCTACCGATGGAAGCATGTTGGCCAAGGGCAAAATGTTCCATCAGAGGAGAGCAATAGATAGTGTAATTGGTAGAGAGCAGAAGGTGACCCGTTTCTCGGACGGGAGCCTTCTGGCGAATGCGGCGGTTCCCTCCGAGGCAGCTAAGATAAGTGCTCTTCGGACACTTGATGGCACCCCGGTGATGGTAATGCCGCACTCTACCATGAACTTTGTGAAAGGAGTGGTTTATGCGAGGGAACTCGTGGACTACTCCATAAAAGATATCACTCTAGAGCTGGCGGATCACGGGGCAGTCAAGGTCGAGCGTGTGATGAGAAAACAGGGAGGGGCCTCGACACCCACTCCTACACTCTTCGTCACGTTCGACTGTGACAAGCTCCCTGAGTCGGTGCGTGCCGGTTGGTACAGCTACCGCGTGAAGGCATTCGTGCCACTGCCGCAGAGGTACTATTACTGTCATCGCTTCGGCCATACGAATCGCTCATGTAGACGTACAAAGTCGGGGTCACCCGAAGTATGTATAAATTGCTCCAAGGCCGCACACGATAAGTCCAAATCGTGTGTGGCCAAGTGTCAATTGCGGAGAGCCGCATCCCGCTTCTTCGAATCAATGTGGTACATATTTCCTTGAGAAAGAAATCCTGGCCGTTTAGGCCTAGGATCGACTCTCATTCCGCGAGGCTAAAGACGGGGCCTGGCGCGCCCGTCTCTGCCTGGGACGTCTTACGCCTCAATGCTTAGAAAGACAGCCTCTGCTCCTGGCCCATCCAGGACAACGAGCACGGTTGTTTCTGCGCCTATTCGGAGCCCTTCTGCGGATTCTACTTAACCCGGGAGCTTCCCTGGTAAAGCTGGCGGCACAAAGGGTTAAAACCCAGCCCCGGCTAAAACCAGGGCTCCGCCCCCTTCCCCCAACGTGACCGTTTCCTGTAAGGCGAAATGGCCACGCGCCTACACCAAGTCTTCTAGACTCACAGGAGGCAATACCCCTGAAGTTGGTCGCCAGGCAATCTTCCGGTGTTCTTAAAGCTACCGCCCAAAAGGAGAGAGCAAGAAATGAGGTTCGGCTCCTTTGCCCACGCCTAGTGGTGGGCTGGGTGGCTCGGAGACGGTGGATCTTCGAAAAGAGGGCCCCTCGCCTCCGAAGCCCCGACGCCTGCCTAAGGTTTCGAGGCGGAGGGAGGAAAAGACTCGCATGGTGAGCCCAACCTCCCCCAATAAGTTCTCGAAGGCGACAGCGCCTTCAGCGCATTGTCCGACCAACAACGCCCGGGGTTTTGCCTCCGGGAAGCGTAGGGCCATTCCCGTGCGGGACTTCTGTTCGAAGAGGGCCCCCGCGTCTCCTCCTAGCTAGGCCTGGAGGGCATATTCATTCAATGGAATTGCCGTGAACTCCGGGCCAACTGGGAGGAGCTGCGGAGGCTCGTCTCGTCCCGTTCCCCGTCCCGTTCTCCGTTAGCTATTTTTCTGCAGGAGACCATGCTAGGCGCATGCCCCCTGCCCGCCCTCCCGGGGTATAAGGGTTTTGCGACCCCATCGCCACGAGAGGCGGGCCGGGATGGGGGATGCGCGGTTTACCCTCGGCATGATGTCTCCGTTCTTCTTTTCACTTTAGATACGTCCTTTCAGACAGTAGCTTTGCAGCTTCTCTTGGATAGGAGGTATACTGTTATTTCTGCTTACATTCCACCGTCAGCTGACTTGAACCCGGGGGACTTCTGAAGCGCCGTGGCACGGTTGCCGAGACCCTTTCTCTTGCTTGGAGATCTCAACGGCAGGCATCCACTCTAGGAAGATTACTCAATAAATCCCAGGGGACAAGTCCTTGCCGACCTGATCGAAGAGCTTGAGATAGGTGTCCTAAATGTGAACGTGTTTACGCATCACTATCCGAGAACCGCTTTATTTTCTTGCCTTGATCTGACTGAATTCTCTATCTCAGTCGAGGAGTTTAGGTCGGTAGATGAGGCCGTTGAGTTCTTCTCAGGCAACCTCATCGCCTCGGGCCTGACTACTATTCCCAGAACGTCTGGCCGTTCTTCCAGCAGACCACTCCCGTGGTGGTGGGCCGTGTGTGAGACGGCCCTCAAACAGAAGCTTTATGCATACATGCTCTATAAGCGCCGCCCGAACGATTGCACTGTAGGTGAATTTCGTCGAGATAGGGCTAGGTTCCAGTATATTTAGAAGCACGCCCGCCGCTCTTCTTGGCGGGCATACGTGTCTTCACTTAACGGGAAGACCCCTCTAGCAGAGGTTTGAGGGCGAGTCAAAAAGATTCGGGGCAAGTTCTCGCAGGACCCCCCTCCTGTTCTCCAGGAGAATGGGATCGCAATCTCGGACTCCGCGTCCGTGGCGGAATCCTTCCCGACCGTTCTCACCGCATTCTCTAGCCGGGATGCTGCTCTTCCAGTATTCAATGCGCGTCGTGATATCGCGGAAGGCCGCCAACAGGACTTTACTTCCAAAGCCGGATAACCCTTCAACGACAGTTTACTGTGAATGAGTTGCCTTCCGCTCTTGCTTCGTGCGCGGACACCGCTCATGGTCCGGATGATGACCCGTTCACCATGCTTAAACACCTGGGTGAGCTTGGTATGGCATTTCTCTTAGATTTGTTCAACAGGATCTGGGTGGAGGGTATCCTCCCAGATTCCTGGCGAATCGCTATTGTGCTCACCTTTCGCAAACCAGGGAGAGATCACTCTACTCCGGCCGGTTTCTGCCCAATCTCTCTAACCTCTTGCGTGTGCAAGTTGATGGAGAAATTGGTAAATGTTAGATTAGCCTTTTTTTCTGGACAGCGGAGGTCATATGTCTTCTGCACAGTGCGGCTTCCGCAAGTTCCACTCCACGTCGGATGCTCTGCTCCGACTGGAAAATGCCGTCTGCGAGGCCTTCCTTCGTAGACAGCACTACGCCACGGTCTTTTTCGATCTGGAGAAGGCTTATGATACCGCATGGCGATGCGGTATCATGGAGAATCTCCACACGATGGGAGCGAGGGGACGCCTCCCAATCTTTATATCTGAATTTTTGCGAGATCATCGATTCCGCGTACGGGTTTGTGAGTGGGAGGGGGGGAGCCCTCTCCGGCCTAATGGAGCAGGAAGAGGGTGTCCCGCAGTGAAGTGTCCTCACTGTAACACTATTTGCCCTGAGCATCAACGGCATCACCTCGGTGCTGCCGGAAGATGTTCTCGCTACGCTCTACATGGACGACCTTTCGATCTCTTTTGGCGCGGTCAGATGCCAACTCTGGAGCGTCGACTCCACAGGCCTTGAACCGCGTCTCTCGCTATGCTGAAGCGCACAGGTTTCGGGTTTCTTTGGCCAAGACTAAGGTGGTGCACTTCTGCCGCCATCCATGGCTCCACCCCGACCCAGATTTGTTTCTTAGTGGGGTGCGCCTGGAAGTGGTTGAATCGCACCGTTTGCTTGGTCTTGTATTTGACCGACGCCTCACCTGGGAAGCTCATATTCGCAGCCTTGGGGTCTCTTGTACCCGCGCCATGAATATTTTTCGTTCCGTGACGTTCAGCGCTTGGGCCGCTGATAGGGCTACTGCCTTACTTTTTTATCGATCCTTCGTCCGTTCGATGCTCGACTAGGGATGTGAGTTTTATGTATCCGCAGCCGAGCGTCTATTGTGGAAGGTTGACACGATCCACCACGCCGGCCTTCGCTTGGCGCCCGGGCCTTCCGCACTTCCTCTATTGAGAGCCTTCTTGTTGATGCTGGAAAGATGTCATTATCTATGCGCCGTGCACAGTGCATTATTCGCCTGTCGCACGATCCGCAGCGTCTACCTTTGTCGCCAACAGCTCTCACTGCATCTGCAGCTAATCTAGACGGTGCTTATGCCGCCGAGAGATGCAAGTCATACCCTAAGCTCTTTGGGTTTAGGCCTAGGAAACTCCTTCGAGAGCTAGATATAACATCGGTGGTGTTCCTGGTTCTGACAAGGGTGCCACCCTGGAGAGTACCACCGTTAGCTATTTGTCGCGACGCCTCTGCTACCAAAGCTTGTACAGCGCCGGGTGTATTGCGTTCGGCCTTTTTGGAGCATATCTCGTGTCACGCTGGAACCGTGCCAGTGTATACGGATGCCTCCAAGTCCGAAGAAGAGGTCGTTTTCCACGCCGTATCCCCTCTGTTAGAAGTCAGCGAGGCTCTACCGGGTGGTACGTTTGTCTTCACGGCTCAGTTGGTGGCAATACACCAGTCGGTACGGGAGATTACGCGACGTGCCCGGTTCGGAGACCGGATCGTGATTTATAGCGACTCACAAATGCCCTGAGTGCTCTCGGGGCATTGGAATCTCCGCACCCTTTGGTTTGCGATATCCGTGATGCCACGGTTTTACTGAGCCGAGTAGATGTAGAGATTATCTTCTAAGGGGTTCCTGGATATGTAGGAATTGCAGGGAATGAGCGCGCCGACGAGGGCGCCAAAGAACCCGCGAGGACCAGCTGACCGGCCAGCGTTTCGCTCTTCCACACACAGACTACATGGCAGGAATAGGGGCAGCTTTTCGAACTGCTTGCCAAAGAAGATGGCAGACGGTCGAAGGGAACTTAAAGTTGCGTGCCATTGCGCCGACACTGTTCCCATGGACCTACCCCCCCAATGCCGCGACGGCTTCAGGTCGCTTTCTGTCGTCTCCGAATCGGGCATACTCGTGTGACGCATCGCCATTTAGTGGAGCGCTCGCCTGCGCCCTATTGTGACGACTGCGTCGTTTCCCAGACTGTTCGACATATTCTTGTCGAATGTCCCAGTCTGGGTGATCTTCGCGCACGTTACCTGTCCCGGTACCGGGATGGGCGGGGCCGCTACCGCCTGTCCCGGTACCGGGATGGGCGGGGTCACTACCGCCTGTCCTTTGTACTCGGGACGAGTGCGTGCACATTGACTGGTGGACTTATGTACTTTTTGGGGGGGATATTGTCCTTCTCCCTTTTATTTAAGTAGTTCCTTTTTTTTGTTTTCTTTATAGGTCGCACATTCCTGCTCGTTGCCTTTTCCTTTTTTCATTTTTAGTGTTGGTTGTTTTTTCTTGTTTGTTTTTTGAATCTTATTTTAAAGTAGCCAAGTACTAAGCAGTTTTTAACATGGAAACTAATGCCCAAGCAGGCTGTGGCCAGATGATGCTAGCCTAAATTAGGCTGTTTGTTTACGGCAACTTATGCCTTAGTCGGCAGTCGCCAGATAGCCCCTTAATTAAAAAAAAAAAAAAAAATGTGGCCAGATGAGCTCTTAAGATTAAAAAAAAAATCCGCGTATATTCATTCCACCGTCAGCTGAATTCGACGCCGGGGACCCCTGCCACGCCGTGGCACGGTTGCCGAGGACTTTTCTCTTGCTCGGACATATGGACGGTAGATACCCTCTAGGAAGACTACTCGATTAATCCCCGGGATCAAGTCCTTGCCGACCTGATTGACGAGCTGGAGATAGGTGTCCTCAATGTGGATGAGTTTACGCATCACTACCCGAGAAACGCTTCATTTTCCTGCCTCAATCAATCTTTGTGCAGTCCGGATGCACAGCTTGATTTGGGGTGGGGGGTGGTCGATGACCTCAATGGTAGTGATCACTTTTCCATTCAAATATGATTTTCTGGGCCTCCGCCAGAGTACCCACCACGGCGGTGATTGGCGCGTGCACGGTGGTCCGCATTTCAAGAAATGACTGATTTCTCTGTCTCAGTCGAGGCGTTTAGGTTGATTGATGAGGCCGTCTAGTTCTTCTCCGGTAACCTCATCGCCGTGGGCCTGACCACTATTCCTAGAAAGTTTGGCTGTTTTTGCACGACGACCACTTTTGTGCTGGTCAGCCGAGTGTGAGACGGCCCTAAAACAGAAGCATTATGCCTCTATGCTCTTTAAGCGTTGCCTGCACGATTTCACTGTCGGTGAATTTCGTAAGCTAGGTTCCGGTATATTTTGAAGCACACCGGCCGCTCTTGTTGGCGGGCATACGTGTCTTTACTTAACGGGAAGACCCCTCTAGCAGAGATGTATAAGTGAGTCAAAAACATTCGGAGCAAGTTCTCGCACGACCGTCCTCCCGTTCTCCAGGACAATGGGACCGCAATCTCGGACCCGCATCCGTTGCGGACTCCTTCGCGACCGCTATTTTAGCATTCTCTAGCTGGGATGCTGCTCCGCCAGTATTCAATGCGCTTGTTATTTCGCGGAAGGCTGCCGCGGATAACCCTTCAACAACAGCTTTATTCTAAGTGAGCTGCGTTCCGCTTTCGCTTCGTGCTCATACACCGACCCTGGTCCAGACAATGACCCGTACGCCATGCTTCGACACCTGGGTGAGCGAGACATTGCCTTTGTTAGATTTAATCAATAGGATCTGTGTAAAGGGTATCCTCCCAGATTCCTGGCGAATCGCTACTCTGCTCGCTTTTTGCAAACCGGGGAGAGATCACTCTACCCCTGCCAGTTGCTGCCTAATCTCTCTAACCTCTTGCGTGTATAAGTTGATGGAGAAACTGGTAAATGTTAGATTAGCCTTTTTTTCTGGATAGCTGAGGCCATCTGTCTTCTACACAGTGCGGCTTCCCTTGTTACGCCTAAGTGCACAGGCTTCGGTTTTCCTTGGCCAAGACTAAGGTGGTGCACTTCTGCCCCCATCCACTGTTCTTTCCTGACTAAGACTTTTTTTGTAAATTGGGTGCACCTGGAAGTGATGGGCTCGCACCGCTTCCTTGGTCTTGTATTTGACCGACGACTCACCCTGGAGGCTCATATTCGCAGCCTTAGGGTCTCATGCACCCGCGCCATGAATATTCTTTGTTCTGTGACGTTCAGCACCTGGGGTACTGATAGGGCTACTGCTTTAATTTTGTATCTATCCTTTTTTCGTTTGAAGCTCGACTACGGATGCGAGTTTTATGCATCCGCAGCCGAGCGTGTGCTGCGGAAGGTGGACTCGATCCACCGCACCGGGCTTCGCCTGGCGACCGGTGCTTTCCGCTCTTCCCACATTGAAAGCCTAATATATTTTCTTTCTTAATTTTTCATGAACTTTATATCTAAAAAAATAATTTGACATAAAAAATTGACGAATCCCCTCCTCTCCAAGAATTTTTTTTGCTGTTGTGTTTTAACATGACCACTTAACTCCCTCCCTCCCTCCCTTTCCCTGTTGTCATTTTTGCCCCGTGAACGAAGTCGTCACTCACAACATCGTTGCAAATATGCTTTACATTTGAGAGGACATAGTTGCAGGCTTCGGGGAAAGGAGGTTTGCGATCTAGCCTACTGCGGAACCCGAAGCCACCCTGGATTGGGATGGAGACTAAACTGTGGGGAGGGTATTCTGCCCTACTGCTTGGCTCCAGCCAAGACCACATAGAGACTCACATCCGTCTCTGTACATGCTGGACGTAAATGACCATAAGCCGTTTGAGTTGTGACACCCTCGGATGGGGGTCGTTGATTTTGATCTCATCTATCAATTTAGTCCATGTTTTAACACTCTCTTGGCGAATCCATCCAAGTCCATGCTCATCTATTCATCTCTCATCGTAGTCACAGGGGCAGTCAACGGCAGGGTGAGGGGCCTTCTCTCACTCAAGTCACAAGCTCACGCGTATAACCTTTACAGGCTATGGGTGACGAAACGACCCTACGCCTACGTCAAACACACGAGACATTGCACACTACCAGCTGCTGAAATATTAAGACTCTCATGTATACTTGATACCCCCATCACCAACATCATTAATACGTACGCTGGGAAGCCACTGATTTTCATGTTACCTACTGACGCTGACACATTCCAAACACGAAGGAAAGATGCTATATCAGATAAATATCACTACACAGCACTGCCATACGCTATCACTAAGCGTCATCAAGAACGCATAAGACGTACAAGCCCTTTCTGGCTCGAATTCACCACCTAATAACTCCTTACCAAACTCAAAGGTGTGTACGGCGAGGAGACAACCCACGACCTCTACTAGAACCGCACCCAAAACTGGGCGGTTATATAATACTTTCAGATGATAAACACTCACGCTCTAACACGCTGCTGGACAACGTCATTAAAGTCCTCAGCACCTTCCCACACGCACATCATTTCGAACAACAGCATAACCCAGGCCAACACCCGTGCCTACGTTGCTACAGGGCTGGGAATCAGACAAACTCCTGTAAAGCAGACCTTGTTTGCTCTAAATTCGGTGTAAATGGTCAGTTTTACATCGATTCTACAAGTACTACTCTCCGTTGTGTCAACTGCGATGGTAGTCACGTTGTTATAAACATGACGTGTTCCTACCCCACGAAGAATCGCGCGGCTGCTATCTCGGAAAGACTACAATACACCACTACACCTTCACACGCCTCCACTTTACCCCCCCCCCCCACACTCACCTAACGAGAACACGCACCGCTGCTGCCGGCACCTCCAGGGCTACTTAACCCACTGCACTGACAAACACAGTCAACCACCTACCAATGCCCATGGCTACCCCCAAAATACAACTGGCCACCGTGCTTTCCGTAGTGACAAAAGCTATATCTCAGGCTAACCCACGCTTATACGGCAGCGTGCTAAATCTGCTTTATGCAGCAAATGGACTAGGGCAGATCGTCTTTTCCTAGATGGTGTTCGCCATAATATAAGAACAGAAAAACGAACGACCACCGCCTCTCCTCACATCAGTGTGCATAAACTCATTTTTACCTACTCCATCCTTTTCCAATCCTTCCTTCTGTACCACTCACCCTCTCTCCTTTCCTGCTCTCCCCGACACTCGCCTCCTGCCCAACCCATCCCTTCTGTCCCTATACCCTTCTTTTCACTATCCCCACCCCTTACCCCATCCCTATCCCATCTACCACAGTCCCGAACCTTCCTTCCGTAGTTCTCACCTCTCATTCCATTGTTCCCACCCTTCCTTCCACTGTCTCTACCCTTCTTTGCGTACTCCTCGCTTCTCCTTCCATTGTCCTCACCTCTCCTTCCATTATCCGTACCTCTCCTTCCACTGTCACCACACTTCCTCGTACAGCCCCCACCACCCACGCTCGGACCTCCTCATCCAAACCCACTACCCACTGAAACACCCATTACCCTACTCCAAAACTCACAAAGCTCATTGAATCCACACTATCCTCGTCTTCCATACCAACACGTGTGATGGACACCGCATCGGCCACCCACTCTCCTCGTGCAATGCCATGATATTAAGGAGCGAAAGGCTGCCAAGTCTAACATCGCCGCACGCGCACTCCCTCCCTGTCCGTAGAGCGGCTCAGTCCGCCACAGTTTGATGTTATACACACATACCAAACCTAACTAACCAGTCCCACACGACTTTCACACAGACTTCACAGTCAATATTTTGGTTTACATCTGACAACACCTACGCTCTTTGAATACCAGATACCTTACACTTACCCACTCTTAAAATAACAGCAACATGAACGACGCGTTTCCGGAAGACGCGTCTCTCCCCCCCGACCTCCATCCTCCCACCGCCCCTGTCGAACCTAATGCCACTACATCACATACACAATACACCTCGCAATCGGTGTCTAGTCACCGACCTTTTAACTCTTTCTATCCCGTCTAAATTTTTTTTTCCGAACCCTTTTCTCTTCGACTAAACTATCTTCTGTGGTCTTCCACATTGTTTCCTCTTCTGTTCTTTTTTATTCACATTCATTCACTTTAGATATTATTCCTTTGACACACAAAAAAATTAAAGCATTTTCTTTTTTTACTAATTTGAATTAAAGCATTATTTCTTTGGTAATCAATAGAAAATAAAGATATTATTGCTGCATTATTAATGGGGCACATGGTATTGTTTGTTCTTTAGAAAAAATCAATGCAAACGTCTGTAGAGGACTATGCACATCGCATATCAGCAGCTGCATCTTTCAGCTGCTTCCTGGCTTTGATTTTAATACAGACTAAAGCCGAGAAACCAGCTTCGCAATGATAAATTGTTGCAAAAAGAATTATCACATAAAGAGCTCTCTGCGAGAGAATGCGATATTCATTCTCCAGTTTAGCCATAAAATCAGTCTACTCTTCATTCTGATAATTCACTTCCAGGGTTGTTGGTATCCAGGGCCGCCGACAGGATAAATTGTACTCGGTACAAGACGAAATTTGGGAGCCCTCCCCAGGTTTAAAAAAAAACAAAAGGCACATATATACTTTATCTTGCAGTGTGCACAATATTTTATTTCTTTTTGCACGTGTTCGTTTTTGTTTTGAAGCGACTGATTTCCTGTTTTGTTCAGAAGAATCTCCCAACATCGTGGACTGAATCTGAAGAGGGTGTATGTTGTCTGAATTGTTCCGAAGAAGGCGATGGCTTCAGGGCAACATTCAGCAGAGTCTGTTTCACATATATTTAAAGTTTGGCACCCACAGGGTAAAAAGAGTGCCAAAGCATTTTCAAACAGAAGACGTGCCTGTAGCCCTTTGTATTTTCCCGCCATATTGGATCCAATGTCGTAACTTTGCTCCCTACAATCTGATAAAGAGATGTTTTTCTCTTTCAATGTTTCCAGTACCATTTTCGTAATATCGTTTGCAGTTTTGTTACTGCAATCAATAAACATCAAAAATCGCTCCTCGATTACATATGCAAAATCGTCTTTCGCAAGATATCGTAGTATAAAGGTGGTTTGCTCAAGATGAGAGGAGTCTGGTCTTGCATCTACAATAATTGAAAGGTATTTCGAGAAGCTTCTTGCAAAGAGAATTTGTTGTGCAACAAGTTCTGAGCAAAGAGAAACAAATTCGTTTTGAGTCTCTGCTGAGAGATAGTGTGCCTGTAGCTTCCCTCCTTTCTACTGCAATTCCTTCACCTTTAGCACATGTTATTTCAGAACAGGATCCCACAGAGACAACAGTTCTAACAAGCCCAAAGTTTTTCATTTCCAATTCTTTGCGAAGATCCTCTAAATGCTATATGCCTCTCTCCCCCAGAAAAAGACAAGATCTATGATCCGCATCAAAAGATTGTGCCATCTTACTGCTTCAGTCACTGGAAGTTTCCATAAGATTTTCAATGCAGTTGTCTGATTTCAATCGTCTTTCAAAATCACGCCAGGCCAAATAACATTCCCTATGGGCATTGCACCTTTCGTGTTCAGGAATTCTGTTGGCTAGTTTTCTCCATTTTCCGCTTGAAACGTAGCCCTGTGATGTTGCTAGACGCGAATGTGATTTTTAATTTTCGGTTTCTTTTTGAAAGAGACGGCGCGGAAAACAATAGAGAGCCTGTTGTGATGGGCTCCAATACAGCCAATCTCGTCTTGAAATTTCACCATTTTGATTTCCTACTAAGAATATTCACTCAGAGAATGCTTGTTGATTACATAGGTGGGCGTTATCGCGATAACGATATCGGGTTATCGGTTATCCGTTACCCCCCCCCCCCCCCCGCGTTATAGATTCATCGGTATCGCCGATACTTTTGGTTCCAAACTAGCCATAATCGATGATTTCAGTTTTTTGGTTCCAGTTTAGCACAGGGTCGAGCCGCGCGTGCCTTGGAGGCAGAAATAGGTAGGTCCGAGCTGGGAGGAGGATCCTCAAAACCTATGAGGAGATGAAGGAGAGCCTCACCAGGTAAGAAACTAAGAAACAGTATTCAAATATTCTTACTATTGTATTATAAAATAACGCTATATATAGTCAATAATCAATATTGTATTACGATTATGGATTTATCGGTTATCACCTTATCGGGCGATAAATTTATCGCCAGTTATCGATTATCGGTAATCGCCGATATGGTCATCGTTATCGATATATCGGTTATTGTGATACATTTTTTCGTTATTGCGCCCACCTATGGCTGATTACTGCCACGTGGAAATGAAGTTGGGTAATTGTGATGGCACTTTCTGACACATTCTTCAACTCTCTCCTCGGTTAATTTCTCATGAACGCCAACATCTGGCATGCAGCCTGTCATTGTACTTGCAGCAGGAAGCGCAGCGTTATTTGTCCCTTATCTGAATACCGTATCAGCAGGTACCACTTCTGTTCTTTGATCATCTTGGAGTTATCTGATTTACTTCTCTTTTATGGTTATCTAAACTTAAAAGCATTTCAGCAATCTGTTCCTCAGAAAATGTGACGGTATTAACAACTTATTACAACTAACCATAGGTGGGCGTTATTGCGATATCGGGTTATCGGTTATCCGATATTTTTCCTGCGTTATCGATTCATCGGTATCGCCGATACTTTTGGTTCCAACCTAGCGATAATCGATAATTTCAGTTTATTGTTCCAATTTAACACAGGGGCGAGCCGTGCGTGCCTTGGAGGCAGAAATAGGTAGGTCCGAGCTGGGAACCAGCTGTCGCACGAGAGGTCACGAGGTGTTGCTCCTGCGCGCTATCGGTTTTACGCGTTCTTTGATGATTTTTTTCCTATGTTCCCGTGCTTCTTCCGTTCTATATATAGTCAATAATCAATATTGTATTATAATTTTGGATTTATCGGTTATAATCTTATCGGGCGATAAATTTATTGCCAGTTATCGATTATCGCCGATGAGGCTATCGTTATCGATTTATCGGTTATCGTGATACAGTTTTTCGTTATCGCGTCCACCTATGCAATTAACAACTAGTATACACTCACCCTTATTTTGTTCCGTAATTTCGGGTATTCTTGCTCCAGTTCTCTGATTATACCTATAGCAATGATATATCTAATACATAATTTAAATATATTAGAGTTTATTTTATTTTAATTCCTAAAAGAAAGAAAAAAATCATTATAAAATATTTTGATTTGTACAAAACAGATGGGAACGCCCCCCCCCCCAAAAAAAAAAATCACTAAAGTTATGTCGTTTCGACAGGACACTTACCGCAATGCCAATTTTCGCAGCGTCATTCACTCTCCTTATTCGGCCTCTTCTTCTTTTACATATTGACGAAATATTATTATCAACATCGCGAGATCAAAAAGCGATTTTAGTTGCACTCTCGTTCCCAGGTAAGCTAGAGAATATTATGTCCACTAGAAGTTACTCTACAATAAATATAAGAAAAAGGCTTATCACTATAACATTTGATCTGTGTTCTGTATACATACGGAAACAAGGGCCACTCTCGGCACTTGAGCCCCGGTACGATGTACCTGCTGTAACCACCTCTCGGCGTCCCTGAGTGTATCCTCTTTTAATGCAAGAAATTCGAGCTTTGCTGTAGTGTCACTGTCCTCGATCACCTCTTTATCAAAATTAAATGGTTTAGTTATCCAAGATTTCTTGTTTCGGCTATCAAGATCACGAAAGTAACTGCTGATTGTTTCACTCATAACACTGAGATTCTTTCCAATAAGATCAACAAATGAACATTCTTCTCCGATACTGGTTAGTAGTGTTGTCAGTTCTGAAAAAAACTCTTGTGTCATCAGCCTGAAAACGATCCTGATAAAGTTGAAATTTTCTCTGAAAAGCATCTTTATTTTGGGTGACTAAAGCATTTACACTCTTTCCCTTATGGGATAAGTTAAGGGAGTTTACATCAACGAAGAAATCTGCAAGGTAGGCAACCTTCAACCCTCTTCATTTTCTTAAGTAAATTAACTTCTTTGGCAGTTTTTTTCCTTTGAAGGAAAGTAGTTATTTCCCCTTTTAACTCAAGGAGGCGATGCAAGACCTTACCCCGAGATAACCATCTCACTTCACATGTGAAATAAAAGTAAGGTGCGGCTCATTCCCATCTTTTGACATAAAATTTTGAATATTCTCGAGTTCACAGAACTCTCTGTGATATGTTTAACCATTTTCACTACATCTGGCAAAACATCTCTAAGTTCATTAGGCAGATTTTTCATAGCTAATGCATGGCGATGAATCATACAGTGTGTGAATCGAACGTGCGGACCGATATTTCTCACACATACTTGAAACCTTGAATGTACGGTCCTTGAAGATGCTCCGTCTGTATAAATCCCAGCTTGTTTTGTACAGTCAATACCTTTATCTTTAAACAAATGTAAACGATTTCGAAACAAATTCTTGCCCCGTGTGGTTGTAGCAAGAGATTCCGACAACAAGTATTCCTCTTTAACTGATTACTTTTTCATGTAGCGTGCATATAAACGCAATTGTGAACATGAAGGCTCATCAGTAGGTAAGTCGAGTTGAATAGCAAAAGAAGAGCTTACTGTGTCATTAGAGAGCGAAATCTGCTTTTTCTCTTTGCTTGTTCATCGCCAAGCATAAGACTTGTGGCTTTGATTGACCACCTGAATTCATTCCCGTTGACTTTAAGCTATGCTCCTTTCTTTCAAAATGGCTAATTGCCTCATATTTTAATTCACCAGGACCCCGCTTGAAGTGCTCCTGTAGCTTTCTTAGCTTTATAATTTCTGCCGTCAAAACCTTAAAGCATATTACACACTGGGGCTTCTCAACCGATTTATCACATATGCCGGTGAATCCCCACTGGAGGAAGGCTTTGTTGTAGGAGCGTTTCTTACTGGTTGCCATCGTGAACCCGTTCAGCTATACCTGAAAAAATATGTACTTGCCTTAGAGTATTAGTTAACCAATGCAGTGTGTGTTATATGCACATACAGCATACCGTTGTATGCGTATGCAAGGAACATAATGGGAAGAAAATACAATGGTGAATGAAATTGGACTTTGCAATAGACTAATGCCCAAACATGGTTTAGTTGTGCTAGTATTTTAAATTTTTGCTTGTAATTTGTGACCCATGTGTTGGGGGAGGGATCATCCGTCATACATCCACTGCGATTTTTAGTTTATATATACACAGACAGGCACGCCACACACATCAGGAAAACACACTCTCCATTGTAACACTTTTCCTTCTATTTAATCCCCCAATCCCTTGAAGAATGTTGCAGGGCAGTCCTATTACACAGTTAACTTCATACAATGTATCAGTGGTGGTAAATATTCCCTTCATACAACAGCACTGTTCTATAATCGTCTCCGAGCCTTCACTCCTGCCTGCCCGTGTCCTCTCCAAACCAGCAAGTGCTATGTCCCTCTCCCTCACTGTCTCCTACATATCTGGGTCAGTTGACAAAACATTGTGCAATACTAATCACGCAACTCCTTCCAGCCAATCCAACCTACCAACAACCGGAAGTCACGCAGCGACTCCCGGTGCTACCGGCTCTGCTCCCATCACATGATGCAACTTCTCAAGTCGTAGGTGCCTCGTACAATAGGATGCAATCCGTAACATTATACTTTATCAATTTATTGAATTTTACTCCAAAGAACCATTGCTTTTCGAAAGTACCTCATTACCCCACCTCTCCCAAAACGGGCTCATTACCCTCACGTGGCTTATTACCCCTAGTTTGAGAACCACAGTATTAAGCAAACCTTCTGTCTCATACCTACGCTTACTTCTTCCAAACTATTAATATTGTCTTTAGGTTTGAGAATATTTGGAGGCGTGATTGCGTACACTTTCGCTTTATTGAATACCCCATGAAAAGCAATCGCATTTTGATACATCAGGCGAATGGTGGATCATGGCCTGTTAGGTGAAACTCTACCCATCTAATGCTCAGACCATTGATGAAGTTGCCTTCCGCAATGTGGTGGAGTATCATTTTACATAAAGATGAGTTAATCGCGTACACCACTAGTTTCTGGTTCTGGCCAAATTTTTATTATATCCCTCCTTCATTGGGCTTGGGTAGCATTTTGAATGGAGTCATGCAGAAGATCTGCAACCTAAATTTTCGGCGAGCGGAGGAGATACGAGAGAATCGGCATGGGAAAAAAGGAGGCTTCGCAGTTGGCGTGGCTCGTCCTCTCGACGACGTAATCATCGTTGAAATTGCAGTGCGAGAGACGAGGCAAAGCTTTCTAATTGATTCGTGTCATTCTTCTGTTGCTCCTCATCCTAATCCTGAGTCTGATTCGTAGGATCTGTGCTGGTACCACGGGGAATAAGGCAATAAAGATGTGACGTGCAAATAAACGTAGAGGTATTTTTACTATGGTTCTTCACCCTCGTTATCGAACTCTTCAGCTTCTAGATCCATCACCTCGGTTTCATCACATAGCCACTTAAATTGAAGAGTCATGAGAGATTATGGCCAACCTCCTTTGCAGGCTCTCCTTCTTTTCTGGTTGGCCCTTTTCGCATATTTGTTGCATTTTCTGTTCTTTCCCTCCCGAACGACACTTCCGCTGAGTGTAGTTCTTTCAGCTTTTCATGGTGATAGGGCTTGCCCTCCTCAGCCTTAGTCCCTCATACGGTTGATTCATCCGGTAGTATGATCTATGGTAGGCGTATTCTTCAGGTTTCTCTCGACCTCTGTCCTGATTTTAATGAACTTTCGTTTCTGCCGAGGTAGACTGTCCTCTTTGGGGAGGGCTTGATTTTATTTCTGCCATATCCTTCTATCTGACTCTTCAAATCACATACTTGTCGATTGCACAACTTCTCTCACTATATCTGGTTACTTTTTTCCCATATTAGTTTTTCCTGCCTTCTAGTCTATCTTCGGTCGAACTACACTTTCAACGCTTCCTGCAGGATTTTCCTCGTCTTTATCCTCTTCTTTCGAAGAAAAGGCCGATAAGATAGTGTGGCTTACCGGATAGATACGACACGAGGATCTGTTTTCGCTAGTACTAGACATCTAACTTCGGATACAATGATAAAATGTGTAAGGGAATTGAGTATATGCTAGCATTGTTTGTTCGTTAACATCTACTTGGGCTTCTCCACTCAAAGAAGTGCTGAAGTTTACATCTGGTGACGACTGTGTAGTGAGCAATTACAAGGCTTTGAACGTTCAAACTATCCCAAATAGGTGCACTCCTTATACCTACCTATCCGATTTTAGTTCGCCTCTTTTCGATGGTTATTTATTTCCTCTTTTTGATCCGGTTAGAGCTTTCGACCAGATGTATTTTCAATGCAATGATGTTCCAAAGATGCCTACCACCACTCAGTTTGTCTCTTTCGCGATGATTCGAATGCCTTATGATCTTCGTAAAATTTACTACACCTTTCAACGTTTAGTGGGGCAGGTTCGGAGAGGCTTTGTCTTAGATTTTGCTACATAGACGACCTCTTGATAGCGAATTCTTTTATAGAAGAACATCTTTCTTTCGCCGTCTTTCTCGGTTGGAAAGGGAATAGTATCCTACTCAACACTTCTAATTGTCTCTTCAGTGTTTTGTTACTCTCTTTGTTCGGAGACAATATTCCTCCTGATGGAATTCATCCGCTCGAAACCGAAATTACAACGATTTCCAGTTGCCTTATACGATCAAATCATTTCGACGTTTCTGGCTCTGGTCACATTATACCACAAATCCGTTCATAATTGCACTCATGCCAAGCATTCACTGAACATTCTGTGATACCCAAAGAAACTTTTGTTATGCCCTGAAACGCGCGAAACCCTTTCCCACACCAAAGAGGTCATTCCTTTGGTTGTTTATTTGATATATCCGTGTCTTAGGGTTTCCATCAGTATTTTCATACAACAATACCCCAACTCCTGAGTGAGACTACAACAGAATGTTGGTGACATTTTGCTACTTGTTGTTTTTTTCTCTCGCTCTTTCTAATTCTTAAAAGAACTATAACACGTTTTCTTTATAACTGCTAAATACGTACCTCGTAGACCGTTACCTCCTTCCGCATTTGAAAGGGCGTGAATTTACTATTTTTATCGATCATAAATCTCTCGTAGTTGCCCTTTCGGCTTGTATCAATAGTCGTAACAGCCGCGCCTTATCGCATTTCTGCACTTTTGGGCACGCAATTTTCTAGTGTATCACCCGTCTACTATGTAATTATAGTACTTGATCAGGACTAGGACATATATACGTGCCTGAATTTGTTGCTGAAAATCAACATTTACACACTCCATTTCAGTGCTGTTTTCGAAGGGATCATAGCACACTTCACCTCATACGTTTTGAGGGATCGGTCCGGAACGCCTTCTCGTTAAAGCACCGAGTCTTGCCGATATTTTTCGGCATTGAGAAAGCCTACAATACTAAATGAAGATACGGCGTTTTAGGGCAGCTACGCGTTTGGGGTAGGAGAGGTTTTTACCGTCTTTTATTCAAAGTTTCTTAGCATCTGAGAACCTTCTTGGCGAGTGGATCGATGCGCTTACCTGTGGCTCTTTCTACGGTTCAAGTTATCTTTTGTGCTGTGTTTTAATTTTGTTTTTTGCAGTGTTATTGCCTGTGCTTTCACCATTTATTGTGTTGCTTTTTTGTGTTTTTTTTCAAGCCGCCCGTTGTTACCTCCACTCTGTCTTCGCGCACCCACGCCTCCCAATCCCCTCACCGACCGCTAATTCTGATTCGTCACTATTTTTTCCCCTCGTTTCTTGTTTCTATCGTAATTTTATTTGTTCACACTATTCGACTACTCTTTATTTTGTCTCGATTGTTGCTTCTCCCGTTATTGTGTCCCTTAAGCCACTCTACTTATATAGTTAATTTGCTTTTCTCCCATTATTGTGTCGCTTAGCCACTATGATTGATAGGTTAACGATTCTTGCCCTCAATGGAACTGCTACCAGTGTTTCTCAAAACACTCTTACTCACATTGATGCATTGGGAATTTCTCGTTCCCGCCGCCAGACTAAACGTGGTTTCCGTTTAGCTCCTGCTCTTAGAAAACTTTTTTACTTGAATCAAGCCCCCCCACTTAGCCCTGATTCTTCTTCACCTGCCCCTTCAACCGTTCTCTCAGCGTCTCTCCTCAATGTCAGAAGCCCCTCGAAGAAGGCTGACTACATTCATGACCTGCTCGTTAACACTCAAGTCACTCTCCTTGGACTCACGGAAACTTGGCTTGCCCCTTCTGCTTGCTGGTTAAATCTCGCTACCCCTGATCGTTAAGTCCACTCCCATACTTCCCGTAACTCTCGCGGTGGTGGAGTTGCTCTCATTCACAGTGCCTCCTTCTCTCTGAATAATCTGCCCTCTTCCCCTCTTCTTTCTTTTGAGGCGCTCATCAATGTCTCTGATTCCACCCCTCTCTTACTATCTTAGTCCTCTACCGCCCCCCCCCAGCTCCTCCCTCGAGCTTTTTCTTGATGAATTTAGTAACCTCCTCGCTGGCCTCTTCCCCACTGGTTCGCTGCTAATCCTTGGTGATTTCAACCTTCCTGGCCACAATCCTAATTTCAAAGACTTTTCTGAAATCCTTGATCTCTTCTCCCTCACCCAACACGTTTCTTCCCCTACCCACTCTCACGGTAACATTTTAGACCTTCTAATCTCTGACTATCTTATTTCCAACCTAAAACTACAAATTTGTCCAATGCTATATCTGATCACTTCCTTATCAACTTCAACTTCTCTATCCCATTCCATATACCTCCCCAGCTGTCTCATAATCCTAAGCCTTTCCGTCGACTTGCTTCCATTGATATTCCCTCCCTATCTAATGATGTGGCCTCCAAACTTCCTCCCATTGATGCTTCTGCCTCTCCTGACCAGATTCTCTCTTCTTTGGAGCAACCCCTTCTCACTTGTCTTGATTCCCACTCTCCCCTTGTCACCCCTTCGAACTCCCGTTGTCACCGTGCCCCTTGGTAATCTATGGAACTCCTACGTGCTAAGCAGTCCATGCGTGACCAAGAAAGAGTCCTTAGAATGGCTCGCACCCATGGGCAAGACACGACCCCTCTCTCGCTGGCATTCCGACTTGCGACAGCTTCCTACGTGGCGAAATTAAAATCTGCTCGTGAAGCCAACTCACGTAATCTGCTTACTGATAATAGGAATGATCCCCGTACCGTCTTCCGTCTGCTCTCCCGTCTTACTTTCCCAGCCCAGGTCTCCTCACCCATTAGCCCTGCTACTCTCTCGAATTTCTTCGCAGATAAGGTCACTAACCTCCGTGCCTCCCTCCCTCAGCCTTCTGTCCCGGCTCCTGCCATTCTCCCTGACTTCCCGCCTCAGCCGCTTATCGTTTTCCCCGCTGTGACCGCGTTGGAGCTTACAGCCCTGCTCTCGCGTTCTAAGAAATCGGGCTTCCCATAGGACATTTTTCCGCCTAAACTGTTATGTAAAATTCTGCCTGCTATCCTCCCAACGCTTCTTCACCCGTTCAACACTTCACTTGCAACTGGTCTTGTTCCCTCTTCCTTCAAACGTGCCCACATCCGTCCGATTCTTAAAAAGCCTCAACTGAACCCCACTGACCCTTCCAATTATCGCCCGGTTTCGCAACTTCCTTTCCTCTCTAAGGTTCTGGAGAGAGTGGTTGCTTCACGCATCAACAGTCACATGGTGGCCTGTAACATTGATGAAACCTATCAATCTGGTTTCAAGTCAGCTCACTCCACAAAAACCGCCCTTCTCAATGTGTCCGATTGCTTACGAAGAGCCGCGGACAGGGGTTGTGTCTCCATCCTCGTTCTACTCGACCTCTCATCTGCCTTCGATACTATTGACCATACCGTCCTACTTGATCGTCTCCACTCTTTCCTCGGCATATCAGGCACCGTGCTTGACTGGTTCCGCTCTTACCTCTCGTCTCGTACCCAATCGGTTGTGATTGACGACGTTTCATCCGACTCTACCCCCATTCGCTTTGGAGTGCCACAAGGCTCTGTCCTTGGTCCTCTACTATTTCGTATCTACCTTCTCCCTCTAAGTTCCCTTTCCGTAATCTCGGTCTATCCTTCCACCTATATGCTGATGACACTCAAATTTTCGTTTCCTCACCCCCTACGTCTCTCAGCTACTCTATCACTGACCTCCTGGCTGCCTACTCCTCCATTTCTGACTTGCTCTCTACCAACTTCCTCAGGCTTAATCACTCCAAAACTGAGGTCCTCCTCGTCGGCACCCCTGCTCTTGTCAAAAAATCTAAATCTCTCTTTCCCTCGCTTACTCTGGGCGGTAATACTATCATTTTCTCTGACTGCGTTAGGAATCTGGGTGCTGTTTTTGATGAGCATCTCTCCTTTAAGTCTCATATCCGCAATGTCAGCAAATCCTCTCTATGTTTCCTTCGTAACTTCTCTCGCATTCGCTCTCACTTTGATCGCTAAAGTCTTGAGGCTGCTGTTCATGCCTTCATCACCTCACGCCTTGACTACTGTAACTCACTGCTTGTGAATCTGCCATCCTCCTCTCTCCGCCCCCTTCAACTTGTACAGAACTATGCCGCCTTGCTTCTCCTCCGTCGCCCTCGCTTCTCTCCCTCGAAACCCTTTCTGCATGAACTGCACTGGCTCTCTGTCAGATCCCGTACTCACTTCAAGATACTTCTCTTCACATTTAAGGCCCTAAACAACAAGGCCCCGTCTTACCTCTCTTCTGCCCTCTCGCCCCGCCATGTCCCTCGGGCCCTTCGGTCATCACATGCACCTCTTTTGAATATTCCTCGTTCATCCCTCTGCTCAATGGGGGACTGCTCCTTCTCAATCTGCGCCCCTAAGTTGTGG
The DNA here is from genome assembly GCA_963969495.1 of Ceratothoa steindachneri. NCBI lineage: Eukaryota > Metazoa > Arthropoda > Malacostraca > Isopoda > Cymothoidae > Ceratothoa > Ceratothoa steindachneri. The sequence goes on from OZ018319.1 coordinate 22,543,805, forward strand.
AATGCTCTTCCTGCTGAAATCAGGTCTTCTCCCTCTTTTCTTTTTTTTTCAGTATTGCCTTCCCCCACTCTTGAATTTCCATTCTCATCTCAGCACAACGTGCGCTCTGGGAAGGCCTCAGGCCTTGAAGAGCGCATTACAAAAGACTTATTATTATTTACGGTACGTGTGTGGAAGACACCTATTCAGACCTGCAACCCGAAGAGGATGGAGTTCTCCAAGGCAGCGTTTTACGTGTCTTATGTTTTAGGAGTAGAGAGGCTCTTGTTCCACCTATTTCTGTACAAACTATAAAAATCTAGTTCTTCCCAGAGTTTCGGTTCTTGGGCGTAACTCTGGAACCTAAGCTATCTTTACCACACCTACTCCGTTTTCGAACGGGCTATAGACATTTTGAAAGTCCTCTCCCACACGTAGTGGGGCAGTGATCATCAAACAGTGTAGTCACTCCTGTAGATAGAGGAGAGTAGGAAAAGGGGCAAATAAAAAATAATAGCGTATGCGTGTTGCGAACAGCTTCCCGCGTCGCTGGACCACTGTTAGCCTGCGGCGAAACCACTCGGCCATCCTGAGTCTCAAAAAAGACTCATTCAAACGAAGCTTTTAAGCCGCTCGCCTGCACTTCTCGTACTCTATACAACCCCCCTCCTAGAAGCGGAGCCTAATTTGAAGAAATGAAGAGAACCCGTTTGGAAATGTTATCCAAGGGCTAACGCTCCCCCTCCCGGGTCTGGGCACCATTGTAGATAGAGGTGAGTAGGAAAGGGGAAAAAGAAAAAATAATAGCGTAGGGAAGTGGCGAACAGCTTCCCGCGTCGCTGGACCACTGTTAGCCAGCGGCGAATCCAATCGGCCATCTTGAGTCTAAAAGGACTCATTCAAGCAAAGCTTTTAAACCGCTCGCCTGCACTTCTCGTACGTTATACTCCACACTGCCCTCGTCCAATCTAAATTGGACAATAGGTGCCAAATTTACGGATCTTATCTCTTATTATGACCCAATGTCTTCTCCTAAGCCAGATGGTAAGGAAAGTAAAAAAAGTAAAAGCTAAACATTATTTAATAGATAAAACTTGACAATGTCTTTGTAAATTTGAGCAACTAAGTCTTTTCCTTTATTTCGTTGCCTCCATAAAAGCTCACACATATAGGAGTCGATCAGAGAACGAGCAGTTCCACATTCTTTTTTATTCCCCATTTTCGCCTTGGCCCAAAGCAACTCTATTTGGTCTGTGTGGGTACCTGTTTCTGGATCTTTAAAGTTCTGCTAGTGGTTAACAGTCAAATATTTATACCGCATCTCTGGCAAGGATTAATTCTAGATAATAATGTTTCTGCCGATCTATCAGGAACTGTATACATGAAACACTCGCACATTTCCTGCAAATCCCTTTTAAAACCTATTTAACTGGTAAAACACTACTGACATTGTTCTTTCTCTAGCAAGTTAGTACGTTGTCATTTTGTAAGGGTGAAAACAATGCTTATGCTTCTAAAAAACCCAAAGGATATCGTAACACTAAAGATGTCACATACAACCTAATCATTCGAGTAACAGGCTGTTCAGCAATCTGGCTGAGACGAAATTCTGCCATAGTGAGAAAAAAATCCAACAGCCCTTAAAATGCTGAACCCAATTCGCAACCTCGGAGATCATCTTTCCAGTGGAGCCTTCCGCACCTCTCCCCTGAACAGTCTTTGCTGTGATAGTGGGGTGTTCCCTTGTCCTATTATCGATATGTATGCGATACCTCTGTCGCGTACGACAGGACCCTGCGTCAGAGGTTCACAGATGTCATTATGCTGTTGAATCAACGGCGGCATCCGATAGGTTGCCATCTTTAGCTACCCCCCTGAACCTTCGGATAGATCATCTCTCCAACCTGGGTGCTCTTAAAGACCTTCCCCTTCCGTCGTCACTGACCTCTGGTTGGCGTGCTCCACCTATCAGTTTGGAGCAGCATGTGGAGCTTAGACAAATCCTACTTGTACCCTTGTTACCTCAAGTGCCTGTTCTTAGAGTATGTGACCTCACATACACAGCACTGCCCCATATACACAGATGGTTCCAAGTCAGATCGAGGCGTGTGTTCCAGCCGTTTACTCAGGATAGTTTTTAACTGTCTTTGCCGCTCGCAGCAGCTTTTATTTTTACCGCTGAAATTTCAGCCATTCTTTTTAGCTTTTAGACTGATCCAAATTTTGCCTTTTAAAGATTTCGTTATTTTTTACGACTTTAGGAGTGTTTTACAAGAGATTTTCTCTTTTAGTACTTCTCATCCCTTAGTTGCAGAAATTTGCAAATGGCTGGTCCAACCTGGAAGTCAGCGAATAATAAATGGGACTCGGTGTGGAAGGAGAGCAGCGAAATTACCATCTTGACTGTGTTGGAAGAGGCAGTAGGGAATTTCGTTAGGGCAGCAAGCATTAGGCTAAGAGGAGGGAAGAGCATGGAGTAGGTTTTCTATAGCGAAGAATTGACAATTGTCTATCACTAATGGAGGCGAGGGGAAAGTAGACTACGTGATGAGGACCTTGAAATTGAGGCGAAGTGGAGGGCCAGCCCCTAGGTATCCACTCCGAATAGGAATATCGTTAGGTAAAGATGTGACAATCTTAGAGACCGACTTCAAGGATATGCGAGGCTATTTAGGTTGTCATAGTACTCTTATTTCCTGGTTCATGTGTCTTGTGCCGAGAAAGACGAGTGTGGTAAATTGGGCGAGTTGCAGAATGGAACGATCAAGAAAAAATGTTGGTAGAATGGTGCTAAAATGTGTGCGAGCTCTAGGACTAGGTAAATGCTCTCAGCCAGCAGGTAATATTTTTTTTTAACTCCAGCTACCGTGTAGGGCAGAAAAAATAGAGTTGTAGACTGGTCACGTCATTTGCAAGTGGATATGACACAATCGCCTCGCCTGGATGCAATCGTGGTTTGGGACCACCCTACTTGGATAGAATCTCAGTGAGGTTAAGGTGGAATTGAATTCACGCTTTCTAACTAGTGTATGAACCACTAGCAAGTGGGGGTGGGAGTTATAAAATTCCTATATCATGCAACAGCAACAGCGATCAGATCTTCCTCTAATGGAGATGAAACAGTGGATTGTAGGGATCTAACGTTTACCGAGGATCAGCTCCAGGATAATGAAGACAACTAGGATGATACAATACGAATGTGTAAGATATCTAATGCTTTCGTATTGAGCCAGAACACCTTGGTAATTCCAGTTCGCCACTGCGTGAGAGAGGAAAGGCAAAAATATCAGAATCAAAGTTTAGAAAAACGCTTGGACACGAGGGTAGGGATAGGCTGGGGGAGAGGATTAGGTGAACCAGAAGTTTAACCTAGTCTTAGATCGCAGAGGGTAAGGGGGTGTCTGGGGATAATGGAATAGGGAGGGAGGCTTGTGGTGTAAAAGGAGAGAGCGGCAGCATGGGTGGAGAAGGGTGAAGGATAGATTTAGCAGATGTAGGAGAGGAGAGGTCGGGACAAGGTGGAAGGGGAAGAGACAACAGTGAAAGATGGCCGCTGGAGGCTTTGGTGTGAGAATCTAGGGGGGAGGGGGAGTTTGTGACGTCGGATATTTGGAAGGTGTGGTCTGGGGAAGTGAAGTACTTTGAATGTCATGTGAGATGGGGAGAGATGAGTTTTAGGGTGGCTTGGATCTTTGTAGGTATGGATTTAGAGATAGGGGTTTTGGGAGGTATCTGGAAGGAAGGCAGGGTGGGGATGACTAAAAAATGTTACTCATTGCTTCTTCCACAGAGATAAATGGGTCGATCTGGGCTAGTCGACCTTAGCAACGGCCACAATGTAGGAGCCCTGTGAAGGCTACTCGGTACATGACGCATAGCAGTGGGGGTTACTTGGGAGCCCGGTTGAATGGACTCCACGTCCACAGGGAAAGCGTTAAACTTCCGCCGGTGCTGCATCTGGGTTTAAGCAACCCAGGGTCTGCAACGACTAAGGATACCGAAAGAAGGCAAATTTCGGGGCTAGTTTTCGTGGCAGTACACCTAGGGGGCGAACGAGATCGTAGTATGGGTAGAGTTTCGGGGTGGGGGGCAAATCGAGAGATTATTATTACTGCTTGGAGCAGAGTATATGCCACTAAAAGGGTAAGAGACGCTGAAATACAAAAAGTGGTAAGGTTAAAATAAAAGCGATGAACAGATTAGAGAGGGCCCCGGGGCAATAAACAAATGAGATACCCCGGCAAAGATTAACTAAAATCGAAAACTAAGGTAGGGTGGATCTAATGCCCCGCACATACCAGCACTTACATTTCTAGTTAATTAAAAAGGTATAATTACAAGCTAAAAAAGAAAGAGATAAAAAAACAGACCGAATTAGAAATCTGAAGTGGTAAATAGTGCTAAAAGAGGGACCCTCAGCTAAGAGAAAGCGCAAAATAGATGGGAAACTTTCCAGACACAAGGGAGACTAGGGCAGGCAGTAGACCAAAATATGACATTGATATAAGAAACAAAGGGGAGGGGGGCGTTGTGGACCCGATCGCGACTCATTAAATGTCCAGTGTAAGGCGTGGATGGCAGATTATCAGGCGACAAAGGACTACCTCAGAGCTCTGACGAGGTAGATACGAACTAGCCCACGCTAAAAACGAGGACTTAACAGAATACCACATGGTATCGATGCAGCCATCCCATTCTGACTGTCAGTGACCGAATGTAGTCCCTAAAAAGGGGATAAAAGTCACGATAAGGCAAACTGCAGCAACTCGGTGTCCGACATGACTAGGAACCCAGAGAAACTCTATATGTGGAAGAATTCTTAATCAACCAAGAATGTATTTTGGAGACAAGAGGATGTTCAGAAGTTAAAGAGCAATGAGCGTATAATACACTCGTCGAATGAATAAAAACCGTAAAGGCAGTACGATGCAAGGCTAATAAAACTGCATAAAGATCAGCAGAAAAAATGGAAGCTTCCCGCTGTAAATAATAGACCCAGGTGAGACCACAGCAGCCCCCCTACCATCGTCTGTTTTTGACCCGTCTGTGAAGAGATGCCATGATGAAGTGCAAGATGTCGTATGCCCAATGAACATCGCACGTGCCCAGTATGGCGGGTCAACCAGAGAATTCTACACGTGAAGAGAGCTGTGCAAATATCTGACAAAGGGAATGTGGCTGCCAGTAAGGGTAGAGCCACTCGAGTGCTAAATTAGCTTATTTTTAGCTACATTAAAAATAACCAAAAATAAACGAACGAATCAGCAGTTTTGTTGTTGTTGTTTTTTAATTTTAAGAGCCCATCTGGCGACTGCCTACTAGGGCAAAAGTCGTCGTAATTCACGCAAAACCTAATACTAGGCTAGATTAAAAAACAAGTAAATAACAAAGATAAAAAAGGAAAAAAAAGGCAAGACACAAGTTTAAAAGAACAAAAAACATAGCAAAATGGCAACAAGGAGGAAGCGCGCTCCGGCGTCGGAGCGAGGCCCGCCTCTCCCGGCGCAAGAACATGCGACCTACAACAAACAGTTAAATAAAGTGGAGGAGGCCAGCCTCCTCCAAAAAGTCATAGTTCTCAGCAGCAAGAGACAAGATTAAAAACCCGCTCAGGTGCCGGGAGGAAGGGAGGCGCGCGCCATCCTTACCCTCCAGCGAGGGGGCTACTATGGAGCTCTCATCTATGATTGCGATTAATCCATTTGGGTGTGTACGAATCTTTCCCTAGTACAAGTGGGGGAAGTAGAGGGGAAGGGTTAGGGGGCAGAATAAAAGTCCTCTTGGTCACAACAAGCCTGCCGACTCCCCCCCCATCCCATACAGGTGGGAGCCCGTCCGCAGAAAGCCCACCAGTGAAGGTATAATATTAGGTTGGAAACAAAGTTCCCGAATCTTTTTTTTAAGTTTATTTATTTAAAGATCTATACAGGATCTGCTAGTTAATGTGCAGTGGCCTAGTTTTTTTTAGCCTTCGCTTGAAAGTGCACAGTGACCTAGAGCCTAGGTCACTATATACTTTCAAGCGAGGCCTAGGGTACTACACAGTAGTTAGTTGGCCACACTATATACTCGTATCTAAAGTTTCAAAGATTACCGATCAAATGACTTTCTCGTGAACAGCATCGTACTCTTTTACTAGATAATTACAAGTCCTGCCTAAACGCTGCCCAATCGCAACCTCGTATCAACCAAGCAACTGGAGAAGACGCAGTAAGTCGTCGCTCAACCTACGATAGGGTTAAGAAGTTTCCGCGTGGCCTATTCGAGCTCCAAGATCAGCCAAAAAGTGGTCGACCCTTTCTTATTGACAATAACCGTTTGTTCGCCTGTGTTAAAGCTGATCTACATACATCTGACATCACTTGAGCTGGCTGAAAAGTTTAGCGTCAGTCATAGAACCAACCATTCTGCATTATTTAGAGGAAATGGGCAAAGTAAGCAAACTAGACGTATGGATTCCACGTAAACTGATTGACTTCGACCATCAGCGCCGCATAGACGCCTAAATGACATTACTGTTCAAGAAACAACGTTTTGATTGATTGAATAAAGTGGTAACTGCAGTTGAGAAATGGCGTCTACACTCGAACATGTCACGCAAAAGAAGCTGGACAGAAAAAGGTGCACATGCACAACTTCAGGCAAAGGCCGATCAACATCAAAGGAAGTTTATGATGGGATGTGAAGGGAGTGATTTACTGGGAAAGGTTGAAACGCAATCAGTCTATCGACGCTCAATTATACAGTCAACAACTGCAACAGGTTGCAGATGCAATTGCGCAGAAACGACCAGAATTGACTGAGGTCACGTTTCTTCATGATAACGCCCGACCACACGATGTAAATCATACCTGCGAAAAACTGCTGGAGCTGTGGTGAGAAGTTCTCCCTCACCCACCGTACTCCAGACAAGGCGCCAACAGACTACAATAAATTCCGGGCACTGAATAACTTTTTGAATCGCAAAACGCTCGGAAATAAGGACTAACTGAAAACTACAGTTGGAGACTTCTTTGATAGCAAACCAGTTGAATTTTACAACAAAGGCATCCATGATCTATCTCGTCGTTGGAAGCTGGTGCTCGATAATGACGCTGATTACAGTGATGTTTCTTTTGCTGCATTGTTTCATTGTAAATTATTATCAATAAAAATTGTACGAGAACATTGTTTCCAATCTATTAATTGTACTTGGAGACGATTTGTAAGCGGGAGTGTGCGACTTAGCGTCACAATACTGGTGTCTCTCTCTCTCTCTCCTTGCACATACAAAACATTACTCTTCCGTCCATGAAACTCGACGAAGCGGGTTTCAGTCCATACTCTCCTCGAGTAACATGTGACCCTCTCTTGGGTCATGCGTTTCCTATACTCGGTGGGAAAACACATTAACACTGCTCTTTACCTCCACACGCACCGGTCACTGGTGCCCTCGTACTTGCCAGCGATTGTCATTCTGATCTTTATGCAAATTTCATGATCCGGCTGGAGAACACGGATAAAAGATAAAGGATAAGTATCGCTAATAGTGTGAGGGGCCTTCTCGATTCTATCGACCCCTAGTTTCCTTTTCATCCTATGCACCTGGTAATGATGATGAGGTTCTAAGAATAAGTAAATTTTATACAATCCACTAAAATATCATGCGAGTTAAGAAACCATTAAATATTTTATTAATTTAGACCCATTTTTAATCAATTTTCTTATTCTAATTTCGATCGAATAGTTGATCGAAATCCTCTAGAGTTAAGGAACCGGGTGGGCACGCTTCATATTTGCCACCCATTCCTCCAATTTCCTGTATTTTTTCAAGTATTTGGCTACCTTGCCACTTACGCGAAATCACCAATTTTCGTCCGCCGTCTGGTGTATTATAGCTGGCCGACTTGGCCCATTTCTTGTATGAGCGAAGAATCAGTCTGGAAAAGGGGGAGGGAAATTTGAATTATGCAAATGACCACTTTGGGGTCTAACACAACGTCACGAGAGCAGCAATGGGGGAAAGGACTAAGATCGAGACCACGAAACGAATTTCTGACAGCCAAACTAGTCTAGGTCTGACATTAATGTTTGAACGTGATTCTCCTTTTGTAGAAAAATAAGTCGTTCTTGAATAATATTCGATATTTCATGAAACCAACTGGCAAAGATCGGCCCTACGGGTGTTTTTTTTTTTACTAGGCCTGCGGCGCTTGTTCGTTTCGCTCACAAAATAAAAAAAATGTGCACGCGACTCAATAAGGTACGATGTCGGTCCGTAGGTCAGACGGTAACTATTTGACTTTTCAATGAGTTTTGGGGCAATAACATCGTAACTATTCGGCCGATTCTAACGAAGTTTTAAACCCTTATGTTGTTTTACATTCTCTCTCGAATGATATAATTGCCAAGGTCATCCCAAGGTTAGTCCTGGAATTATTGAAAGTTTTGAAGGTCGTAAGGTCACAAGTTAGAATAGGCTATAAGTTAGGTATGTTGACCTTGTTTTATTTCACAACACATTCAAAATTGGTGTGTAAGAGAAAAAAATTATTTCATTATTTTTTTTTAAATGCCCACACAAACACACACGCTAGGATTATTATAATAAGATACATTTGATACACAAATGTATAGTATTAAAGAGACTAATTCTGTCGTTTAATTTTAATGAAGAAAATATACATTCTGTCTTTCCCACTTCTGCATTTACACACTGCTTTCAAGTGGATATGACGACATCACCTCACCCGGATGTAACTCCGGAGTGGGGCCAGTACACTTGGATGTATTCTGTGTGATGTTAAGTTGCAAGAGAACTTCCACTCTCTAGCTGTTGCATGGACCGCTAGCACAGAGAGGTGCTATAAAATTCCCGTAGTATGCAACAGCCTCACTCCACTTTAATAGCCGAGTTGTCGGTGCCAAGAGCACAGGATGTAGGGTCAAAGCTTTCTCCCTTAATCTTGCAAGTGGTCAGAGGAAGCAGAGATGCCAACTGCTCCCGGGACCCCTAAACAACACAACCACCACCACCCTCCTTCATTCCAGCGATCAAAGGAGTGTAGCGGACTTTTATTCGTGGCCTTCAAAATTCTGTCTTCCGATCCGTAAATCACTGGAGAAGGGATCCCTTCAGTGCAGACGTGATTGGAGGAAAATTAAAAAACAAAGAGGCATCGGACTAATTGAGGTGAATTGGGAGGGAGGTTAAGTAACGATGCTTCTCGGCAATTCCGCTTACTTCATCGAAAGCAAGTGCGATGATTTGTTGTTCGGATGAAGGAGGAAACCATTTTCCTGCAACATCGGTGCTGTATACAGTTGGAGAACGCGCATCCTTCACGGAGGATGGTACGAAACTTGCAAGGGTGTGGTAACGTTTCGTGTCATGTAGAGAAATTGCACTTCGAGAATGTCGATGATGTTTTAGTGTCCAAGTCATGCAAGCTAAGATTAAGTTTGATGCTCCGCAGTATACTGGATTCCCCGTAACCCAAGTCTCTGGTTTCAGGTTTAATGTTCAGGTTTCGGCTACTTCACTACGTGTTGAAGTACATAGGAGTGCCTGATATTTGTCAGCTCCCAGGAACGCGAGAGATTTTAGGACCGGTACAAGGGGAACAGGACTCGTTCTTGGTTGCTCGAATGAACAGGGTGTAAATGCTCGGAGGGTTAAAGGTCAGTGGGGCTGTATGAAACAAGTGTTGGGGATCGTACTTCTTGGTAAAAGATATTAAGTGAGTGATTTTTTTTAAAGCACCCATGTGGCGACTGCTGCCAGGGGCATAAGTAGCCGGAGAAATATGTTAGCCTAAGATTAGGCTATTTTGCTATAAAACAGCAAAATCCCAGCGACCCCAGTCTCCCAGGGAGCGAGACGGGTAACGTGCGAAAAGATCACCCAGACTGGGACATTGAACAAGAATGTGCCAACAGTCCGGGAGACAAAGGCGTCGCAGTAACGCGAGGAGAACGCTCCATCAAATGACGGTGCCCGCGAGTGTGCCTAATTCGAACCAGACAGAAGCTGTCGCGGCATTGGGTAAGGCCAGGGGAACAGTTGGGCACAATGAAACGCAACTTGTTTTCCTCAGCCGTCTCCCATCTTTTTGGCCAGACAGCCCGGAGGGCTGCTCTGATTCCTATCATGTAGTTGGTGTAAGGAAGAGCTAAACGCTGGTTTAGTCGCTTAGTCCTCGAGGAAAGTTTGGCGCCCTAAGTCCCCACAATCCCTACGTATCCAGGAACGCAGCAGAAGATAATCTCAAAATCCACCCGGGTCGCGGCAACCGTGTCGGCACGGACATCGCGATCCAGAGGGTATTGAGATTTCAAAACGCGAGATCACTCATGAGTCGCTACAGATTAAAATCCAGTCTCCGAACGGGGAATGACTCACTATATCACGTACCGATGGAGTGCGGGGGGGAGGGGGTAACCACTTCGGTCGTGAGAACAGATGCAGCGCCTGGTAGAGCCATGCCACGAAGACTTTAAGCAGAGGGAATACGGCGTGGAAAGCGACCTCACTTCGGACTTGAAGCCATCCGTATAAACTGGCACGATTCCAGCGTGACAAAGAGTGTGCTCCAAAAAGGTCGAAATCAATAGGCCCGGTGATGTGGAAGCTTTGGGAGCAGAAGCGTGGCAACAAACAGTTAAACGTGGCTTCGTGGGCAGAAACACAGACCAAACTGGCCCGAGAGCTATACGGAGCTCTCCAAGGAGTTCCTTAGCCATAAACCAAAAGGGTTTAAAGGGCTTGGGGTATGACTGTCGTTTCTCGACCTCATAGGCACCATCGAGATCAACAGTCAGCTGAGGATGCAGTGAGAGCCGTTGGCGACAGAGAGAGAGAGAGACGCCGGGCTCTCTCTCTCTGTTACGGCCTAGAGCAAGTTGCATCTCCCCGGCACCGACAAGTAGGCTCTCAATGGGGGACGTGCGGAAGAGACCGGTGTGGTGGATTGAGTCCACTTTCCGCAATACACGCTCGTCTACGGATGGATAAAACTCGCATCCGAAGTCGAGCTTTGAACGAACAAAGGATCGATACAAAATTAAGGCAGTAGCCCTATCATTACTCCAGGTGCTGAACATCACAGAACGAAGAATGTCCATGGCGTGGGTACAAGAGGCCCTAAGGAGGCGAATATGAGACTCCCAGGTGATGTATCGATCAAAATCAAGACCAAGGAATCGGTGCGAATCCACCACTTCCGGGCAAACCCGTTTAGGAACAAGTCTAGGTCAGGGTGAAGCCGTGGATGGCGGCAGAAGTGCACCACCTTAGTCTTGGCCAAAGAAAACCGAAACCTGTGCGCTTCGGCATAGCGAGAGACGCGGTTCAATGCCTGTTGGAGTCGACGCTCCAGAGTTGGCATCTGGGCCACCCCTCCAAAATCGAAAGGTCGTCCATGCAGAGCGTAGGGAGAACATCTTTCGGCATCACCGAGGTAATGACGTTGATGCTCAGGGCAAGGAGTGCGACACTGAGAACACATCCCTGCGGGCCAGCGTCTTCCTGCTTAATTACACAGAATAGACGATCTCGCAAAAACTCCGATATAAAGATTAGGAGGCGTCCCCTCGCCCACATCGTGTGGGGAATCTTCATGATATAGTATCGCTATGCGGTATAAGATGCCTTCTCCCGATCGAAAAACACCGTGGTGCAGTGCTGAGCATCCGACGTGGACTGGAACTTGAGGAAGCCGCGTTGTGTGGCAGACACGCAAGAGGTTAGAGATTGGGGCAAACCAGCCGGGGTACGGAGAAAAGCGAGCACAGTAGCAATTCGCCAGGAATCTGGAAGGATACCCTCTATCAAATCTTGTGGAACAAATCTAACAGAAAGGGCATGACTCGTTCACCTAGGTGTCGAAGCATGGTATACGGGACATCGTCCAGACCAGGGGCTGTGTCAGCGCACGAAACGAGACCTGAACGAAACTCACTCAATGTAAAGTTGTCGTTGAAGGATTCTCCGCTTCTGGAGGTAAAGTCCAGTCGGCGTCCTTCAGCGATATCACGAAGTGCATTGAATGCTGGCGGAGTAGCACTCCTGCTAGAGAATGCGGAAAAAGCGGTCGCGAAGGATTCCGCCACGGAGCATGGGCCGAGATTGCGGTCCCATTCTCCTGGAGAACGGGAGGGGGTTCCTGCGAGAACTTGCCCAGAATCCTTTTGACTTGCTTCCACACCTCTACTAGAGGGGTCTTCCCGTTCAGTGAAAACACGTATGACCGCCAGGAAGAGCGGCGCGCGTGCTTATAACGCATGTGGCATAATGCTTCTGTTTGAGACCCGTCTCACATTAAGCTGAGCACCACGAAAGCGGTCGTCGTCCAGAACGGCCAGACGTTCTAGGAATAGGAGCCAGCCTTGCGGCGATGAGGTTACCGGAGAACTCAACGGTCTCATCCACCGACCTAAACTCCTCGACTGGGGTAGTGAAATCAGTCATTTCCTGAAATGAGAACCACTGCGTCCGCTCCAAGCACTACTGCAGCGGTTTCTCATGTTGCAGCCGCCCAGAAAATGATAGTTGAAAGGGAAAGTTGTCAAACCATCTTCCACCCAAAATAAGACGATAAAGCGGTTCTCGGGCAGTTATGGCACCTATCTCTACTCTTGAATAATGTCGGCAAGGATCTGACCCCTGGGATTGATTGTGTAGTCCCTCCCAAAAGGGATGGGGGGGGACTACAGTTCAAATCCCTGAGGAGAAAGTGCCTCTGCAATCGTGTCGCGTCGAGGTCGGCTGACGGTGGAATGTAAGCAGAAATAACAGTATAACCGCTATTCAGGCGCTGCTGCACTACCAATAGCTGAAAGGAGGTATTTATAGAGAGCAGAAGGGAGACTTGCTGTTTGTAAATGGCTCATCCTCCTGCCTGACCCCCATTTCGTGGTAGTGGGGTCGCAAAACTCTTATACTCCGCGAGATTGGGCAGGGGGTTAGCCTACAGTAGAGTTTCCTGCAAAAGAAGGAAACGTGACGAAGAGTGGAGGGGATGGTCTCTAGAGTTCCTCCCCCCATTTTCTTATCACACGTTCGACCTTGCCGGTCATTGGTCGGCCAGCTCTTCGGGGATGTGTTCTAAGTAGTCCACGTGTTCCATTGCATAAACCACACCTTTCACGAAAGTCATAGCATAGTGTGGCGTCAACTGCACCGGCGAGTCATTAAGTGTCCTATGAGCCCTAATAATGTCCGGTTTGCACATTTCGGCTCTCTATGAGTCAGCCTAGCTAATGCTATCCTCTGACTTTGGCCAATATGCTGCCATCAGTGGAGCGAATTACTAAGAAGCGGTCTCGAAAACGCCAGGTTGTCTCTCAATGAGTGGCTCCGACAGCATGGAGATTACAGTCCTCACACTCGCAACTTTGGTCTTTGTCTTATTCTGGTTTCCCTTGCCCGAGTGCACAATGGGGCCAAAGGTGTCGGTCTTGGCCTGGTCGCTAACCAAAACGTCAGCGGATTCGTCCGTCCACGGAGCCCACCGTAGAGGCAGAACACCTAATACTCTTTGTCTACCTCTTGCTTTTTAGTAGAGGTCGGCATGGACTGAACCCGATTTTCGCTATCCAAGGGAAGAGGCGCCAAAGTCGGACGAACCAGCCTCAGACATATCCTTCTCTGAAATGGACAAGTGTTTGGCTGGCAAGGTAGCACCAGGCGAGGGAGGTGGTCTCTCCTTTCCTTGTGAGTCCTCGGGGACGCGTGCTGCCGCATGAGGCCCTTGCACAGGGGCGGCCTCGGATTCGGTGTTATTTAGCACCGAACCCAGGTTCGCTCCCACGGAAGACCCTACCACATGAGGAGGGATCATCTCCACCTTAGCAGGGGCCTCTAAGTGGCCAGGCCCCTCTCAGGGTGTCGGGTATCCTGCCCGGGATCTCCTAAGTCTTATTACCCATCACAAACGTTAGTGGGGGCAGGATACCGACCTGCATTGGGAAAAACGGGAGGGGGGGAGCATGCGGACTCCCATAATGTCACAAACCTTGGGTCTACGAGGTGTCTGAGAAAGGCCCAGGGGGCAGCACCTCCTATAGTCCTCTAAAGGAGGTGAGGTGGTTCACTTACACCCATCGGGGGCCAAGAACCGAGGGGCGCGTCCTCTCTCTCGGCTTGTCTTTTGGGGCCGCCATAGAAAGCAAAGGGGGACCCGTCGCAAGTGGAGAGTCGCCTTGAGGCAATTCTACAAGAGGGGGTATGGAGGGAAATCTGCGAACCCGTAGGTAATGGAGAGGGAGAAACGAGAGATCCGCTAGAAGTTGTATAGAAAAAGCACCGGGGGTGGGAGGGCACTTCCATAAAAAAGGTGTTGCTGAAAAGGAGAAAGGAACCCTTTGGTTTTAGACAACTGGTTGTGTGTGTGTGAGAGGGAGGGGGGGCTCATCTACTGGTCTGAAATATTGTCAAAGCAAAGATGCCAATGTACAAAAAATACCCAAGTTTGTGACCAAAATACAAAAAGGAGAAAAAAGTAGGTGACTATATTGGTCGTCCAACCTTTTCAAGTCTCCACCTTGTGTGGTTAAAGTTTAGCGTTCGCACCTGTGCAGCGGCACACACCGACCAGAAGTTGCCCGTTGCACCGGTCATTCACCAAAGACCGCAACTCACAACTGAGCAGCCAGAAGGCAGGGTGACAAGAGGGGGGGGGGGGATTTTCATACTTGATTGTACTAATTGTCAAGACAACCAGATCTGAGGATTTGTTGTGGCAAACACAAAGACGAGAACAGAGACCTTTAGTTGGCCTGGCATCCAAAAATACAGTAAAGCACGCCCGCCATAAGCAGCAGAACCTAATGCAACCGAAAACGACCGCAAGGAGTAGTTAGCCCATTAACCCCAGCAGGGGAGGGGTTATTAGGTCGAAACCGATTTCCCCTTTAATCGCTACTCAACGCCCAGGATCCCTCAAGTCCTGCTCTCTTGCGACCGGCGGACGTTGTTTATAGAAGTTCCAAAGCCTCTCTTCTGGTACGGTATGAGCTAGGTGGTGAAGTCTTTAAAACTTAACAAAAGGTTGAGGTGAAAGGCGTAAAAAAAAATGCTGAGAGGGAAGGAGGAGGGGGGACAACAACTTCCCACGGCAGAGTCCGAGAGTTTAATTCAACCTAGCGACGGGGCTTCTCAAATTTGGACTCAAGCTCGGGGGACGTGCAGCTCCCACAGTAACATGTGTAATAGGCTACACAGGGTACCCCCCCTCAGAGGTGGTAGATATACATAAGTATATAATTCTGGGGTGCCAGACTTTGCCTCTCTGTCAAAGGTTTGGCCCTTATTTGTGCAGCAAATAGCACCCCGTCGATATGAAATAAGGAAGGAGAATGGCGCAGGCGATGGATGTGCAGCTTTGTGCTGAATATGACATAAAAGTGTGAGATAGGGATGGTAATTGTGGTGGCAATAATGCACACATGATAACACTTAGTATAAATATAGTTTATGATGATGACGATATGCTTTCTTTATCTTAACTGGGCAGGAAAGGGCGTCATCTGATTAGATTATAGGTCATTGACGCCTCGAAGGGATTATTAATCAAAGGGGTGAGTTCGCAGCCAAACGCCCCGCCTATTTCATGGATTGATACAGTTGCATTTAGTCGTCTTATAAGACGCACAGCTGACATCACGGAGGGAAGCTGGCGCAATCTCGATCCACCGGGTTCCCATCTGATATAACTAAATAGAGCACATGTAACTTAACTTGGTTTCAAGATGACTAAGATGTAGGTGTAAGCTTGGATTCACATCTACAATCGTTTTAAATATGTTTACATACAAAATAATTCCTTTTTGCAGGTTCTTTCAGGATTTATTAAATTTTTGAATCGGTGTAAATTCATAAAAAAACAACAAATACGACTGGAAAATGTGAAGCAATAGAGTAGCTGTATAGAAGCGGGAAGACAGCGGGCGATATTTTCAAAATATTGAATCCGCTGTGAACAGATCTTGTTTTTTAAAGCTTTAAAACGGGATAAGAGACAAGCAGTTGTCTCTAATCCCTAATCAAGAACACAAATAAGATCAGAGAAATCCAAGGAGGAGTGCAAGAAAACTTGCTTTGGAGGCCAAAGTGAGCCCCGTGCAACTATCCAAAAATTGGTGAAAGATTATCTGAAACTTCATCCATTTAAGATAGCTAAAGGACATCTTTCCAACCCCACCAAAAAGAAGGGAGTCGAAAGAGCAAAGCTGCTCCTACAACAGCTCCTTGGTGACTCGCAGCCTAAAGTTTTGGAGGGAAATATCAACTGAGACCCTGCGCATAACCTACAGGATAGATAGCTTTTGTTAGCTGAGTGGATACGGCGTTGGTGTCCTACCGTCGCGGTAGCGGGTTCGATCCTGGCAAGAGCGGACACAAACGTCAGCGCACGTCGAAATCTGGCTAAGGACGCGCTGTGATCAGCCCTGTACTGGGATGGGTAGATCTTACACTACTCATTCACACCCACATAGCCAATCACAACGCTGCTTTTATTTTCCTCTTCCGTCTTTGCAGAACAACATACATACACACACACTCTCTGCACCAAGGAACAGGTCCCTCTGCCCCGAACGATAAGGTTCCACCTGAACGCTGTTTGGTGTCAAAAAACATAATACTTCCTGGCACCTCTCCCCAACGGGGACAGGGCCCCTAGTGCCCTCGGGCTCACTAACGAAACGATTGTCATACTGACCTTTATGTCTATTTCATTATCCGCTCGGGGATCCGCCTGGATAAAGGCAGGTAGGCCAACTACTACTACTTGTAGCATATGTTTTTCTTTTGCTTTAATCCAAGCATTATCCAATAATGCATCGAGTTCTGAAAATAATTAGTCTACACCCTCCAAATATCAAGCAAGGTTGTCTAAACTACACTTGACACAACTTGTGTGTGTGTGGGGGGGTGTTACTCCCTAAAATATCAAGGGGGAGGGGGGTGCGTGACTTACTTATGGATGTGCGCTCTCTGTAGTTTAGATAGGTCGCTCGAGAAGACCAAGTCTGGGGTGTTGTCGGATGCTATGAAGTCATTGAGAATAGACCTCACTTTGTTCTTGAATATCGGAGTCACGCTCTCGTCGCTCCCGATCCCGAGCCCCGAGCGACCATAAACCTTCTCGCATCTGTCCAAATTATAAGTCATTTCTACATGAGAAATTAAACCACACTTCCTGAACACATATTTATTCCGGAACAGTTTCGGTGTATCACACACCTTTGTCAACTGGCAACTGAGTAGAAAATTACAGACAACTCCATATACACTTCTGACCTGATAGACAAAGATCATGTTACCTGACCCAGGTAGGTGAAACGGGAAGAAATTTAGATAAGAGATTGTATGAACATAAGAGGGACATCAGAATTGGGAATGAAAGTAGTGGAGTATTTTGTCATGTCAAGAGATTTTAATCATTCCATCGATTTTCAAGGAAGTAAATTGGTCTTTAAATAAAAAAAATTATGTCAAAAGAAGAAGTGTAGAATCAAGTTTGATCACATCCATTCCTAATTTCAATTTATCTGAAGGTCAATTTTCTTTCAATAGTCTGATATGTAAGCAGATAAACAAAATTGTAAAACTGCACAGCTCTAACCAGGTAGTAAATTATGTCCCCCCTGGGATTAGCTCGAGCAGGGGAGTGGGTCAGGTAAAATGATCATTGTCTATCAGGTCAGAAGTGTATATGGAGTTCTCTGTAATTTCCTACTCAGTTTCCAGTTGACAAAGGTGTGTGATACACCGAAACTGTTCCGGAATAAATATGTGTTCAGGAAGTGTGGTTTAATTTCTCATCAACCTTGCGATAGTGAATCAACTTTCATCATTTCTACATAATTAAATACTCTACATTCACTGGGTTCCTTAAAAGTAGCACTAGTTCTACCAAGTACTGGTGGAGGTTTTGCGCGTTTAAAGCTCTCGCGAGCCTAGTGGTTACAGCGTTGGTCTTCTAACTTCTAGGTGTCGCGTTCAATCCCAGAGAGAGGCGGACACAAACGTCAACGTACATTGAAATCTGTCCACCGGCACCGGTTAGTAGACGTGCTGTCTCTACCCAGTAGGGATAGGTAGATCTTACATAGGTCATCGTACACCTAACCAATCACAACACCGCTATCTGTCCTCTCCCGTATTCACAACAGACACACTTCTCCTCTGTTCCAAGGAACCCTGACGCGGAACAGGTCCTCTTCCGCTGGTTGGAGATTTGATCTTCAGGACGAGCGATCGGTCCAACACACCCGTGGTAAAAGCGTTGGACTTCTAACACCTAAGCATCGGATTTATCCCAGCAAACATGGACACAAAACGTCATGAGGGAGCTGGTCGCGCTGGACTTAACCCCCCGTGGGGGCAGGTAGCACTAACGTAATCATCACGCATATAGCCCATCAAAACACCACTGTCTTTTCTCCCAGTCTTCACACATTTCAGCTACTCTGTCCCAGAACCTGCCGATGGAATATCCATATCTACACATGGCAAACAGGTGCCCCCTCCCTCTCATCACAGTGACTGGCCCTTGGTGCTTGTCAGCTAGTGTCATTCTGATCTTTATGTGAATTTCGTCATCCGGTTATGAGATTTCATCCGCGATTGAAAGACAGACGACGGAGTTAACTCAGAAAAAAAGTTTCAAAAATGGAATCTGGAAATATCTTACTTTATTGGTTCGGTTATTCCAACTCCTGTCTTTCCCAATGCTCCACCAGACCACCCCATCATCTTCAGCAATTTCGCCCCAACGTTGTTGTCATTGAGCTTATTTTCCTCATCATTCTTCTTCTTGTCAATAACATCCGTCAACGATACTTCATTGACATGGGGGGAATGTCGGATCACCTGGAAACAAATGGAGAATACCACAGCTTAACACATTGAGAGGCAGGGGTTAAATCAGTGTCATCTCCCCGGGGGTCACAATTTTTTTTGACATATAATTTGGTGCTAAATGTGTTTAGAAGTAGTGTAGCAATAATTATTCAAACTTTTCAGTTTTGAAGCATGGTTCTTGTACCAAAACTTTCCTAATTGTATTGAAAATCTCATAGGGTGGCTATCAGATATGAGTGACTCGGTGCTCAGTGAAATATAAGCTGGCATACAGATGCGTAGGCCATGGCCCTCCAGGAAATTTAGCTGGCATGTACAGGTGCAGGCCATCGTGTTCAATGTGTTAAGGCGACCTTTTCCTATCTTGTTTACTCACAAATAACCACTATTTACAAATTTCTATTTTACATATTTATATCCTATGATATTGGTACATGTCAATGCCCGGGCATGGGGCAATTTGGTTATAAAAAAAACTGGCTTAATTATCATAGTGAAGATGAAGCTTGAAGACCAGTTATTACTATCATGACAATGCACAATGAGTGGCTTAATTACCAAAATGAAGATGAAGCCCAATGCTTTACTTATCATGGTGATAATTAAACCCAACAATGATTTAGTTACCATAATGATGATCAAACAAATTACTGGATCAGTTACTGAGGTGACAAAACCCAATGAGTAGTTTAGTTATTATGGCGAAGATGAAGTCCAACCATTAGTTTAGTTATCATAGTGATAGAATCCAATGAATAGTCTAGTTACCATTGTGAATATGAAGAATAATGGTAAACATATAGATTGACGGCTCGGCAGAAAAAGTGGTTTTTTGTTTGTTTATAATTCATTCACCCCTGCCTGAATATTCCTGCCCGTTTGAGTCCTATTTCAAATATACCAGGCGCCATTTTTTTACCAAAATGCCCGAAAATAACCAAACGAAAAACGCTGTTTACTTATGCCATTTTTTTTTACAAAAATGCCCGAAAATAACCAAACGAAAAACGCTGTTTACTTACTTTATTGCGGTGGGTAGACTTCTGAAATAGCGATGAGGAAAGCCTATTTTGTTTATAATAGTGAATGGCGACCTCTCTGCAGAAACTACACCAATCAATCAAAGTTTTGGGTGTAACCTTGACTTTATGGGACAGAACTTCTAATGTCAATTGGTTGACTAGAAACCAGTAAATAATTTGCAGAATAGTTTCTACAGAGATCTGGGCGCTTGAGAAAAATGTGCCATTTAATGCTGATTTTTTTTTAAAAAATGGCACTCACTTGAGTCACATTTAGTTTTAGAAGATCTAAATTCAAAATGCTGGGTAATATCTAATGCCTGGCCACAAACCTCGCAATCGATTTTAATTTTAAGTAAATTCTGAAAGTCCAAAAAGGTTAAAAATTTATCTCGATCCGAAAATAGAGTTAATAGTTCGGCAATCGACGATGGACACTGTTGACAAATAGATTCCATTTTCTAACTGCTTAAAAGGCGTGTTTATTCCACCCAAATGGCTTTAAAAAAAAGTAGTTCCTTTAAACGATCTAGCTAAGTAGATTTAAATGTATAAAAAAAGGTAATAAAAATAGTAAAATGGGAAAAAAAAATGACTAAATGAGGATAATGAAAAGATATTGAGTGAAAAACAAAATAAAAATTCAAATCAGTCATTTCTGACGTCAGACCCAATCCCCACCTCCATTATAATTTGCAAAACGATTAAAGGCGCTGAAATGATTTTGTTAAATCATTCACTTCTGTAAACGTTAGAACATTATTCTATAAACAATTAGGATTATATACTGAGGGGCTGTGTCCCCTAGACCCCCCCAATTGATTGAAACTCAGGATCATCGTAGGGTGATCCCCCATTGTGTTTACCCCCACACGAGCCACCCCCTTAAATTTACTCTAAAAATGTGAAACATTTTGGAACACAGACGAAATAGTATGTCCCATCATTCAAGCCACCAATCTACATATTTACCAGAATAATGACTGGCTGGATAGTTAATATGAAGAAGTTCGAGGCTAATGACTAGTTTACTAGTCATTAGATGTAGCCCAATAAATAGTTTAGTTACCTGGTGACAATCAAGCCAAATGAATGATTTTTTTTATCATAAAGGTGAAATCAATGACTAGTTTCGTTACTGTGGTGATGATGAAGCCCAATGAATGGTTTAGTTACCACGGTGAAGATGAAGTGTCATTACATGACCTTAATGGTAATATCGATCAAAGCATAGGCATCTTGTTATCCCACAGGATCATACCTCTAACCCTCAAGCTGTAAACACGCCCACTTACAAATCATATCCTAAGGAGCTTAATACCCAAGGTGGGTAGCTTTGAACTTAATATGGCATAAAATGGGGCAGGGGTTGTATTTTAGTGGCGTTGATGTACACCAACCTCACACTGTCGCAGGGTTTTATTTAATAAATTTACCAAGGGCTAATCATCGTGGTAGGGGTAGGAAGAACATGAGTGCTATGTATTTGCCGTAAAAACGCGCAAAGAGGACTCTTTCGTGGCTTATGGGAGAGCCACCCATTTAACATCTTGGGAGTATGGACCGAAAAATATTTAAGTCGATTACGAGAGATGGAAGAGTGACGCGCACGAAATGAAAGGATTTTTTTTAAAGCATATTAATCTGGCGATTGCCAAGGGTATAATTGCTATAAGCAAAGTTCAGCCAAGAACCAAAACCCAACAACTATACATTCAACTAGGGCAAAAGTCACCATAATCACACTACAGCCTAATGATTGGCTAGATTAAAAAACAAAGAACATGTGAATAGCAAATAAAGATAAAAAACTCAACAAAGGCTAAGAAAACAACAAATAAAAACAAGATCAGCAAAAAGGCAACAAGATGGAAGCAGGCTGCAGTGTCGGGGTATATGCCCACCTTCCCCCGCCGCAGGAACATGTGACCTACAACAAACAGTCAAATCAAGTGGAGGAGGCCATCCTCTTCCAAAAAGTCGTAGAGTCTCCAAGTCAGTGTGCACAAACTCGTCAGGAGTACAAGGAACAAGTGGTAGCTATCCCGCTCATCCCGGTACAGGTAGCATGCACGAAGATCACCCAGACTGGGACATTTCAACAAGAATGTGCCGAACAGTCTGGGGGAGAACACAGTCGTCGTAAAGTTTGGCCTAGAAAAAGTGCAGGGCTTCCCTAATTTGCACTCAGGCCAGGAGGATGTGCAGCTCCTCCAGGTACCAAGTGTAACAGGCTCCACTGAGTACCCCCTGCAGGGTACAAAGAGGGGTGGCTCCCTCCTAATGGACAGGGGATTCCTATCTGGGAGGTAATAATTGATCAGATGACCAGGTTGAAATCAAAGTTCCCTTTAGAGAGATTAAAATTAGCAAGGAAATCAATTAAAGCCCTCTTAACTACCAGTTACTTGAGCCAGTCATTTGAGGTATAAATAAATTCTGCTTTTTCCCAATTGATTAGTGGAACTTATGTGTTCAAATAAAGCATTAGACTCGTTGCCTGCGCATACAGAAATGTTCTAGGCCATGTTCATCAGTACCCTGATGCTCTGATAATAAACAAGTCATTCTCTTGACCCCCTTCCCCCTAGCTTTCATTTATATTAAACTATCAATGTTGCACTGTAAATATTGTCACCAATTTGCACCTGATGTTAGGCAAATATCTGTTTGACCTATTTTTTAATGTGGGTTCTAAAACAAGAGTGTGTAGAACATGCGATAATTATAATCATTCAACCCAATTTCACTTAACTTCACTCATAGTAGGAAAGGGTTGTTAGTCAATTATGCCATATTTTCATTTTAAATCCTGGACAAAACCAGCTGATTAGAAATTAAATTTACATATAAAGATAAAAATGACAATTGTTGAAAAGTCTGTGGGCACCATGGGCCGGTCCTCATTGGGGCCCGACCAGTGAGAAGAGAATCATTCATGACCCAGGGATGGAAAAGTGTGATATGTTGTGTTTGACCAAAGGAAAATGGAAGACAGCAGTGTTGTGATTAGCGATGTGCAAGATGACATGTATGGAGCTGCCCACACCCACACCAACCACCAATATATGGCCAGAATCTTACCTTTAGCTCAGATTTTTGTGGCTGCTCACAATGGCATTGAAAAAGGTACCTGGGCAATAGAGAAGTAGCGGCGCTCCCACTTGGCCATGGTTACAACTCTTCAATATTTGGGTAATGATAAACTTACTTTGACTGTATAACACTTTTCAAGTAGGACCTTGAAAACTTCCTCAGCAGCTTTCTTTTTGGCGTGGCTTACTTTCTTACTCTCTACTTGTCCATGGAATGGAAAGGAAGGTCCTCCATTTCTAGACTTGATGGTCAGACAACAGTAACTGTAATAGACCAATTCAATCTATTTAAAAAACCCCCAACAAATTTAGCTAAAATGTCATCACCATAAGCTATTCCACAAGGTGGGGTCTACACCAATCAAGGCCAGTAAAAAAAAAATCAACCCCACAAACCAAATTGGTTCTTCAGGGTACTTTTTTTTAGGAGCCCATCTGGCGACTACCTACTAGGGCAAAAGTTGCTATAATCACGTTACAGCCTAGTACTAGGCTAAAAAAAAAATGCAAAAAGCAAGAAGACGCTCCAGCATCGCCCCCCCCCCCCAAAAAAAATGCAAAAACCAAATAACAAAGATAAAAACCAAAACAAAAGAAACAAGGAAGAAGGAAAAGATGCTCTAGCATCGTCCCACCTCCCTGCCGGCAGGGTTGCTAAGTGCAGTGGCATCTCACCCAGTCAAGGCTTATTCCCGGGGGCCCTAAGCACACTACTGCATCACATACCTCGTGCATGTACTAAAATACCATCCACTTCCTCCTCACTCAACCTTTTCTCTCTCAAACACTCATTCACATAATCCACCTTTTACACAATTTTCCACTTTTTAGCAGTGTCATGTGTGATATTCACACTCATATATTTTCATTATCAAATGCTTTCACACCAAGAAGGGGTTGGTGCACATCAGCACTGTCATAGAATGGCCCTTTTTTTATCACTCTACTCTTTGACACCCTTTTTGTAGCGGTATGCTTTGTGGTGCGTGAGTTACTTCTTTGATGAAGTAGGCTTTGATCTAAGAGTGCTAATTCGGTAGTTTTGTTCTTAAGAAAGAGCTATTTAAACACGTAAGGATAAGAGGAAACACCTAAATTATACCAACATAAACATATATTTTAAATGAAACACTTAACTATAACCAACAAACAGTTAACACATTTCTATCTTTGGCATCTAGTCCTATCGCACGGATACGATGACAAAAAATAAACAAATAGGCTACCCATAAACATACCAATTGCCGATTAGTATTTTTATCGCGACTCTATTTGATTAGTGTTAAACATTAAATTAACATACTCTCGTCTACAAGCACATATGACCTAGGTTCAAGAACAATGGATTCTACTCCCCTTTAAAACGTGAGACGTACTAAACTTCTACTATCGCAATATGAATATAAATGTTCTTTCTAACTTACATGACAGGAGGTATTAGGAGGCCGATGGTTAAAATTTCGTCGAGGAGGGATGGCTTGCCGCCTGTGGGGGGCTGATTCTTCAACGTAATTAAAGAACGGGAGCTCGTTGGGGCTGGGTTCTTCTACTCTCACTCTTACGGAGCTTGAGATGTGAGAGTGAGTGTGAGCGGGTTTACTTTTCTTCAGTCAGACTTCTTCACAGTCTGTAAAGGATTCTTCGGTATGGCACCGATATAAAGCTTGACTATTTATGTTAATACGGCCCGGAAAGGGGCGATCGATTTTCTCAATCTGATCCTATCGTTTCTCACGGAAATAGTCTTGTATGGCTGGAGGATCGATCTTCACGAACTGAACCTTCTTCTCTCTTATCGAATTCTAATCTTCTTGTCTGGCTGAAGGATCGATCTTCACGAACTGATCCTCCTTCTGGCGTATCGACTTCTAATCCTCGTGTCTGGCTGAAGGATCGATCTTCACGAACTGATCCTCCTTCTGGCGTATTGACTTCTAATCTTCGTTCTTTCTTTGCGGGGCTTATTTATAGGTGGATTACCGCCCCATCTAAAGGGGAAAGTGACCAGGCCACAGAGGCAGCAGGGGGGGGGGGGGGAACGCGAATGGTGAGTTCGCATCTGGGGAGAGCGAGAATTGCAGAGGGTGGCACTGGGGTGCCCAAGTCGGCTTGCTAATTAGAGGCTCGCAACCGCACCGCTACTTGGCGTGCCTTTTGACTAGCACCGCTTTTTTTTTTCATAACCACGGGTCGTTAAGCGTTAGAGCGTCGTTTAAGGGCCTTATGTGGTGGCATTAAAACAGATGTTAGCTCCAACTGCCCAAAGCGGCAGGGAGATCAAATAGGGTAGGCAGTTACGGCTATTCGCCGGTTACCGCTCCCACGCTTCTCCTCATGGGGCGATGGGGAGGGGGGCTTTAATATACCTATACTCCTCCGGGATGGTTAGTGTAGCCATTTCTCTACAAGCACCATTACTGGTATTATTGGATGGGTTCATGACAGCCCTGCTCATTACTCCCATTCAGTATTGACACTTAAAGGAACAAAAAATTCAAGGGGGGGGGCACAGTGCAGTGATACCCCAATGAGGGCCGAATCCCCATACCTATAAGATGATGGTATGGGGATTCTTTCTGTTCCCCCTCACCATATTCTTTTCCTAATTTCCTAAGTCTGTTTCCATCCATTCTTATTAAACCTGTACCACTAAGAAGATGCTGATGCAACTCATAGTTGTGTCCAAGACCTTCTGGTACCCACAGTGAAACTGGATTCACTTGTCCTTAAGGAGTACCCCAGCAGGGCAGACTGAGCTACAGGCTCAAAAAACTAAGAGCCATTGCTAAACCACCTCCCTACACACCAAAATAACGCTTGTTGAGAGCAGGGTTGGAAAAAACCCTGGGTTTTTTAAAATAACCCAGTGGGTAGTGGGTTTTATTGGGTTTATTTGTGTTTTATTGGGTTTTTTACTTTTTGCTGAAATTTTAATAATAGCTAAATGTTTTTAAGAATATTTCTATATGTATTCTACATTTTTCATTAACTATCTTTACTTTCTTCAGATTTTTTTAATATTACTGATAACTTTACAAATAAAATAATCTTTCATTATTAAAATGCCATTTGGAAGTGGTTGTAAAAGAGACACTTGCTGGCAGGAAGTCATTGATATAAAGGAAGATAAAACGAGAGTAGAATGTAAATTTTGTCTAGAAAAGATTAGTAAAAAAATTGAAATAATCAAGAAGCACATAGAAAAATGCAAAATTTACCAACAACAGGAAGAAACAACTAATCCAAGTGAAGAAACTGCTGAAGTACAATATGATGTAGATATATCAAAAATAAGGCCTTGCAGTTCATTGAGTAATGCCAGTGACATAACTGACATTAGCCACACTTCAGACTTGGCTTGTACATCATTTACTGCATGCTCATCTGGTATTTCCTCTTCCACACCCTTCAAATCTCTTAAACTACAGAAAACAATGGGATCATTTGTAGTGAGAATAGATTCAGAACAGAAGGGAAAGATTGATAATGGACTTGCACAATTCTTTTTCAGTGCAAACATTCCTTTCAATGGTGTGGAAAGTCCTGAACTTAAAAAAATTTGTTCACTCATGAGACCAGGTTATGAACCACCAAATAGAAAGAAGCTTAGTGGAGAGCTACTGGATAATGTATATGCTGAAACCATTGAGGAAATTAAACAAGAACTATCAGTTGGTGACTCTTACCCACAAACAAAGACTCTCACAATTATGCAGGATGGTTGGAGCAGTGTGTCTAATGATCCCATTATTGCACCCAGTCTTCACACAGGTACAAGGAGTTATTTGCTTTCAATAACTGATGCTGGCTCTGCTAAGAAGACATCAGAATATTGTGCTGGGCTCATAAAAACAGCCATAGATGAAGTGAAAAATGATTGTGGTTAAAAGGTATGTGATAAATTATCAGAAATATCATTGACAACTGTTATTTTTTCTTATTACCAACACTTCATTCTTAAATATTATATAAAAACAACTTTACAATATTTTGAAATTTAATGAACTTCAAGACAACTAGATAGCTAAATCCTAAATGCACATTGATTATTTAAATGTTAGGATACAATATTTTCCAAAAAATATAGTAACATTTCATTTATCTGTGATTTCAGGTTTTTGCTGTTTGTACATATAATGAAAACAAAATTATCAGAATGAAGGAGTTGCTCAACACAGAATTTCCTGAACTGTTAACCTTCTTGGGAAAGAGAGCAAATGGCATTTTAAATAACAAAAGATTAGGAGTGGTAGTTTTTGCGAATGTTGGAGAATTGGTAACATCATTCCACTATGTAAAAGTGTAAGTGGTAGTTTTAACCCTACTGAATATAGGCCCATTTCTATAACTCCTGTTCTATCTAAGATTTTTGAACGTTTACTAGCTAAACGTTTAAGTACATTTGCCGAGCTTAATCGTCTGTTTCCCTTTTTACAGTTTGGATTTCGTAAGGGTCTGAGCACTTGTGATGCACTTCTCACAGTCTCCACCATTGTCCAAAAATCATTAGACTCTGGTCAAGAAGTTCGCTTAGTTGGCTTGGATTTCAGTGCCGCATTTGACCGTGTCAATCATAAGGCCCTGATATTTAAGTTGAAGCAGTTGGGAGTAGGTGGTGTATTTTTAAATATTATTGAACAATTTTTAACAAATTGACATCAAAAGGTTTATGTTGACAATAATTTTAGTGATGAGAGAGAGGTGCTATCTGGTGTACCACAAGGCAGTGTTCTTGGTCCTCTACTGTTTATATTATATACCCATGATATGTGGTTTGGACTGGAAAATAGACTTATAGCCTATGCTGATGATGCTACTCTAATAGCCCCAGTCCCATCTCCTGAGTTGAGAGCATCGGTTGCAGAGTCTTTAAATAGAGATCTGGCTAAGATAAATGTTTGGTGCACTTCATGGGGCATGAAGTTAAATGCAAAGAAAACCCAGAGTATGATTGTTAGCAGATCCAGAACACTAGATCCTCCCCATCCAGATCTTTTAATAAATAACATTCCCATCTCCATATGTGATTCTTTTAAGTTGCTTGGAGTTATGCTTGACTCTAGGTTTACTTTTGAGAATCACATTCGATCTATTTCCTCCTCTATTGCTCAAAAAATTGGCATTTTGAGGAAATCTTACAAAGTATTTGGAGAGCAGACTGTTCTTAAAAATTGTTTTAATGCTTTTATTCTTCCGTGTTTTGAATATTGCGCCCCTGTTTGGAGTTCGGCAGCCAACTTTTATCTTAATTTATTAGATAAAAATTTGAGAGCAATAAAATTTTTAATTCCTGACCTCAAAGTTGATCTGTGGCACAGGCGAGCAATAAGCTCCTTATGCATCCTATATAAAATTTTTAACAATGCAGATCATCCACTGCATCACGATCTGCCCAATTTATATGCCCCTCAACGAGTTACCAGAGGTGTACTAAATGCCAATAGTAGGGCCTTTACGCCTATGAGATTCAACACAACACAGTTTTCAAGAAGTTTCATTCCTAACACAACTAAACTGTGGAATGAACTTCCTAGTGTTGTTGTTGAGTCCTTGGAACTTCAGAAATTTAAAGTGGGTGCTAATACATTTTTAATTAACAGAAACTTATAACTTTAATATTTTATTCATTATCCACACATATATAATATTATAATATTTTTAACATTATAGCATTTAATTTTTTTTTTTTTTTTTTTAATTTTCTATTCATTTATTATGTTTTTCTTAATCTTTGTTTCGTTTTTTCCATACCAGGTTTCTTTCCCCGCTGGGGCCCTTGGGCTTATAGCTATTTGCTCTTCCAGTTGGGGTTGTGGCTTGGAACTTTAATAATAATAATAATATTTGTGAAGCTATCAATAATACTAAAAACATCTGAAGAAAGTATAGTTAATGACAGATGAATCTAGAATACAAATAAAAATTCTTAAGAACATTTAGCTATCAATTAATTTTGAACTAAAAGTAAAAAATCTATTAAAATCCAATAAAACCCCCCAAAACCCAATACCCAGTGGTTTTTTTTTAGGTGGGTTTTATTGTTTTTTTTGGGGGGGGGGGATTTTTTATTGCCAACCCTTGTTGAGAGTGACTGCCCAGCTAGAATCTCAAGACAAAGACACAAGAGCTGGCAGTGTATCAGAACAAAAGCCATTATACATCCTGAATGACCCTTCAAAATCTACTTCTAAGACACCTCCCTGGATATCACCCTCTGTTCACCAGACCTAGCCACCAAAAATGACCTGGAAGCTAAAAAACTGCACTATCTTCCAATCATACAAACTACGCTTAAATCTCATACACCCACCAACCCAATGTACTTACATTAACTACAACAAAGTTGACTGGGACCTCTGCACCACTTATATTGAACACAAACTCTAGGGGGACTCAGTCACTGAGTTTAGAGACATAACAAAGATTACACATACTTTGTCAACATACACTCAACAGCAAAAACCAGGAGAAACCCAACATAATATAACCCAAATTTCTCCATGGAAATAAAACATTTTACAATTACCAGAGTTAACTAGAAAATGAACATGAACCAAAGTAACACATAATATTCAAGAACTGATTTAACCACAGCAAAACCAACACTGGCAACACTTTCTAGAGACATTCCAGCACTGATTCAACAACAAAAACAAAACTGGCAACCCTTTCTATACACTAAGCTTAAAAAAAAAAAAAAACAAATTCTCCAAAAATATCAGGATACTTGCCAACCCTAAATACAGGAAGCAAAACATGCATGGAGCCATCTATTGAACACAATGAGGGTCAGCTTTGACAAACAAGTAATTACTTTCATACAACACTGTAAAAATTAGTAAAAGCATACCTGACCTTTGCAGAAAGCCAAAAATTGCACCTTAGGTTACATAGCAGGCAAAATCCTCTGGCCATGGCAACATATCAAATATTCCCCTAAAAAACCTAAGTCCAAGAGAGACAAATTTTCAAACACAAGCTCTCATACCTCTATGCCAAATTTCTCAAAACTGTTCACAAAATACACATCATCAAGCCAAATAAACCACCCTGTAATCTGTCATCCCCCACCCTATAATTATTGAACTAGATGCCTCCCAATGTGGATTCCACACATAGCTCTCAACAAGCACTGTACTCACCAACACTTATTCAGCTCATGCAAATAGGCTTAAACAAAGTTCTACCACCACAGAAGAGAGTAAGAGCAAAAATAGCTACAATAGACACACAAATCCTTTGAGACATAAACGCATCCTCATAATACTAAATACCAAACTTGACTCCAACTTGCCAACTTTCTCATAGCCTGACATGGACAAGTAATACTCCATGACAAGTTATCATGACAACACCAAATAAACAAAGGAGTCCCACAAGGATCTGTGCTCTCCCCCAACCTATTTCAACCTCTTCCTTAATGACATCCCTCTAAAATCATAATATAACTGCACAGCTATGAGGATGATATCAAAATCCTCACCAAACAATGAAAGAACACCCGAACAGCTTATGATCTACAACTCTGCAATACAAGACTCAAATCTAAGTTGTAACCCAACTAGATCCATGCATGCCAACCATCCACTTCCTCCTCAGTCACCCTTTTTTTCTCTCAAACACTCATTCATATAATCAACCCACCTTTTAAGGTGGTCTTCCAAATCCTTCTCATACCCTGATATCTCTACTCTTGTATATTCTCTTCATTACAAGTCTATCTCAATCCATTCTTCTTACCTTACAACTTCATTCACACCATAAACATCTCTTCACAGTCATTCCTCACTCTATTACACCTTTCACACACCAACCATATCTCTCAAGTTGTCTATTTGCAATGCTCTTACTTGGAATCTTTCCAAATCCTTCCATACCATAATCTCACTCCCATACACCACTGTTGACACTAGCCTAGTCTCAATCAGCTTTCTGGCACATTCCACACTCAAACCAAGTGGCACCAGCATACTGTGAAGCAGCTTCCTGGCACATTCCACACTTAAACCTTTACCATTTACTAATGCTCCAATTACCCCAAACTTCCAACCGTTTTAAACCTTGTGGTAGCAATTTGCTTCATCTGTACCAATATCATTCACAATGCATCCAAGATACTCAAAACTTCAGACTTGTACAAGGGTGACACCACAGACTCAGATTTCCAACCTGCCCCCATTTTTACCTGCTAAAACCATTACTCATTTCTGCATTCACTTTTAGACTTTTCACACACGTGCCAAAAGATTCGATCATCATTTCCAAATCCCTCTCACTCTCAGCCACCAATACCGAGCCATCAGCATATACTTGTGTACTTAAGACTTTCAAAAAGCCTTTGATAAGGTACCACACCGCCGCCTCCTCCGGAAATTGCGTGCGCTGGGCATAGACTGAAATGTAGCGGGTTGGATAGAGAACTGGCTAAGCAGCAGGTGGCAATGGGTGGTGTTGAATGGACAGGCTTTTAAGTGGGTGCCCGTTACTAGCGGTGTTCTTCAGAGTTCTGTCCTGGGACCACTACTTTTCATCATCTATGTTAACAACATGGATGGTGACATAGTTGCGAAGATTTCTAAATTTGCCGACGATACCAAGCTTGGTATAAACGTTGCAAAGGAAGGAAATGCTGCCCGCCTACAAGATCTCCGAAAGATTGGGGAGTGGTCAGACACGTGGCAAATGCCTTTTAATGTGAACAAATGCAAAGTGATGCATATCGGCCCCTGAAACCCCAAATCACCGTATATCCTGGGCACCGCTCTTGAATGCACTGATACCGAGAAGGACTTGGGTGTAACTATCACTAGTGAACTCAAGTTCTCGAAACAGTGCATTGAGGCGGGGAAGAAAGCCCAAAGGATGCTAGGCTACATAAAGCGACAGTTTGGATATCGGAACAAGGAGATTGTACTCTGTTTGTACAACTCTCTTGCACGACTACATTTGGAATACACCGTAAAATTTTGGAGTCTTTCATTACGAAAGGATATTGCTAGATTGGAACGTGTGCAAGCCAGGGCAGCCAAACTTATTCCTTCCATCAGACATAAAAGTTTACGAAGATAGGTTATGGAAATTAGATTTGTTCTTGTTGGAGACCCGGAGGCTGTGTGGTCAGCTTATCGAAGCGTTTAAAATACTTCGAGGCTTCGCCAATGTGGACAACACAGATATTTTCCAGTTAAGTGACAACAGAACCAGAAATCACGGCTACAAACTTGAACTGAAGCGTTACCACCGCGATCTGTGTGGGAAATTTTTCACATATAGCATCTGTGGTACTTGGAACGCACTTGCAGTAGAAGTTGTCAGCCGCAATTCTGTTGAACAATTCAAGTCGAGACTAGACAAAGTCTTGAAAAATCGCCGATTGGGCACCTAAACCGTTGTGCGTGTGTTCCTCGAGGGTGTCAATTGACACTTTCGAGAACTAGGCCTGCTCAGCTGTTAGGCCAAAGGTACCTTCTTTGAATGGACCATAAGGTCTACTAGGGTACTTAGTTTCCTTGTGACTAACATAGACAGAACTCATCCCTCATCAATCTCATACCACTTTTTCTCATCCTCATAAGTACTTACACTCAGTACTCCATCCATAAAGATATTAAACAGCCATGGCAACAATCTACACCCTCCACCACATAGGTTGAACCACTCATTTCAGCTATCTTCCACTTTATTGGTGGAAATCAGACCTGGGATCAAATATAACAGGGAAAAAAAAGCAGCATTTAAGAGGTTTAAAGCTACAAACAGTATCTGTGATTTAAATCAATACATGACAATAGAACCTCAGTAAAGATATTAGACAAAATAAAAGTGGCTGAAATTGGCCTAGCTAGAATCTGGGATAGGTTACAGGGTGGTGTCTCTGATAACTGGTGAACAAAAATATGAAGATGACGATGAGATATCCGATGCATTAAACAAGCACTTTTGTTTCACATTTAATTGTGAATGAATAGCTGTTGTTAGGGGAATGGGAAAAAGGTTTAAACTGTAGAAAGATCTTGACAAATTAGTGGCATGGGCTGATAGGTTGGAAAATGTATTTTAATTATGATAAATGCAAAGTGCTCCACATTGGTAAGAGTGAAATCTTCATATAAAATGGGAGAGACCTGGAAAAAGTTGAGTTTGAGAAGGACATGGGAGTGATAGTTATTAAGGATTTAAAGACTTCAAAGCAATGTATAGACATCAGAAACAAAGACAACAGGATGCAGGGCATGATTAATAAGAATGTTAACTATATGAGTACAGAAGTGATCTGCAGACTGTATAATACCTATGTTAGACCTGATCTTGAGCATTGTGTTCAGGCTTGGTATGCCCATTTTAAGGATGGCACAGATATGCTGAAGTCTGTGTAGCATAGGGCAACAAAAGATGATACCTGATCTTAGAGATCTGAGGGTGATTGCTTATTGGAATGGATTACCTGGTGAGGTTGTAAATAGTAGTAGTCTAACTATGTTTAAGAGTAGACTGGATACCTTTATGACGAGAAATTGATCTCCAAAATTGATATAGCTATTTGATGACATGAACATATATGGCCTCTTGACTGCATGTTCTAAGGGGGTTTGGATGACAAAAGAGAGGTGTCTTGATTCAAAGTATTAGATGCAAATATTGAGGTTCTGTAGTGTTTTTCATTATTGATGGGGCAGCGTTGATGAGCCAGTGTGTCCCCTAAATAAGCATGTTACCTTAATGTATGCCTTACTTCCACATACTCTTCCACCACCCAATAGTGTGCCACTGACTCCATACAGGCCTAGGACATGCATTAGAGCTTTTATATATACAAGATTGTCAGCGTTCTCCAGATCCATGAACCCAAAAATCACTTTAAACTTCTTAATCCTTCATCTTTTCAGTTAGAAAGTCAAGTGAAAATACCATCACAAAATTCTTTCACTTTTAAAAGCCCTACAAAATAACCACCTGATGCATTAAAAATGCAATTACCATCACTTTTGTAGCATTTTGGCCACGATATCATCTACTTCACCTGCTTTTGAATTTTTCAGACTTCTCACAGAAACAACCTCTTGCATAATTATCACTTCCATACCCTGGTATAGCAACCATTTTAGACCCTACACTTCTATTTAAAAAATATAATTAGCATTATCAAAAAGGTATTTTGGGCTGAGTGCATTATGAAAAATCTCCTATTTTGTATATTTGGGAGCTAAGGTCAAGAACATGTGCACATTTGCTTCATCTTACATAACACAACAATAAAAATAATCGAAGTACTCTTGCACTTTACTTTTAACCTTTGCTCACACTCTCCTATTCTTATCCTTAATGTTTATTCAACAATTCTTTTCTTAGTTTCGTACCTTCCTCTACAGCTAGAATAACTTCCTATTTCTATCCAGATCTTCATTTATCTTCCTTTTAAATACTCCAGTTGCTGCTTTTTTTATTGATTATTCATTCATTCAATTTTATTTTTAGCTCCTTGTATACATTCATCCGCATGACCCTGATATTGCTCATTGCACTATTAAGAAACATCTCTAAATATATCTTTTTTGCTCTCTATGGCACGTTTCACATTGTCATTCCACCATACAGCATTCTTTCTAATTCTTCCACACTTACTTAAAGCTTAGGGATAACTCACTATCACTTATTTGATTTTGTTCTACATTTGATTTTCCCATATTCAGACTTATCTGTATTGCAAAAGTCCTGTTACACTCATTATGACGCTCTCAACAAAGGACACAATGATAGCTTTGATGCAGTTAGACACATTTTTTTATTGTTTTAACATATAAATGTGTTTAAATTGAAATATTAATCAATGTGGCCCCCCTCGGCGGAGAGCACACGTTCCAGACAAGACCTGAAGGTTGTGCAGACATTGCAGAGGAAGTCCTTCCTTATGCTGGCCCAAACGAGGTTGACGGAGGACTTCAGCTCGTCTCCGTTGCTGTGATGGACCTTGCAGGCCTTGCCCTCAACATGCATTCATGTGCTGCAGTTGAGGAGATTGAGGTTAAGCGACTGCGGCGGCCTAAATTCCTTCCACCAGAAGTTCATGTTCAACCCCAATCACTCTTGCACGGTCTTGGCCGTGTTGGCCGGGGCACTATCCTGCTGAAAGTCTTAGTCCACCTTCTTCAAAATTTTTCTCAGCCAGGACAGGACTTTCGTGGCCAAAATGTCCCTGTAACCAGCCATGGTGAGCCTGTAAGTGGCCGCGAACCTCACCGATGGCATCTTCTCGCCATTTCAAGCCAAGATGCTGAGCATTATCACAGACAGCTGCTTGGTCATGTAATGGACCTCGAAGCCGTCCTGACTGGATTGACCATGAAGGGTTTTCATAAGAATAAATGAGAATTCGATTGCCATGACTCAAGTCATTGAGAAGGGGACGATGGTGCTCCCTATGTTATTCTCGCATACGGTTGGTGAACAGAGGACTTTCCATGGAACTCAAGTTCTTGCCGCCACCCTCCTTGAAGGCCTTAGACACCATGGGCACTGAGATGTTCTTCGTAAGCGTAGTCATTTTGAGCTTCGAAGGCTTTTCTCACAGCCATTGGTTGAACACTTGAGGTCTGCCATAATGAGGTTGATCTTTGAGGGTTTCCTCGTTCTTGAACCTCTCTGCGACTCCATGGACGGTTATCTAGTTGATGTTGAGCTACTTGGTGATGTCGGACTTGTTATGGACTGCACGACAGAGATCTTTATACTTTTCACTTCCATCTTGACACATCTACACACAATGGAAAAGATGTTTTAATGACACACGCTGGAAAAGTAGAACTTTGTTTGGCGGAAATTTTTTTCTCTCACACACATAAACCTATTGAAAGATAAAAAAAAAAGTGTAACAAAGTTTGCAAAATCTGGAGTTCATCTTTCCTACTTTCAGGCCTTTTCACAAACTATTTCTTCCTGTCATTCAAAAGCCTTTCAATTTTGATTCTCCTTTCACACCTTCCTCTTGTCTACTTATTTATATAACTAACCATTTTAACTCTCCAAAGCATAAGCATGCATTCAGCTTTTACATTAAATATATCATGCAGTATATATTTTTTCTTTTTAAGAGGAAATCAATTATACTCTTATTTGCCACAGTGAGGATGGTCCACATCAATGCTATAAAAAAATACTCGTATTAGGACACTTACCTCCCCTCAGCATTAACCTCAGATTCAGTAATCAATTCATAATTGGAGAGTCTTAAGGACATCAGAAGAGAATCCCATAGAGAAAGGCAAGATTTCAATTTGCATATTATTACTATGTTACTCAGGTCTTCATTATCCTCTAGTTTACAATTATTACTTGCTCTGAAAGGAGAAAATATATCATTAAGTTTTTGAGTATTCTAAATATTTAACCTCCGAGTGTATATGACTTTAAAAAAATAGCCTTATTTTAAAATATAGTAATACCTTATAAATTAATTCTTTAACAAAAATGGAAGAAAACAATTTAAAACATGGGTTAAAATAATATAAAATTGGGAGAAGCGAAGCGAAAGTTACATTAAATTAGAAATAGCTCATCTACTAAAAACTGAAGCCATTGGTTTATCATTTTTTTTTTCTTTAACTGTGATGATCTGGCGAATACCTTCAAAGGCATAAGTTGCCCTAATTAAAATTTAAAACTAGTCTAGGGTACTTTAAAATTACAAAAACAAAAAAAACAACAAACCAAACAACAAACACAATTATTGAGATATAGAAGGAAGCATGCCCCCCCCCCCCCCCGGTGCCGGAAAATGACACCTATGACAAACAGATTAAAATAAAATGGAGGAGGCCAACCTCCTCCAAAAAGTCAGATAGTCCACAAGTCTGGGTACACAAATCCGTCCTGAGTTCAAGGGACAAGTGGTAGCGACCCCACTCATCCTGGTACAGGGCCAGGTAACATGTGCGAAGATCACCCAGAATGGAACATTCAACAAGAATGTGCCAAACAG
Source organism: Ceratothoa steindachneri (assembly GCA_963969495.1). Taxonomy (NCBI): domain Eukaryota; kingdom Metazoa; phylum Arthropoda; class Malacostraca; order Isopoda; family Cymothoidae; genus Ceratothoa; species Ceratothoa steindachneri. The sequence goes on from OZ018319.1 coordinate 22,580,723, forward strand.
TCTGGGGGAGAACAAAGTCATCGCAGTAAAGAGCAGGCGAGCGCTCCAATCAAATGGCGATGCGTCCCGCGAGTGTGTGCGATTCGAAGATGACAGAAAGAGACATGAAGCCATAGCGGCAATAGGGGTAGGCCCACGGGAACAGTCACAACGCAATGGGACGAAACTTGAAGTTCCCCGCGGTCATGTCCCATCTTCTTTGCCAAGCAGCGGAGGGCTGCCCAGATTCCTGCCATGTAGTCGGTGTGAGTAGCAGCAAAACGCTGGTATGGTCTTCCAGTCCTCGTGGATTCTTTGGCGCCCTCATTCCCCGCAAATCCCACATGCCCAGGAACACAGTAAAAGATAATCTCGACATCGACACGGTCGCGCCAATCGTGGCGTCAGAGATAGCGCGAAGCAGTAGTTGTGGTGATTCAAATGCCACGAAGCATTCACGTCACGGCGCTTTGCTAGTCACTAAAGATCACAATACGGTCTCCGAGCGCTCTATTGAAACCAGCTCGGCGGTTAAGATAGACGCAGCGCCTGGTAAAGGCCAACAGACCGGATACGGCGCGCAAGCCGACCCTATCTTTCTGGGGCTTGGTAGCATATGTGTACAGTGGCACTGTTCCAGCATGACACGAAGTGTGCTCCAAAAAGGTCGAATATAATACTCACGGGACAGTGGAAGCTTTAGGGGCAGAGGTGTGGGGACAAATAGTCAGACATGGTAAACTCCAGCGTGGTATCCTGAGGCGCCACCGGCCGAGAGCTAAACATAGCTTTAGGAGTTTACTAGGCCTTAATCCCAAAGGAGATTTTTTTTTAAATAATTTATTTTTTTATTTTTTTAGGAGCTCATCTGGCAACTGCCTACTTGGGGCATAAGTCGCTGTAGTTCCGCAAAACTTACTACAAGACTATATAAAAAACAAATAATATATAAATAACAACATATAAATAACAACGATAAAAACAACAACAAAAAAGATAAAAACAAAAGGCAACAAGGAAGAGGGCTCCGGCGTCGGGGGTAGGCCCGCCTTCCCCCGGAGCAGGAACATGCTACCTACAACAGTCAAATAAAGTGGAGGAGGTCAGCCTCCTCCAAAAGGTCGTATAGTCCACACGTCTTAGTGCACGAATCCGTCCCGAGTACAAGGGACAAGCGACCCCGTGCCCCAAACAGTCTGGGGGGACAACGCAGTCACCACGGTAAGGTACAGGCGAGCGCTCCATCCAATGGCAGTGCGTCCAGCGAGTGTTTCCAATTCGGAGACGACAGAAAGCAACCTGAAGCCTTCGCGGAAGTGGAAGTAGGTCCATGGGAGCAGTCGCGGCGCAATGGCACAAAACTTTAAGTTTCCCTCGACCGTCTCCCATCTTCTTTGCCAGGCAACCCGGAGAGCTGTTCGTATTCCTGCCATGTAATCAGGGTGAGGAAAAGCGAAACGCTGGTCTGGTCGCAGAGTCGTCGTGGACTCTTTGGCGCCCTCATCAGAGTACTCATTCCCCGCAATTCCTACATGTCCAGGAACCCAGCAGAAGATAATCTCGATATCCGCCCGGCTCACCAAAACCGTGGTGTTACGGATATCACGAACCAGGGGATGCGGAGATTCCAATGCCGCGAGCACTCAGGGCGCTTTGTGAGTCACTATAGATAACAATCCGGTCTCCGAACCGGGCACGTCGAGTTATCTCGCGTACCGAGCGGTATATTGCAACCAGCTCGACCGCGAAGACAGACGCAACGCCTGGCAGAGCCCCGCTGACTTCAAACAGAGGGGATACGGCGTGGAAACCGACCCTCTCTTGGGATTTGGAGCTTCTTTATACACTGCCACGGTTCCAGCGTGACACGAAGTGTGCTACAAAAGAGCCGAACGAAATACTCCCGGCGCTGTAGAAGCTTTGAGAGCAGAGGCATGGCGACAAATAGTCAAAGGTGGTACCTTCCAGGGTGGCGTCCTGGGCAGAATGGTGTGAGTGACGTCTCTCGGCCTTATAGGCAACGTCGAGATCAGCTGGGGATGCAGTGAGAGCTGTTGGCGACTAAGGGAGGCGCCGGGCTCGTGCATATAGGCGAATCATGCACTGTGTATGGAGCAGAGGAAGTAACATCTCCCCAGCATCGACAAGTAGGCTCTCAATGGGAGAAGTGCGTAAGGGACAAGTCGCCAGGCGAAGGCCGGTTTGGTGGATTGAGTCTACCTTCCGCAATAAACACTAGGCTGCAAATCGATAAAACTCACATCCATAGTCGAGCTTCGAACGTCACGGAACGAAGAATATCGATGTCGCAGGTACAAGAGACCCTAAGGCTGTGAATATGAGCCTCCCAGGTGAGGAGTCGGTCAAATACAATACCAAGGAAACGGTTCGAGTCCACCACTTCCAGGCGTACCCCATTTAGAAATAAGTCTGGGACGGGGTGGAGCCGTAGAAGGCGGCAGCAGTGCACCACCTTGGTCTTGGTCAAGGAAAACCAAAGCCTGCGCGCCTCGGTATAACGAGAGACGCGGTTCAATGCCTATCGGAGTAGACGCTCCAGAGTTGGCATCTGGGCCGCGCGAAGAGAGATCGAAAGGTCGTTCACGTATAGCGTAGCGAGAACATCTTCCTGCAGCACCGAGGTGATAGTGTTGATGTTCAGGGCAAAGACTGTGACACTGAGGACACTTTCCTGTGGGACACCCTCCTCTGGTCTATTAGGCCGGAAAAGGATCCCTCCCCTACCCGTACGCGGAATCGACGCTCACGCAAAAATTTCGATATAAAGATTAGGAGGCATCCCCTCGCCCCCATCGTGTGGAGAGGCTTCATGATACCTTATCGCCATGAGGTGTCATAGGACTTCTCAAGATCGAAAAACACCGTGGCGTAGTGCTATCAAAAAAGGAAAGCCTCGCAGACGTCATTTTCTAGTCGGATAAGAGCATCCGACGTGGAGTGGAACTTGCAGAAGCCACAATGTGCAGAAGACAGATGGCCTCGGCTGTCCAGAAAAAAAGGCTAATCTAAAATTTACTAATTTCCCCATCAACTTGTACACGCACGAGGTTAGAGATTGAGCGGAAAACGGTCGGGGTAGAGTGATGTCTCCTCGGTTTGCGAAAAACGAGAACAGTAGCGATTCGACAGGTGTCTGGGAGGATGCCCTCTACACAGATCATGTTGAAAAAATCTAACAGAAAGGCCATGCCTCGCTCACCCAGGTGAGTGTACGGGACATCAACCGGACTAGGGACGGCGTCCGCGGACAAGCGAGAGCGGAAAGCAACTCAAAGTAAACGTGCCGTTGAAGGGTTCTCCGCCTTTGGAGGTAAAGTCCAGTCGGCGTCCTTCCGCGACATCACGATGCCATTGAATGCTGGCGGAGCAGCATCCCGGCTAGAGAATGCGGAGTAAACGGTCGCGAAGGATTCCGCCACGGACGCTGGGTCTGAGATTTCGGTCTAATTCTCCTGGAGAGCGGGAGGAGGGTCTGCGAGAACTTGCCCCGAATCCTTTTGACACTCTTCCACACCTCTGCTAGAGGGGTCTTTCCTTTAAGTGAAGACACGTATGTCCGCCAAGAAGAGCGGCGGGCGTGCTTCGAAATATACCATAATCTAGCCGAAGCTCGACGAAATTGACCGACAGTGAAATCGTGTGGCGGCTCTTATAGTGCATGTAGGTATAACGCTTCTGTTTGAGGGACGCCTCACACACAGCTGATCACCACGGGAGCGGTTGGCGTGCAAAATAGCCAGACGTTCTAGGAATAGTAGTTAGGCCCGCGGCAATGAGGTTGCCGGAAAAGAACTCAACGGCCTCATCTACCGACCTAAAATCCTCGAATGAGACAGATAAATCGTCATTTTCTGAAATGCGGACCACCGCGTCCACGCCAAGCACCGCCGGTGCGGGCTCTCAGGCGGCATCGGCCCAGAAAATGATATTTGAATGGGAAAGTGATCACTACCATGGAAGTCATCGACTACCTCCCACCCAAAATCAGGCTGTGCATTCGGAGAGCCCAAGATAGATCGAGGCAGGGCAGTGATGCGTAAACTCATGCACATTTAGGACACTTATCTCCAGGTCGGCAAGGACTTGACCCCTGGGATTAATAGAGTAGTCTCCCCAGAGGGGGCATCTACCATTCAGATACCCAAGCAAGAGAAAGGGAATCGGCAACCGTGCCACGACGCGGCGGAAGTCCCCCGCGTCAAAGTCGGCTGACGGTGGAATGTACCGCGAAATAAGTATACATCCTATCCAGATGCAGCTGCACAGCTACTGCCTGGAAGGAGGTATCTAAAGCGAAGAGAAGAACAGACATCCTGCCGGATATACATCGCGCATCCTCCTGCCCTGCCCTGCCCCCATGCGGTGGTGATGGGGTCACAAAAGCCTTATACCCCGGGAGGGTGAGCAGGGTGCACGCGCCCAGGATGGTCTCCTGCAAAAAGATAACAAATGGGGAACAGGAGCAGACGAGCTTCCGCAGCTCCTCCCAGTTGGCCCGAAGTCCGCCGCAATTCCATTGAAGGAATATACGCTCCAGGCCTAGCTAGGAGATGCGTGGGCACTCTTTGAAGAGAAGAAACTCACGGGAATGGCCGTACGCTTTCCAGAGGCAGAACTTCGGGCGCTGTTGGCCGGACAATGAGCTGAAGGCGCTGTCGCCTTCAAGGATTTGTCGGGCGAGGATCCACCGTCTCCGAGCCACCCAGCCTACCACTGCATTTGGGCGTAGACGCCGAAGCTCCTTTAGTGCTGTCCTTTCGGGGGGCAGCTTTAGAAACACCGGAGGATGGCCTCACAACCAATTTAAGAGTGTTGCATCCTGTGAGTCTAACGACTCGGTGGAGGCGCGCGGCCGTTTCGCCTTACGGGAAGCGGTCACACTGGGGAAATTGGGGGAGGGGGGGAGCCATGGTTTTAGCCGGGGCTGGGTGTGAACCCTTTGTGCCGCAGATCTACCAGGGCGAGCGCCCGGCTTGGGTAGAACCCTCAGAAGGGTTCCAAATGACCGCGAAAACGACCGTCCTCGTAGGCCTGGAGGGGCCAGGAGCAGAGGGTGCCTTTCTTAACATTGATGCATAGGACGTCCCAGGCATCACCGGACGCGGTAGGACAATGTCCTTAGCCTCGCGAAATGAGAGACGATCCTGGACCTGAACGGCCAGGATTTCCTTCTCAAAGAGATACGCACCACAATGCTTCGAAGAAGCGGGGTGCGACTCTCCGCAATTGACACACTTGGCAACACACGATTTGGACTTGTGTGCGGCCTTGGAGCAACTTACACAGACTTCGGTTAACCTCGACTTTGCGCGTCTAGAGGAACGATTGGTATGTCCGAAGCGGTGGCAGTGGTGGCACCTCCGCGGGAGTGGCACGAATGCCTTCACACGGTAGCGATACCAACCGGCACACCGACTCCGGAGGCTCGTCAGTCGAACGTGACAAAAAGCGTAGGGTTGGCTCTCGAAGCCCTTCCCTGTTTTCTCATCACACGTTCGACCTTGACCGCTCCATGGTTGGCCAGCTCCAAAATAATTTCATCTATGGAGAAGTTCACGAGTTCCGTCATATAAACTACGCCTTTCACGAAGTTCATGGTAGAGTGGGACGTCACACTCACCGGCGTACCATCAAGTGTCCGAAGAGCACTAATCATGGCCGCCTCGGAGGGATTCGACGCATTCGCCAGAAGGCTACCGCCCGAGAAACGGGCCACCTTCGGCTCTCTACCAATCAAGCTAGCTAAAGCTCTCCTCTGATGGATCATGTTGCCTTCAGCCAACATGCTGCCCTCAGTGGAGCGAATAACGAGGAAGCGTTTGAAGCCAGCGGTCACGAAAACGCCAGGTACCCTCTGAATGAGGGGCCCAGCGTAATCGAGGCTCAATTCTGCGCACTTTTGGTCTTAGTCTGGGACTCCACACACGCGGGAACACCGGAGCCGGACGTGCTGATCGTGGCTTGGTCGCATACCGAAACGGCAGTGGTCCCGTCCGTCCCAGAGGCTCCCGCGGAGGAAGAGTAGCCCCGAGTCTTTTTTCTTTTTAGGAGAGGAGGGTGGGGAATGAACCCGCTTCTCCCATCCGTCGGCAGGAGCTCCTAGGGCAGATGGACCGGCCTCAGCAAGGTCATTCTCGGAAAAAGAAAAGGTCTTTACCGTCACAGGGGCACCAGCCAGGGAAGGAGATCCCTCCTCTCCTTGTAAGGCTTCGGGGGCCCGAGCCGCATGAAGACCTTGCATAGGGGCGGACTCGGGTTCAGTGCTTGGCACCGAGCCCAGGTTAAACCCCATGGAAGGTCCTACCATCTGGCGCTGGGTCACCTCAGGGATCAAGTCTATCTCAGTGGGGGCCCACATGTGACCATATCCCCCCAAAGACATCACAGATCCCATTCGAGGTTCTTTTTTTACCTTCTTATGCCGGCGAACCGGCATCCGTCGAGGAAGAGAGGTGGGCATGTACACTGACCCCCTGGTAAACTAGTCGCACACACCTGCATGACATTAAAGGGCACAGGTCCGGCCATCCCTTGCTTCCCTAATGAGGTTGGCCCTATGAAGCCGCCCGCAGTGGAAGCGGTTAATTATTGGCCACCTGCCTGCTTTCTTGGCAGTCCCCTTGGACCCAATAGTTTTTACGGAACGCAAACGCTCATCACCCCACGCAGTAGCCCGCTCTGCGACGGGTGAATATGGGGCCGGTAAAACCAGCTGCTGCCATTTGAGGCCACTCCTCCCGCCTAGTAACCCGACAGACCATCGGCATGGCGGAGCCACCTTTGGCACGGCGTAAAATGATAGACAGCGAAAGGAGAAAGAAAGGGTGCGTGAGGAAGGGGTGGGTGGGCAGCAAGCAGGTTGTTACCCCTCCCCCCCCAGACCGGAGCTCAGGGGTGATGGAACGTTGTCCCCTCCCCCCCCTCATCCCGATCCAGGATAGTTGGGTGAGAGGAAGCTGGTCAGCGTCTACCCTATGAAATTAGAGGCCGACCAGAGAAAGTTGTGGGAGAGGTTGTAGAGGAAGTGAGGAAGTAGGGTAAGAAGACAAGGTGTCAGAAAGAAGAGGCTAAAGTTGGGGCTGGATGGGACGCTGAGTCCCGTCAGCACGGCGGCCAGGAAGGCAAATCGCCGCGCCCCTTGCGGAGGCATCGGCCAACGAAGGCGACGGAAACGCCTAACCTCCGACCTTCAGGAAAAGAAAAACTCAGAATCAGTCCCCCCAAAAAATAAGAAGGGGGAAAGGGGTTATGATAAAAAGTCTTGTTCGTAGCACCAGGGAACTCCAATGAGCTCGAAGGCTGACCCCTCCGCCTCTCGCCACGAAAAGGCCAAAGTCTCTTTGGGACCAACGCCCTGAAAAATAAAAGGGTGCCAGAGAGATGGGGTGTTACAAAAACTAAACCTGCTTAAATAACTTCCTACGCTTCAACTTCTACACCAGTTATGTTAGCGTCTCACCTAAATGTGATGCTAATCATCATCGCGGGCAATGGATATTTCTTGAATCGGTGTGGTCACTCTCTCTTTTACTGAATGCTTATGACGCCATACAGACAGGGCTAGCAATGGCCCCCCAAAATAGCTAGATAGTTGAAAAAATACTACTTTTAAGTGCCAATAACTCGAAAAATAAAGCTCTATGCACAAAGTAAATAGCAACAGACAATTATATAGAAAAGGTTGAAACAAAATTTTCAGCCCAAACGTTGGTCATTAATATGTAGAATTACCAACCCCTCTATTGACCTTGCTGGGGATCGATGTCACTGTTTCATCGGGAACGAAAATCCAACGTCATTTAGAAACAAAATTTTTTTTTTTTTTTTAATTAAGGGGCTATCTGGCGACTGCCGACTAAGGCATAAGTTGCTGTAAACAAACAGCCTAATTTAGGCTACTTTAAAAAATTAAACAGAAAACAATAAAAAGGAATAACAATAACAATAACAAAGCAATAACAAAACAATTACAAAAACAACAACAATTAAATCGCGTTAAATAAAAGGGAGAAGGCCGGCCTCCCCCAAAAAGTCAATAAGTCCACCAGTCAAAGTACACGCACTCATCCCGAGAACAAGGGACAGGCGGTAGCGACCCCGCCCATCCCGGTACCGGGACAGGTGTCGTGCGCGAAGATCACCCAGACTGGGACATTCGACAAGAATGTGCCGAACAGTCTGGGGGACGACGCAGTCGTTGCAATAGGGCGCAGGCGAGCGCTCCATCAGATAGCGATGCGTCACACGAGTGTGTCCGATTCGGAGACGACAGAAAGCAACCTGAAGCCGCCGCGGCATTGGGGGATAGGTCCATGGGAACAGTCGCGGCGCAATGGCACGCAACTTTAAGTTCCCTTCGACCGTCTCCCATCTTCTTTGCCAAGCAGTCCGAAGAGCTGCCCGTATTCCTGCCATGTAGTCGGTGTGAGGAAGAGCGAAACGCTGGTCCGGTCGCAGAGTCCTCGCGGACTCTTTGGCGCCCTCATCGGCGCGCTCATTCCCCGCAATTCCTACATGTCCAGGAACCCAGCAGAAGATAATCTCGACATCTGCCCGGCTCGCCAAAACCGTGGCGTCACGGATATCGCGAATCAGGGGATGCGGAGATTCCAATGCCCCGAGAGCACTCAGGGCGCTTTGTGAGTCGCTATAGATCACAATCCGGTCTCCGAACCGGGCACGTCGCGTAATCTCCCGTACCGAGTGGTGTATTGCCACCAGCTCGGCCGTGAAGACAGACGCAGCGCCTGGTAGAGCCCCGCTGACTTCAAACAGAGGGGATACGGCGTGGAAGCCGACCCCCTCTTGGGACTTGGAGCCATCCGTATACACTGGCACGGTACCAGCGTGACACGATGTGTGCTCCAAAAAGGTCGAACGCAATACTCCCGGCGCAGTACAAGCTTTGGGAGCAGAGGCGTGGCGACAAATAGCCAAATGTGGTACCCTCCAGGGTGGCGTCCTGGGCAGAACCAGGGGCGCCACCGGCCCGAGAGCTATATCTACTTCTCGAAGGAGTTTCCTGGCCCTAAACCCAAAGGGCTTAGGGTATGACTGGCGTCTCTCGGCGGCATAGGCACCATCGAGATCAGCTGCGGATGCAGTGAGAGCTGTTGGCGACTGAGGGAGGCGCCGGGCTCGCGCGTACAGGCGAGTGATGCACTGCACGCGGCGCAGAGCGAGTGGCATCTCCCCAGCATCGACCAACAGGCTCTCAATGCTCAATGGGGGAAGTGCGGAAGGCACCGGTCGCAAGGCGAAGGCCGGTGTGGTGGATCGAATCCACCTTCCGCAATAAACGCTCGGCTGCGGATGCATAAAACTCGCATCCGTGGTCGAGCTTCGAGCGAACAAAGGATCGATAAAAAAGTAAGGCGGTAGCCCTATCAGCGCCCCAAGCGCTGAACGTCACGGAACGGAGAATGTCCATGGCGCGGGTACAAGAGAACCTAAGGCTGCGAATATGAGCCTCCCAGGTGAGGCGTCGGTCGAATACAAGACCAAGGAAACGGTGCGATTCAACCACATCCAGGCGCACCCCATTAAGAAACAAATCTGGGTCGGGGTGAAGCCGTGGATGGCGGCAGAAGTGCACCACCTTAGTCTTGGCCAAAGAAAACCGAAACCTGTGCGCTTCGGCATAGTGAGAGACGCGGTTCAATGCCTGTTGGAGTCGACGCTCCAGAGTTGGCATCTGGGCCGCGCCAAAAGAGATCGAAAGGTCGTCCACGTAGAGCGTAGCGAGAACATCTTCCGGCAGCACCGAGGTGATGCCGTTGATGCTCAGGGCAAAGAGTGTGACACTGAGGACACTTCCCTGCGGGACACCCTCTTCCTGCTCCTTTGGGCCGGAGAGGGCTCCCCCCACCCGTACGCGGAATCGACGATCTCGCAAAAATTCAGATATAAAAATTGGGAGGCGTCCCCTCGCCCCCATCGTGTGGAGAGTCTCCATGATACCGTATCGCCATGCGGTATCATAGGCCTTCTCCAGATCAAAAAACACCGTGGCGTAGTGCTGTCTACGAAGGAAAGCCTCGCAGACGGCACTTTCCAGTCGGAGCAGAGCATCCGACGTGGAGTGGAACTTACGGAAGCCGCACTGTGCAGAAGACAGATGGCCTCCGCTGTCCAGGAAATAGGCTAATCTAACATTTACCAATTTCTCCATCAACTTGCACACGCAAGAGGTTAGAGAGATTGGGCGGAAACCGGTCGGAGTAGAGTGATCTCTCCCCGGCTTGCGAAAGGCGAGCACAGTAGCGATTCGCCAGGAGTCTGGGAGAAGACCTTCCACCCAGATCCTGTTGAACAAATCTAACAGAAAGGCCATGCCTCGCTCACCCAGGTGTCGAAGCATGGCGTACGGGACATCGTCCGGACCATGGGCGGTGTCCGCGCAAGAAGCGAGAGCGGAACGCAACTCACTCACAGTAAACTTGTCGTTGAAGGGTTCTCCGCCTCTGGAGGTAAAGTCCAGCCGGCGGCCTTCCGCGACATGACGACGTGCATTGAATGCTGGCAGAGCAGCATCACGGCTAGAGAATGCGGAAAAAGCGGTCGCTAAGAATTCCGCCACGGACGCGGGGTCCGAGATTGCGGTCCCATTCTCCTGGAGAACGGGAGGGGGGTCCTGCGAGAACTTGCCCCGAATCCTTTTGACTCGCTTCCACACCTCAGCTAAAGGGGTCTTCCCGTTAAGTGAAGACACGTATGCCCGCCAAGAAGAGCGGCGGGCGTGCTTCGAAATATACCGGAACCTAGCCCTAGCCCGACGAAATTCAGCGACAGTGAAATCGTTCGGGCGGCGCTTATAGCGCATGTAGGCATAACGCTTCTGTTTGAGGGCCGTCTCACACTCGGCCGACCACCATGGGAGTGGTCGGCGTGCAAAACGGCCAGACGTCCTAGGAATAGTAGTCAGGCCTACGGCGATGAGGTTGCCGGAGAAGAACTCAACGGCCTCATCTACCGACCTAAACTCCTCGACTGAGATAGAGAATTCAGTCATTTCCTGAAATGCAGGCCACCGCGCCCGCGCCAAGCACCACCGAGGTGGTCTCTCAGGCGGCAGTTGCCCTGAAAATGATATTTGAATGGGAAAGTGATCACTACCATGGAGGTCATCGACCACCCCCCAATCAAAATCAGGCTGTGCATCTGAAGAGCACAAAGATAGGTCAAGGCAAGAAAATGAAGCGGTTCTCGGACAGTGATGCGTAAACTCATCCACGTTTAGGACACCCATCTCAAGCTCTTCGATCAGATCGGCAAGGACTTGTCCCCTGGGATTTATGGAGTAATCTCCCCAGAGAGGATGCCTGCCGTTCAGATCTCCAAGCAAGAGATAGGGCCTCGGCAACCGTGCCACGACGCGGCGGAAGTCCCCCGCGTCGAAGTCAGCTGACGGTGGAATGTACGCAGAAATGATAGTATACCTCCTATCCAGGTGCAGCTGCACAGCCACTGCCTGAAAGGAGGTATCTAAAGAGAAAGGAAGAACGGAGACATCATGCCGGGTGTAAACCGCGCATCCCCCAGCCCGGCCATCCCGCGGTGGTGGGGTCGCAAGACCCTTATACCCCGGGAGGGCAGGCAGCGGGCACGCGCCTAGCATGGTCTCCTGCAAAAAAATAGCTAACGGGGAACGGGACGAGACGAGCCTCCGCAGCTCCTCCCAGTTGGCCCGGAGTCCACGGCAATTCCATTGAAGGAATATGCCCTCCAGGCCTAGCTCGGAGGAGACGCGGGGGCCCTCCTCGAATTGAAGACCCTCACGGGAATGGCCGTACGCTTCCCGGGGGCAGAACCCCGGGCGCTGTTGGACGGACAAAGCGCTGAAGCGCTGTCGCCTTCGAGGACTTATTGGGGGAGGTTGGGCTCGCCATGCGAGTCTTTTCCTCCCTCCGCCTCGAAACCTTAGGCGGGCGTTGCGGCTTGGGAGGCGGGGGGCCCTCTTTTCGAGGAACCACCGTCTCCGAGCCACTCGCTCCACCTCGGGGCGTGGGCGAAGGGGCCGAAGCTCCTTTGTTGCTGTCCTCCTTTCGGGGAACAGCTTTAGGAACCCCGGAAGATGGCCTAGCGACCATCTTCAGGGGTGTTGCCTCCTGTGAGTCTAACGACTCTGTGGAGGCGCGTGGCCGTTTCGCCTTACGGGAAACGGTCACGCTGGGGGAAGAGGGGGGAGCCCTGGTATTAGCCGGGGCTGGGTGTGAACCCTTTTTGCCGCCAGCTCTACCAGGGGAGCGCCCGGGTGTAGTAGAGCCCGCAGAAGGGCTCCGAATGGGCGCGGAAACAACCGTGCTCGTTGGCCTGGATGGGCCAGGAGCAGAGGGTGCTTTTCTAACTATTGAGGCATATGACGTCCCAGGCAGAGCCGGGCGCGCCAGGACCAAGTCCTTAGCCTCGCGGAATGAGAGTCGATCCTGGGCCTGAATGGCCAGGATTTCTTTCTCAAGGAGATATGCACCACATTGCTTCGAAGAAGCAGGGTGCGGCTCTCCGCAATTGACACACTTGGCCACACACGATTTGGACTTATCGTGTGCGACCTTGGAGCAATTTACACAGACTTCGGGTGACCCCGATTTTGCACGTCTACATGATCGATTCGTGTGGCCGAAGCGGTGACAGTAATAGTACCGCCGCGGCAGTGGCACGAATGCCTTCACGCGGTAGCGGTACCAACCGGCACGCACCGACTCAGGGAGCTTGTCACAGTCGAACGTGACGAAGAGTGTAGGGGTGGGTCTCGAGGCCCCTCCCTGTTTTCTCATCACACGTTCGACCTTGACCGCCCCATGGTCGGCCAGCTCTAGGGTGATGTCTTCTATGGAGTAGTCAACGAGTTCCCTCGCATAAACTACTCCTTTTACAAAGTTCATGGTAGAGTGCGGCGTCACACTCACCGGGGTGCCATGAAGTGTCCGAAGAGCACTTATCTTGGCCGCCTCGGCGGGATTCGCCGCATTCGCCAGAAGGCTCCCGTCCGAGAAACGGGTTACCTTCGGCTCTCTACCAATTGCACTAGCTAATCCTCTCCTCTGATGGATCATGTTGCCCTTGGACAACATGGTGCCATCAGTGGAGCGAATAACGAGGAAGCGTTTGAAGCCAGCGGGCTCGAAAACGCCAGGTAACCTCTGAATCAGGGGCCCCGATGTCATCGAGGCTCCGCCCTGTGCACTCTTGGTCTTAGTCAGGGGCTCCGCACACGAGGGGGTAGAGGGGCCGGATGTGCCGATCTTGGCTTGGTCGCCTACCAAAGTGGCAGCAGACCCATCCGTCCCCGCAGCCCCCGCGGATGGAGAGGAGCCCCGAGTCTTTTTCGTCTTTCTTGTCTTTTTCTTCTTTTTAGGAGAGGAGGGCGGGGAATGAACCCGCTTTTCACCCCCGCCGGTAGAAGCCCCCAGGCCAGATGGACCGGCCTCAGCCAGGTCCTTCTCTGAAATGGAGAAGGTCCCGGTGGGCGCAGGGGATTCATCCGGAGGAGATCCCTCCCCTCCTTGTCCTGCCTGAGAATCCACAGCCGTTTGATGAGGACCTTGCATAGGGGCGGATTCGGGTTCGGTGCTTGGCGCCAAGCCCGGATTCCCCCCCATGGAAGGCCCTACCTTCTGAGGCTGGTTTTCCTCAAGGACCATGTCTATCGCAGGAGGGGCCTCCAATTGGCCATCCCCTCCCAGGACATCGCAGGTCCCCTTGGCAGCGTCATAAGTCTTTAGTGGGGAGGCACAGGCCTTGACCCCGGCAAGGTTTAATATTTTTGCCAGCAGGTCTTTTGAGGGAAGCGACCGAAGGGGCCTGGCTTCCCTCTCCCCCCTAAGGGGGTTTGCCCTACCGAGCCGCTTTGATGTGGAGCGGCTGGCTAAGGGTGGCCTGCTGGCTTTCTTGGCAGTCCCCTTAGAAAGCATAGGAGGGACTGCCGCTGGAGATAGGGAGGTGCCCGAAAGCACCTCCAGAGAAGGGGGTGAGGGGGAGTCCCCTACACCCGTAGGCGTAGGAGAGGAGTAAGCCTCCTCTCCGGTTAAAGAGGTATGGAGGGTCCCCTGCGCAAGCACAGGGGGGGGGACCTCCATCTTTTCTGTGGAGCTGCACGAGGGTGGCTCCGTTGTTGTTATAGGGGGAATTAAGGGGAGATGTTTTTTTTTTTCATCATTGGGCATGGTGACCCTCTTTGTTTTACGGGACGCAATCGCTCACCACCTCTTGCAGTAGCCCGCACTGCAAGAGGTGTTTACAGGCCCGGCAGAGCCAGGCGCCGCCATTTGGGACCACCCCTCCCGCCTGGTGGCCTGGCAGTCCTTCGGCATGGCGGCTCCACCTTGAACACGGCGTAAAACGGATAGATTTTGAAGACGAGAGGAAAAGGGATGTGAGGAAGGTATGGGTGGGGATGAAGCAGGTTGTTAAAAGCCAACCACCCCAGACCGGAGCTCAGGGGTTAGGGGACATTGTCCCCTCCCCCCTCAGCCCCGATCCGGGACGATTGGCTGAGAAGAAGGTCAGCTTCTACCCTGTGAAATTAGAGGCTGACCAGAGAAAGTTGTGGGAGAGGTTGTATGAAAAGCGACGAGGTAGGATAGGAATACAGGCTATCTGAAGGAAGGAAGAGAGGCTAAGCTGGGGCCGGACGGGGCGCTGGATCCCGTCAGCACGGCGGCCAGGATGGCAAATCGCCGCGCCCCTTACGGGGTTTAGGAACAAAAATTTCCCAAGGCGATCCTATATGATTTTCCTACGAAATTCACGCCACGTTCCGTTTTCAGAGATTATTAATTTCCTCTTCGCTTTTGTTAAAAACACCAGCATCAAAAGATTTGGAATTTATTTTTCCCTTAGGCGTGATTTTTGCATGCTTAGATACAAAATAAATTTCATAACATATATGAAACAACTCTGGTATTCCTCGAAAGAAAATAACACCTTCAATTCAATTTCATTGCGAACTATTTCACAAAGTTCGTCTCGGAATGTTTTAAGGTTTAAGGTAAAGAACCAGTGGGTTGGTGTCCAATCCAAGTGGATTCTATATGGAAGCTAGGATAAAACGACGGGTTAAAAGATTCCTCCGCCAATATGAATCGAAGACGGGTGTGTTGAGGGATAACTAGTTAAAAGGGTCGGGAAACAGGACAACCGGAGAATGGCGAAATGGTTACAATCCAATAAAAGGTGGGCAACCGATTGGTCCCCACCGCAAAAACGACAGCAAGAGCTGATATGGGCATCACCCGAAACAAGATAGCCGTGAGTAAGTCTCGTGTGGCCAATGCGGACTCGGCAAAGGGCCACCTCCAACGACCGCATTCTATGACGGCTCGAGGGCAAAGAGTGAATAGAATTTTTAATTTTGTATAGTTTGGATGATGAACAGTCATCCCATTCATTCTGCCACAGTTGAAAAATATATTTTCTTATTGAAGGAAAGTAGTCCCTAAAAGGCAGAGCCGAGTTCTCAGGGGACACAGATTGTGCTGAGCGGGCCAGCCGATCAGCCCTCTCGTTACCCAGGACCCCCACATGCCCAGGGACCCAGCAAAAAATAATTCTATATCGGGACGCATTTTGGATCAGCCAGTTGCAAATTTCTGTGACTAAAGGGCGAGACGCATTAAAAGATCTAATTGACTGTAAGACACTCCTTGAGTCGGAAAAAATGACAAAATCACTAAAAGGTAAAATTTTGATGAGTCTAAAGGCTAAAAGGATTGTTGAAAGTTCAGCAGTAAATATGGATGCTGCTGGCAGCAAAGATAGAATTAGGAATTCTCATCCTGGGTAGATGGCTGCGTCGCCCACGCCACCGTCCGACTTAGAGCCATCCGTGTATAATGGGCAGCATTGTTTGTGTGAGGCCGAATGCTCTAAGAACATGCTCTTAATGATGCGAGGGTCTATGGAAGACTTCTCCAGGCTCCACATGTTGGTACATACTGTAGGGAGAGGAGCACGCCAACTAGGGGTCAGTAAAGATGGAAGGGTAAGGACCCTTGGAGCACCCAGGTTAGAGAGATGATCTCCTAAGCGAAGGTTCAAGAGGCGGGGTAAAGATGGCAACTTATATGCCGCCGTTGATTCGGCAGCATACAGGCATCTGTAGACCTCTGATACAGGGACTTGCTGTACTCGGCAGAGGTATCGCATGCAGATTTGAAGTTTATGGTAGGGCAAAGGGAGTACCTCACTCTCGCAGTAAAGGCTGTTGACAGGAGAAGTACGGAAGGCTCCACTGGAAAGGCGAACTCCGAGGTTTCGAATGGGGTTCAGCATTTTAAGGGCTGAAGGCAAAGCCGATGAGTAAATTTGACAGCCATAATCCAATATGGATTGGACGAGGGCTGTGTATAATGTCCACAATGTTTGTCGGTCGCTGCCCCACGAAGTGTGTGAGAGGACTTTCAAAATGTCTAGAGCCCGCATACAGCCCGTTCGAAGTCGGCGTAGGTGTGGCAACCAGGATAACTTTGGATCGAGAGTCACGCCAAGAAACCGAAACTCGGAGACAAACTCTATATCTTCGCCTTGTAGGGAGATAGATGGCGGAACAAGAACCCCTCTGCCCTGGTGGAAATACAGTGCTTTGGTTTTGTTCGTGGAAAAGCGGAATCCCTTAAGTTGTGCTCTTCTGGATACAGCATCGACCACCAGTTCTACCGACGCGCTGCTGATGGCAGGCGAGGTGAGGAACAGTATAGTGGTAAATCATCGACAAACAGAGTTGCCGATACACCCTCTGGGAGAGACGAAATAGTATCATTGATGGCAATTATAAAACATAAGACACTTAAAATACTGCCCTGAGGAACTCCCTCCTCTTGGGGTTGCAGGTCCGAGTATGCGTCTCCAACACGTACCTTGAACGATCGAGATGCTAAAAAAACTTTGAAAAGGTGACGGTAAAAGGCCTCTCATCCCCCAGACGTATAGCTGCTTCAAGATGCCGTATCTCCATGTTGTGTCGTAGGCTTTCTCAATATCGAAAAATATGGCCAGGACTCGGTGCTTTAATGAGAAAGTTTTTCGGACCGATCCCTCGAAACGTACTAGTAGGTCAAGGGTACTATGACCTCTGCGGAAACCACATTGAAATGGAGAGAGAAGGTGATTGGTTTCTAGGAACCAGTTTAGGCGCTCCAACACCATTTTTTCCAGCAACTTACTCAAACAGCTGGTGAGAGTTATAGGGCGGTAGTGATCTGCGTCCAACCCGTCCCTACCCGGTTTGACAAAGGGAAGGATGATCCCAATGCGCCATGATGAGGGGTAAAAACCCTTCACCCATATAAGGTTGTACAAATCAAGTAAGAAGAGAGTAGAGTGTGGATGTAGGTGCCGAATCATATCGAAATGGATCTCGTCAAGGCCAGGGAAGTAGATCTGCAAAGGGACAAAGCGCTACGCAGCTCATGGATGCTGAATAGAGCGTTATATGGAATGCTAGATTTTGTTCTGAAGTTGAGAGAATGAGACTCTTCCTTTGATTTGTAGGATAGAAAAGCCTTATCGTTACGGCTGACACTGCTGACAGCGCGAAAATGGTCAGCAAAAGCAATGCTGACCGCCAGGCTGTCATCCTCCAAGGAACCGTGTAAGTTGAGTGTGGGGGTATGATGATCAGCATAACAGCACCTGATCTTATTAATCCTCTTCCAGATCTTAGCAGTAGGTGTCATAGAGGAAATCGATGAAACGTATCTGCGCCATGAATTTCGGCGAGCCTGACGAAGGGTTCTTTGGCGACGCGCACGAGCTCGGTTTCGGTCGACTTTGTTGCACAAAGTTGGGTTCTTTCGGAATCGGGCATGGGCTAACTTGTAGTTTTTGATAGCTGTTGCACACGCCGAGGTCCCCCAGGGCACGGTTGAGCGGCCCGTGGCGGGTCGCCTCCGTGGGATGGTCTGTGTTGCTGTATTGTAGATAGTCGATGTAAAGTATTCTACTGCCGCGTCCACTCCATTGAAGGTCCCCAAGGATGCACTTGTGAAGGACGCCTCTTGGAAACCTTCCCAATCTGCATGAACCAAGTCCCACTTATGGGGCATGGGTGTATGAGGGCTAACTTGAAGGGCCGACAAGACAATAGGGAAGTGGTCACTCCCATGGAGATCGTCAAGAATTGACCATCGAAACTCCGTGAAGCAATCAGGGGAACAAACAGACTGGCCAACACAGCTAAAAGAGTCCGTCTGGACATGATAAGAGGTAAAATCGCCAGTATTTAAAATACAAAGAAAGTCAGATAATAAAAGAGACTCTAAAACACTGCTTTTGTCATTTCGAGTGATGTCACCCCAGTATGGGTGACGGGCGTTAAAATCTCCTAGTAATAAGAATGGGGAGGGCAACTGGTCTATAAGTTCTAAAAGGTCAGGTCTTGACAATGATAAACAAGGGGGTAGGTAAATAGAGCAAACGGTAAAAAGCTTAGTAAGAAAAACCCTCACGGCAACAGCTTGGAAAGTAGTATGTAGGGGAATGGGAGAAACATGGTGGGATGAAGATACCATGATTAACACCCCCCCCCCCCATGAGAGGAGCTTCCAGCAGGAGCAATAGAGTTGAAAGTAAGAAAGCCGGGTACCGGCGGAAAGTGCCGTATACCCAGTTTATTCTCCTGAGGACAAATAACAGCGGGGTGGCTAGTCGTCAAAAGAATTTTGAGTTCTTCCCACTTTAGAAGAACGCCTTGAAAATTCCATTGTAAAATGGAAGATATTATGTGGGATGGTTAGATACCACTGTGGATATCTTTTTCTCTTTTGTGGCCGATATTGTATTTGAGATTGGTTCCAGAGCTTGAGAGACGGATAGCTGATTTTGAGGAGCCTGCTTTTGCAGGGGGAGAGATCCTAGATGGAGCAGTAACTGGGGCTTTTTTTCGTGGGTTTTGGAGAACCGACCGAGGCCCTTGATTGTAATGCGGGCT
The DNA here is from genome assembly GCA_963969495.1 of Ceratothoa steindachneri. Taxonomy (NCBI): domain Eukaryota; kingdom Metazoa; phylum Arthropoda; class Malacostraca; order Isopoda; family Cymothoidae; genus Ceratothoa; species Ceratothoa steindachneri. Next base: position 22,599,651 of record OZ018319.1, read on the forward strand.
CACAACCTGGCGGAAAAGGAAGATCGAGAAGGGATTTTCAGCCGGTAGATCCGGATTCATGGGTCGAGGGTATTTTCGGTGTCTGAGGAGTTGGTCCAACCGGCGCGATTGGTGATGTTGGAGTATCAACTGCTTCCATCGGATCATGGGTAGAAGGGTGAGTGAAACGAACAGGCGACCTGAGCGAGGTGTGTGGAGCTGGGTGTATATCTGCCATCGTTTGGATTAGGATGGGGCCTAAGTCCTGTGAAGGGTGAGACGGATTTAAGGGCATAGAATGTTCAGCCATAGAGGAAGAGTCCATTAAAGATTCTCGGGGTTCGGCGGAGTCAGCTCCAGAGGCTGCTCGCTTATTGATGGTCGATGACCCAAGAAGAATCCTTCCTCTTATCACTGGTCTTTGGGTCTCGGGGCCGGGTGGATGAACCTTCACTGGTCGATGTTGAGGATTCTTTAAAATAGCGTCTGATGTCTTCAAGTGTCTCACCCTGAGCGTCTCTCCCAGCTAGAGCTGCTGGAGAGAGGGGGGCTACATTGGTTATCTCGGTGTGAGGGCGATGCTTCGACTGCATATTCTGAATGTTTCCGACGCTGCGAGTAGATGTAGGATGAAGTGCTTCAGGCTGGTCGAAACTCGAGCGTACGGTTGGTTTCGTCCAGCGTCACGTAAAACGTCAGAGAAGAGCCGGCCGAGTGATGAGGTTTGTGCTCGAGCACGCTGGCGGGCCTCTCTTATATCTAGACGTAGGGAGTCGCGCAAAGCGAGCACCTCCTTTTCATATAAAAATATAGAGCAGAGTTTTGACGCAGCACTGTGGGTACCTCCGCAGTTGGCACAGCGAGGTGTTTTGGTGCATGGTAGTCAGAGCTACAATTCACGCAGGAGCCGGGGTGCCGACAGGCACGGCCAACATGTCCAAATTAATTGCAATTGAAGCAGCGTCTGGGTAGTTCGATGAGGGATTTACCGGGACACGAAGGTACCCAGCTTTAAGATACTGCGACAGTTCTTGTCGTTCGAATGTTAAAATCAGTGTAGCGGTTGGGACTCTAATGAAGCCTGTTTTAGTTACCCTGTGTACGTGTGACACGTTTGGTACTAAGCTTACACTGAAGGGAGGTGGGGTCGTAGTCCCTTAGTTCGTTTGAACGGACGACACCTTTGAAAAAATTCAGACGCGGATGAGGCGAGACAGTTACTGGAATTTCAGCTATCGAAGATAGATTTCGCACAAGGTTGTGTTCAGAGTGGGGACACTTCGACTAGGACATCACCATTTCCTCTTGACCACATCCGGCGGGGTTCACCACAGCGGGACTTAAAAGATTCATTGACGTCAAACACGTCGACTTTTGCAAGTGGGGTGTCGAATGATGAACTCATGACAAGAAAGCGAGGATAATCAAGATCTGGGTCTACTTCGTTGGAATAGGGGTCCAACGAGCAAGGGAAGGCTGAAACGGACGACACCTTTGAAAAAATTCAGACGCGGATGAGGCGAGACAGTTACTGGAATTTCAGCTATCGAAGATAGATTTCGCACAAGGTTGTGTTCAGAGTGGGGACACTTCGACTAGGACATCACCATTTCCTCTTGACCACATCCGGCGGGGTTCACCACAGCGGGACTTAAAAGATTCATTGACGTCAAACACGTCGACTTTTGCAAGTGGGGTGTCGAATGATGAACTCATGACAAGAAAGCGAGGATAATCAAGATCTGGGTCTACTTCGTTGGAATAGGGGTCCAACGAGCAAGGGAAGGCTGAAAGGGAAGCTAAGGAACGTTTGGCACGAGAACCCTTACGAGAAAGGGAGGTTTTTGGTTTATGGCTAGCCATTGCAAAAAGAAAAAAACTTCGCATTCCCCCTCGGGACTCCCCACCGTGGAGGCCTACAAGGGCCCGTCACTACTGCAACTCTACAATCAATAACGTCCGGTATGTCCTCCTGGAGAATGGATACGGATCCACCACACCATCTTTAGAAACCTAAGAGGCTGCCCGAGTTCTCCTACGCCCGGAGAAAAGGGGCCAACGATGGGTTTCTCCTTGGGCATTCGGTAGACGAAGGCAGTGGAGATGCCCAGCCTCTTTCACCTTCATGAAAGAACAATTCGGAATCAATCCATTAAACGAGCAGAGGTCGGGTATCCATAAGAACCACTAGATAGGTGAAGGAAGAGGGGGAAATAAAGGGCAGTGGAAGAACGTAATAGGGGAGGAAAGAAAGAGGGGCATGTTAAAAGTCTTGTTGGCAGCACCATGGGACCCCTAAGGTCCCATGGTGCTGCCAACAACGAGGTCAGAGCCTCTCTGGGAACAACCCCTGAAGAAAAGATCACAGAGAGGGAGGGGGTCGGAATGTTTTATCTTTTGTTTTGTTTTTAATGGTAGGTAGAGGTTTTACCCCAAATCTACACGACTTTATTTTTGTGGAAGTCTCCTGATTAACGTGGAATCCGAACCACGGTCATAAAGAGTATAGCAGCCTCCGTGAAGACGGCTGGAAGAGGGACTCAATTCGGCATCTAACCACACCCGATGTGGCTAAAATCAGAAGCGGTGTTTCCACTAAGCTGTCCGTCCACTAGGCTAAAGCCGTCGCCCTACTTTAAGAAAGGGGTTGATGATGATGAAAATAACAGAGTAAACCTGATGTACTTACCCCGAAGAGGATACAGTGGCACCCAAAGTCTCGGGTGGAGCTTCCCAATATATTTTATTTCCTCCCCTTTTCTTGGGAGTGTTTGTGGGTTTAGCAGCTGTAAAGTTTTGATAGTCATTTTTGAGATTATCGATACATTTTTTCTTTACTTTTGCGGTGGCATTTGACGGAATACAAGACTTCTTTTTTGGCCGTGTGCATTTTCGTTTGATTCCTATGATCATAAATTATAGTTAGAAAATAATGAATGTAACTCTGGTTAGGACTCCCCTACCTACTTTAAGGAGTCTAATATTTTTAATTCTATTTCAAACGTTGCCTTCCCATCTTACGTATTTGTGAATGTCTATTCAAAGTTATTTGATAATAAAGTTAGTTTGAAAAAGAAAAAAAAACACCTCTCCTAACTAAGTTGAAAAATAATTCAATCAAGAAAATCTTCGCTGAAAGGCAAACTTTTGAAAATTAAAATTTTGAAGGCAAAAAACAAATACCGGGTTTTGTAAAAGTTCTGTTACACGTTTTATTTTTTTAATCTTTCGAGAAGGTTTACGTTTGTGAGAGAAAAAGTTCCGCTAAACAAAGTTATACTTTTCCAGCATATGTCCTTAAAACGTCTTTTCCATTGTGTGCAGGTGTGTTGAGACGGAAGTGAAAAGAATAAAGATCTCTGATTTGCATGGCGCGGTCCGTGACATCACCAAGCGGCTCAACCTCAACCGGATGACCGTCCAGGGAGTCGCAGAGGTTCAAGAAACGAGGAAAACCTCACTTGTGCAGCCCTCAAGTGGTCAACCGATGGCTGTGATAAAGACTTCGAAGCTCAAAATAACTGCGTTCGCGAAGAACATATCGGAGGCGACGGTTGCGATGGGTGGAAAGTCCTCTGCTCACCGACCGCGTGCGAGAACAACGTCGGGGGCGAAGACGTCACCTTCTCAACGACTTGAAGAGTCATGGTAATCGTATTCCCATTTTTTTCCTTGACGGTCGATCCCGTCATCACCAAGCAGAATGACCACGTGGTAAGGTTCGTACGTGTCCACGACCAATCACCCGGCCTCCGTGGATGCTTGGCTTCGTGCCTTCGAATAGCGAGATGATGCCGCCGGTGTGATTCGCGGCTTGTTACAGGCTCACCGCGGGTGATTACAAGGACATCTTGGCTACGAAAGTCCTGCACTGATTGAGAAAGATCACAGTCTTTCAGCTGGACTGTGTCCCGGGCCACACGGCCAGGACCGAGTGATTGAGGTCGAAGGACTTTTGACCACTGCAGTCGCACAATCTCAATCACCCTCGACTACAGCGTGTAGGCGCATGTCGAGGGCAAGGCCTGCAAGGTCCGCCACGGCAACGTCGAGGAACCGAAGTCCTCCGTCAACCGCGTGTGGGCCAGCATGAGGAAGTACTTCATCCGCAACGTGTGCGAGACCTTCACGTCTCGCCTGGAGCGCGTGCTCGACGCCAAGGGCGGCCACATTTATTAATATTGCAATTTAAACACATATTTATATGTTAAAACAACTGTCTAACTGCATCAAAACTATCATTGTGTCCTTTGTTGAGAGCGTCGTAACAAGTGTAACATGACTTTTGCAATATCCGGTACAAATCAAAGAATGTTGTACATCAAAATAATGGACGCTTGAAAATCGATTAAATTTGAGCATCCAAACAAACATGAGTATGCAAGTTTCCCTGGACACAACCACAGTAAGAAAATCTGTGAAAATAATCAGACTTAGCAACTTTAATGATGAGGAACAAACCACACAAAGCCATCGACAAGAATGGCAACATAAAACCTGATTTCGCGAGAAAAAACATTACATACATCAACACTCACTCACACTAGGTCCGACATGCCCTCACAAGCTATGCGGTAGGCACTCTTTCTCCGACCTTCATAATACGTCTAACATACACCCGGAACCTTGGCCCAAAAGGATCAACACAATCACACAAATCTTCAACCACGCTATCTCCCATAACTCTATTCTCAAAGTGGAAATCAGACCACATAATACCCTTCGAGCCAAACAAACCGCCCATGGACCCCGCATCATACCACTCTATATTTTTACATCCCCCCACCCCCAATCATTGCTACATACACATTTATCTTATTACAGAATATCATTACAACTATATAAATATTCAAGTTCGTATATTTTGTTTTCTTTGCAGACTCTAGAGTTGCACGGATGTAAATTTTTGCCGAATAAAGTCCTTATATGTCCAGTCTTTCTTGAAACAATTTAGTTAACTAAAATGGACAAATGTATCTGTCCTCTCCAGTTCGACGGCAGCACAATATGAGCCGGATAAAATGAGCATTCTTAGGAATTATGCTTTGACAAAATGTTTGCTACATTGCATAGTGCTAGAGTAACTACTGTTCTTGATGTTGTAAGAGTCTTGCATGGCAAGCCTAAAAACGAAGCCTTCGCACGACAGTTTTTGGCAAGAGGTCAATAACCCAGGGAGTCGTTGGATGAATTCCTGCTCCTTTGAAGCAGCTTGCCGAGGATTTTAATTATAAACCTGCCAGTCCGAACAGCATAAAAATAGATCTACATTAGATTGAATCCGGTACCTCGACGTAAAGTAATTTAAATGTAGAATTTTCATGCTGCTCAATTCAACGGATTTTTTGTGCAGCGAAACTTTCCAAAAGGAATTTATAAAGATGAAACTAAAAAGAGTAGGAAAAAAACAAAAAATGAAGCACACTTAATTTACATAAACTTGTGAATAATCGCGGGCGGAGCGATAAGCAAATGACACGTTCCGTCCATGTAAACTAAAATCCGTGAAATCCGTCTAAAGGAACACTATAAAAGGACAAGGTAACCAGACCGTGACGAAGAGTTTAAGTGTGTGAAAGCACAGGAACCTTCTGCTAAAACAGAAGGTAGACGAAAATGTGGCATTCAAGAAAGGTTGGGAAAGCACAAGGTTCGAAGATTCACGAGGGCGGGACAATCAAGAAACAGGCGAGAGAAATCACTGCATAAAAGGGCAAAACGGATCAACACGGACAAAAGGAAAGGCAAAATGGATCAACACGGGGATCCTCGGCCGATACTATGTAAACATGGCTCAGTCAGTAATGTCCGATTCGAAGGCGGCCCTGGTCCGGGATTTATATCTCGATGGCCACAGCTTAAAGCCCGTACAACCATCCTACTCCATATGCCAAACCCCACACAAAGAAATGGTAAGAAATCCATGGACAACAAAACTGTAGAGGAGGCGGGAGCGCCTAAGGGAGCTGCACGGGCCAACAAAAGGTTACAATTATATCTTGAAGCATTCCGCGTTAGCCACACGAATTCCTTGCGCCAAAGGGTGTGGGGATCTAAAAGAACGAAGGGATTTTAAGACACTTCTATAATCAGTAAAAATAATAAAATTGGTAAGGCGAAAATCTAAAAGAATAGCCGAGGGTTAAGTGGTAAAAAGAGATGCTATCCGAGGCAAGGTGAGCCGCAGATATTATTCAGAGTACACTGCCACATCATGGTACGACTTGGATCCATCGGTCTAGATTGTGCATAAGAAAGCAAGGGAGGAAACGTTTCATTCACCAAGAGAACGGGATCAAGGGATCATTTTTGAAAATGTCACATGCCGGTACATATGTTTGGAGGAGAGGTCCAGCAGGGTGGACATGACGGAATGTGGAGCGCGGCAGTGACATTCAAACGGGAGACAAGGTTGGCCCATGATGAGTCCTAGGGGTTTGGCCAAGAACGATAGCCTGTTAAAGGAAACACACATCCAGTCTATGGTATGAAAGCGACAAGATGTCACTCTTCAAATACAGGTTCTTGACAGGTGATGTGCGAAAAGTCGCGTTGAAAGATGTTCTCCAAATTTTGGATTGGGAAGGAGGGTCTAGTAATTTTAAAATGCTGGGGAAGCCAAAGAGTACACCTGCTACCCATATTCTAATTGAGATTGGACGAAGGTATTATATATAGTATCCCCATTCAAGTTGGTAAGTGATGGAAGATACAATTTTGCCAGGTTGTATAATAGACCTTCTCTATGTAAAAGAACTGCGACAACTCTTTTGACAAAGACTTCACTTACGAAGTTCTCGAAGCGAGCAAGGAGGTACTTACCGAAATTAACATTAAACTAAATAAAATGTCGGTAAAGAAGGGAACATGATACCAATCCATTTCGCTGCCCCTACAGGGATGAAGGCAGAGCCCTTTAGCGTGAGTCAGTCGCGAAACCCCGTAGCTGGGGATCAAGTCGGGTAAATAAGGTTTTACTACGTTTTACAATACATTAGTTCCGAAATTTACATCCGACCAGGTCCCAATTAAAGACAAACCCTACATCACCTGCGAAGCATGCGGTAAGCTCTATCAATTCTTACGAATTTTATTTGGAAGTTACTAATGCAGCAACCTGCTTTTAACGAGGTATTTATGTTCATATCTGTTACTGTTGATAGGCAGCTTACTAGAACGTTATTAATTAACATGTGTAAGAACCAAAGAAGAGCACGAGGCGAATCTTACTAGATTTCTTGAGACCAAAAATTGAAATTGACAATTAACTAGGATAAGAGCACATTTTCTGCTCGTTAGATCAATCTTCAGGGTTACATAATTTCCAATGGAAGAATAAGACCAAATCAAGAGCGGCTTCGACCAATGAACGAACTTCGTCTGCCTGATCATATGACATCTTTGAAAAGGACTCTGGGCCAATTTTCTTATGATCGATGGATTGCTGTTTTAAGCTGAAAAATTCGACCACTCCTTCGTATGTTACCTTTCTCACTGCAAACGCGTAATGCATTTTATTAGTTGATAATAGAAATCGAAGCTCCGTTGTAAATGCTATTCATGAGTCTGTTTCATTCGATGTCGAAACGGATGATTCAGAATCCGCTATCGTCTCTGCTTAACCAAGCTAGTCGTCGTCCCCCTTTTCGATGTCCTTGAGTGCGTAGCCAAACGAAGAATTTTGCTGTGGAAAAGGAGGCATACGCCAGTCTTAAACGCGTGTCCCTCAGACTTAGCAGAAACAAACCGCCTTGGAAATGGACCGATATGTTCGCGATCCAAAACTAAACCCAAACGCCAACAGAATTGACCAAAACAAATATCTGCACTCCCCTCCACGAGGAATCTGGAGATACACGAACCGCTTAATTTCTGGGAGAACTTCATCCTGTAGGCGGACATAATCGAGGTTAGTGGCTTTACTGTTCTAGGGGACGGATCCTAAGCCACGGTCAAAATAAATAACGGGGTCTATTTGGAAGTCTATGGTTCACGGGCTAAACGATACGTCTAGACTTTAGTTGTCATAAACAAGAAATATGCAGTCGTTTTGATGCCTTTTATTTGTCAGTGGGAATCGACTTTTACGTGGGATCCAGACCACAACATATGGCAGCCAACTCGGGACTACGCACAGCAACAAACCACAGCCGATGTAGATTAGCTTCGCTATAATCAGAAATCGTGTTTCACTCGGCTAGACCGTAGCCCGTGAGCAAGGAAGCCTTTTCATCCCAGAACTGAAATCTTAGTAGGCCCATTGCGGGAAGTTAAATATCATTCCCTATCCTCTCTCCTCTTTGGAATCCCATGGGATTAGCAGATGCAAATGATATTGAAGCAAAACACTCCATTGCAAAATTATTTTTGTATTATTCCATTTACCTGCTTGTGCAGGGTACCTGTGGCCAAGAGGACACACAAATGAGTACCTTCAAACGACCCTAATTTCGCAGCTACTAGGGTGAGGAAGGGTTTGAGCAACAGCTTCCCAAGTAGGGTAATCCACTCGTAGCCTTCATATAACGGCACTTTCTCACATATTCCCACTCTGACAACCACATTTTCTTCCCTAAATTTCATAACTTCAATTCACTCAGGTCTCGAGAACATCTTTTTACCGTAATGGACCCCCCAAACTCATCGGCTGAGGTCTTTTTCTCGCAGTCTATTTCCACTCTCTTCTCAACAAAAGGAAACTTTAGGAATTTCGAAATTATGCACATATTTAGTCGCGTGCACACGACTCGTATAAGTCACTATGTCGGTCAGATGGTAACCATTTTACTTTTCAATGTGTTTTGGGGGCAATAACATCGTAACTATTCGGCCGATTCTAACGAAACTTGAAACCCTTGTTGTTTTACATTCCCTTGCGAATCATATAATTGTCAAGGTCCTGCCAAGGTTAGCCGGGAATTATTGAAAGTTTTGAAGGTTAGTCAGAATAATTGAGAGCATGCGACTTAGGTCTGGTGACCTTGTTTGTATTTATTCCCTTCCAATACTCTTACAGCCTTCACACGTTTCCTGAATCAACTGACCGCGGACATCTTAGTGCAGTGATATTTCATATCCCTCACTTTTACTTCCGTCTCTTGCAATGTATGGATCTCAAACCCATAGAGTATAGATCTTTCTATAACTACTCCAGTTTTACCTCATCATTGTGGGTTACACTTAACTTAACGATTGTCACGTGGGTATGGCTAGTCCCAGGATGGAGTCCCGTTTCGGTTCGACTTCACTGTACATCCCTATGGTTCGGTCCCACGTTAATCAGTAGTTCCCATCTGAGAAATAAGAGTAATCTTAAATAAGTGCCGATCCTTGGTAACGCCTCTTTTTTTTCTTCTCCATCATTGAGCCAAACGCCATAAATGAATCAGATCGCACCTATGGCTAAAACGGGTGGGAATTTACCCGACATAATAATCCCATGAATGAAAACTTTGGAACGGGAAGGGATAGTCTTGACTTAGTCATGTATTTTATATCTATAAATCCCTAACTGTTCGTCTGTTCAAACGGAGGAACGTGAGCTGGGTTTAGACCGTCGCGGAGACAGGTAAGTTTTACCCTACATTGTTGTTCACGTGTGGGAATCAAAAGCAACCCCGTTTGTTCATGCCCCACAAGGAAAGACGAAGAATATTGCCTACCAAGAAGTGTCGCATTGTTTAAAGAATAATTTGTGATAAATATAAGAATTTCAACCTATATCTTGCTTCTTTTTTTTCCCCCCGGGCAACGCCGGATACTTCATTCAGCTCGTATTTTTTTAACGAGTGTAGCGAACAAATATACTTGAATAATAAAACATCAAGGTTGATGTTGCCGATTGAATTTAACTTCTACTTTTATTCCACCTCATCTACGATATTCTCTACTTGGTGATTCTGGTTCTAATAAGGACACTACGATACTCGAGCAGAGTCGGGTTGTGTCACGCTCCAAGGCTGTGCGATCTTCTCAGGGAACAACAGCGTGGACACACTATTGAATAAGGAGGGGACGAGACTACTTGGCGGTACTACCTTAGAGGTGGGGGGGATTATGTAACTTCGGCCGCAAACCTTAGAATAAAAGGGCGCTTCCCTCATGGACGAAAACTCTCGTCCTGGAGACCCCCCCCCCTTTCCCTGACAGGATAATGAAACTGATATAAAAATCAGCATGACATTCGCGAGACGATACTACTTGGCGGTAGTGCCTTAGGAAAGCGATGATGTAGCTCTGGTTGCAAACTCTGAAACCGATATAAAGATCAACAATCGCTGGTGAACTCGAGGGCAACATGAGCCGGTACTCATTTGGGCGAAAGCGAAAAGGGGGGTTGGAACTAACCAGCGATCGGGTAGGAACTTTCGTTACTCGGGGCAAAGGGGAACCCGTTGCGCGTCAGGGGTATGTGGATACAACTGCCCATCGGCAAGATTCCTTGGGACAGAGTAGAGAGCGTGTTCTGCGGTGCATACGGGAGAGGAAAGATAGTAGTGCTATGACATGTCTAACATCTAAAATACCCCCGGGGGTGAGCACAGCGCATCCACCAATTGGTGGCCACAGTGTCCAGGGCAGTCAAGGAGGTGGGCGACAGGAGCTTGAGGTACGTGGAAAGGCCTCTGCTCACCGACCGTAGGCGAGAACAACGTCGGGAGCGCTGTGGTCGCCTTCTCAACGACTTGAAGAGTCATGGCGATCGAATTGTCATTTCTTCTGGTGAAAAAACCTTCACAGTCGATCCAGTCACTAACAACCAGAACGACCGAGCGGTACGCTTCGTTAAGGACGTATCCGAGGACCACTGTCTCCACGACCAAGCACCCGGGATCCGTGATGATGCTCGGCGTCGTAGCTTAGAAAGGCGAGAAGCTGCCGCCGGTATGGGTCGCGGCCGCTTACAGGGACATCTTGGCCATTAGAGTCCTGCCCTGCGTGAGAAAAATCACGAAAAAGGCGGAGTACGTCTTTTAGCTGGACGGTGCCCCAGCCCACACGGCCAAGATCGTGCAAGAGTGGTTGAGGTCGAACATGAACTTCTGGTCGAAGGACTTTTGGCCGCCGCATTTGTTGATATCGTCGAAACGAGAGTAACAGGACTTTGGCAATTCCAGATAGTACCAGTAGAAAAGAGCAAAGGGACAATTTTATTCCACACCATAATGGTCATTCATAGTGATGGGGTTTTTGTGCAGTAAAGTTGCATGACCAAGGGTTCATGCAAGGACAGAAGGTCGCAAGCACGTTTCTTCACAAATACACAGCGCACACCTCTCATACACTTGCTTCTTAGTCAGCCCTCTCTATCAAACACTCATTTATATTCAAACTCTTGTATATTCTCTGGCATGTTTATTTCAATCCATTCTTGTTTCATGCCTATACCACATCAGAACATTCGGTTAATGCCATTTTCATACCATAGACATCTCTTACTCAGCCATTCCTTACTCTACAGTGAGCGCCATAATACTTGGCATGAAAAGAGCACGTTGCTAATAGGGCGGTTTTTGACATACCCTCCCACCCAAAAGGTATCCAGGCAAAACAACGACATATTTGTTGACGTGCGAGTCAGGTGGGGTGTGATAATAAGATACATGGCAGCTAGGCAGATGAGTTTCAGTTTCCATCTGGTGTTCATAGGTAGAGAGACTGTGACTTTTATTTTTACTTTTTAGGGTGGGAGGGGGCACTTTTTTTCGAATGAACCGCTATCCTGTTTGGTGTTGTGTTTTGGCTATGGGTTGAAGAAGTTAAGGACTTGAAATCGGAAATAGCTGCCCAAACGAGAGTGAGTATGCGTATCATTCAGAGGTTGAGGCTGAAAGGATCCAAGACTTGTGCAGCCGAACTACCACTTCACAAGAGAAGGCCAGGAAGGCCACGTGAGACCTCGAAGAAGACTTTTAAGGGTTGTCGAGAGGCAGGTAGAGGGTGCCCCTAGGATTACAGCCAAAGAAATGAACAAATACAACCCACGTCTGCTGAAGAATAACTCTGTTAGAACCATCTAGCAACGGCTCCGCGATGATCTCCATTTCGACCACTGCGCACCCCTCAGGAAGCCACTTCTAACTTCCTCCCACATGAAAAAGTGGATTGCCACTCGAGTGGCAGAAGGTGTTGTGGAGTGATGAAGCCACGTTTAGTGTTAATGGGAACAGAGCAGGGTATTTTTTTCGGGGGATTTTTGATCGCCCACCTGGCGACGGCATACTTGAGCATAAATCGCGGTAATTCTTTCAAGGCTATATTAAAAACAAAAGTGTAAAAGGCACAAAAAGCCCCCCCCCCCCAACACACAGCACATAACAAGCCACCAACACCAAAGAAAGTCAAAATAAAATAGAGGTCAGCCTTCTCCAAAGAGGCAGAGTTCACAAGTCCCTGTGAACGAACCAGTCCCGAGTATGAAGGGGCAAACGGCAGAGACACTGCTCCTCCCTAGAGCGGGGCAGGTAACGTACGAGATGACCCAAACTGGGACATTCAACAAGAATGTTCTGAACAGTCCGGGGAAGAACGGTCATCGCAGTAAGGTGCAGCAGGAAAGAGCGCCTTCAAATGGCGGTTCATCCCAAGAGTGTTGCCAAGTTTGAAGACGAGAGAAAGTGACATGAAGCCGTCGCGGCATTCGGGAACACTCGCGGCGCAATGGCAGGCAGCTTTATTTTCTCCCCAGCAGTCTCCCATCTTCTTTGACAGGCGGCTCGGAGGGCTATCCTAATTCCTGCCATGTAGTCGGTGTGAGAAAGAGCGAAACGGTGGTCTGGTAGCCCAGTCCTTCCGGAATCTTTGGCGCCCTTATCGTCAAGCACAATACACCGCAATTCCCATTGTTCCAGGAACCCAGCAGAAGATAATCTCGACATCCGCCCGGCTCGCCAAAACCGTCGAGTCACGGATACCGCGAAACAGGGTGTGTGGAGATTCCAATCTCTCGAGAGCAGTCAGGGCGCTTTGTGAGTCGCTAGAAATCACAATCCGGTTGCGAACCGGGCAAGACGCGTTATCCCCCGTACCGAGCGGTGTATTGCAACCAGCTCGGCCGTGAGGAAGATACAGTGCCTGGTAGAGCCCCGCTGACTTCAAATAGAGGGGATAGGGCGTGGAAGCTGACCCACTCATGGGACTTGGATCCATCCTCGAATACTAGCACGGATCCAAAGTTGTGGTAGGTCCATTTTTGTTTGCCTCAGCTCACCAGTGCCCAATCTAATGCCCGCCTTTTGTTTCAGGTTTTGGTGAAGGAGGGAGGACAGAGCTGCCTGGAAGCAGCGTAGGTCCCCCGTCTTTTGCTGAGGTCTGACGTTTCTTCCTCCCCCCACAGGCGAAGAATATAAGTACAGGTTGATGAGCGATTGTAAACGGCCAATAGCGAATGCACGAAGGAAGTTCAGCTGGACGTAAAGCCAGGTACGGAGTGAGTGAGTGAGTGAGTGAGTGAGTGAGTGAGTGAGTGAGTGAGAGTGAGTGAGTGAGTGAGTGAGGGAGGGGGGAACGTAACACCTTGAAAATAGCAACAGGGGAGTAATTATGTTTCCCTTTTTTTAGCTCCTTTGGTCTCGCTGCTCTTGTCCGTGAGTGAGGAGAGGGAAGAAGTCGCGCAATAAGCCATCGGTGTGGGGCACAATTAAGGGCCACAGCCAACGGTCCCCTCGGTCCCCCTTGAGAGAGATAGACCGACCGCTTGAGTGCACTTTCTTTCCCTTCCCACGCTCAGGGAGAGCGAGTGAAC